>JBBELK010000454.1:2400000-3000000 GCA_037783545.1 Henricia sp. BOLD:AAB3569 | reverse complement strand
GAAGATGTTGTCAAACTTCTCTGGAATAAGTTTGTCGTGATCATCGGGGATTCAAGTAAAGTATTTTATTATTTGCACAACAAAATTTTGTTTATTTCGTTATTTTGTAAATGTCAAGAACTAACATTATGCAGGATCATAACATTTTAAAATGTGTTGTATCCAATTTGTTTTTACCATTGCCACACAACAAGGGGTCTCTCGTTGCTGGGTTTTGGAACTTAACAGTCTTGCAACAGCAGAAGGATACTTGCCTTTGCAAGTAAGCCATCTCAAAATGCAGTGGTTCACCTTCCCTTTTTGCATAGTGCATTAACATCTTTAGAGCAAGTTCGACTGGTTGTGTAATTTTGACGTTATTTTCAAGAATGCTAAAACTGTTCAGGGGTAATTAGATTTTACTTAATTAATACCCACATAATATTTTACTTATATATTAGTTTGTCAACCACCAAAAAGTGAAATTCTGATAAATAAGAAATAATGATTTTAAAGTGGAAGAAAATTAACAATATATTCTTACGAATTTTTTTAATTTCTTTTAGACGAGGTCTAGGGATTGTGCATAGGGTTGAAAGTGCAGGTATGAAATTAAATCGGAAAGAATAATAATAATAATAATGATTAGATTTGTATAGCGCACATATCCAACCTGCAGGGTGTTCAAGGCGCTGTTACCATTATTACCGCTGCCATCAGGGAATCACCAGAACCAATTCGCTTCAACTAGGTGGCTGCTGGTCAGGCGCACAACCCTATCAGCAGTTAGATTGTAGCATTCCCCTTAACAGCTTCCCATATATCGCTTGGGTTGACGAGGCAATTGGGAAGTTGATCATGGCTTCAGACCTTGTGTGCAAAACATATGAGACAAATCTGAACATTCGAAATGCTAGATGAGTCATTTTAAAGAAACAAATTTCTGATCAACTTCCCAATTCTCTTGATGTTTAAGAAATCACTGATATTGTTTCGACACCAAATTTTTCAACCTAGTTCAACGAAGTATCTACAAAGATTTGGTGTCCCTTCTGCAGACAAACACGTACTTGACTGAAAACCAGATGAAAACGAAGGTAATTACTTTGAACACTACCACTTCTCCAAGCTGTGTTGCGTTGGGGGAATATTTTTACCTTTTATGTTGCATTGAAAAGCTTTCAGCTGAATTAAAAAAATACTAATATCCACATTTTGAAAATTCTGACTTTTAGCTCATTTTGTGGTGACAGGTCACATTTGTAACAAAGACATGTAACTATTTCTATATTATTTTACCAACCTTGAAAGGCCATTTTTTTAAAACATTAAAATGTCGCACTTTGTGCCCCCATTATTATGTAAATATACGCATCTTACAGCAAATTTTTGCACAGACTTTACCAACAACCTTAAAAATCTTAAAATGGTTTCAAGATGGTTTTATACAAATTCTGAAATCATCTTCCAACAGGGTGAGCTAAGTTTTATGGATGATGTCCTTATTGAAGGAGGGAAGAAAGAAGAGATGAACAACGGCATAAATTACAAAGAAGTCCGACAGTACAAGACAGACTACTACATGGTCAGGTAATACGTTGGGTAGTCCATCGAAAATGTTGCACTCGTGATCTCGAAAAAGTGGTAAGGAAAATTTGGCATTAATTTTGTGACCACGATTTGTTCAACTTGGGGTATGTAGTACATTTTCCAAATCTGCTTTATCATATATACACCCCCAAAATAAATCTATATTAATACATTTTTGATAACTTTAGGAATTTTGTTTTTAGGTTTTATTTTGTCACAAGGGTGTACAACGAGTACATGGAGTCCATCTTGGATGATTTAAAGCAAGACCCTCAACCCGACGTCGTTCTGATGAATTCTTGTCTCTGGGACATCTCACGCTACGGCCCGAACGGCATGAACGTCTACAAGACAAACTTAGAAAAGACATACCATAAAATGCAGAAAGTCCTGCCCGTAGAGTGCTTGTTCATCTGGAACACGGCACTTCCGGTTGCGAACAATATTCGCAGCGGATTCTTGCTACCCGAACTTGAGTTTTTGTCGGATACCTTACGACTCGATGTTATGGAGGGGAACTTCTATGCCAAGGAGCTCGCGGTTGCCTTTGAGTTCGATGTACTGGATCTACACTACTACTTTCGCTGCCAGCTCCACAGACGCGTCGCAGACGGAGTCCACTGGAACCATCAGGCGCACCGACGCATATCCAATTTGATCCTCACGCACGTCTCGGAAGCCTGGGGGCTGAGCGTTCCACGTCGTTTACAACAGTGGCAAGAATTTGCGAGTATCGCCATTCCGCAGACTCCCGTCAACTGCATCGACGACGCCAACGCAAACTTCCACGCTGACGTCACGCTCAGCGCGCCCGCGCAAGGCCCCCGTCCCAGATGCAACAGTGTTGGAGACGACTGGAGTAACGTAAACCAGTTTATTGATTTTGATAAAGTGGCCTCACCGAAAAATGACCCCCCTGTCAAAACGATCGCAGAACCAAACACAACCAAGAAATCAAGTCCGGTTGTCGGTAAAAATAATACCGCAAAGGAAGCCGGATTTAAATTCCCGCCTCCGGATAAAAAAATATACAATGGACCAATGCGCACTGGGCCTAACTACAGACAAGCGCAGAGATACAATCCTTACAATGGGGTCCCGTTTAATGGGGGTTACAATCGGGGGTATAATGGGGGGTACCAAGAGGGTCATGGGCATTGGCAAGGGGGGCAAAACCAACCTGTCCCAAAGTGGCGCGAATTGGAATTCAGACGAAAGCAACGCTCGGAGTGGGAACGAGAAAAACCGTTTAAGTTTTACGGCTTTCAGTATTAACCAGTTTCCTGTTTTTCAATATAGCAAATCGGCAGTGTGTGTTCATAAGGCCTTCTTCTTAAATGTCTTTTTGCGGAGTATTTCAGAACTTCAGTTTCGGAAATGTCCTTGAATTGTTTCCACAGTTATTAGCTCACAATGAAGTACATAGACCCATGAAACAAAACACTTTGTGCTCACAAGTGTAACTTGTACATTAAAGACTTCTAAAGTGTGACGTCAGTTGCCAGGATAACTGGGTCTAAACATTCGCTGGTAATCTGAAACGTCCATTGCTAAAGCACAGGGACATCAGTTCACTGGTTTTTGTGTAGACCCAGTAACCTTGGCAACATACAAAGGGTGACATTTTCGCTTCAGTACTCTATTGTCTTACAAAGAACAAGAATTATGGCCCACTCAAAAGTGGATAGGAACAAATTTCACGAAGAATGGCAATTGCAGTATGAGCAATTGTAGTATGAGCACTATTATTTTGTCATAAAATTTAGCAAAAAAACGAAATTTCTGCGTACATGTACAACTCCTTTGTGCATGGCAATACACAAAAACGTTGTACGTAAAAAGCGTAATTTTTCGCACAGTTTTCGAACAAGGCGTGGCTGCAATTGCCATTCTTTGTGAAGCTTATATCCTCTTTTCAGTGGGTCATGTTTGTTGTCTAATGTATGACTTGCACTTGTTCAGCACAATGTCTTTAGTTTCTTGGTTGTGATACTTCCCCCTTAAAACTGAAATTCAACTCAAATGGTTTTCTGCAGTGAATATTTAAGAATCAGCATTTTATAATATAAAATCAATGCACGGATTATACTCTGTATATACTCTGTATACTCTGTGTAAACCCAGAATTGCTTGCTTTAAAACATTCAATCTTGAGTCAAAATAGTTTTGGGAGACAGTCTGGAGTTCGAATCCTGTTCAGCAATTTTTTTTTGACTTTTTAAAAAATGATTCTCGACTGCATCAATGTGATACTAATCCTGATTATCAAAATTTGTATTATAATCTTTTTCCCTGAGAATTTTGCTTAAAACAAATCGGAACATAATAAGGTTGTCTTTGGTTCTGCACTCGATATATGCCTACGATCTGTGTTCGTGAAGTGTATATATGTACAGTTTATGTAAACATGTATACATGTAATGTAAGATATGTACAGCCAAGTTTGAAAGGTCAAGATCCAGAAAAGAAGAAAAAGTGGTGCAGTTGTAGAAAAAAGATGTCCTTCAAAAAATAGTTTATTCTATAAGTGTTGTAGTATGTTACCAATGTCCAAAAAATGTGTGCATTTTTCGTGAGTTTATATTTGTCAAATCAGCAGTCGAAACCACTGTGTGCATGCTTAAAGTTTGCAGAACTACATGTAGCCTGAACCCACTGATTTTACACGTTTTCTATTTAGTGTTTTATCAGAAGTTAAGAGTAAACAGAATTTGTGAAGCAAGGACAACAGAATGGACATGTATTTTTTGATGTTGTCATTGTTGTGATTTGCATGTTATTGTTAGTAAGTACTACGTGTAACAAAAAAATGTCTTACTTTTTATCTTAAATAACTTTTTCATTTTCTAACCGATTTAAACCAAAATTTCAGATCATGTAAACAAAACCTGACAAGTTTTATTGAGTGAGTTTCATCAGTTTTGGACAAGAGGGTGAGATTTTATAGCCATACAAAAAAAGGATTAATTTCAGAATTCGCCACTTTCGACTTGGCGCCTCCTTTAATGACGATACACCGCTGGAGGCTGGTGGAATTTGCATGCTGCAGCCAAAAGCTTCTGAAGAAATGCAGGATCATCCCTAATGTTATTGCAAACCATCTTGATCGTTTCGCGCAACTCAACAAGAGGTGCAAAGGGACCTCAGACATAGACAATTGCCTTGACAATGGAGGATGCAAAGTCGAAAGTGGCAAATTCTGAAATTTGGGGATTTTCTTTTTTCGTGTGGCTTTCAAATCTTGTCCAAAACTGATGAAGCTCATTCAATAAAATGTGTCAGGCCTTGTTTACATGATGTAAAAATTTGGTTTAAATCCATTGGAAAATTAAAACGTTATTTAAGATCAAAAGTAGGAAATTTTTTTTTACACATAGTACAATCTGGGCCGCGTTTTCACACCCAGAAATCGGCGGTAGATCCAGGCTCATTAAGAAGCCAAAATATAATGGACATTCTGGTACCGCCTGGAATTTGAGCAATGACCAAAATTTTTGTTGTATTTTTGTATTTTTATGATTATTGATGAGCCACTGATTTCTAGAACTACATGTAATAGAAAAAATATGGCCTAATCTGCTTAAAAAAGTCACCATGTGCTCAATTGTTACCTTTATTCTTTTGGTTAATACACTGTATGCGTTTATTTGTATTTTTTTAATCTTAATTTCATTGTATTTCTAGTACACTTGTCACTTTCTACGTATGTAGTCTGTAGCATAGATTTTGCACTTTGTTTTAACTTTATACGTATGCACTGAACTGTTGAAAAGGCCTGTCCGCAGGGCTCGAAATACCCACTTTCTCTACCGTACTAGACCAGTGGTCCAGTGCATTTTTAAACTAACGAACAGTAAATCCACGTTCCTTGTGGCTTTGGTCTTGTAAAAATAGCGTTGGTCCAGTAAATGATTTAAGCTACTAACCCTGTTGTCTAGCAGATTTTTTCATGAAATTCGAGCCCTGCTGTCCGCATTGGACTTTTTGTGTCTGCATTTGGAACCTATTTCAGCAGTTTTCCCATGCAATTTTCTAAGGAATGTGGAAATTGTCCCAAAAAATATGAAATTTCAAAATTTCATTTCCTTGGTGATCAGCCAAGGTCAAATTCAAGGAATATCATCATTGCAATTTTGAAGAAAATATAAATTATACAATTTTTGGCCAAAAATTTAAACAAATCATAAGTGGTTAGTCCAGCCTTTTTTTTTTATTAAATAGGCCAAAAATTTACTTTCTCAGAAATGACTCCTAACGAAAAAAATGCCCATTTGGAACACATTTTGGCAGTTTCCCAAGCAAAATTTTAGAAAAAATGAAAATTTCGACTTTTTTCTTTCAAAATCTGAAATGTTCAAAATTTCATATTTCATTCCCTGGCTGAGCAGTCAAGGTCAAATTCAAGGAATATCATCTGTGTTCTAAGCAACATTTCCTGCAATTCTGAGAAAATCTAAATTGTAAAGTTTTCGGATAAAAATTAAAAAAATCATAAGGGTTAGCCCAGCCTTTTTTTTTTAAATTTGTCAAAAATTGACTTTTTTTTAATGTCTCAGAAATGACTCCTGACAAATTTAGCCCATTTGGAACACATTTTGGCAGTTTTCCAAGCTAAATTGTAGGGAAAATTTAACATTTGACTTTTCCTTTAAAATCTCATATTTCATTCCCTGGATGAGCAGTCAAGGTCAAATTCAAGGAATATCATCTATGGATTCTAAGCAACGTTTCCTGCAATATTGAACAAAATCTAAATCTGAAAATTTTTGGCCAAAAATGAAAAAAATCACAAGGGGTTAGTCCAGCCATTTTTATCAAAATTGGCCCAAAATTGACGTTATTGAAAATGTCTCAGAAATGCCTCCTAACGAATATTTAGCCAATTTGGCACCTACTTCAGCAGTTTCCAAGTTAAATTTCTAAGAAAAACGGAAATTTTGGCCAAAAATATATAATTTTCAAAATTTCATATTTTATTCCCTGGATGAGCAGTCAAGGTCAAATTCAAGGAATATCATCTATGGATTCTAAGCAACGTTTCCTGCAATATTGAACAAAATCTAAATCTAAACATTTTTGGCCAAAAATGAAAAAAATCACAAGGGGTTAGTCCAGCCATTTTTATCAAAATTGGCCCAAAATTGACGTTATTGAAAATGTCTCAGAAATGCCTCCTAACGAATATTAGCCCATTTGGCACCTACTTCAGCAGTTTCCAAGTTAAATTTCTAAGAAAAACGGAAATTTTGGCCAAAAATATATAACTTTCAAAATTCATATTTTATTCCCTGGATGAGCAGTCAAGGTCAAATTCAAGGAATATCATCTATGCATTCTAAGCAACGTTTCCTGCAATATTGAACAAAATCTAAATCTAAACATTTTTGGCCAAAAATGAAAAAAATCACAAGGGGTTAGTCCAGCCATTTTTATCAAAATTGGCCCAAAATTGACGTTATTGAAAATGTCTCAGAAATGCCTCCTAACGAATATTTAGCCCATTTGGCACCTACTTCAGCAGTTTCCAAGTTAAATTTCTAAGAAAAACGGAAATTTTTGCCAAAAATATATAACTTTCAAAATTCATATTTTATTCCCTGGATGAGCAGTCAAGCTCAAATTCAAGGAATATCATCTATGGATTCTAAGCAACGTTTCCTGCAATATTGAACAAAATCTAAATCTAAACATTTCTGGCCAAAAATGAAAAAAATCACAAGGGGTAGTTAGTCCAGCCATTTTTATCAAAATTGGCCCAAAATTGACGTTATTGAAAATGTCTCAGAAATGCCTCCTAACGAATATTTAGCCCATTTGGCACCTACTTCAGCAGTTTCCAAGTTAAATTTCTAAGAAAAACGGAAATTTTTGCCAAAAACATATAACTTTCAAAATTCATATTTTATTCCCTGGATGAGCAGTCAAGGTCAAATTCAAGGAATATCATCTATGCATTCTAAGCAACGTTTCCTGCAATATTGAACAAAATCTAAATCTAAACATTTTTGGCCAAAAATGAAAAAAATCACAAGGGGTTAGTCCAGCCATTTTTATCAAAATTGGCCCAAAATTGACGTTATTGAAAATGTCTCAGAAATGCCTCCTAACGAATATTTAGCCAATTTGGCACCTACTTCAGCAGTTTCCAAGTTAAATTTCTAAGAAAAACGGAAATTTTGGCCAAAAATATATAATTTTCAAAATTTAATATTTTATTCCCTGGATGAGCAGTCAAGGTCAAATTCAAGGAATATCATCTATGCATTCTAAGCAACGTTTCCTGCAATATTGAACAAAATCTAAATCTGAACATTTTTGAAATTCAACTCAAATGGTTTTCTGCAGTGAATATTTAAGAATCAGCATTTTATAATATAAAATCAATGCACGGATTATACTCTGTATATACTCTGTATACTCTGTGTAAACCCAGAATTGCTTGCTTTAAAACATTCAATCTTGAGTCAAAATAGTTTTGGGAGACAGTCTGGAGTTCGAATCCTGTTCAGCAATTTTTTTTTGACTTTTTAAAAAATGATTCTCGACTGCATCAATGTGATACTAATCCTGATTATCAAAATTTGTATTATAATCTTTTTCCCTGAGAATTTTGCTTAAAACAAATCGGAACATAATAAGGTTGTCTTTGGTTCTGCACTCGATATATGCCTACGATCTGTGTTCGTGAAGTGTATATATGTACAGTTTATGTAAACATGTATACATGTAATGTAAGATATGTACAGCCAAGTTTGAAGAAAAAGTGGTGCAGTTGTAGAAAAAAGATGTCCTTCAAAAAATAGTTTATTCTATAAGTGTTGTAGTATGTTACCAATGTCCAAAAAATGTGTGCATTTTTCGTGAGTTTATATTTGTCAAATCAGCAGTCGAAACCACTGTGTGCATGCTTAAAGTTTGCAGAACTACATGTAGCCTGAACCCACTGATTTTACACGTTTTCTATTTAGTGTTTTATCAGAAGTTAAGAGTAAACAGAATTTGTGAAGCAAGGACAACAGAATGGACATGTATTTTTTGATGTTGTCATTGTTGTGATTTGCATGTTATTGTTAGTAAGTACTACGTGTAACAAAAAAATGTCTTACTTTTTATCTTAAATAACTTTTTCATTTTCTAACCGATTTAAACCAAAATTTCAGATCATGTAAACAAAACCTGACAAGTTTTATTGAGTGAGTTTCATCAGTTTTGGACAAGAGGGTGAGATTTTATAGCCATACAAAAAAAGGATTAATTTCAGAATTCGCCACTTTCGACTTGGCGCCTCCTTTAATGACGATACACCGCTGGAGGCTGGTGGAATTTGCATGCTGCAGCCAAAAGCTTCTGAAGAAATGCAGGATCATCCCTAATGTTATTGCAAACCATCTTGATCGTTTCGCGCAACTCAACAAGAGGTGCAAAGGGACCTCAGACATAGACAATTGCCTTGACAATGGAGGATGCAAAGTCGAAAGTGGCAAATTCTGAAATTTGGGGATTTTCTTTTTTCGTGTGGCTTTCAAATCTTGTCCAAAACTGATGAAGCTCATTCAATAAAATGTGTCAGGCCTTGTTTACATGATGTAAAAATTTGGTTTAAATCCATTGGAAAATTAAAACGTTATTTAAGATCAAAAGTAGGAATTTTTTTTTTACACATAGTACAATCTGGGCCGCGTTTTCACACCCAGAAATCGGCGGTAGATCCAGGCTCATTAAGAAGCCAAAATATAATGGACATTCTGGTACCGCCTGGAATTTGAGCAATGACCAAAATTTTTATTGTATTTTTGTATTTTTATGATTATTGATGAGCCACTGATTTCTAGAACTACATGTAATAGAAAAAATATGGCCTAATCTGCTTAAAAAAGTCACCATGTGCTCAATTGTTACCTTTATTCTTTTGGTTAATACACTGTATGCGTTTATTTGTATTTTTTTAATCTTAATTTCATTGTATTTCTAGTACACTTGTCACTTTCTACGTATGTAGTCTGTAGCATAGATTTTGCACTTTGTTTTAACTTTATACGTATGCACTGAACTGTTGAAAAGGCCTGTCCGCAGGGCTCGAAATACCCACTTTCTCTACCGTACTAGACCAGTGGTCCAGTGCATTTTTAAACTAACGAACAGTAAATCCACGTTCCTTGTGGCTTTGGTCTTGTAAAAATAGCGTTGGTCCAGTAAATGATTTAAGCTACTAACCCTGTTGTCTAGCAGATTTTTTCATGAAATTCGAGCCCTGCTGTCCGCATTGGACTTTTTGTGTCTGCATTTGGAACCTATTTCAGCAGTTTTCCCATGCAATTTTCTAAGGAATGTGGAAATTGTCCCAAAAAATATGAAATTTCAAAATTTCATTTCCTTGGTGATCAGCCAAGGTCAAATTCAAGGAATATCATCATTGCAATTTTGAAGAAAATATAAATTATACAATTTTTGGCCAAAAATTTAAACAAATCATAAGTGGTTAGTCCAGCCTTTTTTTTTTATTAAATAGGCCAAAAATTTACTTTCTCAGAAATGACTCCTAACGAAAAAAATGCCCATTTGGAACACATTTTGGCAGTTTCCCAAGCAAAATTTTAGAAAAAATGAAAATTTCGACTTTTTTCTTTCAAAATCTGAAATGTTCAAAATTTCATATTTCATTCCCTGGCTGAGCAGTCAAGGTCAAATTCAAGGAATATCATCTGTGTTCTAAGCAACATTTCCTGCAATTCTGAGAAAATCTAAATTGTAAAGTTTTCGGATAAAAATTAAAAAAATCATAAGGGTTAGCCCAGCCTTTTTTTTTTAAATTTGTCAAAAATTGACTTTTTTTTAATGTCTCAGAAATGACTCCTGACAAATTTAGCCCATTTGGAACACATTTTGGCAGTTTTCCAAGCTAAATTGTAGGGAAAATTTAACATTTGACTTTTCCTTTAAAATCTCATATTTCATTCCCTGGATGAGCAGTCAAGGTCAAATTCAAGGAATATCATCTATGGATTCTAAGCAACGTTTCCTGCAATATTGAACAAAATCTAAATCTGAAAATTTTTGGCCAAAAATGAAAAAAATCACAAGGGGTTAGTCCAGCCATTTTTATCAAAATTGGCCCAAAATTGACGTTATTGAAAATGTCTCAGAAATGCCTCCTAACGAATATTTAGCCAATTTGGCACCTACTTCAGCAGTTTCCAAGTTAAATTTCTAAGAAAAACGGAAATTTTGGCCAAAAATATATAATTTTCAAAATTTCATATTTTATTCCCTGGATGAGCAGTCAAGGTCAAATTCAAGGAATATCATCTATGGATTCTAAGCAACGTTTCCTGCAATATTGAACAAAATCTAAATCTAAACATTTTTGGCCAAAAATGAAAAAAATCACAAGGGGTTAGTCCAGCCATTTTTATCAAAATTGGCCCAAAATTGACGTTATTGAAAATGTCTCAGAAATGCCTCCTAACGAATATTAGCCCATTTGGCACCTACTTCAGCAGTTTCCAAGTTAAATTTCTAAGAAAAACGGAAATTTTGGCCAAAAATATATAACTTTCAAAATTCATATTTTATTCCCTGGATGAGCAGTCAAGGTCAAATTCAAGGAATATCATCTATGCATTCTAAGCAACGTTTCCTGCAATATTGAACAAAATCTAAATCTAAACATTTTTGGCCAAAAATGAAAAAAATCACAAGGGGTTAGTCCAGCCATTTTTATCAAAATTGGCCCAAAATTGACGTTATTGAAAATGTCTCAGAAATGCCTCCTAACGAATATTTAGCCCATTTGGCACCTACTTCAGCAGTTTCCAAGTTAAATTTCTAAGAAAAACGGAAATTTTTGCCAAAAATATATAACTTTCAAAATTCATATTTTATTCCCTGGATGAGCAGTCAAGCTCAAATTCAAGGAATATCATCTATGGATTCTAAGCAACGTTTCCTGCAATATTGAACAAAATCTAAATCTAAACATTTCTGGCCAAAAATGAAAAAAATCACAAGGGGTAGTTAGTCCAGCCATTTTTATCAAAATTGGCCCAAAATTGACGTTATTGAAAATGTCTCAGAAATGCCTCCTAACGAATATTTAGCCCATTTGGCACCTACTTCAGCAGTTTCCAAGTTAAATTTCTAAGAAAAACGGAAATTTTTGCCAAAAACATATAACTTTCAAAATTCATATTTTATTCCCTGGATGAGCAGTCAAGGTCAAATTCAAGGAATATCATCTATGCATTCTAAGCAACGTTTCCTGCAATATTGAACAAAATCTAAATCTAAACATTTTTGGCCAAAAATGAAAAAAATCACAAGGGGTTAGTCCAGCCATTTTTATCAAAATTGGCCCAAAATTGACGTTATTGAAAATGTCTCAGAAATGCCTCCTAACGAATATTTAGCCAATTTGGCACCTACTTCAGCAGTTTCCAAGTTAAATTTCTAAGAAAAACGGAAATTTTGGCCAAAAATATATAATTTTCAAAATTTAATATTTTATTCCCTGGATGAGCAGTCAAGGTCAAATTCAAGGAATATCATCTATGCATTCTAAGCAACGTTTCCTGCAATATTGAACAAAATCTAAATCTGAACATTTTTGGCCAAAAATGAAAAAAATCACAAGGGGTTAGTCCAGCCATTTTTATCAAAATTGGCCCAAAATTGACGTTATTGAAAATGTCTCAGAAATGCCTCCTAACGAATATTTAGCTCATTTGGCACCTACTTCAGCAGTTTCCAAGTTAAATTTCTAAGAAAAACGGAAATTTTTGCCAAAAACATATAACTTTCAAAATTTAATATTTTATTCCCTGGATGAGCAGTCAAGGTCAAATTCAAGGAATATCATCTATGCATTCTAAGCAACGTTTCCTGCAATATTGAACAAAATCTAAATCTGAACATTTTTGGCCAAAAATGAAAAAAATCACAAGGGGTTAGTCCAGCCATTTTTATCAAAATTGGCCCAAAATTGACGTTATTGAAAATGTCTCAGAAATGCCTCCTAACGAATATTTAGCCCATTTGGCACCTACTTCAGCAGTTTCCAAGTTAAATTTCTTAGAAAAACGGAAATTTTTGCCAAAAACATATAACTTTCAAAATTCATATTTTATTCCCTGGATGAGCAGTCAAGGTCAAATTCAAGGAATATCATCTATGCATTCTAAGCAACGTTTCCTGCAATATTGAACAAAATCTAAATCTAAACATTTTTGGCCAAAAATGAAAAAAATCACAAGGGGTTAGTCCAGCCATTTTTATCAAAATTGGCCCAAAATTGACGTTATTGAAAATGTCTCAGAAATGCCTCCTAACGAATATTTAGCCAATTTGGCACCTACTTCAGCAGTTTCCAAGTTAAATTTCTAAGAAAAACGGAAATTTTGGCCAAAAATATATAATTTTCAAAATTTAATATTTTATTCCCTGGATGAGCAGTCAAGGTCAAATTCAAGGAATATCATCTATGCATTCTAAGCAACGTTTCCTGCAATATTGAACAAAATCTAAATCTGAACATTTTTGGCCAAAAATGAAAAAAATCACAAGGGGTTAGTCCAGCCATTTTTATCAAAATTGGCCCAAAATTGACGTTATTGAAAATGTCTCAGAAATGCCTCCTAACGAATATTTAGCCAATTTGGCACCTACTTCAGCAGTTTCCAAGTTAAATTTCTAAGAAAAACGGAAATTTTGGCCAAAAATATATAATTTTCAAAATTTAATATTTTATTCCCTGGATGAGCAGTCAAGGTCAAATTCAAGGAATATCATCTATGCATTCTAAGCAACGTTTCCTGCAATATTGAACAAAATCTAAATCTGAACATTTTTGGCCAAAAATGAAAAAAATCACAAGGGGTTAGTCCAGCCATTTTTATCAAAATTGGCCCAAAATTGACGTTATTGAAAATGTCTCAGAAATGCCTCCTAACGAATATTTAGCCCATTTGGCACCTACTTCAGCAGTTTCCAAGTTAAATTTCTAAGAAAAACGGAAATTTTGGCCAAAAATATATAACTTTCAAAATTCATATTTTATTCCCTGGATGAGCAGTCAAGCTCAAATTCAAGGAATATCATCTATGGATTCTAAGCAACGTTTCCTGCAATATTGAACAAAATCTAAATCTAAACATTTCTGGCCAAAAATGAAAAAAATCACAAGGGGTTAGTCCAGCCATTTTTATCAAAATTGGCCCAAAATTGACGTTTTTGAAAATGTCTCAGAAATGCCTCCTAACGAATATTTAGCCCATTTGGCACCTACTTCAGCAGTTTCCAAGTTAAATTTCTAAGAAAAACGGAAATTTTGGCCAAAAATATATAACTTTCAAAATTCATATTTTATTCCCTGGATGAGCAGTCAAGCTCAAATTCAAGGAATATCATCTATGGATTCTAAGCAACGTTTCCTGCAATATTGAACAAAATCTAAATCTAAACATTTCTGGCCAAAAATGAAAAAAATCACAAGGGGTTAGTCCAGCCATTTTTATCAAAATTGGCCCAAAATTGACGTTATTGAAAATGTCTCAGAAATGCCTCCTAACGAATATTAGCCCATTTGGCACCTACTTCAGCAGTTTCCAAGTTAAATTTCTAAGAAAAACGGAAATTTTGGCCAAAAATATATAACTTTCAAAATTCATATTTTATTCCCTGGATGAGCAGTCAAGCTCAAATTCAAGGAATATCATCTATGGATTCTAAGCAACGTTTCCTGCAATATTGAACAAAATCTAAATCTAAACATTTCTGGCCAAAAATGAAAAAAATCACAAGGGGTTAGTCCAGCCATTTTTATCAAAATTGGCCCAAAATTGACGTTATTGAAAATGTCTCAGAAATGCCTCCTAACGAATATTTAGCCCATTTGGCACCTACTTCAGCAGTTTCCAAGTTAAATTTCTAAGAAAAACGGAAATTTTTGCCAAAAACATATAACTTTCAAAATTTAATATTGTATTCCCTGGATGAGCAGTCAAGGTCAAATTCAAGGAATATCATCTATGCATTCTAAGCAACGTTTCCTGCAATATTGAACAAAATCTAAATCTGAACATTTTTGGCCAAAAATGAAAAAAATCACAAGGGGTTAGTCCAGCCATTTTTATCAAAATTGGCCCAAAATTGACGTTATTGAAAATGTCTCAGAAATGCCTCCTAACGAATATTTAGCCCATTTGGCACCTACTTCAGCAGTTTCCAAGTTAAATTTCTAAGAAAAACGGAAATTTTTGCCAAAAACATATAACTTTCAAAATTCATATTTTATTCCCTGGATGAGCAGTCAAGGTCAAATTCAAGGAATATCATCTATGCATTCTAAGCAACGTTTCCTGCAATATTGAACAAAATCTAAATCTAAACATTTTTGGCCAAAAATGAAAAAAATCACAAGGGGTTAGTCCAGCCATTTTTATCAAAATTGGCCCAAAATTGACGTTATTGAAAATGTCTCAGAAATGCCTCCTAACGAATATTTAGCCAATTTGGCACCTACTTCAGCAGTTTCCAAGTTAAATTTCTAAGAAAAACGGAAATTTTGGCCAAAAATATATAATTTTCAAAATTTAATATTTTATTCCCTGGATGAGCAGTCAAGGTCAAATTCAAGGAATATCATCTATGCATTCTAAGCAACGTTTCCTGCAATATTGAACAAAATCTAAATCTGAACATTTTTGGCCAAAAATGAAAAAAAATCACAAGGGGTTAGTCCAGCCATTTTTATCAAAATTGGCCCAAAATTGACGTTATTGAAAATGTCTCAGAAATGCCTCCTAACGAATATTTAGCCAATTTGGCACCTACTTCAGCAGTTTCCAAGTTAAATTTCTAAGAAAAACGGAAATTTTGGCCAAAAATATATAATTTTCAAAATTTAATATTTTATTCCCTGGATGAGCAGTCAAGGTCAAATTCAAGGAATATCATCTATGCATTCTAAGCAACGTTTCCTGCAATATTGAACAAAATCTAAATCTGAACATTTTTGGCCAAAAATGAAAAAAATCACAAGGGGTTAGTCCAGCCAT
The DNA here is from genome assembly GCA_037783545.1 of Henricia sp. BOLD:AAB3569. Taxonomy (NCBI): domain Eukaryota; kingdom Metazoa; phylum Echinodermata; class Asteroidea; order Spinulosida; family Echinasteridae; genus Henricia; species Henricia sp. BOLD:AAB3569. The sequence goes on along the minus strand of JBBELK010000454.1, from coordinate 2,984,380 downwards.
TTTTATCAAAATTGGCCCAAAATTGACGTTATTGAAAATGTCTCAGAAATGCCTCCTAACGAATATTTAGCCCATTTGGCACCTACTTCAGCAGTTTCCAAGTTAAATTTCTAAGAAAAACGGAAATTTTGGCCAAAAATATATAACTTTCAAAATTCATATTTTATTCCCTGGATGAGCAGTCAAGGTCAAATTCAAGGAATATCATCTATGCATTCTAAGCAACGTTTCCTGCAATATTGAACAAAATCTAAATCTAAACATTTTTGGCCAAAAATGAAAAAAATCACAAGGGGTTAGTCCAGCCATTTTTATCAAAATTGGCCCAAAATTGACGTTATTGAAAATGTCTCAGAAATGCCTCCTAACGAATATTTAGCCCATTTGGCACCTACTTCAGCAGTTTCCAAGTTAAATTTCTAAGAATAACGGAAATTTTGGCCAAAAATATATAACTTTCAAAATTCATATTTTATTCCCTGGATGAGCAGTCAAGCTCAAATTCAAGGAATATCATCTATGGATTCTAAGCAACGTTTCCTGCAATATTGAACAAAATCTAAATCTAAACATTTCTGGCCAAAAATGAAAAAAATCACAAGGGGTTAGTTAGTCCAGCCATTTTTATCAAAATTGGCCCAAAATTGACGTTATTGAAAATGTCTCAGAAATGCCTCCTAACGAATATTTAGCCAATTTGGCACCTACTTCAGCAGTTTCCAAGTTAAATTTCTAAGAAAAACGGAAATTTTGGCCAAAAATATATAATTTTCAAAATTTCATATTTTATTCCCTGGATGAGCAGTCAAGGTCAAATTCAAGGAATATCATCTATGCATTCTAAGCAACGTTTCCTGCAATATTGAACAAAATCTAAATCTGAACATTTTTGGCCAAAAATGAAAAAAATCACAAGGGGTTAGTCCAGCCATTTTTATCAAAATTGGCCCAAAATTGACGTTATTGAAAATGTCTCAGAAATGCCTCCTAACGAATATTTAGCCCATTTGGCACCTACTTCAGCAGTTTCCAAGTTAAATTTCTAAGAAAAACGGAAATTTTTGCCAAAAACATATAACTTTCAAAATTCATATTTTATTCCCTGGATGAGCAGTCAAGGTCAAATTCAAGGAATATCATCTATGCATTCTAAGCAACGTTTCCTGCAATATTGAACAAAATCTAAATCTAAACATTTTTGGCCAAAAATGAAAAAAATCACAAGGGGTTAGTCCAGCCATTTTTATCAAAATTGGCCCAAAATTGACGTTATTGAAAATGTCTCAGAAATGCCTCCTAACGAATATTTAGCCAATTTGGCACCTACTTCAGCAGTTTCCAAGTTAAATTTCTAAGAAAAACGGAAATTTTGGCCAAAAATATATAACTTTCAAAATTTAATATTTTATTCCCTGGATGAGCAGTCAAGGTCAAATTCAAGGAATATCATCTATGCATTCTAAGCAACGTTTCCTGCAATATTGAACAAAATCTAAATCTGAACATTTTTGGCCAAAAATGAAAAAAATCACAAGGGGTTAGTCCAGCCATTTTTATCAAAATTGGCCCAAAATTGACGTTATTGAAAATGTCTCAGAAATGCCTCCTAACGAATATTTAGCCAATTTGGCACCTACTTCAGCAGTTTCCAAGTTAAATTTCTAAGAAAAACGGAAATTTTGGCCAAAAATATATAATTTTCAAAATTTAATATTTTATTCCCTGGATGAGCAGTCAAGGTCAAATTCAAGGAATATCATCTATGCATTCTAAGCAACGTTTCCTGCAATATTGAACAAAATCTAAATCTGAACATTTTTGGCCAAAAATGAAAAAAATCACAAGGGGTTAGTCCAGCCATTTTTATCAAAATTGGCCCAAAATTGACGTTATTGAAAATGTCTCAGAAATGCCTCCTAACGAATATTTAGCCCATTTGGCACCTACTTCAGCAGTTTCCAAGTTAAATTTCTAAGAAAAACGGAAATTTTGGCCAAAAATATATAACTTTCAAAATTCATATTTTATTCCCTGGATGAGCAGTCAAGGTCAAATTCAAGGAATATCATCTATGCATTCTAAGCAACGTTTCCTGCAATATTGAACAAAATCTAAATCTAAACATTTTTGGCCAAAAATGAAAAAAATCACAAGGGGTTAGTCCAGCCATTTTTATCAAAATTGGCCCAAAATTGACGTTATTGAAAATGTCTCAGAAATGCCTCCTAACGAATATTTAGCCCATTTGGCACCTACTTCAGCAGTTTCCAAGTTAAATTTCTAAGAAAAACGGAAATTTTGGCCAAAAATATATAACTTTCAAAATTCATATTTTATTCCCTGGATGAGCAGTCAAGCTCAAATTCAAGGAATATCATCTATGGATTCTAAGCAACGTTTCCTGCAATATTGAACAAAATCTAAATCTAAACATTTCTGGCCAAAAATGAAAAAAATCACAAGGGGTTAGTTAGTCCAGCCATTTTTATCAAAATTGGCCCAAAATTGACGTTATTGAAAATGTCTCAGAAATGCCTCCTAACGAATATTTAGCCAATTTGGCACCTACTTCAGCAGTTTCCAAGTTAAATTTCTAAGAAAAACGGAAATTTTGGCCAAAAATATATAATTTTCAAAATTTCATATTTTATTCCCTGGATGAGCAGTCAAGGTCAAATTCAAGGAATATCATCTATGCATTCTAAGCAACGTTTCCTGCAATATTGAACAAAATCTAAATCTGAACATTTTTGGCCAAAAATGAAAAAAATCACAAGGGGTTAGTCCAGCCATTTTTATCAAAATTGGCCCAAAATTGACGTTATTGAAAATGTCTCAGAAATGCCTCCTAACGAATATTTAGCCCATTTGGCACCTACTTCAGCAGTTTCCAAGTTAAATTTCTAAGAAAAACGGAAATTTTTGCCAAAAACATATAACTTTCAAAATTCATATTTTATTCCCTGGATGAGCAGTCAAGGTCAAATTCAAGGAATATCATCTATGCATTCTAAGCAACGTTTCCTGCAATATTGAACAAAATCTAAATCTAAACATTTTTGGCCAAAAATGAAAAAAATCACAAGGGGTTAGTCCAGCCATTTTTATCAAAATTGGCCCAAAATTGACGTTATTGAAAATGTCTCAGAAATGCCTCCTAACGAATATTTAGCCCATTTGGCACCTACTTCAGCAGTTTCCAAGTTAAATTTCTAAGAAAAACGGAAATTTTGGCCAAAAATATATAACTTTCAAAATTCATATTTTATTCCCTGGATGAGCAGTCAAGCTCAAATTCAAGGAATATCATCTATGGATTCTAAGCAACGTTTCCTGCAATATTGAACAAAATCTAAATCTAAACATTTCTGGCCAAAAATGAAAAAAATCACAAGGGGTTAGTCCAGCCATTTTTATCAAAATTGGCCCAAAATTGACGTTATTGAAAATGTCTCAGAAATGCCTCCTAACGAATATTAGCCCATTTGGCACCTACTTCAGCAGTTTCCAAGTTAAATTTCTAAGAAAAACGGAAATTTTTGCCAAAAACATATAACTTTCAAAATTTAATATTTTATTCCCTGGATGAGCAGTCAAGGTCAAATTCAAGGAATATCATCTATGCATTCTAAGCAACGTTTCCTGCAATATTGAACAAAATCTAAATCTGAACATTTTTGGCCAAAAATGAAAAAAATCACAAGGGGTTAGTCCAGCCATTTTTATCAAAATTGGCCCAAAATTGACGTTATTGAAAATGTCTCAGAAATGCCTCCTAACGAATATTTAGCCCATTTGGCACCTACTTCAGCAGTTTCCAAGTTAAATTTCTAAGAAAAACGGAAATTTTTGCCAAAAACATATAACTTTCAAAATTCATATTTTATTCCCTGGATGAGCAGTCAAGGTCAAATTCAAGGAATATCATCTATGCATTCTAAGCAACGTTTCCTGCAATATTGAACAAAATCTAAATCTAAACATTTTTGGCCAAAAATGAAAAAAATCACAAGGGGTTAGTCCAGCCATTTTTATCAAAATTGGCCCAAAATTGACGTTATTGAAAATGTCTCAGAAATGCCTCCTAACGAATATTTAGCCCATTTGGCACCTACTTCAGCAGTTTCCAAGTTAAATTTCTAAGAAAAACGGAAATTTTGGCCAAAAATATATAACTTTCAAAATTCATATTTTATTCCCTGGATGAGCAGTCAAGGTCAAATTCAAGGAATATCATCTATGGATTCTAAGCAACGTTTCCTGCAATATTGAACAAAATCTAAATCTGAACATTTTTGGCCAAAAATGAAAAAAATCACAAGGGGTTAGTCCAGCCATTTTTATCAAAATTGGCCCAAAATTGACGTTATTGAAAATGTCTCAGAAATGCCTCCTAACGAATATTTAGCCCATTTGGCACCTACTTCAGCAGTTTCCAAGTTAAATTTCTAAGAAAAACGGAAATTTTGGCCAAAAATATATAATTTTCAAAATTTCATATTTTATTCCCTGGATGAGCAGTCAAGGTCAAATTCAAGGAATATCATCTATGCATTCTAAGCAACGTTTCCTGCAATATTGAATAAAATCTAAATCTGAACATTTTTGGCGAAAAATGAAAAAAAATCACAAGGGGTTTGTCCAGCCATTTTTATCAAAATTGGCCCAAAATTGACGTTTTTGAAAATGTCTCAGAAATGCCTCCTAACGAATATTTAGCCCATTTGGCACCTACTTCAGCAGTTTCCAAGTTAAATTTCTAAGAAAAACGGATATTTTGGCCAAAAATATATAACTTTCAAAATTCATATTTTATTCCCTGGATGAGCAGTCAAGGTTAAATTCAAGGAATATCATCTATATATTCTAAGCAACGTTTCCTGCAATATTGAACAAAATCTAAATCTAAACATTTTTGGCCAAAAATGAAAAAAATCACAAGGGGTTAGTCCAGCCATTTTTATCAAAATTGGCCCAAAATTGACGTTATTGAAGATGTCTCAGAAATGCCTCCTAACGAATATTTAGCCCATTTGGCACCTACTTCAGCAGTTTCCAAGTTAAATTTCTAAGAAAAACGGAAATTTTGGCCAAAAATATATAACTTTCAAAATTCATATTTTATTCCCTGGATGAGCAGTCAAGGTCAAATTCAAGGAATATCATCTATGGATTCTAAGCAACGTTTCCTGCAATATTGAACAAAATCTAAATCTAAACATTTTTGGCCAAAAATGAAAAAAATCACAAGGGGTTAGTCCAGCCATTTTTATCAAAATTGGCCCAAAATTGACGTTATTGAAAATGTCTCAGAAATGCCTCCTAACGAATATTTAGCCCATTTGGCACCTACTTCAGCAGTTTCCAAGTTAAATTTCTAAAAAAAACGGAAATTTTTGCCAAAAATATATAACTTTCAAAATTCATATTTTATTCCCTGGATGAGCAGTCAAGGTCAAATTCAAGGAATATCATCTATATATTCTAAGCAACGTTTCCTGCAATATTGAACAAAATCTAAATCTAAACATTTTTGGCCAAAAATGAAAAAAATCACAAGGGGTTAGTCCAGCCATTTTTATCAAAATTGGCCCAAAATTGACGTTATTGAAAATGTCTCAGAAATGCCTCCTAACGAATATTTAGCCCATTTGGCACCTACTTCAGCAGTTTCCAAGTTAAATTTCTAAGAAAAACGGAAATTTTTGCCAAAAATATATAACTTTCAAAATTCATATTTTATTCCCTGGATGAGCAGTCAAGGTCAAATTCAAGGAATATCATCTATGGATTCTAAGCAACGTTTCCTGCAATATTGAACAAAATCTAAATCTGAACATTTTTGGCCAAAAATGAAAAAAATCACAAGGGGTTAGTCCAGCCATTTTTATCAAAATTTGCCCAAAATTGACGTTTTTGAAAATGTCTCAGAAATGCCTCCTAACGAATATTTAGCCCGTTTGGCACCTACTTCAGCAGTTTCCAAGTTATATTTCCAAGAAAAACGGAAATTTTGGCCAAAAATATATAACTTTCAAAATTCATATTTTATTCCCTGGATGAGCAGTCAAGGTTAAATTCAAGGAATATCATCTATGGATTATAAGCAACGTTTCCTGCAATATTGAACAAAATCTAAATCTAAACATTTTTGGCCAAAAATGAAAAAAATCACAAGGGGTTAGTCCAGCCATTTTTATCAAAATTGGCCCAAAATTGACGTTATTGAAGATGTCTCAGAAATGCCTCCTAACGAATATTTAGCCCATTTGGCACCTACTTCAGCAGTTTCCAAGTTAAATTTCCAAGAATAACGGAAATTTTGGCCAAAAATATATAACTTTCAAAATTCATATTTTATTCCCTGGATGAGCAGTCAAGGTCAAATTCAAGGAATATCATCTATATATTCTAAGCAACGTTTCCTGCAATATTGAACAAAATCTAAATCTAAACATTTTTGGCCAAAAATGAAAAAAATCACAAGGGGTTAGTCCAGCCATTTTTATCAAAATTGGCCCAAAATTGACGTTATTGAAAATGTCTCAGAAATGCCTCCTAACGAATATTTAGCCCATTTGGCACCTACTTCAGCAGTTTCCAAGTTAAATTTCTAAGAAAAACGGATATTTTGGCCAAAAATATATAACTTTCAAAATTCATATTTTATTCCCTGGATGAGCAGTCAAGGTTAAATTCAAGGAATATCATCTATATATTCTAAGCAACGTTTCCTGCAATATTGAACAAAATCTAAATCTAAACATTTTTGGCCAAAAATGAAAAAAATCACAAGGGGTTAGTCCAGCCATTTTTATCAAAATTGGCCCAAAATTGACGTTATTGAAAATGTCTCAGAAATGCCTCCTAACGAATATTTAGCCCATTTGGCACCTACTTCAGCAGTTTCCAAGTTAAATTTCTAAGAAAAACGGAAATTTTGGCCAAAAATATATAACTTTCAAAATTCATATTTTATTCCCTGGATGAGCAGTCAAGGTCAAATTCAAGGAATATCATCTATGGATTCTAAGCAACGTTTCCTGCAATATTGAACAAAATCTAAATCTAAACATTTTTGGCCAAAAATGAAAAAAATCACAAGGGGTTAGTCCAGCCATTTTTATCAAAATTGGCCCAAAATTGACGTTATTGAAGATGTCTCAGAAATGCCTCCTAACGAATATTTAGCCCATTTGGCACCTACTTCAGCAGTTTCCAAGTTAAATTTCTAAGAAAAACGGAAATTTTGGCCAAAAATATATAACTTTCAAAATTCATATTTTATTCCCTGCATGAGCAGTCAAGGTCAAATTCAAGGAATATCATCTATGGATTCTAAGCAACGTTTCCTGCAATATTGAACAAAATCTAAATCTAAACATTTTTGGCCAAAAATGAAAAAAATCACAAGGGGTTAGTCCAGCCATTTTTATCAAAATTGGCCCAAAATTGACGTTTTTGAAAATGTCTCAGAAATGCCTCCTAACGAATATTTAGCCCATTTGGCACCTACTTCAGCAGTTTCCAAGTTAAATTTCTAAGAAAAACGGAAATTTTGGCCAAAAATATATAACTTTCAAAATTCATATTTTATTCCCTGGATGAGCAGTCAAGGTCAAATTCAAGGAATATCATCTATGGATTCTAAGCAACGTTTCCTGCAATATTGAACACAATCTAAATCTAAACATTTTTGGCCAAAAATGAAAAAAATCACAAGGGGTTAGTCCAGCCATTTTTATCAAAATTGGCCCAAAATTGACGTTATTGAAGATGTCTCAGAAATGCCTCCTAACGAATATTTAGCCCATTTGGCACCTACTTCAGCAGTTTCCAAGTTAAATTTCTAAGAAAAACGGATATTTTGGCTAAAAATATATAACTTTCAAAATTCATTTTTATTCCCTGGATGAGCAGTCAAGGTCAAATTCAAGGAATATCATCTATGCATTCTAAGCAACGTTTCCTGCAATATTGAATAAAATCTAAATCTGAACATTTTTGGCGAAAAATGAAAAAAAATCACAAGGGGTTAGTCCAGCCATTTTTATCAAAATTGGCCCAAAATTGACGTTTTTGAAAATGTCTCAGAAATGCCTCCTAACGAATATTTAGCCCATTTGGCACCTACTTCAGCAGTTTCCAAGTTAAATTTCTAAGAAAAACGGAAATTTTGGCCAAAAATATATAATTTTCAAAATTTCATATTTTATTCCCTGGATGAGCAGTCAAGGTCAAATTCAAGGAATATCATCTATGCATTCTAAGCAACGTTTCCTGCAATATTGAATAAAATCTAAATCTGAACATTTTTGGCCAAAAATGAAAAAAAATCACAAGGGGTTAGTCCAGCCATTTTTATCAAAATTGGCCCAAAATTGACGTTTTTGAAAATGTCTCAGAAATGCCTCCTAACGAATATTTAGCCCATTTGGCACCTACTTCAGCAGTTTCCAAGTTAAATTTCTAAGAAAAACGGAAATTGTTGCCAAAAATATATAATTTTCAAAATTTCATATTTTATTCCCTGGATGAGCAGTCAAGGTCAAATTCAAGGAATATCATCTATGCATTCTAAGCAACGTTTCCTGCAATATTGAATAAAATCTAAATCTGAACATTTTTGGCGAAAAATGAAAAAAAATCACAAGGGGTTAGTCCAGCCATTTTTATCAAAATTGGCACAAAATTGACGTTTTTGAAAATGTCTCAGAAATGCCTCCTAACGAATATTTAGCCCATTTGGCACCTACTTCAGCAGTTTCCAAGTTAAATTTCTAAGAAAAACGGAAATTTTGGCCAAAAATATATAACTTTCAAAATTCATATTTTATTTCCTGGATGAGCAGTCAAGGTCAAATTCAAGGAATATCATCTATGCATTCTAAGCAACGTTTCCTGCAATATTGAATAAAATCTAAATCTGAACATTTTTGGTCAAAAATGAAAAAAAATCACAAGGGGTTAGTCCAGCCATTTTTATCAAAATTGGCCCAAAATTGACGTTTTTGAAAATGTCTCAGAAATGCCTCCTAACGAATATTTAGCCCATTTGGCACCTACTTCAGCAGTTTCCAAGTTAAATTTCTAAGAAAAACGGAAATTTTTGCCAAAAATATATAATTTTCAAAATTTCATATTTTATTCCCTGGATGAGCAGTCAAGGTCAAATTCAAGGAATATCATCTATGCATTCTAAGCAACGTTTCCTGCAATATTGAATAAAATCTAAATCTGAACATTTTTGGCGAAAAATGAAAAAAAATCACAAGGGGTTAGTCCAGCCATTTTTATCAAAATTGGCCCAAAATTGACGTTTTTGAAAATGTCTCAGAAATGCCTCCTAACGAATTATTTAGCCCATTTGGCACCTACTTCAGCAGTTTCCAAGTTAAATTTCTAAGAAAAACGGATATTTTGGCCAAAAATATATAACTTTCAAAATTCATATTTTATTCCCTGGATGAGCAGTCAAGGTTAAATTCAAGGAATATCATCTATATATTCTAAGCAACGTTTCCTGCAATATTGAACAAAATCTAAATCTAAACATTTTTGGCCAAAAATGAAAAAAATCACAAGGGGTTAGTCCAGCCATTTTTATCAAAATTGGCCCAAAATTGACGTTATTGAAAATGTCTCAGAAATGCCTCCTAACGAATATTTAGCCCATTTGGCACCTACTTCAGCAGTTTCCAAGTTAAATTTCTAAGAAAAACGGAAATTTTGGCCAAAAATATATAACTTTCAAAATTCATATTTTATTCCCTGGATGAGCAGTCAAGGTCAAATTCAAGGAATATCATCTATGAATTCTAAGCAACGTTTCCTGCAATATTGAACAAAATCTAAATCTGAACATTTTTGGCCAAAAATGAAAAAAATCACAAGGGGTTAGTCCAGCCATTTTTATCAAAATTGGCCCAAAATTGACGTTATTGAAAATGTCTCAGAAATGCCTCCTAACGAATATTTAGCCCATTTGGCACCTACTTCAGCAGTTTCCAAGTTAAATTTCTAAGAAAAACGGAAATTTTGGCCAAAAATATATAACTTTCAAAATTCATATTTTATTCCCTGGATGAGCAGTCAAGGTCAAATTCAAGGAATATCATCTATGGATTCTAAGCAACGTTTCCTGCAATATTGAACAAAATCTAAATCTAAACATTTTTGGCCAAAAATGAAATAAATCACAAGGGGTTAGTCCAGCCATTTTTATCAAAATTGGCCCAAAATTGACGTTATTGAAAATGTCTTAGAAATGCCTCCTAACGAATATTTAGCCCATTTGGCACCTACTTCAGCAGTTTCCAAGTTAAATTTCTAAGAAAAACGGAAATTTTGGCCAAAAATATATAACTTTCAAAATTCATATTTTATTCCCTGGATGAGCAGTCAAGGTCAAATTCAAGGAATATCATCTATGGATTCTAAGCAACGTTTCCTGCAATATTGAACAAAATCTAAATCTAAACATTTTTGGCCAAAAATGAAAAAAATCACAAGGGGTTAGTCCAGCCATTTTTATCAAAATTGGCCCAAAATTGACGTTTTTGAAAATGTCTCAGAAATGCCTCCTAACGAATATTTAGCCCATTTGGCACCTACTTCAGCAGTTTCCAAGTCAAATTTCTAAGAAAAACGGAAATTTTGGCCAAAAATATATAATTTTCAAAATTTCATATTTTATTCCCTGGATGAGCAGTCAAGGTCAAATTCAAGGAATATCATCTATGAATTCTAAGCAACGTTTCCTGCAATATTGAACAAAATCTAAATCTGAACATTTTTGGCCAAAAATGAAAAAAATCACAAGGGGTTAGTCCAGCCATTTTTATCAAAATTTGCCCAAAATTGACGTTTTTGAAAATGTCTCAGAAATGCCTCCTAACGAATATTTAGCCCGTTTGGCACCTACTTCAGCAGTTTCCAAGTTATATTTCCAAGAAAAACGGAAATTTTGGCCAAAAATATATAACTTTCAAAATTCATATTTTATTCCCTGGATGAGCAGTCAAGGTTAAATTCAAGGAATATCATCTATGGATTATAAGCAACGTTTCCTGCAATATTGAACAAAATCTAAATCTAAACATTTTTGGCCAAAAATGAAAAAAATCACAAGGGGTTAGTCCAGCCATTTTTATCAAAATTGGCCCAAAATTGACGTTATTGAAGATGTCTCAGAAATGCCTCCTAACGAATATTTAGCCCATTTGGCACCTACTTCAGCAGTTTCCAAGTTAAATTTCCAAGAATAACGGAAATTTTGGCCAAAAATATATAACTTTCAAAATTCATATTTTATTCCCTGGATGAGCAGTCAAGGTCAAATTCAAGGAATATCATCTATATATTCTAAGCAACGTTTCCTGCAATATTGAACAAAATCTAAATCTAAACATTTTTGGCCAAAAATGAAAAAAATCACAAGGGGTTAGTCCAGCCATTTTTATCAAAATTGGCCCAAAATTGACGTTATTGAAAATGTCTCAGAAATGCCTCCTAACGAATATTTAGCCCATTTGGCACCTACTTCAGCAGTTTCCAAGTTAAATTTCTAAGAAAAACGGATATTTTGGCCAAAAATATATAACTTTCAAAATTCATATTTTATTCCCTGGATGAGCAGTCAAGGTTAAATTCAAGGAATATCATCTATATATTCTAAGCAACGTTTCCTGCAATATTGAACAAAATCTAAATCTAAACATTTTTGGCCAAAAATGAAAAAAATCACAAGGGGTTAGTCCAGCCATTTTTATCAAAATTGGCCCAAAATTGACGTTATTGAAAATGTCTCAGAAATGCCTCCTAACGAATATTTAGCCCATTTGGCACCTACTTCAGCAGTTTCCAAGTTAAATTTCTAAGAAAAACGGAAATTTTGGCCAAAAATATATAACTTTCAAAATTCATATTTTATTCCCTGGATGAGCAGTCAAGGTCAAATTCAAGGAATATCATCTATGGATTCTAAGCAACGTTTCCTGCAATATTGAACAAAATCTAAATCTAAACATTTTTGGCCAAAAATGAAAAAAATCACAAGGGGTTAGTCCAGCCATTTTTATCAAAATTGGCCCAAAATTGACGTTATTGAAGATGTCTCAGAAATGCCTCCTAACGAATATTTAGCCCATTTGGCACCTACTTCAGCAGTTTCCAAGTTAAATTTCTAAGAAAAACGGAAATTTTGGCCAAAAATATATAACTTTCAAAATTCATATTTTATTCCCTGCATGAGCAGTCAAGGTCAAATTCAAGGAATATCATCTATGGATTCTAAGCAACGTTTCCTGCAATATTGAACAAAATCTAAATCTAAACATTTTTGGCCAAAAATGAAAAAAATCACAAGGGGTTAGTCCAGCCATTTTTATCAAAATTGGCCCAAAATTGACGTTTTTGAAAATGTCTCAGAAATGCCTCCTAACGAATATTTAGCCCATTTGGCACCTACTTCAGCAGTTTCCAAGTTAAATTTCTAAGAAAAACGGAAATTTTGGCCAAAAATATATAACTTTCAAAATTCATATTTTATTCCCTGGATGAGCAGTCAAGGTCAAATTCAAGGAATATCATCTATGGATTCTAAGCAACGTTTCCTGCAATATTGAACACAATCTAAATCTAAACATTTTTGGCCAAAAATGAAAAAAATCACAAGGGGTTAGTCCAGCCATTTTTATCAAAATTGGCCCAAAATTGACGTTATTGAAGATGTCTCAGAAATGCCTCCTAACGAATATTTAGCCCATTTGGCACCTACTTCAGCAGTTTCCAAGTTAAATTTCTAAGAAAAACGGATATTTTGGCTAAAAATATATAACTTTCAAAATTCATTTTTATTCCCTGGATGAGCAGTCAAGGTCAAATTCAAGGAATATCATCTATGCATTCTAAGCAACGTTTCCTGCAATATTGAATAAAATCTAAATCTGAACATTTTTGGCGAAAAATGAAAAAAAATCACAAGGGGTTAGTCCAGCCATTTTTATCAAAATTGGCCCAAAATTGACGTTTTTGAAAATGTCTCAGAAATGCCTCCTAACGAATATTTAGCCCATTTGGCACCTACTTCAGCAGTTTCCAAGTTAAATTTCTAAGAAAAACGGAAATTTTGGCCAAAAATATATAATTTTCAAAATTTCATATTTTATTCCCTGGATGAGCAGTCAAGGTCAAATTCAAGGAATATCATCTATGCATTCTAAGCAACGTTTCCTGCAATATTGAATAAAATCTAAATCTGAACATTTTTGGCCAAAAATGAAAAAAAATCACAAGGGGTTAGTCCAGCCATTTTTATCAAAATTGGCCCAAAATTGACGTTTTTGAAAATGTCTCAGAAATGCCTCCTAACGAATATTTAGCCCATTTGGCACCTACTTCAGCAGTTTCCAAGTTAAATTTCTAAGAAAAACGGAAATTGTTGCCAAAAATATATAATTTTCAAAATTTCATATTTTATTCCCTGGATGAGCAGTCAAGGTCAAATTCAAGGAATATCATCTATGCATTCTAAGCAACGTTTCCTGCAATATTGAATAAAATCTAAATCTGAACATTTTTGGCGAAAAATGAAAAAAAATCACAAGGGGTTAGTCCAGCCATTTTTATCAAAATTGGCACAAAATTTACGTTTTTGAAAATGTCTCAGAAATGCCTCCTAACGAATATTTAGCCCATTTGGCACCTACTTCAGCAGTTTCCAAGTTAAATTTCTAAGAAAAACGGAAATTTTGGCCAAAAATATATAACTTTCAAAATTCATATTTTATTTCCTGGATGAGCAGTCAAGGTCAAATTCAAGGAATATCATCTATGCATTCTAAGCAACGTTTCCTGCAATATTGAATAAAATCTAAATCTGAACATTTTTGGTCAAAAATGAAAAAAAATCACAAGGGGTTAGTCCAGCCATTTTTATCAAAATTGGCCCAAAATTGACGTTTTTGAAAATGTCTCAGAAATGCCTCCTAACGAATATTTAGCCCATTTGGCACCTACTTCAGCAGTTTCCAAGTTAAATTTCTAAGAAAAACGGAAATTTTTGCCAAAAATATATAATTTTCAAAATTTCATATTTTATTCCCTGGATGAGCAGTCAAGGTCAAATTCAAGGAATATCATCTATGCATTCTAAGCAACGTTTCCTGCAATATTGAATAAAATCTAAATCTGAACATTTTTGGCGAAAAATGAAAAAAAATCACAAGGGGTTAGTCCAGCCATTTTTATCAAAATTGGCCCAAAATTGACGTTTTTGAAAATGTCTCAGAAATGCCTCCTAACGAATTATTTAGCCCATTTGGCACCTACTTCAGCAGTTTCCAAGTTAAATTTCTAAGAAAAACGGATATTTTGGCCAAAAATATATAACTTTCAAAATTCATATTTTATTCCCTGGATGAGCAGTCAAGGTTAAATTCAAGGAATATCATCTATATATTCTAAGCAACGTTTCCTGCAATATTGAACAAAATCTAAATCTAAACATTTTTGGCCAAAAATGAAAAAAATCACAAGGGGTTAGTCCAGCCATTTTTATCAAAATTGGCCCAAAATTGACGTTATTGAAAATGTCTCAGAAATGCCTCCTAACGAATATTTAGCCCATTTGGCACCTACTTCAGCAGTTTCCAAGTTAAATTTCTAAGAAAAACGGAAATTTTGGCCAAAAATATATAACTTTCAAAATTCATATTTTATTCCCTGGATGAGCAGTCAAGGTCAAATTCAAGGAATATCATCTATGAATTCTAAGCAACGTTTCCTGCAATATTGAACAAAATCTAAATCTGAACATTTTTGGCCAAAAATGAAAAAAATCACAAGGGGTTAGTCCAGCCATTTTTATCAAAATTGGCCCAAAATTGACGTTATTGAAAATGTCTCAGAAATGCCTCCTAACGAATATTTAGCCCATTTGGCACCTACTTCAGCAGTTTCCAAGTTAAATTTCTAAGAAAAACGGAAATTTTGGCCAAAAATATATAACTTTCAAAATTCATATTTTATTCCCTGGATGAGCAGTCAAGGTCAAATTCAAGGAATATCATCTATGGATTCTAAGCAACGTTTCCTGCAATATTGAACAAAATCTAAATCTAAACATTTTTGGCCAAAAATGAAATAAATCACAAGGGGTTAGTCCAGCCATTTTTATCAAAATTGGCCCAAAATTGACGTTATTGAAAATGTCTCAGAAATGCCTCCTAACGAATATTTAGCCCATTTGGCACCTACTTCAGCAGTTTCCAAGTTAAATTTCTAAGAAAAACGGAAATTTTGGCCAAAAATATATAACTTTCAAAATTCATATTTTATTCCCTGGATGAGCAGTCAAGGTCAAATTCAAGGAATATCATCTATGGATTCTAAGCAACGTTTCCTGCAATATTGAACAAAATCTAAATCTAAACATTTTTGGCCAAAAATGAAAAAAATCACAAGGGGTTAGTCCAGCCATTTTTATCAAAATTGGCCCAAAATTGACGTTTTTGAAAATGTCTCAGAAATGCCTCCTAACGAATATTTAGCCCATTTGGCACCTACTTCAGCAGTTTCCAAGTCAAATTTCTAAGAAAAACGGAAATTTTGGCCAAAAATATATAATTTTCAAAATTTCATATTTTATTCCCTGGATGAGCAGTCAAGGTCAAATTCAAGGAATATCATCTATGAATTCTAAGCAACGTTTCCTGCAATATTGAACAAAATCTAAATCTGAACATTTTTGGCCAAAAATGAAAAAAATCACAAGGGGTTAGTCCAGCCATTTTTATCAAAATTGGCCCAAAATTGACGTTATTGAAAATGTCTCAGAAATGCCTCCTAACGAATATTTAGCCCATTTGGCACCTACTTCAGCAGTTTCCAAGTTAAATTTCTAAGAAAAACGGAAATTTTGGCCAAAAATATATAACTTTCAAAATTCATATTTTATTCCCTGGATGAGCAGTCAAGGTCAAATTCAAGGAATATCATCTATGGATTCTAAGCAACGTTTCCTGCAATATTGAACAAAATCTAAATCTAAACATTTTTGGCCAAAAATGAAATAAATCACAAGGGGTTAGTCCAGCCATTTTTATCAAAATTGGCCCAAAATTGACGTTATTGAAAATGTCTCAGAAATGCCTCCTAACGAATATTTAGCCCATTTGGCACCTATTTCAGCAGTTTCCAAGTTAAATTTCTAAGAAAAACGGAAATTTTGGCCAAAAATATATAACTTTCAAAATTCATATTTTATTCCCTGGATGAGCAGTCAAGGTCAAATTCAAGGAATATCATCTATGGATTCTAAGCAACGTTTCCTGCAATATTGAACACAATCTAAATCTAAACATTTTTGGCCAAAAATTAAAAAAATCACAAGGGGTTAGTCCAGCCATTTTTATCAAAATTGGCCCAAAATTGACGTTATTGAAGATGTCTCAGAAATGCCTCCTAACGAATATTTAGCCCATTTGGCACCTACTTCAGCAGTTTCCAAGTTAAATTTCTAAGAAAAACGGATATTTTGGCTAAAAATATATAACTTTCAAAATTCATTTTTATTCCCTGGATGAGCAGTCAAGGTCAAATTCAAGGAATATCATCTATGCATTCTAAGCAACGTTTCCTGCAATATTGAATAAAATCTAAATCTGAACATTTTTGGCGAAAAATGAAAAAAAATCACAAGGGGTTAGTCCAGCCATTTTTATCAAAATTGGCCCAAAATTGACGTTTTTGAAAATGTCTCAGAAATGCCTCCTAACGAATATTTAGCCCATTTGGCACCTACTTCAGCAGTTTCCAAGTTAAATTTCTAAGAAAAACGGAAATTTTTGCCAAAAATATATAATTTTCAAAATTTCATATTTTATTCCCTGGATGAGCAGTCAAGGTCAAATTCAAGGAATATCATCTATGCATTCTAAGCAACGTTTCCTGCAATATTGAATAAAATCTAAATCTGAACATTTTTGGCCAAAAATGAAAAAAAATCACAAGGGGTTAGTCCAGCCATTTTTATCAAAATTGGCCCAAAATTGACGTTTTTGAAAATGTCTCAGAAATGCCTCCTAACGAATATTTAGCCCATTTGGCACCTACTTCAGCAGTTTCCAAGTTAAATTTCTAAGAAAAACGGAAATTTTTGCCAAAAATATATAACTTTCAAAATTCATATTTTATTTCCTGGATGAGCAGTCAAGGTCAAATTCAAGGAATATCATCTATGGATTCTAAGCAACGTTTCCTGCAATATTGAACAAAATCTAAATCTAAACATTTTTGGCCAAAAATGAAATAAATCACAAGGGGTTAGTTAGTCCAGCCATTTTTATCAAAATTGGCCCAAAATTGACGTTTTTGAAAATGTCTCAGAAATGCCTCCTAACGAATATTTAGCCCATTTGGCACCTACTTCAGCAGTTTCCAAGTTAAATTTCTAAGAAAAACGGATATTTTGGCCAAAAATATATAACTTTCAAAATTCATATTTTATTCCCTGGATGAGCAGTCAAGGTCAAATTCAAGGAATATCATCTATGGATTATAAGCAACGTTTCCTGCAATATTGAACAAAATCTAAATCTAAACATTTTTGGCCAAAAATGAAAAAAATCACAAGGGGTTAGTCCAGCCATTTTTATCAAAATTGGCCCAAAATTGACGTTATTGAAAATGTCTCAGAAATGCCTCCTAACGAATATTTAGCCCATTTGGCACCTACTTCAGCAGTTTCCAAGTTAAATTTCTAAGAAAAACGGAAATTTTGGCCAAAAATATATAACTTTCAAAATTCATATTTTATTCCCTGGATGAGCAGTCAAGGTCAAATTCAAGGAATATCATCTATGGATTCTAAGCAACGTTTCCTGCAATATTGAACAAAATCTAAATCTAAACATTTTTGGCCAAAAATGAAAAAAATCACAAGGGGTTAGTCCAGCCATTTTTATCAAAATTGGCCCAAAATTGACGTTATTGAAAATGTCTCAGAAATGCCTCCTAACGAATATTTAGCCCATTTGGCACCTACTTCAGCAGTTTCCAAGTTAAATTTCTAAGAAAAACGGAAATTTTGGCCAAAAATATATAACTTTCAAAATTCATATTTTATTCCCTGGATGAGCAGTCAAGGTCAAATTCAAGGAATATCATCTATGGATTCTAAGCAACGTTTCCTGCAATATTGAACAAAATCTAAATCTAAACATTTTTGGCCAAAAATGAAAAAAATCACAAGGCGTTAGTCCAGCCATTTTTATCAAAATTGGCCCAAAATTGACGTTATTGAAAATGTCTCAGAAATGCCTCCTAACGAATATTTAGCCCATTTGGCACCTACTTCAGCAGTTTCCAAGTTAAATTTCTAAGAAAAACGGAAATTTTGGCCAAAAATATATAATTTTCAAAATTCTTATTTTATTCCCTGGATGAGCAGTCAAGGTCAAATTCAAGGAATATCATCTATGGATTCTAAGCAACGTTTCCTGCAATATTGAACAAATTCTAAATCTAAACATTTTTGGCCAAAAATGAAAAAAATCACAAGGGGTTATAGTCCAGCCATTTTTATCAAAATTGGCCCAAAATTAACGTTTTTGAAAATGTCTCAGAAATGCCTCCTAACGAATATTTAGCCCATTTGGCACCTACTTCAGCAGTTTCCAAGTTAAATTTCTAAGAAAAACGGAAATTTTGGCCAAAAATATATAACTTTCAAAATTCATATTTTATTCCCTGGATGAGCAGTCAAGGTCAAATTCAAGGAATATCATCTATGGATTCTAAGCAACGTTTCCTGCAATATTGAACAAAATCTAAATCTGAACATTTTTGGCAAAAAATGAAAAAAATCACAAGGGGTTAGTCCAGCCATTTTTATCAAAATTGGCCCAAAATTGACGTTATTGAAAATGTCTCAGAAATGCCTCCTAACATATATATTTAGCCCATTTGGCACCTACTTCAGCAGTTTCCAAGTTAAATTTCTAAGAAAAACGGAAATTTTGGCCAAAAATATATAATTTTCAAAATTCTTATTTTATTCCCTGGATGAGCAGTCAAGGTCAAATTCAAGGAATATCATCTATGGATTCTAAGCAACGTTTCCTGCAATATTGAACAAATTCTAAATCTAAACATTTTTGGCCAAAAATGAAAAAAATCACAAGGGGTTAGTCCAGCCATTTTTATCAAAATTGGCCCAAAATTGACGTTATTGAAAATGTCTCAGAAATGCCTCCTAACGAATATTTAGCCCATTTGGCACCTACTTCAGCAGTTTCCAAGTTAAATTTCTAAGAAAAACGGAAATTTTGGCCAAAAATATATAACTTTCAAAATTCATATTTTATTCCCTGGATGAGCAGTCAAGGTCAAATTCAAGGAATATCATCTATGGATTCTAAGCAACGTTTCCTGCAATATTGAACAAAATCTAAATCTAAACATTTTTGGCCAAAAATGAAATAAATCACAAAGTTAGTCCAGCCATTTTTATCAAAATTGGCCCAAAATTGACGTTTTTGAAAATGTCTCAGAAATGCCTCCTAACGAATATTTAGCCCATTTGGCACCTACTTCAGCAGTTTCCAAGTTAAATTTCTAAGAAAAACGGAAATTTTGGCCAAAAATATATAATTTTCAAAATTCATATTTTATTCCCTGGATGAGCAGTCAAGGTCAAATTCAAGGAATATCATCTATGGATTCTAAGCAACGTTTCCTGCAATATTGAACAAAATCTAAATCTAAACATTTTTGGCCAAAAATGAAATAAATCACAAAGTTAGTCCAGCCATTTTTATCAAAATTGGCCCAAAATTGACGTTTTTGAAAATGTCTCAGAAATGCCTCCTAACGAATATTTAGCCCATTTGGCACCTACTTCAGGAGTTTCCAAGTCAAATTTCTAAGAAAAACGGAAATTTTGGCCAAAAATATATAATTTTCAAAATTTCATATTTTATTCCCTGGATGAGCAGTCAAGGTCAAATTCAAGGAATATCATCTATGAATTCTAAGCAACGTTTCCTGCAATATTGAACAAAATCTAAATCTGAACATTTTTGGTCAAAAATGAAAAAAATTCACAATGTCCAGCCATTTTTATCAAAATTGGCCCAAAATTGACGTTTTTGAAAATGTCTCAGAAATGCCTCCTAACGAATATTTAGCCCATTTGGCACCTACTTCAGCAGTTTCCAAGTTAAATTTCTAAGAAAAACGGAAATTTTGGCCAAAAATATATAACTTTCAAAATTCATATTTTATTCCCTGGATGAGCAGTCAAGGTCAAATTCAAGGAATATCATCTATGGATTCTAAGCAACGTTTCCTGCAATATTGAACAAAATCTAAATCTGAACATTTTTGGCAAAAAATGAAAAAAATCACAAGGGGTTAGTCCAGCCATTTTTATCAAAATTGGCCCAAAATTGACGTTATTGAAAATGTCTCAGAAATGCCTCCTAACATATATATTTAGCCCATTTGGCACCTACTTCAGCAGTTTCCAAGTTAAATTTCTAAGAAAAACGGAAATTTTGGCCAAAAATATATAATTTTCAAAATTCTTATTTTATTCCCTGGATGAGCAGTCAAGGTCAAATTCAAGGAATATCATCTATGGATTCTAAGCAACGTTTCCTGCAATATTGAACAAATTCTAAATCTAAACATTTTTGGCCAAAAATGAAAAAAATCACAAGGGGTTAGTCCAGCCATTTTTATCAAAATTGGCCCAAAATTGACGTTATTGAAAATGTCTCAGAAATGCCTCCTAACGAATATTTAGCCCATTTGGCACCTACTTCAGCAGTTTCCAAGTTAAATTTCTAAGAAAAACGGAAATTTTGGCCAAAAATATATAACTTTCAAAATTCATATTTTATTCCCTGGATGAGCAGTCAAGGTCAAATTCAAGGAATATCATCTATGGATTCTAAGCAACGTTTCCTGCAATATTGAACAAAATCTAAATCTAAACATTTTTGGCCAAAAATGAAATAAATCACAAAGTTAGTCCAGCCATTTTTATCAAAATTGGCCCAAAATTGACGTTTTTGAAAATGTCTCAGAAATGCCTCCTAACGAATATTTAGCCCATTTGGCACCTACTTCAGCAGTTTCCAAGTTAAATTTCTAAGAAAAACGGAAATTTTGGCCAAAAATATATAATTTTCAAAATTCATATTTTATTCCCTGGATGAGCAGTCAAGGTCAAATTCAAGGAATATCATCTATGGATTCTAAGCAACGTTTCCTGCAATATTGAACAAAATCTAAATCTAAACATTTTTGGCCAAAAATGAAATAAATCACAAAGTTAGTCCAGCCATTTTTATCAAAATTGGCCCAAAATTGACGTTTTTGAAAATGTCTCAGAAATGCCTCCTAACGAATATTTAGCCCATTTGGCACCTACTTCAGGAGTTTCCAAGTCAAATTTCTAAGAAAAACGGAAATTTTGGCCAAAAATATATAATTTTCAAAATTTCATATTTTATTCCCTGGATGAGCAGTCAAGGTCAAATTCAAGGAATATCATCTATGAATTCTAAGCAACGTTTCCTGCAATATTGAACAAAATCTAAATCTAAACATTTTTGGTCAAAAATGAAAAAAAATCACAATGTCCAGCCATTTTTATCAAAATTGGCCCAAAATTGACGTTTTTGAAAATGTCTCAGAAATGCCTCCTAACGAATATTTAGCCAATTTGGCACCTACTTCAGCAGTTTCCAAGTTAAATTTCTAAGAAAAACGGAAATTTTGGCCAAAAATTGACTATTTTGAAAATGTCTCAGAAATGACTCCTAACGAAAATTTAGCCCATTTGGAAATTTTGGCAATTGACATTTATATAAGAAACATACTGGACTCTTTTATATATCATGCATTTTCTGCAAGTTTCTTTTTAATCATCTATAACTTCAACTACATAATAGACATACATAAAAATTAAACAACGGGAAAAGCTGTACCCTTTTAACCTTAAAATATTTGGAACAAAAATTTTCTCCAAAAACAAACAAAGTAAATACCAAACAACCCTGAACTTAATTACCACTTGAACAAAAAAACGTTGAATTGATTGTCCTTCACCACATAAAATCAATTTCTAAAAAATCTTTAAAATTTTAACCATTCTATTTTCCCTGACAAAAGAGCAAATATCTGACAATAATGATCATACTTAAATTGGGATAATTAAATCTTAGGTTGATTTTGGGTGGTCAGTTCTTACTTAGCAACGTGCACTTTACACTAACTGTTCAAGCAAGAAAATCTGATAACAGTTATTCCTGGTGTTTTCAACTCTCGACCGCCCAAACTTGACTCGAGACCTGGAAGCAAGCCTCTCGCAAAAATAAAAATTTTCTCAAAAGAAATACAATTTTTAAATTCTTAAAATAAATTATAATTTATATTATTAAAATTATTCATGCTGGTTAACTTATACCATAAGTTACTTATCCCCTATAAACCCACTTACAACAACTTAAAGATATTGGTAAGTAATTTTTTTCAAATGACTGTTTTCACTTACATGTATTTCTGTGACAAGGTATGTCTGTCATGCATATACAAAATCATTCAAACGGAATGCATACCCTCAATAAAATATCTGCGTACGTCCCGCAATATCCCTAACTTATTGTGATTAGTGTATGACATGTCACTACAATTTGACTAACACATTTCAGAAATATGCACAATAATATGTTGGTTTAATTTAAACCACAGAAGCCTCTAAATGCAGAGCTGCCAACCCTCCCGGATTTTGGGGAGGACATCTGGGAAAACAGGTTCATTCTGTGATCCCAAACACATCTAAAAATTGCCCAAGGTTGTTAATTGACAATCCAGGAGGGTTTTTATCCATGTCAGGACTCACAAAATTAGTCATTTTCCGAAAAATATGTTGCAAAATACGGGAGGGTTGGCAGCTGTGTATTAAATGCTGGCTGAGCGTTGCCACACAATTGAACACGATTCATTTTAACAGGGCAAGCTTTACGACAGTCTTATACATTTTATATTCATTGTTAGCATAGACAGCAATGCAGTTACATGTAAAGGAGCGTGTCCAGATTACATTTTTGACCACCCCCTCCCCACCCCATTTTTCCACGGGTGTTGAGATATTGATATCATGTCATATTTTTCTGATTAAATCATTTTGACCAGGCTGAGCCTTATAAAGAAAAGTTTTTGATAGACAGATGTCTATGAGTTTGGGAAAACTGGATGCACTACAAAACAATTTGGCTCCACCGGGATTCAAACTGTGGAACTTCTGCTTAACGTGCAGATGCCCTACCAATAGACCGATCCAGTAAGCTCCGCCCATTTATAAATTGCCTAGCAACATGCCACACGTGCGATGCACGTCAGCGTGAGCGCGTATTGAAACATGCACACAGAAACTGCACGCTCGAAAGCAAAATGTGCACTTAAGTATCCGGTCGTATGCGTGCATGTACAACATACGTAACGCACGCCATCGAACAAAAACATCTCGACACACAACGAAGTGAATGCACAACTTAGCAAAACGACAAGCTAATTTTGCTAAGTTTTTCACGTTTACACAAAAACACATTTATGAAGAGATTAAAAGTAGGTTAGGATAGTCTTATACAATCCATTTTAAACCCGCTAGGCCTCCTCTGCGCTGATAAAAATGATGTTTATGGTGTTTTTGCGTCACTCGTGCTGCATTTGCCGTAGCTCTGTGCACAAAATTGAGGACTCAGGTAACCAAAATAAAGATCTGCTTTTTGGTTACCTGAACCTGAGGCTGTGATTGGTCAATTCCAAAATGGGCGGAGCTTACTGGATCGGTCTACTGAGCCAACTGGTGATCTCGATTCAAGGTATTGCAGTTGTTCCTCACTGATTGGAATTGGCTATCACGTGAGCTTAGCAAGCCTACAATGAGATAACCACCCCTCCCAGAGATCACTTAAGATACGACCCAAACCCCTGCCAAGCTTTTCACAATTTTAATTTTTTATATTTTTTTTATATTCATCGTTAGCATAAACAACAATGCAGTTACTATATTATCCGAAGCTTTTCAACACCAATTCACTACACTACAACATTATGTACTTAATTTCTCATGCTTATAATTTTTGCCTCGTTTATTTTAAAACATTAAACCGTACCATTAAAACCAGAACAGCCTATGTCAATTTTTTGCTAAAATGAATTTTAAGTTTTTGGCACATTTGGCCCACCCAGGGGATCAAGGAGCATGAGGCCCATGCATGTACATTTACAAGGTGTAAGTAACATCAATCTATAAGATTACCATTTGTGACAGGCTCTACGAAAATGAGTCACAAGTCGCGCTGGCTAGTATTCTTTTTGCGACCATAAAAAGAAAAAATTTGCCAAAAATTTACTTGTTTTTAATGTCTCAGAAATGACTCCTAACGAAAATTTAGCCCATTTGGAACACATTTCCAAGCTAAATTTTAGGGAAAATAAAAAATTTGGCCCAAAAAAAAAATCGACTTTTCCTTCAAAATCTCATATTTCATTCCCTGGCTGAGCAGTCAAGGTCAAATTCAAGGAATATCATCTATGGGTTCCAAGCAACATAGTCGCGCTGGCTAGTATTCTTTTTGCGACCATAAAAAGAAATCCGCGGCAAATCCATGCTCAATAAAATACCAAAACACAATGGAAATTCCTGGCGGTGCCCAGATACCGCCTGGAATGTCTGTGTTCCCCCTGGAATGTCTGTGTTACGCCTGGAATTTCTTTTGTGTTTAGGTATTTTAATGAGCGTAGAAATGCCACAGATTTCTTTTTATGGTCGCAAAAAGAATACTAGCCAGCGCGACTTGTGACTCATTTTCGTAGAGCCCGTCACATTTATGCTAGAGTTTCTGATTTTTCAGCTACATGTACTTTTAAATTTCTTTCTCAAAATGACATTTTTGGACATAGGCTGTTATAGTTTTAAGAGGACGAAATTGACTACAATTACCACTTAGTACTTACCAGTGTTAAACATTACGATAACACAGAGCTGTCCAATGGCGTTTATGCCATAAGCTGCATGTGAACCTGCCGTAACTGGTACTGCTGCAGACTGACAGAGTAGCTACAAGCCTGTTGGTCACCAGTGATAGGGATAGACAGCTTGCCTATGCGCGAGGTACCGGTTTTCTCCGTCTGTGCCTAAAAAAGAGATTTGGGGGCGTCTAAAGTTGTCAACATTTTCACGGTTCTACAGTGCGTAGTATTTTTCAAGACACCCTCCCTTCCCCGAAATACTACATTTTTGTCATTTAGTTCACTCCAGGGAGATTTTGAAATACTGCATTTTGCCCCGGGGCGGGCATGGTTGTCCTAGAGGGAAAAAGCCTTATGTGGAATTAAAAAGTAATTAATTTTTCCTTTCCTTTTATCAAATTAAATTTTTCAACAGCTTTTATGTGGAAAGCCTTTTAAAATAAGCCTTTTATTTTTCACTTACCTTTGAGAAATCTGTTGATGGGAAGACAGAGAAATCTGTCTTAGCTTGGGCCCCTGGCCGCTGGCTTGATAACAGCTCTTGAACTTCACTCTGAAGCTAAATTGGACAAGTTGAAAAATTAGAACAAATCTTAGAACAAATCAAGCATTTTTATTTTTTGTTTTGTTTTGTCCCCTTTATCGAAAAAAGGCTCAAAGTTAAATTTCTTACCTGAGATATGGTTGAGTTAAGCTGCTGTGCCTTGGACATTTTGTCGACCAGCTGATGGATGGGCGTGGCCTTATCAATAGCAGGGACCATGCCCGGTTTGCGATGTGTGATGTCGATGACCTGAGGACTGGCACTCATGTGATGCAATTCCTGTTCAGACAAATTCATCCATTCTTTAACAAAAAATTTCCTTTTTTTCGTGGGGAGGGGGAGGGGGTGTGGTGAGCAAAAGAAATCCTTGCTAAGAAATCCTTGCTGAGAAGGGCATCATAAGGAAATAAAGTTGCCAACTTCCAACTTCAAAAAAATTGTGACAAATATTTTAATAACTTTTTGCATGGAACAAAAATTAACCTCCAAAATATTGCAATCTCCAACTCTACAGAAACAAAAAATTATGAAATAAGATTTCTGGACAATGTTTGTTGCTCTAAGTTAAGTACACTGAACAAAATTATAAACGCCCCGAGTGACACTTTAAAACTTTTATTAGCCTCAGGGGTTGCAAAATATATTATATTCATGTTACATAAATAATTTACATGAGGCGTTTATATTTTTTTGTACAATGTCCTACAATACATATACAACACAATTCAAGCAATATATATAACTACTACAAAAAGATGTAAACAAAAATGGAACGCATTTTTCTTGAAATATCAATTCTTGATCAGAAGTTTGTAGATAACAAGGCACTGATTGACCAATCACTTTGGAATCCTTTCAAGACTGTTCTGCTTCAGTGATTTCCTCCAGGTCCAAGAGGACCTGTTTGAACAAAGTGATTCCCACAGCAATGAAATGTGACATTTTCTGTTCCTGGGAGAATCCTGTAGTGAAGGCCTCTCAGAAAACCCATTTTGTTGGGTGATTTAACCAGTGTGGGTTGAGCTGACAACTGCATCTATGCGTTTCCCAAGTAGCCCTAGAATTGCAGGAGCTCAGGGAGGCACTTCGGACAGAGTGGCGCACCCTGCCTCAGTGGCTCTTACGTAAGCTGGTGCAGTCTGCCTTGCCACAAGAGGTGTTCAAACACATGACCGATGAAATTTTACATTTTTCGGCCTCCTCAATTTCTTTTTTTTAAGCATATAGTCTACATTCTCAAATCATACCCCATTTTACCTGTAGCAACTTGCGTGTTCTCCTCGCCAACACGGCCACGGACACGTCCTTTTGTGGTTGTACGCTTTCCTCTGGTGTGGGAGCACCCTCCGTTTGTGGGGCTTCTCCAGTCGCCTCTGGCATAATGAGGGGGACAAACCCTGTCGGGCTGGCAAGACCTGTTGGCTTCTTGGGCACATGCAATGGCGGCAGGGAATCCATGATTTTCTGTAAATATGCGAAAAACAGTAGCAATACTCCCAGTGACTCCATGCCATGGAAACTAACGACCTGTTGGGGAAACCCAACCAACCAACTGCTGGAAGTAAACCTGCAATGGACAAGCATCCTATCCAGGGGGAGTAGCAATGCTCCTAGTCACTCCATGCCATGGAAACCTAACTAACTGCTGGGGGTAAACCTGCAATAAACTGGTATCCAATCCAGGGGAGTAAATATGCTCCTAGTCAATCCATGCCATTTTATAATGCAAGTTAGATACTAACTGACAAATATTACAATTTCAACCCACCTTCATTTCGGCCGACTTAAGTCGTGTGTTTTCGCTCTTCACCTTGCACAGTGCAGACTTCAAACATTCAATCTAAAAACGAAGAAAATGGTACAAAAACAAGCAATTAAGATGAAATTCCAAAGAAATAATACAGAGCCCACTACTTCCTAAGTTCAGATTTTATGCCTGAATACAAACTGTACTTTGATTGAGTGACATCGACTTTCGACTATAGTCAATTGGAGTCCCTTGAACGACAGGTGATTTCTCTCGTTTGAGGGACTCTCATCGATTATAGTCAACAATTGCCCAATCGAACGTGCTCACAGTTGGATCGAAGGAGCTTATTTTGTAGTTGAAACTGTCACTAGAGGGCGACATACCTGTTGCACCAGCATGGGAGAATCTTTGATGACGATGTGACTGCCCACGGGTAGAGCGCCCCCTGTTGGGCTTGTTGGGGAAGTGCCACCTGATAGACAAAAAGATTACGATAGGCAAAAAAGATAGTTATCATTGACTTAAGTAATCTCTCTTACAATCTACTAATTCACGACTTCAATAATATGATCTGCATCTTTTGAGGAGATTTTTTCAATCAAAATTTCACTCGTTGTTTGAAAGTTATTCCAGTCTTCTATATATATATAAATATATAGTTCAATAACTACTTTTCCCGTATTAGGACGACCTTTTTAGGTAGAGTGCTTACAGAGACCACTAAAACCACAAAATTGTCGGAAAGAAACTCATGAATTGACACCCATTTTCTCGACCTAATTCTCTGAAAAAAAATGTTTTGCAACCTAGACGAAAATGGTTTGTGACCTAATAAAAATTGTTTTTGACCTAATAAAGATGGTTTTTGAAGCACTTAGCATTAGGACGACCGGCTATCGGTCGTCCTAATGCGGTCGGTCGTCCTAATACGCCGTTTTTACCCATAACCGGTCGACCTAAACGTGAAAGAGTAAGTTGTTCAACAAATGAAATTCAATTTTCCTTAAATAGGGGCGTTCGCGATGCTTACACCGTGTAACAGGGAGTTTACACCGGGGGAAGCCCACAGAAGATGCAAAACGAACGACATGGGGTTTCACTTTAAATTCAGGTCAAAGGTTGTTGCCGGGCGGAGCTTTATAAACGAGGTTATTTTTTGACTCACAATGAAAAATTAAGCCGGCACCACGCAAAAATAGTTGCTCTAAAGTACCACAATAAACTTTGTCAATGCCCACAGACATCTACTGATTCAGCAAAATGTATTTACAGCCCTATTCCCTCCAATTTTGTTTCATAAATCTGTGTTTTTCTTCGTACTCACGTCGCGATTCCAAACTGTCCGCCATGTTTTGCTACTCGCGGTTACGAGGTGACATCATTACAGCAAGTCTTACAACAGAGACCCGCCCGCGACATCGGGCAGTGGTGGCTGCCACCGGGGCAGACTCGTGTATCACGTGAACCTGGAATCATTTTGGAATTGCTATAAAGACTAAAATATAAAAACCTGCCCCCTGTCATGGCCGCCGGTGCAAAGGGTCTATTTGTTACCTTGGCTACTGCCTGCAGCTCCTGCGACGGCGGCCGCAATTCCAGAGGGTGCTGTTTTGCTGGTCAAACTCTCAAACAGCGCTTTCTTGGACACTTGGGTCAGACGTTGTTTCAGTTCCAGTTTTTCTTGTTCCAAGGCGTCAATATCTGTCTGCATGTGATCGAGGGTGTCTTCAAACTCCCTGGATTCAAGAAAAAAAATTACACGATTGGAATACTTTTAAAAACAGGAACAACAGCATTACTTAACTAAAGAATAATGTTGATAAACTGCCTTGGAGAAATCTCATTGCCAGAACGTGTTTACACGTCCTCCGGCGCCAAGTAGTTAAGAACTTCCAAATACCAAGCCACTTTACCTTTCTTTCTTCTTGAGTGCTTCTTGTTGCTGAGCCAAATCCCGTTCCACTTTGCGGACTTTGTCTTCACCATCACGGCTTGCATTCTCAAGTTTCTTCTCGACCAATCCCAGACGAATGTTGTTGGCGCTAACCTCCTCTTGCTGAAAAAAAAAAGGTGTGAAGCGAGGTACGTGTAGTTGAAAAGTAGCTTTTTAATTTTATAGCACACATGTCACACATATCGTGGCAATATTATGCATATCATTACACTATTACCCTTGATCATTGGGCTCTTAAAATCATTAATCAACTTAAAAGCATCTCCAAATGTCTGTTCAAACTTTTCTTAGAGTATCTCAAACCACCCTGCATAATTCCCAATTCAACTCTGCAAAACGCAAGTGCGCCCTCAGTTGATAACTTGACTTATTTTCTTTCCAATGTTGGAAAGTCAAGAGTAGTAGGCTGGATCCGAATTAGTGGCTTTGGCTGTGGCTGCGGCTGTTGCTATGCTGTTTCTGAGGACTTTCATTGTCTGCCCATAGCAACAGCAATAGCCACAGCCAAAGCCACTAATTCGGATCCAGCCTTAGTTGATTCAGAAAAAATGATGTACAGTTAAACTTGTCTATAGTGGCCACCCTCGGGACTGTAAAAAACTGGCCACTATAAACAGGTGGCCTCTTTATAGAGGGTGCATTAGCATTATACACATGGCATTTGGGACCAAAATATGGGTGGCCACTACAAACAAGTGGCCTCTTTATCAAGGTGGCCTTAATAGCATGTTTGACCATATTTGATAAGAAAATGCCTTGCATAAACTAAACATTCTGGGAAGCAATGAGCAGTTAACGGATTTAAGATTTCGGAGAGATTTGGAGAGATTACCATTTACTTTATTTTTTGGGGGCTATTTACTTGTAACTGGGTCCAACACTTGTGTTACATTTTAGGCCGTCCTGGTTACGAGCGTATATTGGAAATTTGTACACAGGGTTTTTAGAAAGGCATGTTGTCACACTATTTGTATGCCTTCTTGGGCCTAAGTTATCTCTTCAGAACAACTGAAACTTATTTATTTTATTTTGAGACCAGACAAAGGTATTTTCTGGAAAATATGGTCTGTGTTGCCAAAATGCCCCCTTTACCGTGGAAAGACTCAACTGAGAATTTAATGGGAAAATGGCTGAAGTTACAGGGTTGATCACCAAAAGAGAAAACAGTTCAGACAAATATTTATTGAAAAATGGAAAAACAGAAATCTTTGGAAACTGTTAAAACAGCTAAGACACTGTACCTTAAGCTTAAGTTGTCGTTTAACCTCCTTGATTTCGTTTTCCTTCAGTTCCAATTTATGCCCAAGCCCTTCCGAGTCACAGATTTCTGACTTGACCTTGGTAGCTCGGCGAGCTATTGGGGGTTGTATCTGTTGGGTAGATTACAAGATTGGAAAATTGTTCAAACGACGTTATCTCTACTATGAGCAACTAACAATGTTAATTGGGCACAAACCATTGTTATTAACAATGGTGTGTGCCCATTGTGGATCTGTATGATAAAAACCAACCTGTGTATAAGTCAGCTCAGTACCTCATCTATGTTCCGAGAAAACAATGAAAAACTTGGTCCATGTTTTCAAGAAAATGTACAAAGCCGCCGTACTATTTAAGCTTAAGACATTAACGGAAAGGAACAAAAACAATTTTTAAAAATAAATCGACCAACGTTTACATGTAGTTATCGAACAATAACTGTCAACATTTCAAATTATTGGCGGTCCGCCAATTACGGAAAGGCATAGACTTGCCCAAGTCTGACTTCCCGTGTTTGGTCTACAGTGTATAATGCGCAGCATACAGCACACCCTCTGGACTAGTGGCCTATCTAATTTGTTTTCTTCTTTGAGACAGCAGAACAGGGATTAGACAGGCCACTAGTCCACAGGGCGTGCTGTACGCTGCTCAATACAGACCAAACACGGGAAGTCAGACTTGGGCAAGTCTAGGTAAGCGCAAAAACGGCCGTATAAAAACGGCATTTTTCGTAGGGTTGGCGATGTCTAAAATACAAAGTATGATTTGTTTCGTTAAAATAAAGTTACTGCGTTAAAAATTCATTCGGACAAAAACAAAATTGAATATAACTAAGATTTTGGGTCT
This sequence comes from Henricia sp. BOLD:AAB3569, assembly GCA_037783545.1. NCBI lineage: Eukaryota > Metazoa > Echinodermata > Asteroidea > Spinulosida > Echinasteridae > Henricia > Henricia sp. BOLD:AAB3569. The sequence goes on along the minus strand of JBBELK010000454.1, from coordinate 2,952,982 downwards.
CTGCAAATGATGCAATCGGCCCTTAAAGGGCCCCTTATTTAGGATTTTTATCAATGAAATCTATGCTTTAAAACCACTCTACTCAGTTAAAGTCATAAAAATCCCATTTGGAGCTTGCTTTGGGGGTTAAAACAAAGGTTTTTAGTTTTTATGCTAATGAAAATATGCATATTCATGACCAAGGTCACTATGTCACAAGAGGCAAACACAGGAAAATCACATCCAACTGTGCACAAAAGATTCCACCTTTTTCTCAATTTTCCTAAAACTTTTGTAATCCATGGCTGTTTGAGTTTGTTTTACATGTTGCTTGCTGTAAGCCATGACAAAACTAGGGGTAGAAACTGCAGCAATTTGCCACAAGTCCAACTTGAAGTCTTATGTTTTTTCTTAACTTTTCCCTTCTGTCTTCCTTATGTGATGCACTCAAAACAGCGCCCTCTGTCTGTGATTTATTGCAATGAAATCTTCAAAGTTGAAAAAGGCCACCTTTTATTGATTTTACATCCAAACGAACAATAGTATGTCTTGCTGAACAAGTAATCCATCATATGAAGCAAAGCTTAGGCACAAAGTTGTTTAGCATGTCACAAACAAGTAAATTTGTTTTGACGTACAGCTGATTGATGAAGATAGCACTTTGGCCAAACACCTGCAACTCAACTAAAAAACTAAGCGGAATGTCCCGCAACCGACACTACAACGGATTGTGCGCATTATTCATTTATTAGGCTAGGGGGCAAATCTGGTACACGAGTCACCTGGCCCGTAGCGAGATATGGGATGGGGTTGACGTACGCGGAGTCACGCATAAAAATAAGGTCGTTGGCACACGAGACTGTTTGCGATTCTTGTTGATGAACCTTTGGGTATTGGCCACAATCTCTTAATGCATGGAAAACACAGGTGTTTTTTTCAAAATTCTCTGTAGTATTGCCTTTCTTGGAACAGAACACGAACCTTTTTTAAGGGATTTTGTATCTTTTTTTTTTCAAAAAAAAAAAGAAAGCTGGAAGTTTTTGCAATGTTTAGAGTCGCATTTAAATTCCAAGCCAACTCACAAGTTGCACCGCATTTTGGGCTGCAAGCCATACATGTACTTGAGTAAATGGTAAAAATGTGTGTGCACACACTTTTTTTCCAAAAAACACCTTTCTTAATACAGAAAGTACCATCTTAGACAGAAATAAATTCATGTGGTGTTTTGTTACCATTGAGTAAGTTTTTTTCTCGTCAACTCATGAAGTGAAAATGTGGGTCATTGCAAATAGTACAAAGAGCATTTAAGCAAACAACAACATTTATTGGAAGCAGAGGGAGAAAAGGGGTGGCACAACACTTTGGAGGGTTCCATACTACTTTCCCCAAAAGCACCTCACACACGGTCTTTCGAACACCAAATCTCATTTGGGTGGGCACAAGAGAGGTATGACACTTTTGTGAGATCTATGTGCCTTCCTGGCGCCCCTCTGCCTGGCACCCCTCTGCCCTGCCCCTCTTGCCCTGCCCCCCACCCCAGGCGATGCCACTGATCAACATTCTCAGTCAACGTTCATTTCAGTAATGTGACTTGTCATTTGCTTATGATGCCATGACAAAGATACTTGCATATGGGTCATTCCATGAAGTTGAGGAACACGGTTTCCGTGTAACATCCACAACAATGTTTTACTCTTTTTTTTTGCTCTTGATAACCCCATGAATCAATACTATTCAGAAATTCAAGCCGTTGGATGAGAGAAATTTAAAACATTCATTACTTGTAACAAAATCCTCATGGATTTAAATTTAGATGTCAACTAAATAGAATTTTGTTCAAATGTAGGTGTGACATTTGGTGCTTTTAAGCAGATTTTCTTGAATCACACAGAAATATAATCTAGAATCCTCCAAATTCAAATTAAAAAGGATTGTTTAATTTGAGAACTGTGTGTTTATTTCAAATTCAACATGAAAAAAATTGTAGTTGGAGTGAAAGCAGTTGAACTGTATTTGTTTCCAAGTTACATCCACAACCACCACTTTGTTAAATAATTCAAAATGGCAGCACTTTGTCAACACTGAAGACTCCCAAATTACCCCCAAACAGTGTAAGCCACCACATCATGCAACATCGTTATATAAATGGTGATTCGTTGCTCCCTTATTGACCATTTTTGTGGAAATGAAGAAATGTCACACTTTGTTCCTCAACTTCATGGAATGACCCATATACATGTATTCCAGGATGTCTATTTCTATACTTTTTTTTACCTTATCAATTGGGACGTTCGAATCATACTCTCCCTCCTGCACCGCTTGGCTGATCTTACTCATTACCACCATTGCTCGAACCAATGATTCCCTAAAAACAACAAATTGACAAAATAAACAACTAGGCCAATCATAAATGTTAATCATAAATGTTAATCACATAATGTATGGTTAAAAAAATTCAAATTGTGCTCTGACTGAGAGATTGAGAAAGCCGGCGAGACATTTCATTGGTCAGTAACAAGTATGACCACATACATGTATTGTGGCAAGGCCAACTGCACCAGCCTCCGTAAGAGCCGCTGAGGCAGGGTGCGCCACTCTGCCTGAAGTGCATCTCTGAGATCCTGTACTTCTATGGCTGTTCGGAAAACACGTGGCTCCAGAGATTAGCTCATCAGTTTGAAAACCTAATTAGTTTGAAAACCCAACAAAATTGGTTTTCTGAGAGCCCTTAACTACAGGATTCTCCCAGAAACAGGATATGTCACATTTCATTGCTGTGGGAATCATTTTGTTCAAACAGGTCCACTTAGACCTGGACGAAATCACCGAAGCAGAACAGTCTTGAAAGTGATTCCAAAGTGATTGGTCGATCAGTGCCTTGTTATCCACAAGTTCACTGTATTCAACAAACTTCCGTTATGATCAAGAATTTATATTATAATTCAAGAAAATTTCATTTTTGGGGTGGGGGGTGGGGGAAAGAGTATAATAACAAGTTCTTATGACACAGACCTTTAAAAGATTCCGCATTGAAAGAATTAATTGACAAACCTGAAACTCTGATATGGTCCTTTGTCTTGTTTCCCATAAGCCAGGTCCGAGGCACGCTCCGCGAGCTCCTCAAGTCTTGCCACAGGAATACCCTCAGCATCTAGAAGAAACAAAATCAAGAATTTGTCTCATTTGTTCACCAACATCGATCTATGAGCGTGTGTCTACAGCAGGTATCGGCGTTGAACGATTTTTGGCAATGCATTTAGAAAGTCTTTTACCATTATCACAGTTGCTTGTACTGCATAAAAATTATCGGTATGTGGCATGCTACAAGGGCGCGGCAGTTGGATTGACGCACAAGACTAAAAAATAGCGTTATTGGCTGCTTCTGCTGCCAAAATTCCGACATTTTGCTGAATGGAACCCCACATTTTCCACAAGCCGAGTTGAAGCCAGATAAGCGCCAAGTCTAAACCCAAAGGATGGATTGAAAAAAGGCGAATCGGGCCCAGATCTGATTCGCCTTTTTAGAATTGCCGAATCCTGTAGTTTAAAAAACTTGTTAGTACATTTTAACTTCTTGCAGTGAACAAGGCACAAAGTACCATTATGCAATTCAGTAGGTGAATGTGCATTAACAAGTGACTGTGTAGCAATAGACCGATTCAGTAAGCTCCGCCCATTTAGCAAAATTTTGCCGAGGAACGTGTGCAGTGGAGTCGCGTGGCAACGTAACGTTTTATTTACTGCTTTCTGGTCAGTGCGCATGGAACACGCACACAGAAACTGCACGCTCGAAAGCAAAATGTGCACTGTGACAAGTATCCGGTCTTGTGCGTGCGCGTAAAACATGTTAGCTCTACACATAACGCTCGCGATCGAACAAAAACAACTTGACGCACATCTAGAACTCGGTGTAGGAAAGTGAATGCAAAACATGGCAAAATGACAAGGTAATTTTTGTGAGTTTTACCGATTTACACAAAAAAAGTATTTATGCATGAATTAAAAGTAGGTTAACAATCCGTTTAAAACCGGCTAGGGTCCTGGGAGCTAATAAAAATGTTTGTGTTTTTGCATTGAGTGCTGCAGTTTGCCGTATTTCTGTGCACAAAATTTTGAGGACTCGGGTCGCCAAAATGGAGATCCACTTTTTGGTGATTTCAACCTGGGGCTGTGATTAGTCGATTCCAAAATGGGCAGAGCTTACTGGATCGGTCTATTATTAGAGCCCAAGTCTAATCACGTCAAAACTGTTTCTGTTCTCGTAGCAGTTTATAAAAGGCAAACGAGTACACTACTAAAATTAGTGCAAGTTGTATTTTTTAAAACAGGCTATTCCACGTGAGTTTACTGAGTCGTAACCAAAATATAAAAATAAATAAATGAAACATACAAAACAACCACCCCAAACAAATAAACAAAAAGCACCACTAAAGTAACAAAAAGTAAACCAAAATTTCTGAGTTTTTGAACTGTTGCGAGAGAAAGAAACGAATTGCAGGTTAATTTATTTAGTCCTGTTAGAGGGTTGAAGCACTTTCCAATAATTATTGCCCAGTGATAAATTACCTTACTCCAAAAGCAACAAAATGCCTCCGTTTTCTTGGCTACGGATGACTGAATGGGGAATTAGAGCTGGGTGCAAGGCTTGCAAATATTGTACATGTATGAAAAGGACTCGGGCCAATTTCATAGCACTGTTAAAGGCAGTATACATGATTGGTATCTCGAAGAATCATAAATGTTCACAGATTTACACATAACTTACACGATATAAACATGACGACGACAGAAAACTTCCCCTGAAATGGTTTTGTCTGAAGTGCTATAGTCTTTAAGAAATGAGCAAAACAATTATTTTTCGTCTCGCGAGACGTAAATTTAATTTGCCCCAAAACCATTTCGCCCTGGACCACTTCGCCCAAGTGTCATTTCGCCCCCAAACCACTTTGTCCAAACACTACTTCGCCCCAAAGCCACTTCACCCCAAATGACTGCAAACCCTTTTTTGACTGTTTTCTCAAAAGTTAGACAAAGTACGGAGCTGGTTTTTGCTCAGGTTGGTTTTAATCATGCATATCTTCAATCACACAGGGGGATAAAACTATGTGTAACAGTTTACCAATCATGTATACTATCTTTAAAGGAGAGTGTTCTGAAAAATGGATTTTGTTTTAACCTAACAATCATATAGATTTGTAAATCTCCAATTTGGATGTGGAAGCCAAAATGTTGGTGTAATTACTGCACTGCTTTGTGGAACCAAATAAATTAGTTTACAAAACATTGGTGGGGGGAAGAGAGACAGTTGTTCCCCCAATAATTTTGATGAAGTTCGGGTATCACACAGAAAAAATCGTAATTACTTGATTGCGATACGATGGATTGTTATAACCGAAAAATGTGCACATGGGTCCACTGGTCAATTTATTGCAATCATTTTATGATCAAAAAACAACTTGACAATGAGAATGATAATTCTCACTGTTTACCGAATAGGATACGATCACAATAAATTTGTGGTCACACGCACAACATTTTATAATACCGCTTTAGTATATGCTATAATAAAGTTGGATGTTGCACTTTACGTGACCCCAGCCATACTTGTAAAAAAAAAATCACAAACAAAATTAAAGAAAAAAGGCAGCATGTATTTTTAATAATTGTTCCCCTTCCCACTTTTGTCCCCACCCCCCCACTAAAATTTGGTAGCAAAACCCCCATCTCATACAAAGTGTAATTTGATATCTTTCAAGAAGCAATATACATATTGTACAACATAATTCGTCCGTTGTTTGCAAAGGCACAGAAATCCACCTGTGACGAATCACGTGAGCTCCCGAATGAGACATACATGTACATGCATACTATCAAAATAAAACTGTCGTTATAACAACACTAATTATAGAAATGACATGCTTGGCTGGTTCACACAGAAAGTGACTGGTAGGGGAGGTTATTTCGCAACAATCATGATCTATTTTTTCTCCTTTTATAAACCACGGCTTATAGTAATTTTTTCCAAATGACCGACACTCAAAGTACACGACCAGGTGCACATCCCTGAAAAGTTCAACCGACCTCGTCCCTGTACTTTTTCTCACCGTTGTTCCGCCAGACACGGTTTCGGTGAGATATCTGTTGCACTTTCGGGCTACGCAACAATAATCTCGGAGAATTACACCACTAACGGTGTCAATCAACTGTGATAAGTGCTGGCAAGTTCAAAGATCTTTTGTTAATGATGATGATGTCACACACACCGTTATCCGGGAAGTGACAAAGCACAACAACATTTGTGGAGGGAAAAAAGTCTGGAATTGTTTTTGCTTCAATAAAAATAGCACTTGAAAAATGAAATCGCTATTGATTATGCTCTCAAATACTTTTACGTAAAAAAAGCTAAAAAAAAAAAAAACGCACATGAATTTTACAGCTCATACTTCTGGGAAAAAAAAAATCATTAAAAAAAACCACTCGGGGAAAACTAGCAGACGTGATGAAAAATTTGACAAGCGCTTGCGTCTCGCCGCTGTTAAAAGCTGTAAATTATTAACCAAAGAGAAAGAGAGAGTATGTTCGCACTCCATTGAGGTAATGGAGAAAATAATTGGATGCGTTCGGTGATCGGGCTTTCAGAATGATGCGGGTTCATTAGAGTAAAAATTAAATGGGCTTTGATAGACTGGCTGGCTCCAAGGGCAGAAATTATTAACTACTTTGGAAATGCTTTAAGACTGTCGTTATTACACAAAAAAATGCACTAGAATACAAAAGAAAACGAAAAAAAAGCAATAATTACTTTTGACTCTATTTTAAAATCTAATTTTGTGACACCATATATCACATTATTGGATTTCCGAGAAACTAATTTTGTCATTTCCTGCATGAGAAAAATGGTACAGCCTTTTCCTTACATGGATTATTCCTGCAAAACTTTTCTTTTAAAAATGGTTAAGGAATTTAGACGAGGCCACAACAGGGATTAGTCTATTTTGTGGGGGGGGGGGGGGGGGGGGGGGGGGGGGACACCGTAACATACAACAAATTAATGAACAATATTTTGTTTGTGACACTGATGCAAAAAGCGCACATGAATTAGATTTTAAACTTATTTTGGTGAAAACTCCCCTTATTTTCAAAATGGAATGATCGAAATTTGTTCGCTGTTTCAGGTCAGTCAACCGAAGTGTACTGTTTTTGGACTCCTGGCATTGCTTTAGGGGGTGGGCAGACATGAAGCGGTTCGGAACCCTTGGGGAGGGGAAAAGGGGAAGTTACATGTAGTCAGTCCACACACACAAAAGGATGTACACATACATCATGGAAATTGCCTGGAAAATTGTGTAAGCTATAGAGGAATTTTAAATTGTCATAGCACAATGGCACAACCCTGTGAGAAATAGTGAATACTACTGTGCTGTTACTATAATACATGTACTAGTGTTTTGTGCAATACCAAATAATTTGTCCTTCACGACATCTTCGCAGGTTAAAATTACAAACTGCCAACGAAATAATTTCCAGTTTACAACTGCACTAACCATGAACCAGAACTAATAATAGATAGTTGATGCCTTGTTCACACAACTGAGAAAGATATTTTCACAGCATGAAATTGGCTGGTGTTATGAAAAGTTCATTTCTATTGCGAAAGAAAAGCCAATGACAGACAATAAAATGTTATTACAAAGAACGGCATACTGAGAAAAAGTGCAAGCCTTTGGGGCAATGCCATTTTTTCCCTGCATTTTTCAAGGGGAAAATGGAGTAGTCTGGCTCCCTTGATAAGTGTTTACATTGGCAATGTGGATCCTCTGGGTACCAGGACATTTTAATTTCGAACAGCCAAATGAGATTCACAACTGATCTTTTTTTTTTTTAAATAAACTCCTCAAAAAAGTTTAGAAACTCAAGTTTGACTGGCGATTTCTGTTTTGTATCTTTTTCTATTTTTGTATAATTTGGTATCGTTGGAAAGCCCCATTATTCCTCTTTACAATGATGTGTCATTTGTTATGATTAAGCAATTGGGGGATGTGCAGCACAGCTGAATACGGGGGTGGGTGTAAAGTGAAATGTCACAAAATACACTGCTATTGTCAAAGAGTGTATTGACACATTCCCATCCCCCAAGCAAAAGGGGAATGCACTGTATGACAATAGCAGTAAATTTTATGCAGTCATGCATAATGAAGCTGTTATGTGAATATTTCGATGTCAACTTAATTGCAAATGAAATTCTCAAATTTTTATTAAACTGAAAATTTGTGTTTCTTTTGTCGCTCGGTATATATATAAAGAGCAAAATTTAAAATAATTCAAGAATAAATTTTCGTGCTTCGCAAATTTATCAGAGGGTAAAACACATTATATACTGCGTGTTTGCGCGATCCATAAAAATGCATCGCGTTGGAACACGCACACGCAGTACACAGCGCCCATGCATTTTGGACCGCGTAGATGCGAACCAAAAATAAGTAAATCGATTGCAAATGATAATTTCATCTTTACGGATTATTTTCTGGTAAAATTATATCATTTTGAGCGGAAACCTTTCATTGGGTAGTTGCTATTAATTCAATCTTTACTTTCAGAACTTTTCCCCTGTAAACTCGTCGATTACTTTATGGGGTCATTGCAAATGATACACTGGGCCTTTAAGTACAAAAAGTGCATTTCACCCAGAAAAATGTACTTTAAAGTATTTTTTTTCAGTAGCAAAATGTAGAATGACTGAGTACAAACAACTCCTCAGTGAATCGTTAAAAGTATCCGAGCAATAAATGGGTAGCCGAACAACCGTAAGCGTGTAAAAGTGTTGGCGACTGATTATTAACCAGAGTGACCTGAAATATACAGAAGAACCAACGTCTACAATCTCATTGGAAGGGTTTTTTGAAGCAAAGTGACCAAGCCAATGAGTGACTAATTTGAATGTCAATAAAACCATATCAATAAAACAAAAGCTTGGGGAGGCCTTTTTTTTTAAGTGTGCAGTTGACATTTCTCATAACGAAAAGAATCTCTGTTTTTGCCACAAAAATAAGTGAATAAGTGCAAAAAATGAATAAATTGACCCCAAAAAAATTTTAAAATATGGTATTTTTTCCATTTATAATTTCTGAAAAACTTTTTAAAGTACACTGCTCAAAAATACTATAAAAACAATATTAATTAACAAAAAAGAAAAAAAAAGGGGAAAAAAAAAATTTCGTTAATTTCTCTAAAACCTTTTTAGACTCGAAAAAAATGTCTCCAAAATTTGCAATTTTCTGTGCATGTGTTTTCTACAATAATTGATATACATGTAAATAAAGTTTGGACGTTATCCTTGAAAATATACGGATTGAGAGAACTGGATTGAGAGAGCTAAATTTCAGAATGGTAATGCTTGAGAAAAATATGAGAAAGGATATGGTGTCAAAATCTCAACACCCATGGTCAAAATGGGGCCTCAAAAATGTGATCTGGACACGCTCCTTTAATAGTTAAAGGTGCAGTACACACCAACTTGGTAAATTATAAACCTATTACTGCCCTGTAGTGTACCTTTAATCTAGCCCAATACCCGGTGCAATCTACCAACATGCAACGCCCTAAAACAGAGCAATATGACAGCTGTCATGTCAACTAACGGAGCACTATTGCTCTTGACAATAAATGACATCATTAAAAAGAAAGCGAATCATGAAGAAACAGAAAACAGGCTGCGGGTGGCCTATGTGTACAGTACGTCACTCTATTCTTGGCTAGTGGCAAGCCCACAAATCGGGAGTACTTTTTGTTACGGCCACCGTACTAACAGACATATACATGGCCTATCGGTCACTCAACAGTCAACTGTGCTAAGTTGAACTCTGTTAGTGCACTCTCTAATGGGTTCAAAGAACTAGCAAATAACATTGACACTGTTCGGTGTGGTAGGTTTTTATCACCCGGATGCTATGCGTTTTTTGTAACGCCACACCAACACAATGAACTTTAAGTTGGTCTACCCTAAACATCACTTACACTTTGATAATGTGCAGTGAAAAGAGATAGTGCTCATGTTGGTCACAGGTTGGATTGGAGCGTTCCATTTTTCAAAACGGGGGTGCTCTTTATTTTTAAAATGCCATGGAAATATGTTTCTTACTCCACGGAGACACAAAGTATAAACAAGTATGTATCGCATGTATTCACAAGTTAAAGTATTAATTGAACTATGTAGTGAAAATTTGTGAGGACGACAGTATATTTCACACCCCTTCAGTCACAATGGTAGAATCTGTCACAGGTATTGAAAGACATTACTGGCTAAGTTCAAGAGCAAAAATAATTCACTGCTAAGTAGAGGTTTCCTGCTTAAAGGCCCACTGTATCAATTGTAAGGACCCAGAATTTGACTTTGTGAGTTGATATTAAGAAGAAAAAAAAATCACTTGATTTATTTTAGTTCAAGAACACAATTTCTGCAAGAAATTAAGGTGATTTTAAAAAATGTGTGCGCACATATTTTTTTTATCATTTACTTGATGCAAAAACCATGCACGGACATTAAAGGAAGGGACAACACTTGTTTGAAGTTATCAACAAAATTTAATCAAAAATATTACTGATGTATTGCCCGGTGCATAAACCTTCATGAGAATCAGAGAATCTTGTCGGCAACCCAATTAATTTTGATGATAAACTCTGCAACTAATGCAACTACATGTATGTGCTGCGCCATATTTGAAATTTTGAAAGGGATGATGACGTCAAGATTGATGCCTTGTTTCCCGACTCCCATACGCCGTAAAGTATGTACAAATCTGTTGTTTACCAACATTCTTTTTTAGATATGCTGTGCCTTATTCCAGAATTCTGTAAAAAAGTTGTGTCTTGCAAATGATATGCATGTATTAGGCCTTTAAATTACAGAGAAGGTCTCGAACTCAGACTTAAGAGCCTATGGATCATTCCATAATTTGGGGGGGTCTAATTTTTTCATTTTTCTTGATACATCTAATGTAGGATTTTGTAAATTTAGGACACATTCTTTAATGCCTACTATCTCTGAGAGTGATTACATAAAGTACAATTCCTCAAACAAATGGGAAAAAAAGTTTACACAGGTCAAATGTAACGGGACACCAAAATATCCCGCTTTTGGACCCCAAATTTAAGATATCACCCCTATTCTACTGATGGAACAGTCCAGGGATAACCCATAAGAAAAGGAGGTCAATCCATTCAAGTGAATCACGGGTGTGGGCGAGCTGCGTGGGTGAGGGGTTTAGCTATAGCCTCGGGCATGCAAACCTCAGAACAACTAAACAGCGGTGTGACTACCCTAGGAGTCCCGGAGAACTGTAGGAGGCATATTGCAATGACCGCTCGAGTCTTAACTTGTAAACATCATCTTGTGATTTTTGTAGTTCAATAACCCTGCTGGAGAAATCTTATGTATGTGTTAACAACATTAGGAAGGAATGAGCTTTAAAAGAACGATGTCACAAAAGATGTTGTTCTGAGGCAAACTTGGAATATCTTGCAAATCTAGTGCAATGACCCGTCAGTGTTTCGGTGGAACATACATGGAGTTTGTAAGCTTCATGCAATTCAGCCTTTGGGCTACAAATTGAAGTTCATTAAACCCATTAAAGGCACAGGCTCGTCAGCAATGCGCGCGCGCCAAATTCGTGCCACGAAATACGCAGCTCCATAGCAAAGGCACGAAGCTGCGTATTTCGTGGCACGAATTTGGCGCGCGCGCATTGCTGACAAGTCTGTGCCTTTAAATAAATGTACTGTCAAATTTAGTGGTATTTGCATTTCATCTATTGAAAATTGTAGCATGTTGATGTTTCGTGTACTTTGAATGCAATATTTGGTATGGTGCCTAATCACTATTGAAATGAAACAACCCAACTTGGGATGAGAGACAAATCGTAAGGGCCTTATCGGGATTCAAACCCAAGACATCGGACTCACCGGGCAGACGTTCTACCAGCTGAGTTACATGAGGCACAGTGGTGTACTCCCTCAGGTTTTCCCTACATACATGTATGTATGAACCCAATTTTTGATGCTGTATGTGTTGCATCTGATTCGATTTTCCGGTAATGTAAAAATGGACAATGTAATTTTGTGTGTGTTCCTAAAGATGTGTGCCCCAAACAGCACCCTGTTTTTATGAGTTTCTGTTTAGAATTTTTCAACATGTTACTTTTGATACATTTTACCTTAAAATGAATCTTCTTGAACAAAGGCTTTTAGCATTTCAGGGCCCTTTAACATTTTCTGGTATTTACTGGTTGTCCAGTAATTTGGTTAAATTAGCAACCATCTCTGTAAGTTTTACCACAAAAGGTTCAATGCAAACAGGGCTTAAAAAGCATGCAGTGACTGAACTCTCTTTCACCGCACCACCGCCCCCCCTCCCCCCTCCCCCCCCCCCCCCCCCCCCTTCCACTTTCTCCCAGGAGTACCCACAAGTAGCCAGGGGCATGAAACCTCACACTTCCGTTTCTTGCCTAGAACACTAGACCTACATTTCTGTCCTCTTCTCTGGTTTCCAGCATTAATTGACACAGTTTTACATGCACTTGCAGAAAACTGGTCCAGGGAAAAAAAAAACCACAAAATATAAAATGATTTAAGGTGTACTGGAATTTAGATTAGTTTTGTTGATTGAGTACAAATTAAAAAAACACTTATTTATGAGTCAATTTTAAAATTTAATGGTTTGCGAAACTAAGCTGCATGTTTTGTTTAGCGGGTCACTGGCCTCTAATTAGGTGGATGATTCCATTGTATGAGAGGGTAAAACAAAAAGTGGACTGGGCCAAAATTTGACTCCCTGCTGTTGAACCCCAAAGTAGAACAGTGACAGGGTTACGAAAATATTTACCTACTTACTAAAAATAATTTCTTAGCCCAGAAAACCGTTCATAAGTGATGCTGGCAAGTCATGCTTACTAAAAAAACATTTGAGCACAGTAACTGTTCCTCAAGTTAAGCTGGGAAGTTATGCTTGCACACAAATGTGTAACTGCTTTAAAATGGGTAAGCAGCATTAAGTTATACCTACTACTTTACAGCAGCAGCACACTGCTTACCATTAACGATAAAAATTAGTTTGCCCTTGTAGGAAAATTTGCATTCACACACATTCTGCCTTGGACTCAGATTAAACTATCATGAAGTCGAATTTTGGGTCCTTCACTGTAATTAATGTATTGGGTTTTAATGTACTGGTACGAATTAAGCTGCACACTAACTTTGGCCTGTTCATTACAGAGAATTTAACGTAAATGAAAATTCTTTTTTTCTGTAACCTTCACAAATTAGCGAATAAAGTTCGTGACATTGGTAGACAATGGTCACAAGCCACAAAACCAAGGATATGAGGCCAATGCACTAACAAAGTAGGGTCAATGAATGCGCATTTAATGGCCTGGAACCATTCTACATGTACACTGGCACAGTGCTCATCTAGTACACGCTCCTGCAGGCACAAGGGCTAGGGACCCTACTCCTGACCTATAATGACCTAGCTTTTGTGCCCTTTTCCCTCGGGTGTTTTACAACAGAAGCAGAGGTTCCGGGTCAGTTCTTGTCACCTCAAAATGCTTTGCTTCATCAATTCTTGGCTAGTGAAAAGAGCTTTACAGAAACAGACACTTGCGCCACCTGACTCTCTAACGACTATCATGAATTATTAGTGTGCAGAAACCATTAAGGCATATGGACATTTTTGCCAGTGATGTTTATCTCAGCCACTTATACTAGGCTTGTTTGGACTCAACGGCTTTGCTAAATCTAACTATGCCAATGTGGGGTACCGTGGCGGAGTGGTTTGGGTCGTTGACTCGCAGCACTCGGGTGAAAACTTGGGGTTGCGGGTTCGATACCCTGTCGTGAGACCTGTGCCCTTGAGCAAGGCACTTAACCACAATTGCTTCATCCTTTGGTAGAGATGTAGAGGTCTTGGGGAAAACATCTGCTCAGTGTTTCAGAGCTCTTGGGAAAAACCTGAGGGAGTATACCACTGTTCCTCATAGCTCAGTTGGTAGAGCATATGCTCAGTGTTTCAGAGCTCTTGGGAAAAACCTGAGGGAGTATACCACTGTGCCTCATAGCTCAGCTGGTAGAGCATCTGCTCTGTGTGTCAGAGGTCTTGGGGGAAACCTGAGGGAGTATACCACTGTGCCTCATAGCTCAGTTGGTAGAGCATCTGCCCAGTATGTCAGAGCTCTTGGGAAAAACCTCATAGCTCAGCTGGTAGAGCGTTTGCCTTGTGTTTCAGAGGTCTTGGGGAAAACCTGAGGGAGTATACCACTGTGCCTCATAGCTCAGCTTGTAGAGCATCTGTCTGGTGTGCCAGAGGCCTCGGGGAAAACCGGAAGGAGTATACCACTGTGCCTCATAGCTCAGCTGGTGGAGCATCTGCTTGGAGTGTCAGAAATCCGAGGTTTGAATCCTGATGAGGACCATAAAGATTTTTCTCTTATCCCATATGATTGCTTCATTTCAATGGTGATTAGGCACCACACCAATACTACATTAAAAGTCAGTAAATCATAATTCAAGTCATTGAATTATCAAGACATAAAGCAGTCACAGACCTAGCTCATTTTTTGAAAAGCAACATCAATCATCCTGCCAGTGAATTTGAGTACTGCCCGCAGAAAAAACAATCGTCCACTCAAGATCCAAAAATGGAGAAATATTATCATAACCCAAACACTTCACGTCCAAGCCGAGCGTTACAAAAAATAACCACAGCAATGAACCGTCCCAAACCGATCTCGCAGACACTCTTAACAACCTGACGACAACGAAAATGGTACCACACTTTCTGCCTTTCCATTGTTGATCTTGTAATAATTCTGTCGATGACCCTATTCCTGACAAAAAGCCATCAACATAATTTGCTTTAATGAGCGCTGATGGGAAGTTCATCGAACTAATAATCAAACCGGATGATTCCATTTTTTCCTCACAAAAAAAAAGCGTCCCTACTCCAAAATGGAATACCCTTCTCTGCATTTCCTAAAGCGGTGAAAAAACCAGGACACCAATTTTTTTTCTTCATCATCTTACTTCTGGAGATAGTTAAAGGTGCATGTCCAGATCATACTTTTGAAACCCCAATTTTCCCCATGGGTGTTGGGATTTTGATCGCACATCGTTTTTTATATCTTTCTCGTTGCCATTCTGAAATTTCATATTCTTAATCTGTATATTTTCAAGGATATCTTTTTAAAAAAACTGTTGTTTTGTAAACTAATTTACAATGTAGTTGCTTCCATAAAGCAGTGTACATGTAATTATACAGACCTTTTTGCTTCAACATCCAAACTGGGGATTGCAAATTTCCTGTTTTCTTCCCATGGATAGTATTTTGGGAAAGTATTTTATATGATTGTTAAGTTCGAACAAAATCCATTTTCTGGAAATATATCTGAACACTCCTTTAATATACATGTAATTAAATTTTTTAAAAATTCAAAACCCATTTTGACGATTTTTCTCCGTATTCCATACTTAACTTGGACCTAATCAAGGATCCTACCACTTTGAATTTTCCACACTTTTCCATTTTCTAACAAGCTTCTTTAAGGAGAAGATGATGGCTTTATTCCGATCAATGACTCGACGAGCACACCACCATCCGAGTTGGCTGTCTCCTAATCTAGGTCGCCCTAAGGCGAGCATAACATTGCTGGTGTGTGTAGCCTTAGTAACCTGATGAGATGACAATGTCAGGCCGTCTTTGGGAACCGAGCGTGCCCTAGTATCGTCTCTGCGCGTTCATTAACCTCATATTATCACTTGCCAATCTGCACGAAGCCTGTTCACAGTACAGTATAGTATTTGCTCAGCAAAGTTCAGGCTTTTTAAAAGCAAAATTGGAGAACCATTCAAATGCAATGTCATTGTGTTTGGTGGTAAGTGAAATTAATGAACAGTGTAAGAAACTTTCTGTAAGCATAGACACAATCAAAGACCACGGACTATAAACTTCAAAGGGAAACTTTTTGTAAGATGGTGATGAAATCTATTTTTTTTTCACACTTGAAAAATCTTGAGGTCGACGCGGTGTTGATGCGCGGTTGAAAAAGCGACATTTTACACCCGCAAAAAATTCAACCCCACACGTACACCAACCCCGAGATTAGTTTCAACCCGGGTTAAACTCAACCCTGCTCGGGACCAGGGTTGTGATATTTTGCCCAGGGTTAAAACTCGGGGTTTTCCCCGGGTTAAGAGGCTGTAGTGTGAAAAGGCCTAATACGTAACTGAAACCCAATTTTTACAGATATACAGTTCTAGGTGATCTAAATTTTAGTTGCACAAAAAAAGTTTGTCTTCACATAAAAAAATTGTCTTTAAAATAATAGGAATGCCAGAAAGTAATGAGAACAAGAAATTGTGATAAATATATTCCACATTTGAAACAGTACTTGGAATCCTACGATATTACATTACATGACAAACAACTGTAAACCAAAAAAACATGATGCTAACTTTGCAAAGATTCATTACTATAGTCTAAACAGCTCATAGAGCATCTGCCCGGCGAGTCGTGGGGTCTTGGATCCGAATCCCAATGAGGCCTATATGATTTTTCTCTCATCCCAATGGTGATTAGGCACCATAGCAAATATTGTATAAAAAACCTAGTGTCACAAACCCGGTTTACCTGAAAAATTGGACAGAAATTTGGACAGCCGATATGCAAGGGAATGAGGTCACCTACACAACTTGAGATAGGATATGGGACTCGCACAGGACACTAAGGATCCTCTCTAAGCTGTCTGTGGTATCTTGAGACAACAGCTTTGGGCAACTTCGATTCCGAATGCAATTGCCTCTCTCGTTTGATTTTTTTCTTCTACTTATTTTTCTCCCCCGAAGTAGAAACCTGGTAACTCTAAATGCATGCATTGACCTAGATTGCAGAGTTCAAAATCCCCATTCCATATTAATGTGATACGCCGTGTATTGGGTCGAAGAAGAGATAAATAAAAAAAAAGGAAGATGGTAATAACTAGCTCAGCGTTAGCTCGGGGGGTTTGCAAAGATAGAATTGCGGACATCTGTGGGTTACGGGAGGGATAGGAGAAGCAAAAGAGATTCATCTCCGGTGGCGGGGTGAACGCTCCCCGATCACCTCTGTAGAAAGTGGGGAGCGAGGTGAAAGTCCGGGAAAGACGCTACAGGAGTGCAGTCACGGATGAAGAGTGGACTTTGGCCATTAGCCAGTCAGTCAAACACTCGGCATTGTACTGTTAGCGAGACTAGCGACCGGCCGGTCATCAGTCGCATGCAAAAAAAAGGGGGAAAAAAAGAAAGTCAATTCTGGGTAGTCTCTCTCTGTGAATATACTCTTTCACGTTAGGGACTGCCTTGTTTGCGCCGCACAGTCTTTAGGGGACTAGAAATCTAATGAGACGTTAAGTGAAACGATAAAGGCAGAAAAATAAGCTCTTAATAAAAGTGGCATTTTCTCTTCGATGCTTCATTAATCTTGTGACTAATATAACGACACTCTCCCACAGCACGTCAAACAACAAACCACCCTCAAAAGAGTGGAATCTCCCATTGAGTTCCATATCACAAGGCCGTTCTATTATGCCTACAAAGGGGCGATTTAGTTCTGCATTCAAAGGGTTGCAGTCACAATGGCAATCTTTGCTGTATGTACTGAAAGGGTCTAAATCCGTGAGGTATTGGACCCACACAAAAGTCCACATGCTCTTTTAAAAACAACCCCTGCTCGACGAATTTAATTTCTCAATTTGGCAGCTACGTGTCAAGTACCTCCATGGTTGTGCCTGGGGCCGTTATTTTTTTTCCCTATAAGTCCCTCAGCTACAAGAAGGCAAATTATACAAGTCACTAACTTTGAGGACAACGCAGAGGGGAAAAAAAAGGATTGGACTAACAAACGATTGTAAACTGTACAAAAATATGGCATGTATGGTATTCTATGCACCACAACATCCTCGATATTATATTACCCCCATTCGGGGGTAGTGGAAGAATCCTAAAACATGTACTGATAGGACTGATCCACTGTATACTGGGGGCAATAAGCAGAATGTTTTATTAACAGTGCTCTTATTATCAGGGTTCCTCGTTATAAGCAGAATGTTGTATTAACAGTGCTCTTATTATCAAGGTTCCTTGTTATAAGCAGAATGTTGTATTAATAGTGCTCTTATTATCAGGGTTCCTTGTTTTAAGCAGAATGTTGTATTAACAGTGCTCTTATTATCAGGGTTCCTTGTTATAAGCAGAATGTTGTATTAACAGTGCTCTTATGATCAGGGTTCCTTGTTATAAGCAGAATGTTGTATTAACAGTGCTCTTATGATCAGGGTTCCTTGTTATAAGCAGAATGTTGTATTAACAGTGCTCTTATGATCAGGGTTCCTTGTTATAAGCAGAATGTTGTATTAACAGTGCTCTTATGATCAGGGTTCCTTGTTATAAGCAGAATGTTGTATTAACAGTGCTCTTATTATCAGGGTTCCTTGTTATAAGCAGGATGTTGTATTAACAGTGCTCTTATTATCAGGGTTCCTTGTTATAAGCAGAATGTTGTATTAACAGTGCTCTTATTATCAGGGTTCCTTGTTATAAGCAGGATGTTGTATTAACAGTGCTCTTATTATCAGGGTTCCTTGTTATAAGCAGGATGTTGTATTAACAGTGCTCTTATTATCAGGGTTCCTTGTTATAAACAGAATGTTGTATTAACAGTGCTCTTATTATCAGGGTTCCTTGTTATAAGCAGAATGTTGTATTAACAGTGCTCTTATTATCGGGGTTCCTTGTTATAAGCAGAATGTTGTATTAACAGTGCTCTTATTATCGGGGTTCCTTGTTATAAGCAGAATGTTGTATTAACAGTGCTCTTATGATCAGGGTTCCTTGTTATAAGCAGAATGTTGTATTAACAGTGCTCTTATTATCAGGGTTCCTTGTTATAAGCAGAATGTTGTATTAACAGTGCTCTTATTATCAGGGTTCCTTGTTATAAGCAGGATGTTGTATTAACAGTGCTCTTATTATCAGGGTTCCTTGTTATAAGCAGAATGTTGTATTAACAGTGCTCTTATTATCAGGGTTCCTTGTTATAAGCAGGATGTTGTATTAACAGTGCTCTTATGATCAGGGTTCCTTGTTATAAGCAGAATGTTGTATTAACAGTGCTCTTATTATCAGGGTTCCTTGTTATAAGCAGAATGTTGTATTAACAGTGCTCTTGTCTGTTATACATCTCACATTCACCTCTTTCAAACTCACAAATGAACTTTTCATTTCATTCAGCCATTCCATTGTCTCTGGAGGGTAGACAACCTAATTCTGCAGAGTACTTATGAGGGGCAAAGCAGCAACCTAACCTATATATCAAATGGAATAATCCTAGTACTAGGTGAACTGTTAGCAAACACCTGTTTAATTGAAACGAGTTAACAAACTGCCAGCCTTAATCTATATTTTTGAGTGGTATGTTGACCAACTTTCCTTACAATTTAATGACTAGCTATGAATTGTTTTCTGGTTCAAACATGGATGAATGAAGAAACGAAATACCAGCAGATATACGAAATCATTCATTATTTAGGTTAAGCTCGTTCACTTACAATATAGGGGTGAAAACTTGGTGGGTTCGATACGATACCCGGTCTCATGGTGTCAGTGCTCTTTAGCAAGGCACTTAACCACAACTGCTACATCCTTCAGAAGGGACGTATTAAGCCATTGGTCCAGTGTGTTGTGTAACACACTTAGATCCCAGAGCATTCTTCTGTAAAGAGTAAAAGGATTCCCGGGTGCCTCTGGCCGTTGGCTGCCAATGCATTGGAAAAACACGAGCATGCAATGGAGCGAATTATTGACAGCCATGTGACCTACAATCCTCCAATGAAATGACAGGAATCTACTAAGGTGTTGTGGAAAATTGGATGAAAGATGACAGTATTTAGATCAAGTGCATTTGGATACAACTCTCGGAGAGTAATCATACTAAAATGGAACCAATATAGTTAGTGCAACTCATATTGGAAATGGAACATCAATATAGTTGATCAATTCACTCGATGTACAAGCCGACATCACAGACTATAATCAAGTTAAGTGCACTACGCTGTAATGGGATTGCAGAACTACAGATCGATGGTAAATTTGACACCACAGTTGATCATAATCGGATCAAGTGTGTTCAGATGACAATAGGATGATCATAATCTGATTAGGTTTGCTCAGATGACACTGGGATTATCATAATCAGATAAAGTTTGATTAGACAGTAGTAAACTAAGTAATCTAATCATAATCAGATTATGTTTGATCAGACAGTAGTGAGCTGATCATAATCCGATTAGGTTTGATCAGATGACAATGGGCTGATCATAATTGATAATCTGATCCAGTGTGATTAAACAGTAGTAAACTAAGTAATCTAATCATAATCAGACTAAGTTTGATCAGATGACAATGGGATTATCATAATCAGATCAGGTGCGTTCAGACAGTAGTGAGCTGATTGTGTGTAATCAGATTAAGTTTGATCAAACGAGATGGGATATCATAATCAGATCAAGTGTGATCACACAGTAGTGAGCTGATCATAATCAAATTAAGTTTGATCAGAAGACAATGAGATGATAATAATCAGATCAGACCTTGAAGCCATGACTATGTCCCGAGGTACAGCCGAGGGCCATAGTCATGGCTTCATTATAAATCTTAACAATGACCCAAATTTTTGTCGCAACTACCGGTCAAAGTTTTTAAAAAAAATTATGTAATCTTTCCACGTTAATGGGCCTATTTGAAAAATTAGTCAATAATTCCTTTCAGATGTCTTCAGTTTATCTCAAACTTAACGAAATAACTTTTGCCCAAAAAGGTAAGAAAATTCTGCCACAACATACATTTCTGAAAAGCTTGTGTACAAATTTCCCCTTATACGTATAACTGGACAGACAAAAATGTCACACGATTGAACAAGATTTGGACAGCCCCACAAAGTTAGCACTACAGTACAGGCCTAGTAAATCGACATGATGCGCATGCACTGAGTAGTAGGCTTGGGCAATTCCACGCCGGAATCGAGTAGAATCGATTCCACTTTAGGAATCAGAATCGCGATTCCAGATTTTGGGGGGAATCGATTCCCAGTACAATTCGATTCCCCTTTCATTTATATTCGATTCCCTTTCATTTATATTCGATTGGGAGCGCGTGTGGTCTAGTGGGTATGAAGCGGGACTCCCAGTCAGAGGTTGGGGGTTCGAGCCCCACTTCGACCAACTTGTCTGTGTCCCTCGGCAAGGCACTTAATCCCAGTTGCCTCGTCAACCCAAGCGATATATGGGAAGCTGTTATGGGGAATGCCACAATCTAACTGCTGATAGGATTGTGCGCCTTGGCCGGGTTGCACACCTAGTTGAAGCGAAATGGTTCTGGTGATTTCCTGATGGCAGCGGTAATAATGGCAACAGCCGCCTCGGAATATGTTTACATAGATAGATGGTGCTTTACAAATGCATGTGTTATTATTATTATTATTGATATCTTGCCAATTCCAGAAATTACCTCGCAATTCCAAAGGCAAAACTACAACTTTTGTAAGAATATTTAGCCTCTGATCATTTCCACATTATTAAGAAAGTGTGTGTGGTACAGGCCGGCATCATTTCGGGGACGTTTAGTGCCACTCGGTGCCAATAATTGGGTCGTCGTTGGCACAATTAGTATAAGATCATCGATGTACATGTACATAAAAATGTCAGTATGTTTAATGTTTTCTCGTGTTTATTTTTTTTATAGTCTCGATGGTGGCCACTATATACAAGTTTCACTGTAGTAGACTCCATGTTTCTGATTCATTCTATGTGGGACAGGCTTACTGCTTTTCCAATTTCCTGTGGACTCTAACATTTTTCATCCAGAAACAACATCCCCATTTATCAATGGTTGATTCTAATCTAGTCACTGCACAAGCTTGATATTTGACCGTTCCATTGCTGACACAGGTAACAAATAAACCATTTCACACCAGGTTTTCAAATTCACCCCAAAGTTAAACTGGAACAGTCCAAAGTCCGCATTATGAGTGATTGGTGGAATTAATCGGAAGGTTGATGAGAAACGAAAGGGGGAGGAGGGATTTGTGGAAAGTCAGGGCAGTGAGGGGTGAACAGCCGTTCAGGCAGAGTCACTTTCGTTCACTGGACACTCAAATCAGCATTATAATTTTGACTCTTGTTAGCTGTGATTTTCTGGGCATGACCCTAGCATGACTTGGCATTTGCTTAAGGGCCTTCACACTGCAAATCATTTAACACTTTTTTTTTTGTCTCCATTTATAGCTTTTTTTTCAGGTGGTTACTTACTTACTCACTGGTGATTTAATGTGGATGTAATATGAAAAATATGTACAATAAAGACTAAAGAAAAGTCTTTTCTGAAAAGATACCGTTTCTTTCTGAAAAGATAATGTGAAAATTGAATATGCACAAACAACTAAAAAATGAGCCATTTGTTCCAAAATGTCTTCTAAATGCATGATTAAGTGCATCAAAACAGAAAGCAGATTTTCTTACAAAACACATTTTCTACAAACCACCGAATCAGTTCAATGGTAGAATAAAAGCTAGAATTTGAAAAGAAAAAGTTTAGCTGATAAAAATTTACTGACTACATGTCAAGTTTGACTGACGATTTCTCTCTCGTTACTAAATCATTTTCCTTGAATTTGGTATCATTGGAAAGCCCTGTTATTTCTCTTTACAGTGATGTGTCATTTGTTATGATTAATCAATTGGGGGATGTGCAGTATAGCTGAATACAGGGGTGGGTGGAAAGTGAAATGTCACAAAATTCACTGCTATTGTCATGCAGTGCATTCCCCTTTTGCTTGGAGGATGGGAATGTGTCAATGCACTTTTTGACAATAGCAATGCATTTTGTGACATTTCACTTTACACCCGCCCCCGTATTCAGCTGTGCTGCACATCCGCCAATTGCTTAATCATAACAAATGACACTTCATTGTAAAGAGGAATAACATGGCTTTCCAATGATATAAAATTCAAGGAAAATTATTTTGCAATAAGAGAGAAATCGTCAGTCAAACTTGACCTTCCGAACTTTCTTTGAGGAGTTTAGTTAATTTAGCTGGAATTTAAAGGAAAAGGAAACTGCATACAAAAAAAGATTTGTTTTTATCCTACATACTACTGCCCCTTTCATCATATTACTTTACACCAAGTTAAGTACTTCGTAATACTTGTACTACAATTTGACAAGTTAAGAAAAATTGTATGTTTTATATTCCATCCCAACAATATTTAAGGTGGGCGGGACACTTTTTTTTCTCTAAATGTTTTAGTCCCCCCATCCCCCTGTCCCCTAAAAAAAAAAGCTAAGTTATGGCAAAATGAAGTCCAAATCAAAATTTGCAAATTATTTCATGTCACGTTTTGTTAAAAACATAATTGCCACTGGCTAATGTGCAAGAACATTTCCGCCTACATGAACATGACAACATGTTTTTAATCTTCACTATTACCCTGGGACTTGTAACTCTGTATGCCTTTCCCTCAAGTCAAATTAAATCATGACAACTAATACATGTGTACTTGATAGCTGGCTAGGCTTGGGCAGTATTCCGAGACATATTATCCCACCATATCTTGTGACAAAAACCTCCCTCAATAATGTAATATTGTATTCTCATTTTAAACACCAGATAGTCGACATCTGTTTTTATGATTTTAAGGGTACTTTTATAATATTAGACGGTTTTCAGGGTGAAACTGAACAACCAAATGCAAGTTCTAAAATGAAGCCTACTTTCTTGATTTTTGTAAGTTTTCCACATTCTTAAAAATTTGTTTGGTGTTTTTCTTTATTTGTTTGCTTATTTTCTGCATTTAAAACTGCATTCATGTAAATATTTTGAAGTATTTTTTATACCATTCTTGCACTTGTGGAGTGCACCCACACTATAGCACTTAAAGAAGTGTAATTTTGTCAAATAAAGAAAAAGTTGTCGGAGACAAGAACATGTTTTTGTTTCGCTCATTTTGCATGTCAGCGAACCTGACCATACGATAATGGCATTGCAATGGTTTTCTTGTTTTTCCCCCTTGATCCACGAAAACAAACGTATGAAAAGGTCAGTGTTTTTATGCAATAGTACCATCACCGATATCCATTGCTGATATTTATGGCAAAAACAAGATCATGTACCAGTGTACTGCCTTCAAGCGTGACTACAGGTTATTGACTCGATACACCAAGTCCATTTGTGATTCTAATGCTTGATTGCATTCTATCAGAGTTGGCCATATTGCATATGGTGTACAATATGATCAGTTTTAAGTACATGCTCTAGGCAAGCACCTGAATGTTTTCCCATGCAAAAAGTGATTGGTGCATCAGATATGAATATTCATATTGTGTAAAATTGTATAATTTTATTGGTGGATTAAATCTGAATATGCATATCATTTACAAACAGTGGCATAAATGTAATAATCATGTGGATATTTAAACAGTGCACATATCACATACATCATGACGCTTTATATTATTCCCCCTGGTCATTGGGCTCTGTAATAACCTTCTCAGCTCCCTGAGGAGTGCACCTGTCTCTGCCCATGAGCTAATCAAACATAACACCTTGACTACCCTCACAGGTACCCATTTACTCCTGGGTGGGGAGAGGCAATTAATGGCAAAGTGCCTTGCCCAAGGACACACGCACCAATCTTGACAAAGTGGAATATCATTGGCTCTATGTTACCGACCGTAATCATTCACATGATAGGCACTATACAGCAGCCAGATTATTGATCAATAGAGGGCGCAATAGCAATTTATCCATACAGTGGGCAGATCACATGCCACAGAATACACCCAGAGTGACACTTTGTATGTTTTTCAATATGCACAACTCTTAATGACAAAATCAGACAATAAAGGAATATAGCTGGTTCATCGTTGTGTTTGGCTTATTGTCACAAAAAAAACCTGTTGAGTCAACATTTTGATTCTATGTTTTTATCCTATCTTGATTGTTCCAGTAGTTAGGCCTGACCATCAACTGTATCTAGCCAGTCCTGATGAAGATCCCCGGATCGAAACATTGCTTTTTATATGTTATGTTACAATAAGCTCAATCAGAAAGATTTCTTCCCCTCAAATACGCGTGAGCAATTTTTACATTTGGTCACGCGGGTTGGGCACAAGGTTACCAAGTTCGATACAAGCCAAATGTGCGATATCAGAGCTTTTTCCACTGTCAAGTAAAGGCCTGTCCGCATTGGACTTTTTTGGGGAAACTTACTAAGACGATGGGTACTTTTCCCATTTTAAGTCCAATGCGGACAGCCTAGGACGTTTTCCTCTCAGTAACTTTTCTTGAGTCCAGCGGTTACTTTTCCTGGCCAACTTCTGCCCAGCAAAATTGACCAGGAAACTTTTCCCCCAAAACAAAAAGTCCAATGCGGACACAGCGAGTCGGTAAAAGCGCTCTGGAAGCGTACATCCGGGCCTTGAAGGTCACTCTGCGAAGGGACACTGCGCATGCTCTCCTACGGTCTCGGTAAAATTTTACTGTGTCAAAAAGTCCAAATGTGGACAGCAGGTAAAACCTCCCAAAAACAATGTGGCATTTGGGCGAAGTGGCATTTGGGCGATGTAGTGTTTGGACGAAGAAATTTGGGGCAAAATAGCACTCGGGCGAAGTGGTTTGGGGCTAAATGGCACTTGGGCGAAATGGTTTAGGGGCGAATTTAATTTTCGTCTCATGAGACGAAAACTAATTGTTTTACTTATTTCTCAAAGACTATAGCACTTCAAACAAAACTATTTTAGGGGAAGTTTTCTAAGGTCATCATGTTTATATTGTGTAAGTTATGCGTAAATCTGTGAACATTTCTGATTTTCGAGATATACTGCCTTTAATCTAAATGCGGACAGTGGGAAAATCATCAGTCTAATCTGTCTAAAACAAAGTCTAATGCAGATATGACTTAAGTGATCTTATTTCCAGTCAAAATGTGCATACTACGTGCTGCAAAAAAATTCTTAAATGTAGTTAAGTTAGTTTCTATGCAGAGTACAAAATTGAAAAGATGCATATGCAAGCAGTGTTAATGTTAGACTGCCGTTAATTGCAACGTGCCAAGACCAACAACGGTTTCACAAACCTTTTTTGCTGGATTCTTTTTTCTTCTTCTCCTTTGCTGGATTGTCTGGGATGGCAGGAAGTACGCGAGGTACATTCTTAGATATCAATCCAGTCCACCCATTCAGCAGAATTATAGACATTTTCCCAATTTTTCCACCCAAGAATTGCTCCCAAAATATCTTACTTGGCATATTCAAAACCCTGTTTGCGTGTTGCTAGGAACAGGGTTTTAAATATGCCCAATATACACTCGACCAAAAAAGTTCTGTCACCAGTAAGACATTTATAGATATTTATTACTAAATTGGGTTTAATGTAGGAAAATAATATATCAAATTTTAGCTGAACATATTCCTCAAAGGAATAGAGCTCAAGAGAGATCATGATGGCAAGCTTCACTGAACAGGAATGCAACAAAGGAGTGTGGGGTCAGAATGAAAAACACCAAAGAACAATGCAACTTGTGATTTGGGCAATTTGTGTGTAGACAATTAGGAAATGTTTAAGTGAGTTTAGATTTATCAATGTCTTGTCAAAAACATCAAAATCAACATGGTTAAATTGTCCAATCTGAATTGTGCATTAGGTATGGTGGAAGCAAAATACTGAACTGTAACTCCCCTTGCTTGAGTGCAATAAAGTTGACATTGTTGTTTTTTGGTGTTTTTCATTCTGACCCCACACTCCTTTGTTGCATTCCTGTTATGTGAAGCTTGCCATCATGGACTCCGTTGAGCTCTATTCCTTTGAGTGATATGTTCAGCTAAAATTTGATATATTATTTTCCTACGTAAAAATCCAATTTCATAATACATATCTACAAATGTCTTACTGGTGACAGAACTTTTTTTGGTCGAGTGTATTTATAAAAATCCATGCAGAGACACTTTTATCAGCAAACCATAACCTGTTGTGTATCATTTTTACCAAGTTTGTATTAAGATCCCATTCGCTTTTCTACAATGCAACCTCTGAAAAGGTGCAACATGGTATATGCTTTCTACCAGATATCCTTCATAGAGCGGTTTCACATCTGTCACGGGCGACTTACATCTCCCGTGTTTGTCCTCCTATATCTAAGTGTATGACACCGTACCCTTGATGTCTTATTTGACAGTGACTTTTACCCAAACATCAGAATGCATTACAGTGAAAAACACTACAAGCTTCAACAAGAAAAGGTTATTTTCTGCAATAAATAAAGCAAATTTAAAGGAAGGGACAACACTTGCAAAGGTTTGCCTAACTCTGTACGCTCTATGTAAGTCACCATCTTTTGCAGTTCGGTGCTCGGACTTTAGAGGGTGGGAGTCAGGAAACAAGGCATCAATCTTGACGTCATCCATGCAATCGTTGCATGGTTGACATCATCATCCATTTCCAAATTTTAAATATGGCGCAGCACATAGTTGCAGTTTATTATCAAAATTAATTGGGTTGCCGATGTTGAAAACAAGATTTTCTGATTCCCATGAAGGTTTAGTCACCAGGCAATGCATCGGTAATATTTTGATTAAATTCGTTGATAACTTCAAACAAGTGTTGTCCCTTCCTTTAAGGCGAAATCAGCCCTGACATATGAAAGTAGTTGATTACAAATCATATATTACATCTAAATTGTAGAATAATTTTAAAAGAGCCAGATATAGGTGAAAAGTAAAGCGTTCCCTTACCTGCTAACGATCCTGCTGTTTTCATGGCTCCCTGCCCAAGACCTCGTAATCCAGACACTAAAGTGACAAGGTGCTCCGTGCAATCCCCTAAGGAATTCTGAACCTGATGACAATGGATAAAACATGTTTTAATGATGTGTAAGTGTTTATGATTTGCTGGGATATATAATCTTTTTTGGACAAAATAACTGCCATTCTTTGTGGAGTTCGTATCTGCTTTTTACGGGTCGTATTTGCCTTTTTTTTGCCCTACCCAACGTAACCTGATTAGCACTTTAAAACTCCATAGCATGCTTGGGTGAGACTCGAACTCATGACCACCTGCATGCTAGGCAGACGTATAAAACCACTCGACCACCGAGCTGGTCGGTATCGAGTAGCCCATTTGATATCCATTTTCCCTGATGCAAGCCAAATTGCATTCTCTCATCATATTTTTATTGTTTCTAGTGTACAGATTGCACTTGTTTAGCACAATGTGTTTTTTGGGGGGCGGGCAGGGGTTTGGGGCGTATCTTAAGTGATCTATGGGAGGGATGGTTATCTCTCTGTAGGGCTTGCTAAGCTCACGTGATAGCCAATCCCAATCAGTGAGGAACAACTGCACTACCAGTTGGCTTCATAGCTCAATTGGAGGGCATCTGCACGTTAAGCAGAAGGTCCGCGGTTCGAATCCGGGTGGAGCCAAGTTGCTTTTCACTGCATCCAGATTTCACAAACTCATGGACATTTGTCCACATCCGTATCGAATTCATGGACATTTGTCCACATCCGTATCGAATTCATTCACCCCGGCGGTCTCTGGGTCATAATCCCTAAAAATATGTTCATACATTTTTGTTGGTTATACTTTTTCATTTTAAAGTGTATTTTGCAATTTTGTAAACATCGGCCTACCTTAAGCTGCACCAAGTTTCCTTGTTCATTTTATTCTCTCTGTTACCTTGAGAGTATTCTAACCTTGTTTGGGGTAAACTGACATTAGGAGAAAACAAACAATGCAGAGATGCCAACATTGCAATTTGAAAAAGAGTAATTTGCCACGGGGCACCCGCTTGGGATACGAAATTTGATAACTTACATCCAAGCCCTATTTAAACCCCACATTTGAAGCTATGCATTCTAGAATTATGTCACAATAGACAGCCGAAGTGTGACGTGCGTTGCCATGGCAATTGGATCTAAACTATCATGGCCGTCGGGAAAAGTACCATTGAAAAAGCACTGGGACACGGTTGAGTGATTTTTAGTTTAGATCCAATTGCCTAGGCAACCAACAAAAGGTGACGTATTCACTTCGGCAGTCTATACTGATCGTCATTGGCTGAAACAATTGTACAAACCACGCGGAAATCGTAAATGTTGGCATCTCTGAACAATGTCAATATTTGTTTTAATACAATACAACTTTATGATCTTGCTCCCAGTACTCACATCTGCTCCGTAGACCAGGGCCCGAGGTCCTGGTGTCGGTCCGTCGCTTCCCTCCACCTGCGGCAAACGACGTCGAATCTGAGAAAAAAACAATTCACAAAAACTTGCATTACATTAAATCTCAATACAGTCGACTCATATCTTTTGAAACAACTTAATATGGTGCAGGGTAGAAAATCACATACTTAAGTATAAAGCATTACCGCCTCACGTTTTCCCAAGAACATTTTTCTTGGTGGATGTGTAACTGGTCAAAATAAACACAAGATTTAGTGTTTTGAATAATACTAAGAAACTAAAATAAAAAAGCCAAAATAATATAATTTGAATTCAGGCACCCGTCTGATCTGATTCTTTGCAATTAAAAGCAAACATTGTGATATTGTAAAACTGTGCAACTAGGAATAAACTTTTATAAATTTATGGCTATGAAAGAAAACTGAAATGGTTTATCTTTTAGGCTCACCATGCGGGAAAATGTCTTGAGGTCAGCATTGGTTCCCTCCAGGTCCTTGAGAAGAATGGAGAAATCACTGGTTTCCTGCATTGCCTGTAAGTGGGGTTTCAAATAAACGTTTAACTGTCATTTTTTTATCTGCTTGTTCTTATCGTCAAATTTGTAGCACTGATATACAAATAACATTGATAAACAATGAACACCAAAATCATTTGTGATATTGAAGATAATGAATCGGGTGTAAACAGAAATGATAAAATACATTTTGATGCGAGGCATGGAGATAGAGGTGGGGTTATGGTGGGGCCAAAGGGGGTAGGGCCAAAGGAGGACATGAACAAAGAGGAGGGCGGATCAAAAAGGGGGTCGGACCAAAATAAGGGCGGGACCAAAAAGGGACAGGACCAAAAGGGGGCGGGACCAAAAAGTGGGCGGTACCAAAAAGGGGCGGGACCAAACAGGAAGCAGGACCAAAGGGCAGGACAAAGGGGGCGGTACAAAGAGGGTGGGGCAGGGCAAAGAGGGCAGGGCAAAAGGGGCGGGACAAGAAGGTGGGATAAAGGGGCGGGACAATGGGGCGGGACAAAGGGGCAAGGCATGAAGGGAGGGCTTAAAAGGCATCCCAGGAAGGATAACAATGACATTATTCTGACCTGCATGAGAACTCGTAGTTTCTTTATTTCCAGCCCAACCAAGTCAGTAGCCGATGACACCAACCTAACACTATCAGCCATTACCAGTGTCTGGTCAATGTTCTCTTGGGCAAGATGCACACTGTATAGGTGTGTGAAGAAGCCTATGGCTTTCAGTAGAGGGTCCTGGGATGTCGTCTCGTCCAGCTAAAAGACATTCAATGGGTAGAAGGGACGTTTCAAAGTAACAGAAAAGCAAATTTTTGCGCTTAGCAGCATTATGAAATTGGCCCCCGGTTGACAGAAATGAAGGGGGTGCTCCCCCCACTTTCAAAAGTAATTCATATTACTGTTGGCAAAAATAACAACGTTAATGAAAGTAATAAAACACCGCTGATAAAACGCCACGGCAATAGCAATGCTATTACATTATATCATGTATGTCCATAAAAGCTGTTGTGTGAGGGCGCTCACCCGCATTGGACTTTTTGGGGGAAACCTTACTGAGACGATGGATACTTTTCCCATTTCAAGTCCAATGCGGACAGCCTAGGACGTTTTCCTCTCAGTAACTTTTCCCCGAGTCAAGCGGTTACTTTTCCTGGCCAACTGCTGCCCACGAAAATTGACCAGGTAACTTTTCCTGAGACGATAAGTCTAATGCGGACACATCGAGTTGGTAAAAGCGCTCTGGAAGTGTACGTCCGGGTCGTGAAGGTCATCCCGCTAAGGGACACTGCGCATGCTCTCCCACGGTCTCGGTAAATTTTCAAAAAAGTCAAAATGCGGACAGCAGTAAAATTTAGCAATTTTTCATTTTACCATCGTCTTGGTAAAACCTGCCGAAAAACAAGTCCAAGAAAAGCTTAATTTGTTTCTCCTTTTACCTGATCCTTGCGGAAGAGATCAATAAGGTGGTCCAGACAAGTTTCATGGGGTGACATCTCAGGGTAGAGGGTCCCAATCTTGCTGAAGAGGGCCACGTTACAAGACGTTAGCACCCTGTGAGGTGGAGAAGCAGACAAGGTCATGTAACAATTCCTAGTGGTGTAGTTTGTGCAGCTTAAAAACAAAAGAAATAATGAAAATTTCAAGAAGCTTACGTTTGATACTTGTTGAGTATGATCTGCAGCTGGGATATGGTGAAGATGATGAAATTAGCCGAGGACAGCTGCTCCCCTTTGTTGTTTCGGAGAATCTCCTCGCGGGTAACTGTCTCAGGTACCTCAGCCTAGTCAGAAAAACAATAAATAAATTTTACAAAATATATATAAACAAGAAAAAACATTTGTATTGTACTTGATGTAATAGATTGCAATTTTGTCTGTGTATTTCAGAACCAATATTTGGTATGGAAATTATGAATAACCAAATACGGGATGGGAGAAATTATATGGTCTCCATTAGTATTCAAACCCAAGACCTCTGACACACAGGGCAGATTGCTCTACCAGCTGAGCTATGAGGCACAATGGTATAGACCAATCCGGTAATGAAAGTCTACTTCCCTGTATATCCGCCATAGCTGGGGGGCGTCCAGTGCATGGGTTGTACGTTTTGTGTTGCTGTTAGAACGAAAAGCGCCTCCTTCGCGTACACGCGACGCGCCCGCCTTTGCGTACTACACACAACCTAAAGACGCGCAACTTGTTCGAAGTAAACAAAATGAAGCTTCAGCAACAGCAAAAACGTACAGTTCATTCAGTGGAAGCCCCCCAGCTATGGCGGATGTACAGGGAAGGAGACCTTAGTTACCGGATTGGTGTATACTCCCTCAGGTTTTCCCCAAGACCTCCGACACAACGGGCAGAAGCTCTACCAGCTGAGCTATGAGACACAATGGTATACTCCCTCAGGTTTCCCCCCCCAAGAGCTCTGACACACCGGAGAGATGCTCTTCCAGGTGAGCTATAAAGCACAGTGGTATACGCCTTCAGGTTTCCCCCAAGACCTCTGACACACCGGGCAGATGCTCTACCAGCTGAGCTATGAGGCACAATGGTTTACTCCCTCAGGTTTTCCCCAAGACCTCTGACACACCGGGCAGATGCTCTACCAGCTGAGCCATGAGGCACAGTGGTATACTCCCTCAGGTTTCCCCCAAAGACCTTTGACACACCCGGCAGATGCTATACCAGCTGAGCTATGACGAACAGTGTTATACTCCCTCAGGTTTCCCCTAAGACCTCTGACATATGCTCTACCAGCTGAGCCATAAGGCACAGTGGTATACTCCCTCAGGTTTCCCCTAAGACCTCTGACATATGCTCTACCAGCTGAGCTATGATGCACAGTGGTATACTCCCTCAGATTTTCCCAAAGAACACAACTTTTCTCTCGCACGGAGGGGGGGAGGGGGGGTTGTTGACATTGCGTACACCATGCGTACAGGGGGGAGGGGGGGTCCAAGCCAATGCGTATGTACGCAATGACGAACAGTGTTATACTCCCTCAGGTTTCCCCTAAGACCTCTGACATATGCTCTACCAGCTGAGCCATAAGGCACAGTGGTATACTCCCTCAGGTTTCCCCTAAGACCTCTGACATATGCTCTGCCAGCTGAGCTATGATGCACAGTGGTATACTCCCTCAGATTTTCCCAAAGAACACAACTTTTCTCTCCAAGTTGCATAGATGTGTAACTGAGCAAAGTAATGAATGCAATATTAACCCAGACAGGATTCGAACCCGAGCCACAGATGTGTAAGGCAAAGAAAGTACAGCTAGACTAGCATACCCTCTCACGGAGCTGATTAACAAGGAGTTCTGATTTGGCCAACATCCGAGTGATGAGCAGCAAAACTTGAACGCTGTCGTGGTCCCCTAATAGCGAAATAGATAAATAAATAAATGGCAGGTCAATGTACTACAATAAATAAAGTCAGCCCAAGCTACTTTGTTTTGTTACAGTTGCAGAATAAACAATTTCTAAGCTTTAAAAATATGCCCGTTTCAAGTTCATACAATATTCAGAATATTCCGAATATAAAACTGAAAGAAATCTAGTTTTAAATTTAAAATACCCTCAATTTAAGACATGTAATTTGTTTTTAACTCCATAGCATCCATGTTCCCAAATAGCTGCAATCATCAAATTACGACCAAACAATGTTCAAGCCTTATCAGGGTTGTAGTCGAGTCCATCACGAGTCTATCACAAGTCCATCACAAGTCCAGAGCCGATCAAATCACAAGTTCGTGAGAAGTCCTGCACAAGTCCGTCACAAGTCCAGTAACAAGAAGCGAAGGATAAACACGCACAAAAGAATGCCTTTGTTTGAGTTCATTGGAATAGCCTGTGACTTGAATTGGGACCCAGTGATAGACTTGTGATGGACTCGACTACAACCCTGAGCCTTATTATAACAATGTGGTGGTTTTTTGTTACAATAACGGTCACATATTATTTAATTTGTTTGAAGCAGTCTTTAAGAAATTTAAGAAATGTTATTTACCTCCACGACGCAGAAACTGATCAGGCATGAAGGAGCATAGATAATCAATATGCTGGTTGGACTGGTCAATACGCAGCTTGTACAGCTCAGTCTCAACTGCCTGCAAAGGAGAAAAAATAATTTCAATTTGAGACTTCTGATGTATTGGGTATATGCTTTACCAGCTGAACTATCAGTGTTGTTACCTACTTAAGTTTTGGGTCATTCCATGTCAAATCACCCAATAGGTTAGACATGGCCATAATCTGATGACAATTAGTATACTCATTGATTAGGATCCCACAGTACCAAATCTTAAATTTTTAGAGAAATTGGACTAACCGTTTGGGAGATACTACCTTCTAAATTTTGAACCCCATATCTCGGGTTTTATTGAGCCAATCTTCACAAAAATTTGTATTGTTGAAAAAGGAATTTGCCGAGGATTCCAAAACCTGCGATTTTTTTCTTTCTTTTCAGATTGGAGTATGATGGGGTACATTGACCTTTTGAACTTTGCTTTGACCTGGAGTGGGTCCCACCAGAAACTTTGCGTTAAATAGTCTTTGGTTGATATTACAAAAACATGTTAGAATCTTGTGTAATGGTTTGCATTATCCCTTACTTTTGCATGTGCTTTTGTCTCCAGGAATTTCGCCTTAAAGTCGTACGTCGGCATGTCAGACTGGGCATCTTGAGACAAAGCCGCACTTTCTTGTTGACTGATAAGATCACGGTTCTTCTCCTGTTGGGGAAGAGGGTCAAATTAATTAGTCAAAACTCGATAGCACGTGTGTCCAAAAAAACTGCAACAGAAGTGCACTTGGGTATCTCTTTGTGATGTCTGCGACGTTTTGATGACATGTATATGCAATATACGAGAACAAAAACAAAAAGTTATAGGCTCAGGGCGAGGGCATGCAAAGTTGCACACTTATATTGTTGACCAAATGATGTAAAAAGTTGCCGTACAACATGACAGCTAAAAGATGCTGCGTGTTCAATCATTCAAACCACCCAGTCATCATACCTGAAGTGAGGCCGTCAGATTTCGGAACTTGGCAATTGTCTCCTGGTAATCCATAGCACCTTCCTTCATTGCTTCAACCCTGCGCTGGTACTCCGTCACCTGGCCGCGCTGCATGTCCGCTTCCTCTCGCAGTTCGAGCTCAGTCTCGCGCGCATTCTCTTGGAGCTCCTCGTTCATCTCGTTCAGAGCTTCCTGTTGGGGTTAAGGGTTAAAGGTTAACAGTGTCAAAGGTCATCATAATGGCTGGGTCTTAAGTTACCAACCTTGGTATTTTTAACCCTGCGGGTGACCGGCTCTGTGTCACACATAAAATGACGAGCTTGGCAGGGGGCATGCCATTCTTAATTAATGCCATTTTTTATTTCCCTAACTAATAGACCGTATCGAATAGCCGCCATTTCGTGGGGCACCTTTTGTTACTTAAATCGTTCAACAATGGAAGCAAAATATGTGCAACCATGCATGTCCTCAAGGAACAAAGAAACTGCCCCATGAAATGGCAGCTATTCGATACGGTCTATTAGCTTTTGGAGGAGCTAGTTTAGAATTTAAAAATTTGTGAATATAGTCTTCACTTGCAGTTTTTTTCCCCCACTGGCCATGCTGGTGGAAAATGACACTGCCATGGTAATTGTTTGGCAGCAATTGTGCCAAGCCCATCACTCACATACGAATACACACAAATCCTGTCAGAGGGGTATTTTGGCGGGAATTTTTCTTAACGGGAGCTTGCATGAAAGTGAAGACAACCCCACTCTCCCCCCCCCCCCCCCCCCACCCCCTTCTCTCAAAAGGTGCCTAAAAGACATGTCTTGGAAGTAAGGGGAGGGGTCAGATCTGAGGTCAGATCTGAGGTCAGATCTGAGGTCAGATCTGAGGTCACTGGGGTTCGATTATGTTTGGCAGGGGAAGCCTGTCACCTGCAGGGTTAACAGCCAGAATTAAATACTGCCCAGGAGCCAATTTCATGGCGCTGCTTGTAATTTTAGAAACATTAGCAGAATATTAGTAAATACACATCACATACGATTTCGGTGGGCAAACCCATTTTGGAGACTGCAAATGTCCTGGTTACTTCCCATGGACAGTATTTTTGGGAGGTATTTTATATGATTGTTAAACAATTGGTTAAGTAATTGTGAAGTGGCACTGCAATTTACCAGATCAGTAACTGTGTTCTGCAGTTCCTGAACTTGTTCTTCCAGTTCAAGATTCTTGTCTGTTAGAGTCTCCACCATGCCCTCTGCTCCTAAAGCAGCATCCACCTATACATGACACACAAAACCATACTCAATTAATGGGAGAAGAAAATGTATTTTCTATGAAAGCGGGAGCGCGCTGAAGGGGTAGTACACGTTTGCACTGAACGGGCGCAATGCACAGGTACTACGTGTCCACAAAAAAAAAACTTTTGATTTTGAATGATTGTCATCTGCCGACGGATTTGGACCAAAATTTCAGGTCATGTAAACAAGGCCTGACAAATTTTATTGAGCAATTTGCATGGGGCCAATTTCATAGAGCTGCTTAAGCATGAAAAACCTTGCTTGATAAAATGAGGTTACCAGCAAATATTTCATGTGATTGTCATGGTAATGAAACAGTCCTCTAACACTGGTCATACACTATTTCTATCACATGAGGATTTCACTGGTAACATTCTCTACTAAGCAAGACTTTTTTGTACTTAAAGGGCCCCTTATTTAGGATTTTTATCAATGAAATCTATGCTTTAAAACCACTCTACTCAGTTAAAGTCATAAAAATCCTATTTGGAGCTTGCTTTGGGGGTTAAAACAAAGGTTTTTAGTTTTTATGCTAATGAAAATATGCATATTCATGACCAAGGTCACTATGTCACAAGAGGCAAACACCGGAAAATTACATTCAACTGTGCACAAAAGATTCCACTTTGTTCTCAATTTTTGTGAAACTTTTGTAATCCATGGCTGTTTAAGTTTGTTTTACATGTTGCCTGCTGTAAGCCATGACAAAACTGCAGCAATTTGCCACAAGTCCAACTTGAAGTCTTATGTTTTTTCTTAACTTTTCCCTTCTGTCTTCCTTATGTGATGCACTCAAAACAGCGCCCTCTGTCTGTGATTTATTGCAGTGAAATCTTCAAAGTTGAAAAAGGCCACCTTTTATTGATTTTACATCCAAACGAACAATAGTATGTCTTGCTGAACAAGTAATCCGTCATTATGAAGCAAAGCTTAGGCACAAAGTTGTTTAGCATGTCACAGGCCCTTTAAGCAAATTGTTGTGTTTAAACACCTCTATGAAATTGGCCCCCCGTTTGATTGAGAGGGTGAGATTTAAGAGCCATACAAGAGAAAGGTAAATTTCAGCCACTTTCATCCTCCAAAATCAACGAAATTGTCTATGTCAGGGGTCTCTTTGCATTTCTCGATGAGTTGGAAAAAAACAATCAAGGAGGTGTGCAATGACATTAGGGGTGATCCAGCATTAATTCAGAAGCTTTTGGCTGCAGCACACACTTTCCGCCAACGTCTCCAGTGATGTATCGATATGGGAAAAGGCCAAGTTGAAAGTGGCAGATTCTGAAATTGAGGTGTTTTTTTCCGTAAGGCTTTTAAACCTCGCCCTCTTGGACAAAGCTGATGCAACTCACTCAATAAAATTTGTCAGGCCTTATTTACATGATCTGAAATTTTGGTTTAATCTGTTGGCAAAGGACAAAGTTATATTTTTTATTATAAACAATTTGACATTTTTTTGGACACGTAGTAGAATGCAACATTAGAATGACAATAGACCAGTTTCACAAATTGCCATCTTGTACGCATTAAATGCCACCAGGTCACGTAAGCACATCATGAAAAATGTTCCAAACACAAGCTTTTTAACAGAAAAAGAAGGTTTCACTTACTTGCTCCTTAAATTCAATAATTTGATTTTCGGCATCCTGCAGAGAAATTGTGAGAATTGATAATAAATTGTTAATATTCAAAATGTTGAAGCACTTTAAAGTCATGACATAATAATTTTTGTATTAAAGACAATAACCCAAGGACCACCAGGGAGAATTAATTCATCTCGGCGGTCCCTTGGTCATCATCCCTGAAAGATAAACACCTACTCATGATTAATAATTG
This sequence comes from Henricia sp. BOLD:AAB3569, assembly GCA_037783545.1. Classification (NCBI taxonomy): domain Eukaryota; kingdom Metazoa; phylum Echinodermata; class Asteroidea; order Spinulosida; family Echinasteridae; genus Henricia; species Henricia sp. BOLD:AAB3569. Next base: position 2,915,033 of record JBBELK010000454.1, on the reverse strand, counting down.
GGGGAAGCCGGGCAGGGGTTTGGGGCATATCTAAGATATCTCTGGGAGGGGTGGTTATCTCATTGAAGGGTTTATCCCTCTGTAGAGCTTGCTAAGCTCACGTGATAGCCAATCCCAATCAGTGACGAACAACTGCAATACTGTGTTTCAAGACCACCAGTTGGCTTCATAGCTCAATTGATAGCTCGTCTGCATGTTAAGCAGAAGGTCCGCAGTTCGAATCCCGGTGGAGCCAAGTTGTTTTCCACTGCATCTAGATTTCCCAAACTCATGGACATTTGTCCACATTTCTTTCGAATCATAACTTTTAAGGGAAAAAACCCAACATTTTTTAAAATACCTTGAGGGCTTTGTTGGCGCTTTCTTTCTGCGCCTTGGATTCCTTGAGCTCAGCGACTATCTTGTCTTTGTCCTTCAGCGCTTTCTGATGTTCGTGTTTCTCGGCATTCGACAAATCACGCAATCTGCAGACCAATGTACAGATTGATCAACAATTAAAATTTAATTTGTGGCTCAAAATGAAAAAAATCTGAAAATCTTGCTTCGCTTGAGAGAAAAAAATCTATATCACAGAATGCTAAATTGAAATCGTCACCCTTTGTGTGTTGCCAAGATTACTGGGTCTACACTAAAACCCAGTGAACTGTTTCCATGTGCTTTAGCAATGGACGTTTTAGATTATCAGCTAATTTATTTATTTTATTTTATTTATTTATTCACCACATCCAACAGCGGAGGGACCGCCAATTACAGGAATGGGAGCAAGTGTGGTTGAGTGCCTTGCTCAAGGGCACAGGTGCCACAACCCGTCGCGGCCCGGAATCGAACCTACATCGACGCACTAGACCGCTCGGCCATAACACCCCATGTTATGACCCAGTTACACCTAATGTTTAGACCCAGTTACACTGGCAATGACGTCGCAGTACGCTACTTACTTGACGAGTGCTTCTTTGAGTCTTGCATTCTGTTGCTCTAGCTGTTTCATCTGGTAGCTGGCCGAGGCGCCCTCAGATCCTTCATAATCAGAACAGAAACTCAAATAACTTGGTGTCACTTTTTAAAGGTTTTTTTTTAATTTTCAGAGTTAACATTTTTATGAAGGTGGAACTGTGGGAACACATACAACCCTCTTTATTTAAAGGCCCTATGTATCATTTGCAAGATGAAACTTTTTACAGATTCGTGGAATAAGAGTATAACATATCTAAGGAAGAATGTTGGTAAACTAGCCTGAAGAAATTTTAGCTACTTAGATGCATCAATGCTTCAGAAAACCTTGAAAATCTATATATGGATTTTGTGTACAAGTGAATGGCAAAAAAGTCCCGTGCACGGGATTTTTTTAGAAAACCACTTTCGGTTGTCAATTTCCAGCATGAAATACCATTTTGGACGGAAATAAATTGATGTGTTTGTTACCATTGCTATCAACACTTTGAGTAAGGTTTTTCTTGTCAACTCATGAAAAACAAAATTGGGTCATTGCAAATGATACAATAGACAGCCGAAGTGTGACGTGCGTTGCCATGGCAATTGGATCTAAACTATCATGGCCGTCGGGAAAAGTACCATTGGAAAAACACTGGGGCACGGTTGAGTGATTTTTAGTTTAGATCCAATAGACCGATCCAGTAAGCTCCGCCCATTTATAAATTGCCTAGCAACATGCCACACATGTGAAGCACGTGTGCAGTAGAGTCGCGAGGCCGTGCTGTGCGTCAGCGTCCGCGCCCTGGTCAGCGCATATTGAAATACGCACACGCACACAGAAACTGCACGCTCGAAAGCAAAATGTGCACTTAAGTATCCGGTCGTGTGCGTGCACGTACAACACGCCTGCATTACGCGTAACGCGAGCGATTGGACAAAAACATCTCGACACACATCTAGAACGAAGTGAATGCACAACTTAGCAAAACGACAAGCTAATTTTTGTGAGTTTTTCCCGTTTACACAAAAACACATTTATGAAGGGATAAAAAGTAGGTTAGGATAGTCTTATACAATCCGATTTAAACCGGCTAGGGTCCTCTGCGCTGATAAAAATGATTTTTATGGTGTTTTTGCGTCACTCGTGCTGCATTTGCCGTAGCTCTGTGCACAAAATTTTGAGGACTCAGGTAACCAAAGATTTTGGTTACCTGAACCCGAGGCTGTGATTGGTCAATTCCAAAATGGGCGGAGCTTACTGGATCGGTCTATTGCCTAGGCAACCAACAAAAGGTGACGTATTTACTTCGGCAGTCTATGGGCCTTTAATAGTCATTGTCCAAAGTATTTGGCTACAGGTTGAAATTATGTGGGAGTAAATTACTTCCCGTCTTACACCCTGACAAGTGTTAGCGCTGAACTGCAAAACACGGTTACTTACATGAAGTGTATTCAGACGCAAACTAAATGTGATTTTTCAAATGCTGAAAAGGAATCCAGTTTGAAAAATATACTTCCATGTGACACTTTTATAACAATCTTTGCTTGGGTGATAATGTCCTGGAGAATTAAGCAGCCTTCTGCAAGTGTTTTCTCTCTCTTTCAATATGCCTTCTTTGACGGCACTACTGGCAGACAGATTTTAATACAGTAAACTCTCCTTAAAGCACAATAACCAAGCATCCACACAATGCACAACAGAAGCCAGGGCTTGGAAAAAAAAGAGATTTACTACAGTTTACTGTAGTTAAAAAGCCTTCTGTGAGTAAAAGACTTCAAGACGGATGTTTCTGATTGTGATTCCAAGTCTTACCCCCTTGCTCAATTTCTCCACGCAACAGCTCAAGATCAAGGGTCAACTCTTCCACTCTTTCCTTCAACGTGTCCACTTCAGCTTGGAGGGAGTCGCACTTTAAACAAAATTAAGAAATAATAGTTTTATACCCAGCTTGGATAGATGGTTAAAATCTATCTTAACTTGCCCCCGAAATTGGATTTGACTGTGTACAAACTGATTTGGGACGAAACAATTTGGCCATTTTAAGTCATAAGAAACTTATCAATATTTTTTTCCCATTTTAAGCAGAAAGGTCAAATTGGGCAGTTCACAAATAGAGCAGGCCTCGAAATAACCGACGGCACCGACGGCAATTGCCGGTGGCGTCATGCCTTCCATCCACCATTTTGGGTGTCATTTTTCATGACCCACGTGGCTCGAGTGATTACCGGCCAAAAAAGCAAGAAAAGCGCATTGCACTTACCTCTGTTGTTTATAACTTGCTTTATGTTATTGCGCCATGGCTGTTGTATCGATAAAGATAAAATGTATTTCTTCAGGCTAAAAATCGTGATCCAGTAAAAACACTTTCGTTTTAACAAGTTGACTACATGCTCAATATTTTGAACGTATCTCAACGCGCGCGTGCGGTATCTTCAAATGAAAGTACGCTGGTAAGTATTTTTTACGCGTGTTCATGTGGGTCTATTGGCGCGTGCGTGTACGCGCGTGCGTGTACGCGCGTGACCGTTGACCACCAAATATTCCCGGATGTTTTACGTCACGGAAAGCAATCAATAGGTAAAACTGACATTTAGGAATAATTGTCATCAGTCAATAAACATTTTCATACAAAACAGTTTCTTTTGATGCTCAGTATGACAGCTTTGACTGTGATAGAATAAATACCAAATAATTGAAAAGGTTTTTTTAAGTCCCAATTCTGACCTTTTCCTCGGCCATCTCTCTGTCCAACGTTGCCATTTCTATAGTCTCAGCCACCTCAGACATTTCGTCCTGGTAGCGCTCGCGAGCCTCGGTCGCTTCTCGAGCTTCCTGTATCAAAAGAAAACCATCCAAGTCTTCAAAGGTCAAAATGGCTTAGGTTCGAATTTTGTCCGGGTCAATATGTGGATTGTGTTTTAAGTCCCTGCTTTATCTCATGAGTGTATATACACTCGACCAAAAAAGTTCTGTCACCAGTAAGACATTTGTGGATATTTATTATAAAATTGGATTTAATGTAGGAAAATAATATTTCAAATTTTAGCTGAACATATCACTCAAAGGAATAGAGCTCAACGGAATCCATGATGGCAAGCTTCACGGAACAGGAATGCAACAAAGGAGTGCGGGGTCAGAATGAAAAACACCAAAAAACAACGATGTCAACTTTATTGCATTCAAGCAAGGGGAGTTACAGTTCAGTATTTTGCTTTCACCATACCTAATGCTTTTGACAAGACATTGATAAATCCAAACTCACTTAAAAATGTCCTAATTGTCTACACACAAATTGCCCAAATCACAAGTTGCATTGTTCTTTGGTGTTTTTCATTCTGACCCCACACTCCTTTGTTGCATTCCTGTTCAGTGAATCTTGCCATCATGATCTCTCTTGAGCTCTATTCCTTTGAGGGATATGTTCAGCTAAAATTTGATATATTATTTTCCTACATTAAATCCAATTTAATAATAAATATCTATAAATGTCTTACTGGTGACAGAACTGGTGACAGAACTTTTTGATCATGAGGATCATATGATTTTTCTCTCATCCCATATTTGGCTATTTAATTTCAATGTTGATTAGGCACCAAACAAAATATTGCATTTGTTATATTTTTAAAGACCATTTAGAATGACGGGTAAAGGGGGCATTTTGGCAACACAGACAATATTTTCAAGAAAATACCTTTGTCTTGTCTCAAAATAAAAGAAATAAGTTTCAGTTGTTCTGAAGAGATAACTTAGGCCCAAAAAGGGTTACAAATAGTGTGACAACTTGCCTTTCTAAAAACCCTGTGTACAAATTTACAATATACACTCGTAACCGGGACGGCCTAAAATGTAACACAAATGTCTGTCCCGGTTACGAGCGTATATTGGAAATTTGTATACAGGGTTTTTAGAAAGGCATGTCACATTATTTGTAACCTTTTTGGGGCTTAAGTTATCTCTTCAGAATAACTTAAATTTATTTCTTTTATTTTGAGACCAGACAAAGGTATTTCCTCGAAAATATGGTCTGTGTTGCCAAAATGCCCCCTTTACTGTGGAAAGACATTTCCAGCATCTTTCATACACTTGTGTAATTTTATGCCAAAGCCAATGTATTCAGACACAGCCTAATCCTACAGGTTTGTGGGCTCCGATCACACCAATGGTGCGTATGTCCTTGGGCAAGGCACTTTGGCATAAATTGTCACCCAGTAGTAAATGACCAATTGCTAGAGCTGCATACTTCTAGGGACTTGGGAAAGTTTAGTGGAATGCTATATATATTTGAGTAGAGTGTGCAGTGCCCCGAGCACCTTAATGTTGGATTTCTGTGTGATATAGAGATCTTGTCGTGACTTTGGGATAGTCTTGATCTCAGCGACATACCTTCTTAGAATCTTGAAGCTGCCTTTCTAGGTCGTTCTTCGCCTCTATCATCCGGGCTTTAAATTCAATCAACTAAAAACAGGAAAAGATATTATTTAAGCCCATATACAGGATTTATCAACCATATGCCTAAAAATACCACCAAAAACACATTATTCAAATCAAAGATATAAGTAGTTCCAACTGTCCAATGCAATGATTTTACCAAAAATGATATCTTTTTAAAAGAAATCAATAATTGAAGATAAATTTATATAAATCTAGTGCACACACATTTTTTTAACAAGGGCGCCCCATGTCAAAGAAACTACGGTAGGCCTCTATTTCCATCGTCTGTGCTGTATAATAACAGAACCGGCCTTGCACAATTTCTTAAAAGCATGTACAGTTTTACAATTTGTTTTTTTTTCTTCTTGGAACACAAATGAGGTACTGAGTTGACTTAACACAGGTTTGTTTTTATCATCCGTAATCGAATGTGGAAATAATGCCGTTTTCAGGGAAGGAATTTCACAGAGGTCATGGGGGCAAGAAGGCCACACCCTCTCTCTTTCCTGGTCCTGGGCTTGATGAATTTTTCTGTCATGTCCAAAAACAAGTGGTAAAATGGTAAAACATGGCAGGAGACGACTTTGGGGCTAGGTTTAGACGAAATTGAAGCCATAGAATCTGTGAATTCTTTCCCTACATTTTTAACAGTTTTTCTCTCTCCAATCGTGCAATCTTTCTTTAATACTGCAGTAATTTCTTTTAGGGTTTATTTTGCCCTACCTGATTAGTACTGTACACTCAGTGCTTCATAGTATGCTCAGGTGGGACTCGAACCCACGACCTCCATTATGTACCTGTGCCATTTGTATCTTCATCTTTTCAGCCTCCTTGAGTTTCTGCTTGTCCTCTGCTCGTCTTATTTTCAGTGTCTCCAACTTTTCCTTTAGATCTTGCACCTCCAGTTTCAACGCACCGACCTGAAGTCAAGATGAATATAGGTACATGTACACCAACATCTCAGCAAAAGGTATTTTGGTTTAGTAAATTATATGAATCACATGAGTATAAGCAGACATGCAACAAAAAGAGCTTCTTGCTGCAGACCAATCGGCGCTCAAGAACTTGATCACATGATTCTAATATACAAATATTGACTGCTCATGAGGGTGATGGTGCAAACTATCGTCCCGAGGTTATTTTGAGACGGCAGGCCTGCTATTTTCCCGAGGCCGTAGGCCGAGGGAAAATAGCAGGCCTGCCGTCTCAAAATAACCGAGGGACGATAGTTTGCTCCATAATCCGAATAAAGAGCAGTCAATATTTGTTTTATATACCTCATACATTGATTTTATGTGTCAAAATTATTGGTATTTTTGACCTATGACGCAGAGGTCAAACAATAGTACTTTTTCAGTTGCCCAAAATTGTACTATCCTTTGACCTATGACGCAAAGGTCAAACAATAGTACTTTTTTTAGTTGCCGTCGGAAATGGTTAAACTATTCCATGTCAGGTGATCTGCTTTTAACCAATCAGTTAACGAGACTCAATGTATGAGGTATATAATAGCTTTTAAGTGTATACATGCGATTATACGTGCATAATACTATGCCATTATACGTGCATAATACTATGCCATTATACGTGCATAATACTATGCCATTATACGTGCATAATACTATGCCATTATACGTGCATAATACTATGCCATTATACGTGCATAATACTATGCCATTATACGTGCATAATACTATGCCATTATACGTGCATAATACTATGCCATTATACGTGCATAATACTATGCCATTATACGTAGGTAATACACCAATGAGTGCAAGTTGAAAATTGCTTTAGCATGTCTTGGTTGTTACTCAATTCTATTTAGAATCAACCATTTTCGTTCACAGGTTATTTTCAATAGATCACTCTCACAGATGCCATCTTTGTAGGAAAAATACAACTGTGTACTAACAGCATCAAGTGTATGCATAAGCACATCATGGAAACATGCGCGTGAGCTGCGCAACCGATGCACATCACAAAAGATCTTGATGCACGTGGAAATCTGTAGGAAGTGGCGTCATTTCAGAGAGACCAATTGTAAGATACCGTGGCCGAGCAGTTTGAAACGTTGATTTATAGACCATTTCCATTACCATGGAACCCTTCCCTGTATGTCCGCCATAGCTGGGACGCGGCCATTGCATGAACTACATGCGTCATGTGATGATGCTCATTGTGTCGTCACTTCGAACAACTTGGTGAATTCTTGGTAATGGTGAATTCACACTGATCATTTTCGCACACGCGTAATTGCGACGCGCGTCACTTTGAGAAAAAGCGGTGTGGAAAGAATTTTGAGTGAAACGATGCACTGAAAATCACTTCATTATACACCAATCTGAGCTGCAAAGTCATGGTCCGTGTACGTCCGCCATAGGTGGGGGCCATCCAGTGCCATGAACTGTGGGTTTTGTGTAGTCTTGGTGCAAGACGATACTGCGTGATATTTGTCACTGACCGCCGCACGCTAACCAACATTCACCGACATTCGCCAAGAGAGGGCGCCATACACTGTACTATGAGGACAGGGAACCAGTCTACGTCCGTGCTCTGCAGTATCGTCTTGGGACAAATCCTGAATCGCTCGGGAAATTCCGAGCGCATTCCAAGCATTGCTCATTATGCCATGCATACCTATGACGTAGGGCTTATTAACATATTTCAAGCCGAGCGCTGTGAAGTCTGGTACCTGTACGTACGTCTTAATTATCAAACAGGAAAAGCACACGTTATCGCGTCAGACAAGTCCGTGCTTTATTTGTTTTTAAAAGAAAAAATATGAAAATGTGGCAATGGGGCCAGTTTTTTTCCCAATGGATTCAACGAACTTCGGCTTTGGTTTGTCGGCCCGGCAACCAAAGCCGTTATTTGGCTGAACCCGTACGCTGCAGAAACGTGTCTTTATTATGATTTCAGACTGCGAAAACCGTACGGCACTCGCTGGCTAGCTAGCGCTATACGCGGACGAGACTGCCATGGGTCCTGTGTTTGAAGAAAAAACATAATTTTTGTTACTACTAAAATCACGTTTCATCGCCAAATTTAAAGATAGTATACATGATTGGTAAACTGTTGCAAATAGTTTTATCCCCCTGTGTGATTGAAGATATGCATGATTAAAATTAACCTGAGCAAAAACCAGCTTCGAACTTCGTCTAACCATGGAGGAAGGAAAGTCTTTCCTTCCTCCATGGTCTAACTTTTGAGAAAACAGTCAAAAAAGGGTTTGCAGTCATTTCGCCCCAAAACCACTTTGCCCTGAACCATTTCGCCCTGAACCTTTTCGCCCTGAACCTCGGCCTGTGCACAAAGTGGTTTTGGAGCGAAGTAGCATGTGGGCGATGTAGTGTTTGGACGAAGTGATTTGGGGCGAAATGGCACTCAGGCAAAGTGGTTTGGCGGCGAAATGGCACTTGGGCGAAATGGTTTTGGGGCGAATTGAATTTTCGTCTCATGAGACGAAAACTAATTGTTTTACTGATTTCTCAAAGACTATAGCACTTCAGACAAAACCATTTCAGGGGAAGTTTTCTACGGTCATCGTGTTTATATTGTGTAAGTTAGGCGTAAATCTGTGAACATTTCTGATTTTCGAGAATTAGTGTCTACAAAAATGTTCTGATTTTTTTTTAAAACAAAAGGTCATGCCTATTTGTTTCCGCAAATGATCGACGTCTCGCAGCAACAAAATCAAAAGTACAATGATGAAGAAAAATGATTCTCTAGCTACACACAAGTTACAACAGATTTTAGAAATACTTTGGTTGCAAAAATTAACCAAGCGGTTGCTGTGTTATGCTTGGTACAGTTCGTCCATCTCCGTGTGGAATATACAGTGAATTTACCACTAAAAACTTTAATTTGTGGGCGACAAACAGCACCAGTAGCACACGTTTATTAGAATACAATTTTAAACAAATAGTATCCCCATGAACAGTAGACAGTTTCACAAATCTGTCTCGCAAACACGAACCTGGACACGATCGAACTTCTTTTATTTCAGTATATTTAGCAGGCATCGCATTTTCATTATTCCCGGTCCGGCACACGCAAAATTCTGCAAAATGTGTGAAATGCCGTGCGGCACGCACAGAAACGGTCTCGAAATCGGTCGGAAAATTGCACTTTCTCTAAGAATGTAAGTCAGTCATTGTACCCAGCTAAAACCTCGATAGGCTACTCTTGTACTTCAGATGTATTTGTGGCCATTTTGAGATTACAACAGTTGCTTTTTGGGGGCGTGTGTGGATCGGGAATTCCACCGCGGGGCGCGGGCCGCGCCAAGTATGTCTATAGCTCGGCAGCGGACAATCTGAGCCGTTCTTTTAAATTTTACGTTTATGATTCTCCCCAATTTGTAACACACTTGGTTCGGGTATAACGTATATACAAGTGGCTATCTTTTTTGGAGGATATATGGGACCATGATTTAGTAGGAAGGAAATAACCCTAGTTGTGCAGGCACAGAAAGTTGCCAGGCTGGCATGCTCATTATGTGGAACTCTGTTGACCTCTATAATGCATATGTATAAGCTTAGGTTAGAGGTCACACAGTGTCACATACCAACGTTCGACAAATGTCCCAAGACGATACTGGAGACTGGTGTGTATGGCGCCCTCTCTTGGCGATTGTCGGTGAGTGTTGGTTTTCGCGCAGTATCGTCTTGCACCAAGACTAGGTTTTGTGTTGATGATATGCTGTTACATTATGTTGTCACTTCGAACAATTTTGAGCGTTGATTTGCTTGCGAAGCCTGTGTACGCGTACGCGTTGTGCGCTGTTCGATTTAACAAGACAAAGCGCCTAGTTCATGGCAGTGGATGGCCCCCAGTAATGGTGGACGTGCAGGGAAGGAGTCCTTAGCAACCGGATTCGTGTATAAAAACACTTTCAAATTCAGATCTGTCATGAAACAAACACGCCCGTAAACTTGTAATATCACCCAAACAAACCACCACCAATACAAATCTCTGCTTGAGGTATGCAAGTCACAGACACGTTTTGTTTATACCTGCTCTGGGCCTTGCGCATCACCGCTACTGGCTGGCTTAATGGAAGCTGACGGTTGGGGCAGTCGGGTTGAAGAAACGGCGGCAGATTCCATGGTAGGGCTCTCAGCACGATGCTGTAACATCACAAAATAGTAAAAGACTTTTCATAAAATGGGAGTTAAAGTGTAGCATTTTGATGCATTTATAAGAATGGCTTTTTTTTCAAATTTTTCAAATTTTATAACAAATTCCTGTGCAATTTAAGATGAAGAAGAAATGTGCAGTTATAGATATGGGAGGAAAATCCCACATAAAAGCGCAAAGGGAAAAGCCAAAATGGACTGAAAACCCAATCCACATACCATCCCAGACAGGATTCGAACCCAAGACACACAGGGTAAAAGGCGATGAAAAAACATGTCATACTATCCAACTAATATCCCAGTGTCACATTCTTCATATTCCAAGAATTTTGAGACATTGTGCACTCAAAAATGTTAGAGCCAGATTTTAAAAGGGTTCAGGCGTAATGAAAAACAACAAATATACTGATAAAATGACAAGTATAGGCCTGTATTCCAAGTCTAGGCCTGGATTTTTACCGAAAAAATTCTGTGATTGGTCCATTTGTAAGAGACACTTGAAAGGAATTTATGAAAGGCATTTCTACAAAAACATTTTTTTAAAAGGCCAAGACCAATATTTTGGGTAGAAAGGATTACCCCAAAAAGATAAATAAAACTAAGTAACTAACAATCAAAATCAAAACTGCATCATATCACCATGAAAAAAAAGTTTTAAAAAATTTAAAAATTTAAATTTTTTTTAGAAAATGCGGATAAACCTGCAAAAATGCTTTATTTACAATCGTCAACTGCTTTTATAATTTTGACATTCAAAACACAAAAAAAAGAAAAAGCTTTGTTTAAAAAATAAAACTAAAAGACTGCATTCAAGCAATTTGCATAACAATACAACTTGAGCGTAAACAATCTTGTCAATCTGAAGCTATGAAAGAACTCGTAAAACACATCCCTGAAAATATACATTAATAAATACCTTAGACATTTTACGCATCCCTATTAGCTGAGAGCACATCACGTGGCCAGTCCTAAACAGATGATAAAGACCAGTGATAAAGACCGACCGGCTGTCCCGCAATTGTGCCCGCGTCCTAGTCTGCGCGTATGGAACCGCACACGCACACAGAAACTGCACATTCCTGAAAGCAAAATGTGCACTGTGACAGAAGTGCGTGCGCGTACAACGCGCCTGCATTACGCAATGAAGGAAAAAGTGAATGCAAAACATGGCAAAATGACAGGCTAATTTTGGTGAGTTTTACCACCTAGCCGATTTTAAATGATATGTTTAAGACTGGCCAAACCCACTTTTGATCCCTAATTCATAAATACCTTGGACAGTTTACGCATCCCTATTGGCTGAAAGCACGTCACATGGGCAGTCTTAAATTAGCGATAAAGAATAGTGATAATGCCCGGCTGGCTGTCCCGCATTTGTGCCGTAGTCAGCGCGTATATGGAAAACGCACATGCACAAAGAAACTGCACGCGCCTGAAAGCAAATTGTGCACTAATATCCATGTCGTGTGCGTGCGCGAGCAACGCGCCTGCGTTACTCGTAACGCGCGTGATCAAACAAAAACAACATCACGCACTGACAGCTCGCAGTTGTACGAACGCCGTGTTGACACTAGACTGTAGGCATAGGAAAGTGAATGCAAAATATGGCAAAACGACGAGCTAATTTTGGTGAATTTTACCGATTTACACGAAAAGGTATTTATGAATGGGATTAAAAGTAGGTTTGGCCAATCTTAAACAACCCGTTTAAAACCAGCTAGGGGTCCTGGGCACTGATAATGCCCTCGCCTGGCGGCTCGGGCATTGGCGGCTCGGGCATTATCAGTGCCCAGGACCCCTAGCTGGCTTTAAACGTGTGTTTAAGATTGGCCAAACGCATGTACCTCCAAAGGTACATGCGATATTTCTGACTGAGTGGAACAATTTGACACTCAGAAATGTTGTCAAATAGCGATAAACTTTATCAAATCATTCTATAAATAAATTTGAGATTAATTAAAAAGAAAAAAGAAGAAAACAAATTCAAACTTAAAAACAGAATGCATACAGCATCACTGAAGCAACTTTAGCTGTATAAACTGAAAACTAGAAAAGGCAAAAAAACAAAACATGAAACAAAATTCAAATTATGGTCGATTTTATGGTTTAGTATGTACATGTCAATGGGTTGAGCTGATTTCCCCTCAGATGGACTTGCCTTGGGGAAGAAATTCAAAATAATTTACAAAAAATAACATGAAAATAAACTTCAGTTTCAACAGAGGCAATGAAAATGAATGTCATCTAAAAATGGCGGAATGCATGCAAGTTATCAAGCAAAATGGCACACTCACTCTTGACAAACCCTCGGTGGAACGACGTGCAGGAGAGAATTTGCCTAAACGACGAACAGATAATGGCTACAAGGAGAAAGTTTAAGGGAATATGGAAATATACTACAGGTACATGTACAATCACAAAGATGGATAATCTATCGATACTAATATTCATGCTAAGCATGCACTAAGATTCTACAAGAGATGTAATGAACATTTTGAAAATTTGCTAACATTAAGGACCAAGGGAATTATTATTATTATTTTTTTGAGGGGAGGGGGGAAAGGGGTGTGCAAGAGATCTGCAGACAATTTTAGGGCATTCAGAATTAATTCGACAATGGTTCAATCAAGTGATTTGGTAATTTATTTCACGACAGGCTTGCGGTCGAGTTCATTACAAGTCCTCACAAGCCTTCACAAGTCCACCACAAGTCCCTGGGTCTTAATTCAAGTCGCAAGCTATTCAAATGAACTCCAACAAAGGTACTCTTCTGTGCGTGTTCATCGTTTGCTTCTTGTTACTGGACTTGTGTGGGACTTGTAAAAGACTTGTGATGGACTCGACTACAACCTTGTTTCACCAAGATTTAATCTCTCCATTTGGCAAAATAGCTACAATCGATGAAGAGATCGCTTAGTTCAATGCAAATTTGTAATGTGAACGCTCCATTTGTTCGACAAGGTATTTGGCAGTCCTGATCAAACGTGCGCACCGAGCATCAAGCATCTCACAGGCATTATATTTTGACACCTCATGTGTGAAAATAATACAGCATTCCGAGCAGACGATGCTGGACATGCAAGCATGACCAGGGGCCAATTTCATGGCGCTGCTTAAGCGCTAGCTGAAAACGTGTGCTTACTGTAGCCTTGAGCATGTGCGTGCTTGAAAACGGGCATTGTTGTGTCACTAGTGTTAAGCAAATTTTGCCTCTGAAACTAGCAAACGTTTAGCAGTGCTTATTAAGGTTAAAGTCTCCATAAAATAGCTAGAGCCTCCGTTAGCAGAAAATTGGCTGCTAAACAGCGCTATGAAATTAGCCCCTGGCCATCACGGCTAGTGGTAATTAACTTTTCATTAGCGGTTGCCCAGTATGAACTGTACCGCTCTTCATTCGATCTTAACTTAGTGAGATTGTGCACTTCAATAACTAACAATGATTAGAATAGACCTCCGGTGCGTAAATTTTTGTCTTGTTCCCCATACAATGTAGTAGGTGTCGGGTACGATCAGTGCGTCTGCGCATCTGCGCGATAGCGCATGTATCTCCCGTTGATAATCAGTCCACGCTGCGCGCTCGCTTCATCGCGCAACGTCTGTGCCATTGTGATGCACACAATGAACAATTTCAAAACGGGACCAAACTATTTTTTTCTGCAAGCCTCGCTTTGGTTACATTCATTTTAATAGGAGAAAAGGGAAGATGGCCTCACCGTGATAAAGGTCTATAGTTAATCTTTGCCGAACGAAGCCACTTCCCTAATTTGAATGGGGTCTAATGTAAAATATTTAAATCCCACATGCCCTTTAAGAACGAGGATGACAATAGGGTACAAAAGTGTGGGATGGGTATCATGAAGTGTCAGACAGGTATACACCAAAATGAAAAAGGTACAAAAGCAGGATTCACAAGCACCATACCCATGGAGAATTAAAACACCTGTTGACAAAAGTGAATAAACCAGACATGCCGCAGAGATATAAAATGACAGCAGGACTGAAATTTCATGCAGGTGTGGAGGGAACTCACTTTATCAGGTGTCGTAGTTGACTCAACGGGTTGTGCAGGGGCTGCAGGTGCTGCCGGCGCAGCCTGCGCAGCCTGTTTCTTTCCAGAAGACTGCGAGTGCAATTTTAGAACCCAGTTCAAATTTTGTTTAAATTTAAATTTAAGTGTTTAAATGAAATTAAATAAAATGTATAATTTTAATTAATGAAGTATAAGTGTACAGTTGCAGTAATGACATATCACATGAACCTGGACAATTCTGGGACACTGTCAAAGCTGAGGTTGTCGCAAGGCCATCACAAGCCTTGGATGTGGCAGCAAAAATATTGGTGTAATCATTGCACTGCTTTATGGAACCGGATAGAGATATATAACTTTACGCGCCATATTTGACATGCAACGCTTGACGTTTGACAAATATGTGCGACAAGGCCATTACCTTTTCCATTCTGATTCCACTAGACCTGGGGATGGATGACGTAGCAGGGGAGGGGGTGCCGGGGGACACAGCCCCAGGAGAAACAGTGCCACTGCCTGGTGGAGATTCCTCCACGGTGAGCTGCAAAATTATACAATAAAAAATTATACAATAAAAAATTATTAATCTAATCAAGATTAGAATCAATCTAATTAATATCAATCTAATTAAGATCAATCTAATCAAGATCAATCTAATCAAGATTAGAATAAAGGAAAACAAATATTGTCTTCTTATTTTTTACTGTTTATTTTATGTGTGTTTTTTTTATGCTGATACCCATGCGACTCCTAGCTCTGCTGGGAGAGCATCTGCCTGGTGTGTCAGAGGTCTTGGGGAAAACCTGAGTGAGTATACCACTGTGCCTCATAGCTCAGCTGATAGAGCATTTGCCCAGAGTGTCAGAGGTCTCTGGTTCGAATCCTGATGGCACCATATGATTTTTCTCTCACTCCATTGGTTTGGCCTTCTGTCAAAAAAATTAGTTAAAGATGATGCGGGATCGAATTATTGATCATTTTTAACACTTTACCTGTGACTGGCGGACGAAGATGCCATGGTTGTCGGGGCAACTGAAATATTTCTTGCCTTGCACAACTCCATTATTTTTCCCTTTTGCGTCATCTAGAACAACTCCTATCCATTTGCCACTGAAAGTAAATACAACAAAAAAAATACAAACAAATATTTAGAATCGCGAAAGACGGGTTGGTTTGCGGTAAACTCCTTTGAAGGAGCGTGTCCAGATCACATTTAAAAAATATTTTCTCATTGCCATTCTGAAATTTCGCGCTCTAAAATACGTACATTTTAAAGAATATTGCCAAAAAAACAGCAAAATTTTGTAAGCTAATTTATCTGGTTACATGAATGTAAACAGTGCAGTGATTACACCAACCTTTTTGTTTCAACATCCAAATTGGAGATTTCTTCAAATTTCCTGTTTTTTTCCATGGATAGTAGGCCTATTTTGGGGACTCGAGGTATTTTATATGATTGTTAGGTTAGAACAAAATCCATTTTCTGGATGTCTGGACACACTCCTTTTATAATTAATAATTAAATTATAATGAATGAAACTTACGAAGCGAATGCAGTGACTCCAACAAATGCTACTTTGCCGTGGATGCCTTTGCCAGTAATTTCCACCTTGGAGCCAATCTTGACTGGCTTTTCTGCCATGTTGGGTCAGTTTAACCTTCGTCCTGCAATTTAAAATAGATAATTTGAATTAAATTTGAATTTGGAGTTCCATCTTGCAAGACAAATTTTCTCCACTGGTGTTCAGCCCCAATTGCAGACCAATCACCCAACTTGTGATCTCAGCTTTAGGGGGTGCAGGCTTTTTAAAGTTTAAGCGTACACTCCCTTGCTCAAATGCCAGGAGTTGGAGTTCCACTTTCATGGAAATTCCACCCCCCAAACCCAAACCCCCCCCCCCCCCCCCCCCCCACCGCCCGTGCCCCACAACAGAGAGCCACCCCACTTTTTTGTAACAAAATCCCCACCCCTTGGCTAAGGCCTAGCTAGTTATAGTCTGATAGTGGTCAGGTGGTGGCTGCATAGGGTCTATTGTCGATCGGTTGCGCTGATGCATGCTGAGTAAAGAAAGGGAGCATATCGCGCGCGTACGCCACAGTACGGTATGCTGTTGCTCCCTTTGTCTACCCATAATGCTTCGCGCTATTTACGTATCGCGATCGATCAGCAATAGGGTCTATGGGCAACTGGAGAAAAATTAAGGAGACAAAAATCCCAACCCACTGTGCGAAAATACACGTCTTGCTATCATCAGATGCACAATTTTCTTTCAATGGGTCAAAATCCCCACCCTGGGGGCATGAAAAACGTGACCAATCCCCTACGGCGGGGCCCCCCTACGGCTACGCTACGGGGTGGGGCAGCGCAAAGGGGAGGGGCATAAAATTCGGTCATCGGCCGATATCGGCCAAAACCAACTGCAAAACACAACCAATGAAAACCAAATTGTCACTAAAAGTATTTACTAATGTCGTAATAGCATTCTGAAAAACCTATCGTCTTTTTATTCACCATTTGCTACATCAATCAGGATTTTATCCAGCGGCAGTTGTTAGATCTGTAGACCGAGATGGGTCGTCGATCGATGAAATGTCTAAATCCCTAGCGCTATGTGCACACTGTTACACACACAAACATGAATATTGATAACAACTTTTATCAACTAGTCTTAACTCGAGACGTTGAAACGGAACTCTGCAAATCGAAATGTAGCAACATTTCATGAGTTTCACAACTTTAGAAAAAATAATAATCATTGTTCATAGCAATGGTACATGGTACTTTCTGCAGGGGGCATCTGAGCATCTTTTTGATGGATACCGGCGCATTACAAATATTCATTATTATTAAATATTCATTATTATATGCGCGGACTGTAAAGATTTTCTAAAGCATTGATTATTATGTAAATTATTCAAATAATCCGTAATGCATGGTTACTATTTCCTATAAATTATGCAACGGATTTCAAGTCCTCACGTCTGATTCCTGGAATATATATATAATAAACGTTAAAAATGTTCGGTCCGTTCCAGTTTCCAGCTCGTCGCGCGGTGCCGTCAAATCGGCCGGTCGCTCTCGATCTCGTGGTGATGTTAAAAAGATCTTCAGCTACTTGTACCAAGACTAACTGAGCCTCGGAAATTTACATAATTTAATATTCATTTTGTATTCTGCTGCAGGAGTGAGGATTTTGTGTTAAATATAAGGGAAACAGCGCCACCACCGTCAGCAGTTGAACAGTTCTAGCTTTCAACTCTCAATATGCACAAGTTAATTTTACTCCACTCAATTTATTAAATATCAACTACATTTATAACTTATAATATTATATAAGCCAAGGCTTGGTGAGAAAAATAAGCAAAGTTCAGACTGTTTCCTTTTGGACAAGAACTGAGTACATATATTAAATGTAGCTAAGATAATCTCAGCTCTTTTTTTATAATTTTTCATTGGGATGTGGTCTTTACACGTGAAAAGACCATATCCCAATGAAAAATGATAAAAAAAGAGCTGAGATTATCTTAGCTATATTAAATGTAGTATGCGCATGATGATGATACGGTACGGATTCCAAACTGGGCTAGGACATGGTGGTCAACTATGACTGTGGAAGTTCACCCCCTAGATCAGTCAGGAATTGTATTTATCTGGTCAACTATGACTGTACTCAGTTCTTGTAATGCAATAAAGACGACGTCCAACCTGGCCATGGGCTACACCATGTCCATGCATGGCTCATATCAGCTCGGGAATGTGTACAAAACTCTGAACATATGGGACTGGCTGACTCATTGATGCAATAATTCCATTTACTGGTCGCCACGTGTTCTCCTTAACCACCAAAACGTGTTAATATTTTTAAGGGATCGACGCCATCTTGTTCACGGGGCACTTAGAACCGGGTGCGTTGCTGTGTGCATGCGCGGATCGTAGCTAATGCACAGCACAGTGACCTAACAATGCATAATTTGTATTCGAACTGCCCTGTGAACAACATGGTGTCGATAACCGTGAAAGGGTTTATTTCTTTGTATGAAAACTTTTTGAGATGAATTTAGAAACACAAGAAAATTGTAGTGTCCTGACTGGGATTCGAACCCAGGTCCTTGGCATACATGGCCAACTGCTCTACCAACTGAGCTATCTGGGCATCTTGCCGAAGCATCACAACAATCTTGTGCTTGCCAATCACGTGCTTGTCAATCACATGGTTGCCAAACTTTTTCTACCCTGCTCCATAGCACACGGCGTCTTTATGGCGACCAGTGAACGGAATTCACACCTAATGTTATGATGTGATTTACTTTTCCAGTGTTCATCAGTATGCTGAGTGAAACAAGCCTCGAGCGTTTGGTGGAAAGATCAAAAGATGACCATATTTGGAGCATCTAAACATGGCCGTCAACCTCTGCTGTCGAAATTTTGGAGCCACTGTTACATTCAGTTCCGTCAGTATTGATGGTTACGATGTCGAGAACTTACTGGGCAGCAAAACAGTGTGGGGGCAGCCCAAGGGATTTTTGGCCGAGTCGTTCATTAAACCACCGGTGGAGATCACTTTCATGTTTCCCTTCAACATTTCCATTCAGAAAATCTTAATAGACCCCAAAGTCGGAAGTCAAATATCGACTGGCATTGAAATTTTCACGGCATCTGTTCCGATGAATCGGAATTGTGAGGATGGTATGCGTAGTTCGACATCTAAGGAAAAGAAATGTCTCAAGAAATCTGAACATTCCAAGGAAACGAATTTGAGAAGTGAGAGTCAAATGAAGTTGGAAAAGAACACCGCTGTTTTTGCAAGCGTTGGAAAAGCGTTTCCACCGGATCAAAAGGCATCATTATTTAATTTCATCAACCTTAGTTATAGAGTTGTGCATCCTGAACTTGGTAATACGGAGATAGGCCCAGATGGCGCAGTACCCGGTGTTGTCACGAGAACTCTGCGAAATTCCCAGCCTGGTGCGCTGACCAGTGCGAGTCATGTGACTGTACGAGTTGGACGTATCAACGCAGGATCTGTCGCCCTCAGAAGCGTTCAAATCTGGGGACAGCCAGCCCATTTTTGTTCGAAATCCACCGTAGATTGGTTCCTCCAAGTAGTTGAAGTCATCCGAAAGGATAAAGAAGAAAAAGCTGGGAGAAAGCCGAATGCTGCTGCTAAAAAATCGAGTACTCCAACTTCAGTTCCCAGTGAGGCGCTTTCAAAATTTAAAACCTCTCAAAATCTACCGAATTGTCCCGAAGAATTCCTAGACCCAATCACAAACGAAATGTTAGTTCTTCCAGTTCTGCTACCGTCCGGGCATACCGTCGACAGAGAAACTCTACGCAAGCACAGGGAAGCGGAAGCGCAGTGGGGGCGCCCTCCAAGTGACCCATTCACGGGGATACCATTCTCGAAGACACGCAAGCCCTTACCGAACGTCAAACTTAAGGAGAGACTAGATCATTTTTTGCTGAAAGGCGGCGAGAATGTTGTTACCCCTCCTGCCAGAGATCTTGGAAGGTCTAAGTCCTCGGGCTCCAGTCAGGCTCTTCCCGTTGTGGCTTCGCTTCTTGGGTCAAGACCTCCGAATGAAAAGCAAAACACAGATAAACCAAACTTAAACAAAATCCATATTGATGGTCCAAACTCGGACAGATCACAGGACATCTCTCAACCAACTCTCAGATCAGGCAGAGGAACAAAACGGAAACGTCCTGCTAGTAACTCGGACCACAAGCTATCTCGCAAACGAAAACCTGAGGTGGCACAACTTCACACAACATCGGAAAGTTTTGTGAATCAGGAATCCAGTCACAATGCTATCACATCCTCACCGTCATTGGGAGGTGCGTGTTCAAAATTTGTCTGCACCTTCCAAAATCCTCATCTTAGTACAATTATAAAATGCAGGACCCAGTGGAAGTTCACCCCCTAGATCACTCAGGAATTGTATTCATCTGGCTTGATGACTTAACACAATGTGAGGGATGTTTTTCAAAGGGACATTTTGTTAGTAACCCGGGGGTTCAACTTCCACTTGGCCCTGTATTCTATAATTGCTCCGGCTGACTGATGTAGCTTATTTTATCGGTCAGTAATGTGTATGAACACCTTTTGTGCCAGGGCTTACTGCATAAGCTTCCATAAGAGCCTCTGAAGAGCCACTAATCCATCTGAGTGCGCCACTCTGTTTGAAGTTCTCTCTCAGAACCTGCCCTTGTAATGCTAATTTTAAGACTCGCAGTTTCGGAGGTCAGCTCATCCCATGCAGGTCCAGTCGGTGTTTAGAGAACACAACAAAATGTGTTTCCTGAGAGCCCTTAATTACAGGGGCGGATTGCAATAAAATCGACTTAGCCACTGGTCTAAGACCGCTTTTTATAGCCGGCTTTCCAACTTAGCCAGTCTCGGCTTAGTCACTGGTTTAGCCCATTGCAATAAACCAGTCTAACTGAAGTACGGCATCTTAACGGAAAGTGATGCAGCCGGCTATCCTTGCGCGACTTCAAGCCAAACAAACGTCCTCACGAAGCCACTTGATGACGCGTGTGTGGTGCAGTTTTTGCAGAGAAACTGACCGCGAAAATTATTAAATAGCACTAAAAGGGCTCTAATGAACACAATGTGCGTTTTGTTCGCCTTTTTTCATGCAAAATTACGAGATGTAGCGCGGTGTCCAAAAATTATAGCCTGCTCGCCGCGGGCTTAAATTTTAAGACTGGTCTAACTTTAAGACAACTATATTGCAAGCGGGCTATAATTATAGACCGGTCTTAGTAGACGCTGCGTTAGCCGGCTAAGCCTATAGACCGGTCTTAGACCGCATATTGCAATCCGCCCCTGGACTCTCCCAGAAACAGGAAATGTCACATTTCATTGCTGTGGAAATCGCTTTGTTCAAGCAGGTCCTCTTGGACCTGGAGGAAATCACTGTAGCGGAACAGTCTTGAAAGTGATTCCAAAGTGACTGCTCGATCAGTGCCTTGTTATCCACAAGTTCACTGTATTCAACAAAATACTGTTCTGGTCAAGATCTGATCTTTCAAGAGAATTGCATTTCTTTTGTGGGAAAGTATATATTAGTGTAAATTTGGATTTTGTGATTTTTTAGTTTCAGCCGTCACTCATGAGGATGCGTTGGCCCAAAGTCTTGACAATGCACTTGAAGATGCCTTATCATCACTGCCTTCTTTCAGCGGTCAGGCAAAACAACAGTCTAACAGACAAACAGGTATTGCAAGTTACATGTACTTCATTGAATCTGATATTCACTATGTCCTACAAGTCAAGTGTGTTGTATGTTAAAACCCCAATGCACCATTGCAGTTACCCACAATTTTACTCGAAAAGTTGACAAGAAAAACCTGACTAAAAGTGTTGATAGCAGTGGGAAAACACCACATTATTTTTTTTTCCTGTGTAAAACGGTACCTTTGTGGGAGAAATTGCCAACCGAAGAGGTTCTTTTTTTTTACTACCATTCATTCAATATAAAAACCATGCATGGATTTTTCAAGTATTACTGCATCTATGTGGCTGAAATTTCTACAAGTTTATCAATCAGTCCTGCAGTTATGTGTTACTGTTGTTTCTGTTTTTGAAAGTTTTCCAATCATGTAATTTGTCTTTAAGATTCACTTTTTATTTTTTTGCTAACAGGTCTTGAAAAACCTGAGAGCTGGTCATGTTCCGTCTGCAGCAACGTACTAGCCACGCGAGAGGTCTATCGCGTCACCGGACCCTTGAATATTTACACCTTACCGTGTGCGCACCTCATATGTCGGGATTGTCTATTGCAAAAAGATGGTAGATCGCGAAAAAAGTGCGTCACTTGTAACAGAACATTTGAACCGTCCAACGTTATGAAAGTTCACGTGTAGGATCATCCCCATTCAGCATTTGAACGGTTCAATCATGTCCCCTGAATCAGTTCTTTAAAGTGCAAACTGTCGGTTGGAACGGTGCCAGTCACAAGCCTCGATCTGAAGACGAGGCTTGGAAGGCATAAGTAGTTAGGTACCTTTCCTATCAGCAGTTTGCACTGTATAGCACTGATTCAGGGCACACTATTAAACTGTTCAAATGCATGGATAGTGTCTATTATATACACCAATCCGGTAACTAAGGTCTCCTTCCCTGTACATCCGCCATAGCTGGGGGGCTTCCACTGAATGAACTGTATGTTTTAGCTGTTGCTGAAGCTGCATTTGTTTACTTTGAACAAGTTGAGCGTCTTTGTAGAGTTGTGTACGCGAAGGAGGCGCGTCGCGTGCACGCTCGTGCATGTAATGGATGAGCGCTTTTCGTTCTAACAGCAACAGAAAACGCACAGCCCATGCACTGGACGCCCCCCAGCTATGGCGGATATACAGGGAAGGAGACCTTAGTTACCGGATTGGTCTAAATAGACGCTTAATGAAAATGTTTAGCGGTTATAGTGGCATATTAGGTCCTAATAGACCCATTGCACAGGCGACCATGACAGTTGCAGTCACATTGTCACTGCATGTCATGCATGAGTAGGGACTTTGTGGATCTATTGTCACATCTTTTAAATATGAAACCTGGCCCTGTCATGGCTGAAGACGCAAAGGGTCTATTGGTGTACTAAACTCTTGTGTATACTGATGCTGTAATATCAGTTTGACTCCTAGTATAGCGATAGTAAGTGAATCTTGTGTTCTTGGGCAGGGTATTTTGTTATATTGTGGGGTGTTATGGCCGAGTGGTCTAGTGCGTCGAACTTAAGTTTCTGTGCTAGTACTAGAATGTAGGTTCGATTCCGGGCCGCGACGGGTTGTGGCACCTGTGCCCCTGAGCAAGGCACTCAACCACACTTGCTCCCATTCCTGTAATTGGCGGTTCTCCGCTGTTGGATGTGGTAAAATAAATAAATAAATAAATAAATAAATAAATAAATAATTGTTCTTCCCTTACCTTGGGATGTCAAATCAGCAGCTCGAGTTGTATCAAGAAAAGACTCAAAGTAGTCTATAGTCTGTTTGTAGAAAGATTTGTCCCCAGTTTTGTATAATTTATTACATGAAAAAAAATTGTTATATTTAGAGGAATTTGCGTATTTTCTGCAAGGCAGACTACCGGGTAAACAGATATAAATTGATAAATCTGTATTTGAATATAAAATTGGGTAAATAGCTTGTACAGATTTATGAGACAAATTTGACATTTTCTATTTCGTGGTTATTTTCTAAAGGTTTAAGTATTAAAATCAAATACTTAAATAGCGACTTGAAGAAGTAATTTACGGATGCAAAAGTTAAGGAATTTGATTTAAATGCGTAATTAAAGTAATTTATAAGAATGTTTTTCAAGTTCAAGTTGAATATTCTTCTGAAAGCCATCATCCTGTGTGTTAGTTTAATTTCTTACAAGTTTTTCAAGTTTCCCGCCTACTTATCTGATTGGATCTCCGCCCTCTCTGTACCACGTGACGTTCCCGGACTGCGCGCGCGCGCTTCCGCGAGAGATAGCCACGTGGTCTTGATCTTGTGCTAGGCCATGGTGCTAAATTCAGGTAGAAAAATGAGGAAGAATGCAAACTTTTGTTGCACTTTTTGTCTAAACACTTGCTCCATTTAACATGGTTTTGTAGTTTCGACACAAATATGTCATTGTTCGATAGTAGCGAGAAGCCTGTTGGCAGCTCGGAATCTCATTCGGACGAAAATTCCGGTGCCCCGAGTTACATCAATGTGAGCGGGAACGATCAGCTCCACCAAGGGGAGAAACGCGCCGCGAGCCCCGCGGTAATCGGTGGTCAGGACGGTGACTCAATCCCGGTCCCGAAGCCCGTAAACTTGCAAGACTTCAACCAACTTCAGCCGACCTCACGTTGTCTCCCACCGCCGGAAAAACACAACATAGACACTACGGTTATTGGCAAAAGCCACATGGACGTCGGGGAAACTGAAATATTGGAGGACGTGAATGTTTTCGAAGAGGTTTTTGTGTTGGACGAGGTTGGGATTTGCGAGGAAGTGGAGGCCGGTGTCGCAAATTGTGGTGATGATGATGCTCTCAATTTATGTGATGAGAAAAGTATTCAACCAGAAGGTTAGTCTCGGCTTAGTTTAGAGGAAGAACTGTCATGATTTAACGATTGTTCTTTGTATTTGTATTACTGACTGACTAGATTTATTAAATAATTTATTAAGGTAAGAATTGAGAAGTTAATCATTGATATTTTTTTTATATGACTAAAAATTGGGTTCATGGGCAAAATCTGGGGAGTATACCACTGTGTTGTATAGCTCGGCTGGTAGAGCATCTGCCTGGTGAGTCTTGGGTTTAAGTCCCAATTCTGTTGGTCGCACATCCTGTCACTTTTGTGACCTGCAGCCGATTTCACGAATCCTTTATGCACTGTGTAAGCCAGCAGCCGATTTCACGAATCCTTACGCAATGCGTAAGCCCGCTTGCGCAACTTGCGTAAGCTGCGCAACATTCATGTGTAATTACTCTAAAAAATTATTTTTTTCCCTCTTAATTTTTAGTCTTTATCATCAAACAAGGAAAAGCCTGGGTGTCTGTGCGTGGTATTTTTTTGTACCCGTGATTTCAAAGTAAAAATTCTGTCATATGAACCAGAAATTTAGAAACCATCTCCTTATCTATGTATCTCGAGTTGCATTTTTTTTTGGCAGCCACCTCCACGATAGTTGACACACCTTGTTCCTACTACAAAGTTCCGATGGCGGAGACCAAAGGAATGCTTTCGTCAAGTGACGAGCCTAAGGAGGAGTTGCCTAGCAACGGGACAATGGAGTCGGATGATGACATTCTCTCTATTATGTGTGAAGACAACGAAGACGGCATTTTGCTTGGTGGGGACGTCGATCCCTCTGCAAAAAGGTATTGTAGCTCGTAAGCCCGAAGAAACCTGTGAAGAAAACGTGAACAAATGCTCAGTTTTAGAGGTGGCTGGAAAACCCCTTTGCACATGTGTATAGAGGAAACCGGTGTGAGTTGAGTAGTTGATCAGAATTGTTTTTCTTTAAAATGACTCGAGCATCAATAAGTGCAGATTTGATGGAAAAACCCAAATTTAAAAGTGAGACGATTTTGTGAGAATTGTTTCAGCCCATCTCATATGATCTGTACACAAGGTCTGAAGCCATGATCAACTACTTAATTTTGTACGTAATTTCCTGTACATGTACAAGAAAACCACAAAATCTAGTAGGGTCTGAGAATGCAATCCACACACATGAACTCACCTAGACAGGATTTGAACCAGGGCCACAGAGGTGGAGGAAAGTACCACCACTACAACGTAATTCCTGCAAATAGGGACTGAAAACACAATCCACATACTGGCCTGGATGGGATTCGAACCAGGGCCATAGAGGTGGAAGGCAAGGAAAGTACCAGTATTCCAACCATATGTACTAAAAGCCCTGGCAAAAGAAGACAACTAAAGACATGAGAATTTTGTCATCTTGGGTTGAGCAACCCGGGGGTGAGATGGGGTGAGGGCGAGAATTGCATTATTAGGGAAGTTTAGGTGCACATAAAATGCGAACGTTGACACAAAATTATTTCAGCACCGGTCATGTCATGAGGTCTCAAAACTCGGACTCGAATCTTGATCACAGCAATGAAGTTATCTCAAAACATTTTGCATACATTCGCATTTTATGTGCAACTGCATCTAAACCTCCCTATTGTCTTGATATTCACATTACAGGCAGTGGCCCTTTGATTCTCGGTGCACCAGCAAGCGGAATCGGGACTCTCCTCCGAATACCTCAAGACCTTCAGACTTTAAGAGGTTCAACTATTCATCAAGGAATCCTTCTGAAAGGTCTGTGCTTCATTTGACATTATTACAACTTCCGAGGGCGTGTGCTAAAAATATATTTCACTTGAAGAATTTGCAAAGTTCTAAACATTTTAATCAACCATTTCACTGGAAAAACCTTACTCAAATGGAAAGTAGTTAGTGGTTCCAACTGTCCAATGCAATGATTCCGCCCGAGGTGATATCTTTTTATAAGAAAACGACTAGATTTACAATATAAATTTGTGTGCACATGCATTTCTTTGTAAGTGTGCCCTCATGTGAACATTTTATAGGTCATGTTTACCCCGAAGTTATAGCTCCAGTTTCCGTGCAGTTTAGACAGTGCAGCCTAAATAGGACAGTGGCTTTGCACAATTTCTTGAAAGTATGAGCATACATTAATACATCTCTGTATTTTTTGAAGGTGGAGATTGGTGTTGCCAAGGAGGGGGAGAGGGGTTAAGATTGAGAAAAGTATCTCATTGTAACAACACATTTATCTTCATTACCTTTTTCTTATATAGCAATGGGAGACCACGAAATGGACCAGTGCACAGTCGACTTGGAAAACCCAAGTATTACCAGGTACATGTACCCAGACTAAATTTGAATTTTTAAGTTTTTATCCAGAAATGTTTAATTCTTTCCATGTATGAACATTTATGAGGCTGAGAGATGCAACTTTTGTCAATCGTTAACATGTATGATCACCTCTTGTGGGCAAGGCTGACTGTACTGGCACTCATAAGAGCCACTAAGGCAGGTTGCACCATTCTGCCTGAAGTGCCTCCCTGAGATCCTGCACCGTGTTGAGCTGCTCAGTTGCAGTGGTCTAACTCAACTCAAGTTAACCAAACAAACTTGGTTTTCTGGGAGCCTGTAACTATAAGGTCTCCCGAGGACACACTAAAAACTCATAGTATGCTCGGGTGGGACTCGAACTCATGACCTCTTGCATACTTGCCAGGGGAATCACTTTGTTCAAACAGGTCCTCTTTGACCTAGAATAAATCACTGAAGCGGAACAGTCTTGAAAGCGATTTCAAAGTGATTGGTCGATCTGTGCCTTGTTAGGGGCCACCCATAAAGTACCTACACACGGAGGGGAAGGGGATCGGAGCCAATGCGTACACCCAACGTTAAAGTATATGGGTGATGTCACAAATTGTGTATGGGGGGTGGGGGAGGTTTAAAAAGTCGGTATTTCGTGCGTACATGTACTTTATGGACGACCCGTTATCCACAACTATATTGAGCAGACTTCTGTTTTAATCAAGAATTGATATTTTTCGTTTGATTTTTTGGATAATTATATTTAAAACTTCAGTCTGGAAAGTCACAAATGTACAAAGGAATGTACTCAGTTCACTTTAATGAAAGATTTCATTTGTATTTCTGTTTAGAGTATCCGCGATTTTCAGAGGCCCTGTTACAATTTTGTAAAGACCGGTAACTGTTTCCGATCGTCATGTCAGTTTCTGCATTCGGCCCCAAAACAAGACGCCTTTAAGAACAGATCTGGGCCTGGGGTAAGTGATTCAAATGGGCTCGGTTATATCATCTGGGCTGAGTTATATCATCTATTAAAGTGAGCCAAATTTTACTTCTCGAGTCGACAAGAAAAACCTTTTTAAAAAATGTGTTGATAGCAATGGTAATAAACTCCACATGATTTTTTTTCTGTGTAAAATTGTACCTTTGTGGGAAAAACTGAAGGCGTTTTTGGGGTTTTTTTGCAAACAATTTTTTAGCATTCATTCAACACACAAAACATGCATGGATTTTGAAGGTTTTCTGAAGTATAACATCATATATGTTGCTGAAATTTCTACAAGGCAGTTTATTAACATTATTCTTGACTTACTTAATGCTGTTTTTCCTGGAATTCGTAAGGTTAAACGATATAATGGGGCTTTAAAGGAGCGTGACAAGATTTGTCAAAAAATGGATTTCGTTCGAACCTAACAATCATATAGAAATACCAACACAAAATCTTATTCATTGGAAGAAAAGAGGAAATTTGCAATCTCCAATTTGTAATCACTGCACTGCTTTACTGTAACCTGATAAATCAGTTTACCAAACTTCGGTGGATTTTTGACTATCTCTGAAAATATACGGATTATGAGTCAGGGCTCGACATTAACGGTTGTCCGACTGTCCGGGACAGGTAAAATTTCCAAAACATGCCAGTCGGACAGGTAAAAACACTGCCGTGCCTGTCCGATGGACAGGTGAAAATATACTAAATAAAAGCCCACCTTCCTCGTTTCTTGGCTGTAAATCGATCCCTACCTGCATTTCATGCAGTTCGAATATACCGCAAAATGTTTTTCAGGTTCATCAATCGCGTGGCTGCACAGCCGGCATGCAAGAAAACCACATTCTGCCGCGTGTGCATGCATGCATCACCACTTTTCACATACGTTTACTAAATGTACATGTACTTCGTTTAGCGGATTTTGGACCCTCGAACGGGGGATCGTATACATGTACCTTGTTCGAGGGCTATCAGCACTGGGACCAGTTCTTTTGCATGTGTGTTTTCATATTGACAAAGTACCAGCGATGAGTTCTTCGGATATTCTTTGTGCATAGTTGTGATCAACCTCATCCCCGGCCCAGGGTGGTCGAGCATCCTTGTTCCTAACTGCTTATATGCAGTAGCAGTAGACCATGGGGCCGAGGTTGAGTTGTGATGTTTTCGACAGTTTCGTGTCGGTTTTATATTTTTTATACACGTCTTTTTGCTACTGCGTGTTTCTGGTTCAAACACAACCTTAAAATTCCACGTTAGAACAAATCAGATGTATTTCTTTGTGGAGTTTTGTCATTTCTGTACAATACCTCCTCGGACAGGTAAAACATTTTGTCGGACAGGTAAAATCTTATCTCTACCTGTCCCGTGGACAGGTGCACATCAAAAGTTAATGTCGAGCCCTGTCAGTGCAAATTTTCAGAATGGTAATGAGAAAAATATGATACATATGATATAAAAATCTCAACTCCCAAGGGGAAAAATGTAGGGTTCGAAAATGTGATCTGGTCACGCTCCTTTAAGCGAGTGTCACTTTTACTGATTTGTCAACAGTACAACGTGGATAACAGCATTCTTGGGAATCCCTCATCATACCATCTCTTGGCAATGCAGCGGCAACTGCGAGAACAACAGTTGCAGCTGCAGCAGCACCAAGCACAGCATCAGACGCTCGTTGAACATGTTTATCAAAATGAACTGAACCTGAAGCAATATGCTGCGAGTCAGGCAAATGAGGTCAGTGTCAACTGCCCCTCCCCAACCCAACCCCTCCCCCTCCTTGGAAAATAGCCTTTTGCACAGTGTCTGATGTACTGACATACTTCCTTTCACATGCACGCTTTAGTGGTACACAGATGACCAGAATAAAAATTGTTGTTGCTATGTGGTGCACTTTAATTAACCCACAGGGTCGCTGAGCGACCGCCAAAACAATAGAGTTCTAAAATAATCTGTGCATCAAAGGGTTAAGATACTGTGAGTTTGTAATAGTTAACTTTATACTCTGTGAAATTCCGTCTTTTAGAACAAGATACTTCCAGGAATTATCCTTTAATTCTGGATGCAAAAATTACAATTGTTGGGGGTATTTAGGCAGTGTTTTGTATCAGATTCATGAGATATATTGTAGTGCCAACTTTTGTTTCATAGATGTAATTGAATGTGAATGAAATTAAGGCCCCTAAGTGGAATTGATTTTTAAAATATTAAAATCACCAAATTCTGGTGTGTGATGGTGCTTGCCTGATTTACATAAATGAACTCAATTTCTTTCTTTTTTCTTCATAATTTGTTTATAAATTATGTTTCTATTTACAATACAGGTATTTAATAAAATGCAAGAAAGCTTGCGTCAGCTGCAGGAACAATACGATCAACAAGACCAGATGTGCCAGTTAGTCGGACACCTCACCTCGCTCGAGGACCGCATACGCGAACTAGAATGTGCCCAGTGCAACCGGCAAGACCTCTTGACGCACTATCAATTCATTACAGATTTTCAACAGCATCAGTTACAACAACTGATTGGAGAACAGAATGGCAGCCTTCGCAATGACAAGATAACAAGCGGTCGACAAAGCTGTCCGCCATTACCCGATTTGCGGCAGCTACCGCCTCTGAAAAATTCCGGTGCCTGTCGCCCTCCGCGACCCAGATCTGCTGACTTGGAGAACCAGCAGGTCTTGACATGGAATGCTTGCCCGCCCAATTACTTCAAATCAGATCTCAGTACACAAAGACCAAGATCGGCCGATAATCTGCGATCTAGTCGTCCCGAGTGTTTTGCTCCGAGCAGGCCCCAGGCGGCGTTACCATCGCAGACTCAATGTGAATGTCCACCAGATGGTGCTGCGATTCAGCGACTCCCAAGCATGTCGCGGAGTCCGGTTGAATCGTCGTTCCACCATGCTGCAAGCAGTGGCCGAGTTGTGCGTATCTTGCCTCTGCGACACACTCCTGCACCAGCGTTCGACGAATTTCAGCAGCAGCATTTAATCCATCAGCCTTCAAGCAGAGGCATGTAGTTCCTAAGGTCGATTTCTCAAAGAAATATTTATTTATGTCTACCAAATAGGTAATTGCATAAAGATTGTATAGCAATGCAAAGCAGTTCTGCCTACGACTTGTACCTGTCACAAGCATTTTGTGAAATGCAATAAATCCTGTCGTCAACTTACAAAGGGTTCGGCAAGTTGCCATTACAATAAGTCGCAAGTCTTTGTGAAATAGACCCCAGAGCTTGATATCTACACATCATGTTTTCTCTCGAATTGTGATCTGATAAAGCAAAATTAGTCGGAACTCGGCAATCCTTGATTTTAGATGTGGGTCACAATGTTTGCAGGGTGAAATAATAAAAATTTGCTTTTTCTTTTTACAAAAAAAATTGCCATTTGATTTGGTGAATTGCATGCATTCAATCTTCTGTTCCATTGCACACTCATTTCTTACTACATGTACACCAAAATCTTGTTATAAAAGAACAGAAACGAGGAATTGGGACGTAAAATTTTCCTTGTTATAAGCAGAATGTTGTATTAACAGTGCTCGCATTATCGATGTTCGACTGCATCTAGATGGGCATGCTTTATGAGTGTACTGCATGAATGGCATTGAAAATTTGTGTGTAGCCATTTTACGCAGACATACAATGTAAGTACATTTTTGTATGGAGCACTTGCGATATATTTGTCGAATCAAACGAATGATCTTTGAGGGCATTATATAAAATAAAACAAATTGGCCTTGTTGAATTAAACATTCTATATTTAAATTCATGAAAATACTTGTATACTATTAGACAGATTACATTATTGGAAAAATGTCAACAACAAAAAAGCATCTCCGCATTAGCCCGAATGCCTCTGGCCGTCACACATGACGTGTAGGTACCCTAACTTTGGAGAAAAAAACTTGCCCATAGTATGTAGCAAATTCGCTACAAAAAAGTCCGGCCGCTGGGACGGTTTACCACTCTGGCCCTCATGTGTGACCGCTAGAGGAATTCGGGCTATCTCCGAGCTCCACATTATGATTAAGGATGTGTGTGATAAAAACCAACTTGTGTGTGAATGAGCTCAGTACTTTATCTACAATAAACAAAAACAGACATTATGCGAAACTGCCATCTTATTCAAGCTGGTTCTGTGGTTATATACCCAGCACGATATGTGGCAGAGGGACTCCCCTCCCTCCCCCCCCCCCCCCCCTCCTCCCCCCCTCCCCCCCCCCTCCCCCCCCTCCCCCCTCCCCCCCCCTCCCCTCCCCTCCCCCCGCCCTCCCCCCCTCCCCTCCCCCCCCTCCCCCCTCCCCCCCCCTCCCCTCCCCCCCTCCCCCCTCCCCCCCCCCCTCCCCTCCTAACGCCCCTATACCTCAACACACTCTTCCCTTTTGTTAATGCACCAATCCACCTAAAAACTGAAAGGAATTCCTTGGAAATTCCTTGGATGTTTGAGACACAATTAGGAGAACAATGGTAGGGGCGAGTCCGTTTGCCACATATCGTGCTGCATACGAGTGGTTATACTGCATGGACAACAATGTAGCAAAAGTGGGGTTTGGGGGGAAAATTGACATCTTTTCACCCCACTTTTGAATGTGGTGGGGCCCCCTTCTCCTCCCACCCCCCTTCTACTCTTATGGTATAGGTTTTACCGTTTGTTTTGTATTAAATTCAAACTTTAAAATCTTTTAGTTCTTTAATTTTTGTAAAACAGTGTTCTTGTTTCCTTTAACTGACAAAGTGTTTCATATTAGATAAGTTTTAAGATGACAATTTTATGCGAAAGCTGATAAAGAAAGCTATTTTTATTTGTGAAAGTGTTCACATTTTACTTTTAACTTATTTACATTTATATCGAGGTAAAGTGTTTATTGGTAATTTTGTATTGATGGCAAAAATAACTTTGGTTACAAAATATCTTGCCACTTATTTAGTTCAAACTGCATTTATATACCATGTCCACAACCTTGTTATTTTTCATGTTTAATTGGTGTAATTCAACTTAATCACGAAAGCCATTAAAAACCCAAATTACTAACAGTATAAGTTTAGTTTTGTTTGTTTGTTTGTAGGACATGTTGTGTCAAGAGAAGAATATATAAAGCTGTTATATTTTAATAAAAATAGTAGTCTGTTTTGGATCATATTTCCATGCCAAAAAAATATATTTTGATTGTTTGAAAGCTTCAAACGGGATTTTGACTCAGTTTAAAGGAAAATAAACAAATATCTTTATATCTAACTGAACGTTTTGACATTTTTTTTTTGCTGTAAAATTATCGGCTTTGTGTTTCGAGCCGAGCAGAGTTTTTGTTTTACATGTATATTAAAAATTAAAAAAATTAAATTCCTTATAAAAAAGTTATCCAGAAAAGTTTGTCGCGTAGTTGAAATCCGTTTATTTTCACTAATAAAAAGAAAGGAGTGATCTTGCCAGGTGATTGAAAAAAAACCTTATAAAGAAACATTTTCATAGTTTATTTTAAACATAAAAGTATTCTTTTACTTGTTTATCTAGAGTTTTATATTTTGTATGACATTGTCTAGTTTACAAATGTTTTCCATTATCAAGGACATTATTAAAAAGATTGTGATATTTGTAAACAAGTTTGGTGTCTAGTTTTTTTTCTCGTATTTGGTTTGGGGCATCGGACTTGTTTTGTTATCTTGCCAATGACGCGTGTCACGTCATGTGATTATCAACTTGTATTTCGCGCCACAAAGGCCACGTTGATGCCAACAGGGTTATTGATTATCTCATCTGCACGTTCGTTGTGTCTTGTAACCAGGGACTTCCCCAGTGTGAGTTGTGAAAAATTGCGTTTTGCATTATCTTTTTGCTCGCTAGCAAAGTGCGATATTGATTGTACCATGGATGGTACTTTCTGGAAATTTGTGCTTTTTGTTAAACAAAGTAAGTATATGTTTCCTTCCTCCATGATTTTTCCAAGCTGGCTGTTTGCACTCCACTTATTTTAACGCTGGCACTGCATGCATCATGTGTGCATGTTTTGTTCATCGATATCATTATCACAGTCAGTGTCCATGTTAATGTTGCAGTGCCCAATATTCGGACGAACTCTACTAAAAAGTACTACTATAGTACTAGCCACTCGAACAACTGTAACCCTACCCATCATGCCCATGCTGTAACCATGGCTGTAACCTACTCTGTGAACACCCATTTCATACAGTGGTTTGTTGTCATTTTGTCTCGAAATTAGAATCGCACCCAAAAATGTCCTAGTTTTATATTACTACTACCTGACTACTAGGCCTAGTTGTGTCCTGCAGTGGTTTGAGATGTCCATGATTGGAAAATGATTTTTAAAAAATAATTACAACACCGTCATGACCGTTTTTGAAGCCAAAATTTGCTCCTACATGCAAACTCAACGACAGTTCTTCTTGTCGCCGTTTTAATAATTCTGAACGTGGGAGGGCGCTCTCCGCCGTGTAAATAAGGTACAATTTCAAGTGCGCAACGACCAAATGCTGACAGACTGTATCAAGCCTGATCGTTAATCGGGCAAAAATACATTTACACGTACACAGTCCTAGTGCTGTACGCACAGAGGAAATGACTTAGCTGCGCTTCCCGACGGCTGTTTCATTACTTAACACTTAATGTCCACATTTTACTTATTCATCCGACACTCATATTTTGTCATAAGGGTGGCGAGCTCATGGACCTGGCGACTATGCTGACATTTACGTTAGTGCTAATTGTTATGCACCTATCAAATGTTTCCCCCTCCTAATATAATTTTGCATTTTTATCATCAAACTAACAGGTTCATCATTACCATATGCATGAACACCCAGGATTGTCCTTGTCATGACATATAAACTATGTAAGAATGTTAAATTAGGAGGGAAAAATGTCATGAATTTACTAAGGAAAAACGTATAATTTTTCCCATAGGTTTAGTGCATGGGGTGGTATTATTTCCGACATTTCTCTTTTTAAAAAAAACTATTTTTCACAACTTTAACCTAGTACAATGTATGTTCTTCTACTACTTGTTTGTAATGTATAATTATTATCGCCAAGGAAACGGCCATACTCCCCTTTGAGTACTGTAGGTTGGTAAATGATCATTGTACTGACGCGATAACAGTGTCAATAATAATATTAATATGGGTGCACCCAAGTAAATAGGAAGAGATCTGTGCGCCGAGCTCATGAATATTTTGTATGCCCTCAAATTCTTCTTTATTAGGGAGAGTTTCGAGCTGAACGAGTGTGGTCTTGTGTAGAATATGACTATCGTCGCGATGTGGGGTATTTTTTCTTCCAATTATAAACATTTTAAACACTGTAGCTCCTAAAAGTGGCCCTATTTTGCCAAGTAGCGTATGTGCCTTTGTTCCAAAATGGATGCTAGTCTGATTAGCAAGTTTCACTGTTGTAGGGATAGTTTTGTTTCAAATGGAAATTAGGGAATAAAAGTGACGGATTACCCCCATAAAATTGAACAGAATTAAAAAGATGAGACTTCGGTGATTATTCTGGTTGTTGTCCTGAGAAGCTGAGAGAGTTGTGAGTATTTTTAAATGATTTTTGAAAATTGGGCATTTAGCATTGGTTCCTATGGGAGCCCTATTTACTTGTGTGCACCCATATACAGTAGCTTGAGGAGAATAAATAGGTCATATAAGGTCATATTACCACAATGCATTGCTGTGGAGTACAATGATTGCTTTCAAGTTTAATGTTACACTGGTAGTGGGTGCCTTTTGCACCCATTATTAATTGTGCATCGAATTGGCTTCGGTCCAAAAGTCCAAATACTAGTAGCGAGCCCTAGTTGTGATGTTCAAGTACATGTAGGCCTGTAATAAATTTATGAGGGGCTTTTCAATTTGTTTTTATAACACTGCACCAAAAATTGTGTCCGTACGTACGGTAGATGTATGTATTTGTACTGTTCAGAAATTGCAAATGTACATTTTGTATTGCAAGTTTAAACATTGTGTCAGGATGTGCTTTAAGGTAGTATTAAAGATGACCTGTTTGAACAAAGTGATTTCCACAGCAATGAAATGTGACATGGTTTTCAGTCTGATTAAACTTGTGTGGGATCGGTGCAGTAGCTCAGGGAGACACTCCAGGCAGAGTGGTACACCCTGCCTCAGTGGCTCTTATGGAGGCTGGTGCAGTTGGGCTTTCCACAAGAGGTGGTCATACACCCTACTGACTAATAAAATGTTGTACATGGATCCCTCAGCCATCTTTATCTTTCGGTCAGATTTAAAAACTCTCATTACTTTTTTGATGACTACATCTATATTTAAACAGTATCAGTATTAAAAATGATTGGTTATTCACCTCGGGACACAGAATAAACAGACATGTAGGGCTACTCATCTGCTGTCTAATGTTGTGGTCAGTGTTACACTAAGACGTTTTGACTGCAATCTGAAAATTATACATGTGGGAGCGCGTGTGGTCTAGTGGGTATGAAGCGGGACTCCCAATCAGAGGTTGGGGGTTCAAGCCCCACTTCGACCAATGTGTCTGTGTCCCTGGGCAAGGCAATTAATCCCAGTTGCCTCGTCAATCCAAGCGATATTTGGGAAGCTGTTAAGGGGAATGCCACAATCTAACTGCTGATAGGGTCGAGCGCCTGGCCAGCAGCCACCTAGTTGAAGCGAAATGCATGGTTCTGGTGATTCCCTGAAGGCAGCGGTAATAATGGTAGTGCCTTGAGCACCCTGCAGGGTGGATATGTGCGCTATACAAATCTAATCATTATTATTATTATTATGTACCCGAGGAAGACTTGAAATGCTGTCAACATTTTTCGATCTTAACGCTAATTACATTGTGAGGCAGCAGATGTACATAAGTACCTTTGCTCGTACCCACCCCCCTCACAGGGCGCTGGGATGGGCTGATGTACCTTCACAGATTTCCATGAAGGAAACACGTGTCGCAAAGGTCTCATGTATGTATATACTAGCCCACGGAGCATTGTGGGTTGCTTGCTGCCAGACGAATAATTAATAAATATAATGCTAATGCTTATATTAGAGTGTAAAAATCAAATTTACGAAATGAGTGTACTGCGTGCAAAACCTGCATAGTCCGTTTACAAGAAAAAGAAGTGACCTCATGGTCACGTGTTGTATAAATTTTGGCCAATGAGGGCGCAAATAGATCAGCCCATCCAAGCGCCCTGTAACTTAGGCGGTGGGTACGAGCGAAATGAGTACTTTGTATCAGTATTTTCTTACAAAGATCAAAAAGCCACCCCTTCTCTCCCCAATACAGTGCAAATTTGCCTTTTACTACAATTTGCATTTCTGTTTTATTTATTTCAGCTGTATAGTCAGTAATGGTGCTGCCAATTTGAATGTGATCCATAGTCTCTTCATCACAAGTATTGCTACTTAAGGAGTCACTATGACGGACATTGCCAAGAGGCGGAGTGCCTTTATTTCTAACATTCCACCAACGGCATCATTGGAAGCACTGAAATTGTTTCTTCTACAAGGTTTGTCGTCAATAACCTTTATTTTAAATAGAAAATCGCTTCTCTGTCAAATGTTTAAAAATCCCTGGTCCAATACGTCACACTGTGGAAGAAGAAATGTTCATAGCTGAGATATGAGGCACAGTGGTATACTCCCTCGGGTTTCCCCCAAGACCTCTTACACGTCGGTCAGATGCTCAACCAGCTGAGCCATGAGGCACAGTGGTATACTCCCTCAGGTTTCCTCAAAGACCTCTGACACACCAGACAGATGCTCTATCAGCTGAGCTATGAGGCACAGTGGTGTACATGTACTCCCTTAGGTTTCCCCAAGACATCTGACACACCGGGCAGATGCTCTATCAGCTGAGCTATGAGGCACAGTAGTATACTCCCTCGAGTTTCCCCCCTCGAGTTTCCCCCAAGACCTCTGACACGTCGGTCAGATGCTTAACCAGCTGAGCCATGAGGCACAGTGGTATACTCCCTCAGGTTTCCCCAAATACCTCTGACACACCGGGCAGATGCTCTACCAGCTGAGCTATGAGGCACATTGGCATATGGGTCATTCTATAAATTTGGGGTCCACTTTTTCTGTCCCCCGTTACATCTGACATCTTGTAAAATTTTGTATTTTGTAAATTCAGGACATTTCAAAGAGTGATTACATAAAATGCAAATCATAAAAATATGGTTTGAAGGCATTTTTAATGATACTTGTATGGCAAATAGCAGTATGTCAGGTGTAACGGGGACAGAAAAATGTCGCACGTTGGACCCCAAATTTATAGAATGACCCATATACTCCAGTGTGTGATCTCGGAGTTTCTCTCAGTCAAAGTTTGACAAAACTGTACCATAATTTTGTTTGTACAAAACCACTTACTTCTCTGCATTACTGTCATATTTCTTTGTTCAGAACTGGAAACACAAGGGCAAGACGGAGACCATCTCTTAAAAGTCATTTTTCCAATGAGTTCCTCCAACCCAGGGTTGGCACTGGTCACTTTTCATGATGAAAAAGGTAATGTAAAGAGGGTCTTTTGCAGCTATAAAAATGTCCCGCAAACTGTCTTTCCTGTTAAGTAAGTTACCAAGGAAATTTAAATAGGGAAAATGGACCATGGCTGCACTGTGATAAAGGTCTATTGTCTTGATTCTTGCCAGGTATGGTTGCCCTAATGCGGAAACAGCTGATCTTTGAAGGGGAACACTTAACGATGCAGCCTTTCTTATCAAAGGTACGTTAAAAAAAAGTTTTTTTTGTGTAAAGATTGTCTTTGGCTTAACTAAGATCTACATTTTTCAACCTAACACGAAAACATGTTGCTAAATTGATAATGATAATGCTGGAATCTTATATAACATTTATCGTCATCCCTGGTCATTGGGCTCAAATATATCATTCCCTAAACCTTCTCAGCTCTCTGGGAAGTATACAGCCCCGGCTGCCGGTTATGCACCAGTTGGGTCTTACCAACACTAAATACTAGAGTTTTATATAGCGCACATATCCTCCATGCAAGGTGCCCAGAATCCCTGGTCATTGGGCTCAATTATATAATTCATTAAACCTCAGCTTCTTGGAGAGTATACAGCCCCAGGTGCCGATTAAGTGCTTATGGGCTTATCATGCACATCACATTTATTACTCTCGCAGGTCACCCATTTACCGTACTCCTAGGAAAGAAAGCAATTTTTGGCAAAGTGCCTTGCCAAAGGGCACACGCACCACATACGAGTCGGACTCAAAACCAACAATCTTAGATTTTAACCACGGTTTTGGGTACAAGCAACTAGATTGCTTTGATTGATGCTTAAAGGCAGTATACATCATTGGTAATCTCCAAAATCAGAAATGTTCACAAATTTACGCCTAACTTACACAATATAAACATGACCACCGTAGAAAACTTCCCCTGAAATGGTTTTGTCTGAGGTGCTATAGTCTTTGAGAAATTAGTAAAACAATTAATTTTCGTCTCGATAGATTTTCAGCTCCATGACGGCAGTCGTCAATCCAGATGTCACAGACCTTTTTCCCTTCGGCTCCCAAGACTTCTCGCGACTCTTAGAGGACAAGGCCAGCGTGAATTGCCACCATGTTGGAGAAAACGACAAAAATCAGGGACTGACAGTCCCTTTGGACCGTACAAGCCAGGAACAGTACACCATCACCGGCAACTGGTA
This sequence comes from Henricia sp. BOLD:AAB3569, assembly GCA_037783545.1. Lineage (NCBI taxonomy): Eukaryota > Metazoa > Echinodermata > Asteroidea > Spinulosida > Echinasteridae > Henricia > Henricia sp. BOLD:AAB3569. The sequence continues at coordinate 2,875,494 of JBBELK010000454.1, read as the reverse complement.
CCAACTGCAGAATGCTCGCAAATTCCTGCAGGAGTGGGTCGTTAGCGATGCAAACAGGCCAGAGGTAGGCAATTCCTTGGTAACAAAATTACAAATTAGAGATTTTGGGCTCATCATTTTTCATTTTGTTCATTACTTTTAATGTTCAATATAGATGATGTACGCTCTGACGTAACAGCAAACCAAAACATACCCAGCATTATGCATAAATTTTGTTTTCGGAATGAGGTCGCATGTTAAATTGTCTTCAAATGATGTGACTTTTGGCATCATTACCAAACATTATCAAACAGGGTGCATGTGTATAACAAAGACCAATTTTTGAAAGCGGGTGGTTTAGAAATAGACAAAGACCACATCGTCTGTAAGAAGCAGAGGTACCCATGCTATGAAAAATAAAATTTTAAACTATCTCTCTCTTTTTAAAGACACAAGAGGTAGAAATGTGTCGGCAACAGAATTACCAGAAAATTGAGTCATATTTTTATCTCTTACACAATAAGTTAGGAATATTGATCAATTTTGGAGTTTTTTTATTAAATGACTGTTTTCACCTATCTTGTGTTTTCACCTAGGGTGTGTCTGCCTTGCAGATACAATTGTCTAATCATGTACAGATTCATTCAAGCGGAATGCATACCCTCAATGAAATATCTGCGTACACCCCACAATATCCCTAACTTATTGTGAGTAGTGTTTGTAAGAACTCTCCTGAAATCCACAACACATTTTGTCTTGTTTAACTTCATTATCTATTATGTCAACTTTATTTTGGTATGATTTGGAACACTTCGATTCATTTGGATTTGCTTAATTTAAATTAGTTGTTGTGCATTTTCTCATGTTGAAATACCTAGGTGGCTCCTCGGTATTCGGGTTTTGATGACAAGAAAAGTGCCGCATCTTCATCTATGTTAGATTTCCCCAAGAGTCGACGTTCGCATCCAGTAAAAGAAACATCCCGTGAAAGGACTCAAGTCTCTGAAAAATTGACCAACGGGCATGATAGTCGAACCGCGAGCCCAAAAGAGGTGGTGCCGACATCTAACTTGGAAAGCAGCGTAGCAGCAACAGTTCCCAAAAAGAAACACGAAGGAAGACATGTCGTAGATGAATCTCTGATTCCATCGGTGAGAGACAATAAACAAGACACAATGGTCAGAGAAAAGAGACAGAATGCATCCTTAGTTCCTGACATGAACAGTCTTGAAAATGGTCCAATTGTTGATAGAAATGAGGGAACGTCACGAGATAACAGTACAGCCGAGAGTCTGCCAAGGCACCCAAATCCTTTCGAGGCAGTTTCTGAAGATAAAGGGAGATTGGAGGATGGCCAAAGAATCATTCTACATGAGCGAGAAACTTCAGTTCCTGGAAATAATGTTCATAGAGAGTCTCCAGTATCGATGGAAAACATAGGAGTAACGGATAGCTTAAGACGGGATGGGCTTTCTTCTGGTTCGACCAATGCAGAAGAAACGTTTCCATCCGTTTACTCTGAGAGAAGTGACATTACAACTGGTTCTAGCATTGATTACATGAAAGGTATTAAGATGCCGCCAACGTCTCTGGGTACTCGTCAGTCCGAGGCAAGCTCCCATTTGAAGCAATTTGGAGGTGGTTTGCAAGTAGCCCTGCCACCTGAACACAAAGAAAAGGGTGAAGAAACTCCATCTTCAGAGGATGACTTGAAGATAGACTCTTCGGAGCCTGTCCCATCGAGCCATCTTAATGAACAATCCGAAGGTCTCGGATCGTTGCCGGTCGATCCAGGCGTTTTCAGCTACATCCTGTTAAAAAAGAGCGACTCCATCCGTGAAATTGAAGAGAAGCATGGAGTCAAGTTTTCCATGCATGCTACAAAAGATAGCGAAGACTCCGACGTTGAAAGCGCCCTATTAAAGATTACGCCAACCAGAGCATCGGCAGAGATCGCACCAGCTCACGACGAATTCGTAGATTTATACTCCTACATCTTTTCGGTCTTAAAACACCGAGTAATCACGGTAGCCGACTTGGCCTTCGACCCCGAATCAATCGGCAAAACAGTCGATCAAATACACGAGCTCTACCAAACTGTGTTATTGAATGTGTCCAACAAGAAGATTTGTATTTACGGACTGGACGAGAGTGACATTCGTTTGGCAAAATGGTGTATTATGGATGCATCAAAACAAGCAAGCAAGTCTAGAAGCATTGAATGTGGTGGCGGCCATCATTTGTCTAACAGTGATAAGATTGGTCGGCCACGAGCCCTATCAGATACCAATGCAGTAACTGGATATTCTGGCCATTATTTTACCAGAGGGGAAATTGATGGCCTAACTGACAGTGATAGGATTAGTCAACCCAGACGCCCAATCGATGGCAGTGCAGTAAATGGATATTCTGGCCATTCTTTTGCCAGAGGGGAAGTTTATACCCCAACTGAGGATCATACAACTGATGGTCATACGACCCCAGTCATTGCTTCTGAGAAGAATCTTAAATCTCGGACAAGAAAGAAAGATGATCCATCCTCAACAATCCTTGAAGTGGACGGTGGTCCTAAGACCTATATGAATGGACGAGAGTCAGTGCATTTGGCGAGTAAAAAAACGAGGCAACCGACTGCGCATTTCGTAGACGAAGCAGTCGATTATCAAGCAGAGGGAGCGCCCAGAAGATCGAAGTCTGCAACAAGCCGTCCAGGTACTTCTGGTAATATAGACCAACGCAGGCAGCCATTAGTGAATGGTTCAGTAACAACTGAGATCGAGGGAACGAGTGGAAGCAATGTCAGTGATGACACGAGCAGTCAAATTGACGTAATACCAGTAGACCCGGGCGTGTTTACATTCATAGAGGTCTACAAACACGCAATTCTCTGCAACATTGAGCAGAACTACGGTATCACTTTCAACGTAAAGGGGAGCCCAGACAACGACGTATGCATGGTTGAAGTCAAACCGGTAGGAAGTGCCTCCGCGACGGCCGTGGAAAACGGCAAGGAAGCATTTGCGAACTTCTACAGCGAGGTGTTTCAAGGCCTGCACCATCGTGTCCAAAGTCTCGGTGAATTTGAGAATATATCGCGCGATGAGCTTGAAGACATCATTCAGGAAATGGAACATTCCTTCAACGACCTCTTGTTCAGGGTTGTAGGCTCGAGAGTTATGATTTATGGCCAAGGACGTCATAATGTGGAATCCGCGAAGGACTTGATTGCGGAGCGTCTGCGCAGAAGCTTAGAAACGTCCAGGATGGAGTCTATGATACATTCTGATGAGAGCACGATGCTAGAGACTCTGGGAAGTGATGCCTGGATGGATCGTCTCAATCGACTAAGACAAGATTCGCTTAGTCCGGATACCCTTAGGAGAGAACAGACAAGAACCTTGACTCAAAATTTAGACTCGCAGGCCATGCATAGAGAACTGGAGACGGACACAATTAATGCAAATAGTGAGGCCAGTGCATCACCTGAAGATGCTGATTTTGGGAATTTTGGTTCAAGCCATCTTCGGACCTCACCTCCTGATGATACAAAATACGTTGGAAGGGATGGACATCTTGAATTGCCAATTCGGTCCAGAAATGCTGACTTAATACCTATACCCCATGACGAATCCAAAGCGAAAGCCTTAAAAATGCCCCCGGATGCCAGCTCACTCGATAAAAACGACAACCTGACCCAGTTCAGAATTGGCAAAGATCTGAACCGAAAAACAGAAGATGTTTCTTTCAGGTTCAATCAGGACACTTTAATCATGGATCTCTCCTCTGGTGTCCGCGTCCATGTTCACTATTACGACATTACTAAGATCAAAGTAGATGCAATAGTGAATGCGGCAAATGAGCAACTTCACAACATTGCTGGCGTCGCGGGAGCTATACATCGTACTGCCGGGGACCTCATGCAGGCTGATTGTAACCGAATTATCGCTCGTCATGGCCTGTTGCACCCTGCCAAAGTTATCTACACCGAAGCGGGGAATCTACCTTGTCGATTTGTCCTGCATGCCGTGGGACCGAGGTGGATTGAATATCCAGACGAGCGGCAGTGCCGAGAGACGCTGAGAACCACGGTCTTTAGATGTCTGTGTCTGGCAGGTGAAAAGCTCCAAGTGGCGTCACTGGCCATGCCTTTCATCAGTTCAGGTTTGTTAAACTTTGCATCATTTCCTCTCGTTAACTGACAATGACAGGGGGGACCGTGGCTGAGTGGTTTAGGTCGTTGATTCGTAACAGGGGTGAAAACTTGGTGTTGTGGGTTTGACACCCGGCCGAAGTACCTGTGCCCTTGAGCAAGGCACTCAACCACAATTATGTGGACATAGTATGTGGACTTTCTAAACCGTATCTCCATTAATTTGGAGCACCAGCCATTATGCAAATTTCACATGCAATAGTCTAATTCTTATATGCGGCTATTTTAGAAAGAGGTTCATCAGTTGTAAAACATGGATGTATTGACGTATAAATACAACTTCTTTTCAGGCAATTTCGGAGTTCCTTTGGACATCTGCGTGGAAGAAATCTGCAAAGCATTGACACATTTCAACCAGAGGCAGCTGACTTCGCCCAATGGCATCTTGCACGACATTCACATCGTAGACATTGACAGACACACCATCCGAAAGGCACAAAAGATAATGGTAAAAAAACTTTGCCCAGATGCGGCAAATTATCAAACGACGATTACTGCTAAGGATGCAAGTGGCGCAGGAGCGTACTTGAAGAATGCGAGACGAGATGACCATCATCGTCAGGACTTGCGAGAGAAGAGGTATTCCAATGATGACGCAGTTTTGGTAAGTGAGCGTCGAGAAATAAGTAGCGGTCGTAAAAATCAAGGTGCTACTTTAGGATCACTTTCGCAACAGACAAAGGAATCAAGTTCATCTGATGAAGATGTACAGTACCGAAGCTTAAGAAATGAAGAGAAAGGCGTTTATAGTGGGTCCTTTAGTGGTTCTGCCATGGTTAGAAGCAGATCCCTGACGTATCTGCCGAGAGGTGATTTTGGAGATGAAGACAGATGGGCTAATAGGACAGGTTTTAAAATCTCCCATGGCGGCAGCGATTCAGAAAAGATTGAAATTTCAGAGGAGAGGAAACGAAGCCGTGAGGCACCTCAAAACACTAAAACAGCACCGTTGAATAAAGATGCAAGGCGAGAGGTCAAAGTTCAAGAGATTTTGGATACCTACACAAGAGGTCCTCTCCCCCCTGGGCTTTCAAGACGGGCCGAGTACGAACTCGATCGTTTATTGAGGGAGCAGGAACGGAAAACAAAGGAGAAACATTCAAAGCCCGTTAGACGGACTCAGAGCCTGGACAGAACAAGGCATCGGCCAAAATGCTTCGTCTGCTCTTTCCATGGAAATCTTGTGAAGCGAAAAAACTGTGATCATTACATCTGTGAGTCATGCAAGGGGCAGGGTTTGGACGTTAACAAGTGCAAAGAGTGCACAAAGACCAAAACGAAGGAAGAGAAAAAATGTGATTTGTGTTTTTCGTCCAAGCAAAAGTTTCTCGTGAACTGCACTAACTGTAATGTGAAACAAGTCTGTATAACTTGTTTTGGAAAAGGTCTGAAGTTGTGCGAAGACTGCATGGATCAACGCGCGGGGCGTAGTCGGCAAAAAGAGATGATGCAGCCTAAGCTGAGAGAGCCCATAATCACAACTCGAGTATCTCGGTATGACACTAAAAAGGATTACCGCATCAAGTCTAGCAACAGTGGCGCCACGGAGGCACGAAAAAAGCCCATGCGTAGCTTGAATCAACCCTTGAATCTTGTCGGTCAGTGTTACAAAACCTCTTCGAGATTCAGCGGATCCGAAGTTGCCAAAACTGGAACCCGACAATCTGCATTCTCCAAGGAAGTTGTCACCGAAGAGGCACCTCACGAACAAGTATTAAAACGTCTCTCCAGAGACCAGGAGAACAGACCATCTCTCAAACATGGTTCCAAAAACTTGACAACAGTCACTGATGACAACCCTCAGAGAAAGCAAGGAAGACCAAGGAAACCAGCTTTAGGAAAAGAAGAGAGGAAAATCGTTGGAGATGGCGCGTCTGCAGGATCAAAACCTAAGTGTGTCATCTGTATGGATGAGATTAAAGACCCTAAGTCCCTCAGCAAGTGCCAACACACTTTCTGCTCTGTGTGCATCGACAAGTCTTTACAAGTACGTTTTTCATGTTTTTTATGGTGCCAGATTTACTTTGAGAAAAAGTGGAAGGAATTTTGAGTGAAACGATGCACTGAAAATCATTGATTTATGAGAACACTTTACATCCAAGCTAATTCTGTAGAAGGAATTTGGGGTGAAACAACGCAATGCATACATGTAGTTCCGACCTGTCAATCAAGCCGAACCCGCCGACCAATCACAACAGAGCTACATGTAGCAGACAGCGCCCACATAAGTAAAAGTGCATTGCATCACAACAATCACGCGATTTTCTGCCCATACAGTTTGTACATGTTGTATGCAGTGATCCGGGTGAATTTTGCTTTCAGTGTCGGGCGATTCGCTGTTCAAAGTTAGGAAAGTGCATTTTTATGAATATACATGTATGGCATCCCTGCATTACTAGCCCTTTGCTCAGTGTGTGCTACGGTACCTGTCGACCCTAAAACATAAATACCTTTGAGTTTTCTCCAATGAATCTGTGCTTTCCATGCCGAGTCCCGTTGCTTTGTACCAGAGACAGATATTTCTCTACGTTTTTGTACGTTGTGTCGCCATTTTTTTTGCGATGGCTTGTGAGCACATAGCAACAGTATCTAAGGGGCGGGGTTAACTGGGCAATATCGGAACTATGCATTACGCGTGCGCGAAAAGGCTCAGTGTGAATTCACCATTACAACAAACACGCAAATTTTCTGAAGTGACGACACAATGAGCATCATCACATAAGCATGTAGTTCATGCACTGACCGCGTCCCAGCTATGGCGGACATACAGGGAATATTTCGGTGTCCACTAAAAATAAAAATGAAATTTTGATTAAACTGACAAATTTCTTTTGTTACTCGGTATATTTTTCTTTCTCATCACCATAAGCCCTGTGAACCATCAGATATTAATTTCCTTTTGCTTTTTCCATCATTGTGTACTTGATATATCAACTTGTAGTTCAAACCAGTATGTCCCATCTGCGGTGTGAGTTACGGCAAACTGCGAGGCAACCAACCACAAGGCACCATGAACTACGCTACGATAACCACAGATTTGCCTGGCCATCCAGGTTGTGGAACAATTATTATCACCTACAATTTTCCAGATGGAGTTCAAAATGTGAGTTATTAAAAGGCCCAATGTATCATTTGCAAAATGAAACTATTTTCATGGTTCTTGAAATAAGGCAAAAAAAAAGGTTTTCTGATTCTGGTCAGACCAAAGTTCCGGAATTGATGCATTTTTAATTTTGTTTCCTTCCCCCCCCCTCCATCGCACACAGATTCGTACACAGAAGGGCCTATAGTAAACTTGCAGATTATAGCTGTCACAACACTGAATTCCAAGCAATTCCAACCTGAACTCAGTATGCCTTCCATACCAAGATGGTAGACGAATGAACTGTGGCTAGGACCTTGGTGTTTCAATTCAATATTTCAGCTATTCGATACTGTCTATTGACCCCGTTCGAACACGCCATTTTGGGAGTTGAATAATGCTGAGTCATTGTGGAAGCGATGTGCGTACGCGTTGTGTGTCTCTCTGGTGGGCGTAACGCGGTTTAATTCACCAATGGGAGCCTCAGCATAGCGTGTTACGCGTGCTATGGACACACACGACGCGCATGCACATTGCTTCCAGAACGACGCGGCATTATTTGACTCCCAAAATGACGTCATTGGCACGAGCTCAATTGTCAGAATCTTTACGTTAGGTGTGCAGCCGTAGTGCTTTACAAACAGCATTGTTAACAGTTTGATCGTATGTTTTGACCGTTCGTTCAACAAGCCGTTACGGTTGCAGTATACAGACGCTGCCAAACGTATTTCGGTATTGCTGTGTTGAATACGCCCCCTGTATTAACAAGTGTGTTTAAATCACAGGCGGAACATCCCCACCCAGGGGTGACGTACAGAGGAACGTTTCGTGAAGCCTACCTACCCAACAGTCGGGAAGGACAAGATATACTGGCTCTACTGCAGAAAGCCTTCGATGCACGTCTACTGTTTACAGTTGGTTGTTCGGTAACGACCGGACAGGATGATGTCGTCGTCTGGAATGACGTGCATCATAAAACACGGCAGACTGGCGGTTCGACAAGGTAAGTTAACGCTAGCTCACTGGCGGGTTCGGTACCCAGCTGGGGTACCTGTGCCCTTGAGCAACACACTTGCTCCATCTTTTAGAAGGCATGTAAAGCCGTTGGTCTAGTGTGTTGTGTAACGCACTTACAAGAGTCCAGAGCATTCTTTCGTAAAGAGTTAGGGGATTCCCCGGTGTCTCTGGCCGTCAGCTGTCAATGGCGTCACCCATCTATGTATCTCGATGTTTAGGTGGAAGACACTTGTAAGCCTCATGCAATTCAGCCTACAGGCTGCGAATTGAAGTTCATTAAATCCATCAAAATCCGAGATGGTCATTTCACCTATGAAGTGATTTGACATGGATTGACCCTAAATGATGACTTTGAATGTTACTTATAGTGATCGGATAAAATGGATTTAGAAACTACACATAGAATGTTTTTGTTTATGTTGTTGTTTAGGCACGGCTATCCTGACCCAGGCTATTTTCAGAGAGTCAGAGAGGAACTCAAAGCTAAAGGCATCGAGTAAACTCTAGGGGAAAAAAAGGAAAAATTACAAAAAGGAATTAAATAATACAATTAGTGTTAAATGGATGTTTTAGCTAGTGCCAAAATGACTAATTTTATTTTGTCTCAAGCCATCAAACCTGTTACGCAGTTTTGTGAACTTTAGGCCTATGGCTAAAAATCTATTGACATAAGAGAAATTTAAATAAAAATTTGATATAAGAGTCTGAAATACATCGTCAACTGCTGCTTGATAGAATATTTCTATAAAAGACCGTATATTTATCATGGATGGAGTATGTCAGAATGTTTTTGTAATTCAAGCATTTATAGAAGAATTCGAGAACCATTTTTGTTGAGATACATGTACATATTGTAAATACGTGGCGATTTTGTAAATACGTGGCGTTTGTTTTGTAACATTGGCAGTGTGTGTGCTATATACCTAGCCCGAATGCCTCTGGCCGCACACATCTTATATGTGACGGCCAGAGCGGACGGACATTTGTAGTGAATTTGCTACATACTTTGAACGAGATTTTCCTCTTACCCAGAACAGAGATTTCCAAAGTTAGGGTACCTACACATAGAGGAACTCATACCTTTTTCAAAACACGTTCTCTTATCCAGAACCATCTGGCCAAGAGGCGACGATAATTCTACAAGTTCCAAAAATATCGTTCCTCCATTGCCGTTTCAAAAATGGCGGTGGCCTTCTAGGCATGTTGTAATTACATTGTGCGCGTAGCACGCTCAATGCTACGTGCCCAAAATGTCCGGCTGCTGAGGAAGGTATACCGCTCTGGCCTCACACATAAGATGTGTGCGGCTACTTTATACTCGGCATGGTTTGATGAGTGTATGCCCACAACTCTTTTCCTTTCATTTTGTGCACAATATGTGTGTAGAACCATTTCGCTTCAACTAGGTGGCTACCTGGACAAGGTGCACAACCCTATCAGCAGTTAGATTGTGACATTCCCCCTAGGCAATTGAGATTAGGTGTCTTGCCCATGGACACAAAAAATGCACTAGTGGGGCTCGAACCCATGACCACTCGATCATGAGCACGGCTGCATTAACCACTAGACCAAACCTTACTTGGTTGTGATCTAGATTTAGATAAAGTGTCTTGCCCATGGACACAAACACATGACCTCTCGATCAGAGTATTGCTGTGTACCCACTAAAGCAACATGCTCCCCGCATGTACATGTAAATACCAAAATTGTTTGCAGTGTACAGATTTTGTTTTAAAGCATTGCATTGCCGTTATGTTTGTATAAACTTAGAGTGCCTTCGTGTTTGGTCATTACTAAAAAAAAATTGGGAAATTTTTTTATTGTCAGTGGATAAAATTTATTGCAAAGATAGAATTCTATAAGTATATCTCTAGAATGTTTGAGTTGGGTCATTCCATGAAGTTGGGATACGGCGTCCCTGTTACATCAGTCACCTTTTTCACCATATATTAGACTTATGAATTTCATTAGCCAATAGTACACAGAAATACCAGCACCGAGTGAGACAAATTAAAAACCTCCATTATTTTTAACGAAATAGAGAAGCAACAGTCAACCAAATGGGATTTTGTGCAAATGCAGGTGTGACACTTGGAGTTTTTCTAACAGATTTCCATGAACCACACACAAATTCAAGGTAGAATCCTCGATATTTAGATTACAAGTGATTGTTTAGATCAAGAACTGTATGTCATATTCAACAAGATCACTTTTCGGGACTGAGTGAAATGGGATAAATTGGCAAGACGTCCCCGTTACATCATTTTGTCAAATAATTCAACATTGACAAAGTCTCTCAAGACTTAAAAATGACTACAGAACAGGCAAACCAACTATATAAATGACGACTTAATGTTCACTAATTGGCCATTTTGTGGAAATGAAGAAATGTGCCCTAACTTCGTGAAATGACTGTTATAAACTTCTATACAACATTGTAGTTAAAATATTTCTGGATTTTTTTTTAATGGAAATCAAGATAGCCATAAAAATGTTTAGGTATTGGAGCAAAAATTAAATATTTGAATGATATAAGGACGTTGAGGAACAAATGTACAGAGAATTTTTATGTGACAGGTATTGTGTTCTAAAAAACCGGTATGCAGAAGAATTATTTCCTTTGTAGAATGATTGGGGTTTTTTTATTGCATGGCAGTTTGTAGTATATTCTTTGATTGTGAATTTATGTATACACAGAAATTGTGATCAAGTCACTGCTTGATTTTCTGTCAAATTTTATAGAATATGTGACCTGTCGCCACAAAATGAGCTAAAAGTCAGAATTTTTTTCAACAAATTGATATTGGTATTTTTGAACTTACAGAAAAAGAGCTTTCCAATGGTATATAACACAAAACTATTCCTACAACACAACAAAGCTTGGAGAAGTGGTAACGTTCATACAAATTTTACAAATCTTCAAACAAAATTTGTCTGGAAATGTTTCAATTATTGGATGACGCTAAAAAAAATTAGAATCAAAATAAGAGTTACTCTCTCCAAATTATTACAAAACCCTAAAATTGACATCAATTTTTGACATTGAACCGCCATTATAGAAAATAGCGGAGTGCGACTTTACGCTCATTTCGTCGTGACAGGTCGCATGTTGTATGTACGTTGTCGTTACATGTAACTCATCTTTGCAAAACCACCAAATGACAAAATAGATTGAGAAAAGACCAATCAAATAGCTACCAATTTAAATAAATGTCCTACAAGATGGGAACTATTTCATGATTTCTCCCAATAAAATTTCACAAATCATACTTTGAAATCCAAATGAACTTTTATTTCATTATTGTGAATATAAGCATGGTGATTTGTTTTAAAAGAAAAAAATCATTGCACAATCTCTGAAACAGGTACAGAGGGGGAAAAATTATATAACTGTTTACTTTTATTTCAAATATAATTATCACTTTGTGCAGTATATGTAGAGGTCTACATTTGTGTGTGATATTACTCGCTTATCTCCATAATTTACATAATCTACATAAACAATTTCCCCTGTAAATTGTGCTCAACCATGGAATCATGTAAAAAAAGGTTAAGCCTAGCGTACATATCAACCTTGCAACTGAGCTGTCGATGTGCGGGTAGTGCACTCATCGACGGCATCTGGGAGCGTCCAGCCAGGTCTACATTTCAAGAGCGCGTACATCGACCTTGCAACTGGAAGCAACTCAACTGAAAGCAACTAAATGTAGTTACAAGTATGCGTACATCGACGAAACTGACTGCAACTGTATACAACAGCTAGTTGCCAGAAAGTGGAACATGAGCAACTGGTCCAGTTGCCAGGAATTGCAAGTGCGCGTACATCAACCTTTTTAAGCAACTGATCAGTTGCGATGTACGCTAGGCTTCAGAAAAATTTGTGCAAAGCTACATGTAACTTGTTTTATACTTCGTTGGGTTTAGCTCTATAATCGCCACATTTGAAAATTATACCTTCGTATAAATATAAAATGAAGCTTTTACAAATGACTTGTGTGGTATATTCTCATATCACCCATCCAGTATATAATTGTCTGTTGAGTTTTTAAAATCCCGAACACTCCCAACAAAGTCATTTCAATGCAGCATTATTTGTTGAAAAAAATAGTTTGCCTTAAAAGGGAATTAAATCCAAGAAACAAAAGACCTTGTGCTCAACAAGTACAACTTGTACTTTACTGTAATGCAAAGAACAAGAAATATTACCCATTAAATGGTGGATACAAACTGCACAAACTATGGCAATTTTAGCGATGCGTGCCACCATTTTGTCCGAATACTGGGCAAAGAATGAAATTTTTCATACAAGTCCTCCATGTATTCCTATGGCAATACACGAAAAAGTTGTACGCAAAAAGATCATTCTTTGCCCAGTATTCGGACAAAATGGCGGCGCCCATAGCGCGACGCATCGCTAAAATTGCCATTGTTTGTGCAGTAGGTATCCGCCTTTCAATGGGTAATATTTCTTGGTTTTTTGCATTACAATAATGTACGAGTTGTACTTGTTGAGCACAAGGTCTTTTGTTTATTGGGTATAATTCCCCTTTAATCTGACCAGGGGTCGATTTCACGTAGACTTGCGACACGTCGTAAGCGCTCAAATCCAATGCAACCCTTCGTAAGTTTACGACGGGTTTCATAGCTGCATTTCACAAAACACTTGCGATGGTTGTGGACAAAACGGCTACAATCTCTGGATAGAACCCTTCGCAAATTTGCGATTACCGATTTGGTAGTTGTAACTTTGCGACGGGTTCATCAGTTGTTACGACGCGTCGCAAATTATTTCTTTGTGAAATCAACCTCTGGTTTTTCTATTTTCATATAATATATACAAAGCTATCCATTATACATTACAAGTTATTTGCAGAACATGTTGCCAAAATCAAAATTTTCTTAGGCATATTGAAACTTACTCCCCCCAAAAAATCATGCTGGATAAAATTTGTACTACAATGTAGAAAACTGTTCTCTTTTCAAATAAATACATAATCCATTTCTATGATCTTTGAACAGCTCAAGTGCAGTTGTTTTGTGATTAAAAATGCCTTAAATTTTTCTCCTTAACTAAACTCCTCAAAAAAGTTCAGAAACTCATGTTTCACTGACAATTTATCTCTTGTTACCAAGTCATTTTTCTAGAATTTACTGTAGTATCATTGGATAGCCCTGTTATTCCTCTTTACAATGTGTCATTTGTTACGATTACGCAATAGACCGATCCAGTAAGCTCCGCCCATTTTGGAATTGACCAATCACAGCCTCAGGTTACCAAAATCTTTGGTTACCCGAGTCCTCACAATTTTGTGCACAGAGCTACGGCAAATGCAGCACGAGTGACGCAAAAACACCATAAACATAATTTTTATCAGCGCAGAGGAGGCTAGTGGGTTTAAAACAGATTGTATAAGACTATCCTAACCTACTTTTAATCCCTTCATAAATGTGTTTTTGTGTAAATGTGAAAAACTTACCAAAATTAGCTTGTCGTTTTGCTAAGTTGTGCATTCACTTCGTTTTAGATGTGTGTCGAGATGTTTTTGTTTGATGGCGCGCGTTACGCGTATTGCAGGCGTGGTGTGCGTGTTTCAATACGCGCTGACCAGGGCGCGGACGCTGACGCACGGCACGGCCACGCGACTCTACTGCACACGTGCATGGCACGTGTGGCATGTTGCTAGGCATTTTCTAAATGGGCGGAGCTTACTGGATCGGTCTATTGAGGAATGTGCACCACAGCTGAATACGGGGTGGGTGTAAAGTGATTGCTATTGTCAAAAAGTGTACGGTATTGACACATTCCCATCCCCCAAGCAAAAAGGGGAATGACAATATCAGTATGACAATATCAGTGAATTTTGTGACATTTCCTATTTATACCCACCATACTGCACATCTCCTAATTGCTTAATCATAACAAATGACACATTCTAAAGATGAATAACAGGGCTTTCCAATGATACTAAATTCAAGGAAAATGACCTAGTCAAACTAGAGTTTTTTAAACATTTTTTTAGGAGTTTATTTTAGTTCCTTGTGCGTTTGTTGGGAAAAATCTAAATAACATACCGGTACTACATAAATACCCTCTATGATTTTCACCCATAAGATACACAAAGTGTACAAATGTACAGTATTTTCTGTGAACCATTAGTACCCAAATCAGATTGTGTAATACGATAAAATGGCGTCATTACCTTCAACCAGTAAACAGTGGACTTTGAAACAAACAAAAAGCAGTTTATTGTCAATTTTGAACAGATAAATCTATTAGTAGTTTCCACAAGGTAAACTTTGGTTTGGCCTTTTTCAAAGTCAGCATTAGTTTTTCAAGTCAGTTTTCTGCATATAAATATGTTAAATACAGTAAGGGACATGCATTATAATATCGTGATGGTAATATTACTTGGTATATACTTAACAGAAGAAAGAAAAGAATAATTGTTCATACAAGCCCGAAAGAAATAGACAACTAAGAGCTCTTTTCTACCGAGCACTGCTTTATGTATTAAACCAGATAAATTAGTTTACAAATTATCGGTGGTTTTCGACGATATCCTTAAAAATATACGGATTGTGAGTGCCAAATTTCAGAATGGTAATGAGAAAACTATGGCAATTGATAAAGTTTTAAAATCTCAAAACCGATGGGGAAAAAGGGGTAGGTCAAAAATGTGATCTGGTCACGCTCCTTTAATGGGGCACGTTGTTTTAACTACTTTGCACGTGCGTCAAATAATCGTTTTTTTATCTGTCTCCAGTAGAAACAAAGAACTTAAGAAGATAACGGTATTGACAAAACCATTTAGGGGCCGTCTAAAAGTTACAAGTCAACATTTTCAGAGTTCCACAGAGTGTAGTATTTTTCAAGAACCCCCCTCCAGAGCTGCCGAACCCTCCCGGATTTTGGGGGAGACATCTGGGAAAATAAGTTCATTCCGTGACTCCAAACACATCTAAAAATCCCCAAGGTTGTTAATTGACAATCCAGGAGGGTTTTTATCCATGTCAGGACTCACAAAATTAGTCATTTTCCGAAGAATATGTTGCAAAATCCGGGAGGGTTGGCAGCACTGCTTCTCCCTCCCCCCGAAATACTACTTTTTGTCACTACCATTAAATGTCAACATTAAAATCCTACGCGGCCCTCGACCCCCTTCCTACCGCACGCTTTGTAGAACCTTGAAAATTTGACAACTTTGAACTGCCCCTATAGACAGCCGAAGTGTGACGTGTGATGCCATGGCAATTGGCTCTAAACTATTATGGCCGTCGGAAAAAGTACCATTGTAAAGCACAGGGACACGGTTGAGTGACTTTTAGTTTAGAGCCAATTGCCTAGGCAACCAACAAAAGGTGACGTATTCACTTCGGCAGTCTATTCCAGTGCTCCCAATAAAAACATACTCTACATTTGTCAAATTTGGGTCCTTAATCACATTCAAGGAAATACACCAATGACCGCCACCCAACTGTTAATTGTTTTGTTCTTGGTTATCTGGCGCCTGTTGTGGATTGACAAATTTCACATTATGCATAATTTCCTTATGGCACAACGGGCACGTGTCCTGTACATAAAGCCACTTTCGAAGGCACATAGCGTGAAACAGATGCTTACAGGGCATTATTCTAGCACTGTTGAGGTCCTGATAACATATAGCGCAGACGTCGTTATGTTGTCTCAGTTGTTCTGCAGTCGCCTCTGGAAGACTGTTGATCTTATACACAGCCAAGCGCCGATTCTGGAACTTTTTCCAGCCGTTTTTACCCAATTGGAAGATGTTGAAGTAAGCGTGGATGCAGATCATTACAGCACGAATGATTCCGCCGGACTCGAAGAACAGAATCCAGAGTCCATTTCCAAAGAGAAAAACGCCAAATATGAACTCGATCGTACTTCCCGTGGCTTTGATGTAGTACACATAATCGTCCAAATTCTCCCAGAAGTCGTCGTTGTACGTGTCGTAAAGAAACAGCGTGTAAATAATGAGCGTGACGATCACTTTGATTATGAGCTCGAGGCAAAATGCGGTTACTGCTAGCAACCACGTTCCCATGGAAATCGAAGTCCACAGGTAGCTGATGACTAGGACTGGTAGAACGATAAGAATAACGGACATGCTCAGTGCGCGTGCGTGTTTCCAAACCGAAGCGGTGTGCGACGTGCTCAACGTCATCAGGACATGATTTAGCATGTTGTGGATGAAGTGTAATAGTGCGGTGATGAGCAGAATAAAGTTGCGATAAAGACGAATGAAACGTTTGATCGGTTCCAGTCCCGGGAGACCAGTTTGAAGCGAAAGGATGAAAAATAATATGGCAGTGACCGTGCCTATGTGGGCCACTTCGTCTGAATCGCCACCCATTAGCTTGTCTGCGCACTTACCAAGATAGTACGAAAGGTATGACACTACAGCTGTTAGGCCCAAAACAGCGAGCATTGAGTCGCAACCGTGAGTTGTCAACTCCAGCAAAGCTGTCCAGGCAAAACTCTCACTTGGGTCAATTCCAAAAATACGACTCCCGTCGTTCCCCATTACCCCCGGGAGTTCCGTATTCGACTGAAACGCGAACACAATCTGCATGATGTGTATAGCAAACCGCAGCAACCAAAACGTGCGCAGGACGTTCGGGACTTGGAACTCGAACCACGCATTCTCGAGAAGCATTGTCGGCCCAAAGTTTTTCAACATTAAATAGTAGGCCTTGTACCACACCGGCAACTGAAGAACGCCCCAGATAATGTTTGATAAGCAAATTGCGGTGACTTCGAGCGAGGGAACGAGAACCGAAAGAGCGATCAAAACGGCCAAAATGTTGAACGACGGCGTCTCCTGATAGTAATGCATCAAACACAGTCTTATGACGACGGGAGACGTGAAATACGTACAAGCTGCTAGCCACACCGTCAGCGTAAAACGCTCCGGTAGCAACGTAATACAGGCAACGTATGTGAAAGCATAGAACATCTGAACCAAAACATAGAGAAACATCTCCGAACTTAACAAGATCTCGACCGGAGTTATCACCGAAACCTCTGATTGGTTTCTGCTTGGGATTGACATAAAAACGTCCCATTCAGAAATGTCCCTGTCCTGATTTATCTTCTCGAGCATAATGCTGTTCCACCAAATAGAACTGAACAAAGTTCCAATGCAGAGCAGAATGATGTAAATCTTCAGTAACGTTTTTGTCGTCAGGCAAAACGTAATGGCACCGACAAAGAGACCTGTATCAAAATGTAAAACAAGGAATGACAAGCATGAAACACTAAAATCTAAAACGGGATGTACAAATGGTGCACAATATGTGCTTGCATTAATAGTCACTGAGCACCAAGATCTGTGAATTTCTCAGACTTGGGGCGACTGTCCAGTTTTAAACTTCTTGTTGTTGATCTTCCAGATCAACAACAAAAAAGTTAAGAAATGAGAAGTGACTTCAGACCTTGTGCATAAAACAGGAGACTGGCTGAAAACTGTTTTCTAAGAAAATATAATTTTTCCCACTCCTAAATTTGATTTATTTTTTCACCAATTATCAGTACTTACCGACTCTTTCTTTGTAAAGAAAAATATTCATGATAAACTTCTCAATTCTTAATGTGGAAACAGATTTGATTCCAAAATGTTGGTATTGCCATTAAATTCTGGTAACAATATGAAAATGTTACGCCCCAACTACACCAAAGGCCCCAACTTATTGTAAGGCTCTTCTAACAATAAGTTGGAAACTGTCTTAATAATACTTGGGCCAGCTCGGGGACTGTTGGTGTACCGTAGTTGAGGCATAACAAATCTCCAGCAGTCAAGACTGGGTTTAATATCAAAAACCAGTCTCGATACCAATTTGACATGATTTTGGTCTAGAACTATTGGTCCTGGTCTTGGTCCCAGACTGAGTGGTCTTGGTCTCGGACTGTCAGATGCAGAGGTCTTGACTACAACAGCATTTACGTCGAGTACATAAAAAATATTGTGGGGTACCGTGGCCGAGTAGTTTGGGTCATTGACTTGCAATCAGAGGTGAAAACTTGGGGTTGCGGGGGTGTACCTCCACCTTTCGGCTGCAGTACCTGTGCCCTTGAGCAAGGCACTCAACCACACTTGTTCCATCCTTCGGAAGGTATGTCAAGTCGTTGGTCCAGTGTGTTACATGTAGGTACCGGTTACTTCCAAATACTGAAAGCCACCCAGACCAAACTGGGTGGCTTTCAAGAACAGCATTTTTCCCCCCATCAAAACCGTTGGCAAAATGGAATCTTTAGTTTACTCATTTTACAGGAAATTGCTATTTTTGGTAAAATCAAAATCTCTACACGTTCTACATACCTCCCTGGCCGTAATTTTCTCAAAACTTACGTACACACCTCCGTTTTTAACAATTTGACGATCGAATTCAACTTCATAAACTTTACCTCGTGCTGACTCGTGGCATCGTTATCTTCAGAGCAATGGCGCTCGCCTCTGACAATTTCAAGCACCAGACCAGTTCCAGCACGTACCATTTTTGGACGAGGGGGGGATTTGTTTTAGTGTGCCACTGTGTGGTCGGTGAATGAAGGATTCACGTCAAATTACCACCAAACGGCTTTTTGTCAAAGCGACCCGCGTGGCAACTTTACGAGTGAAAAGTCATTTGACGTGAATCCTTCATTCACCGACCACACAGTGGCACACTAAAACAAATCCCCCCCTCGTCGAAAAATGGTACGTGCTGGAACTGGTCTGGTGCTTGAAATTGTCAGAGGCGAGCGCCATTGCTCTGAAGATAACGATGCCACGAGTCAGCACGAGGTAAAGTTTATGAAGTTGAATTCGATCGTCAAATTGTTAAAAACGGAGGTGTGTACGTAAGTTTTGAGAAAATTACGGCCAGGGAGGTATGTAGAACGTGTAGAGATTTTGATTTTACCAAAAATAGCAATTTCCTGTAAAATGAGTAAACTAAAGATTCCATTTTGCCAACGGTTTTGATGGGGGGAAAAATGCTGTTCTTGAAAGCCACCCAGTTTGGTCTGGGTGGCTTTCAGTATTTGGAAGTAGGTACCGGTAACGCACTTTAAAGATCCCAGAGCACTCTTTCGTGAAGAGCAAGGGGATTCCCCAGTGTCTCTGGCAATTTCTAATTCTTCATGGGTTTCCTCACGCTTGCGAGTGACAGTGCAATTAGCACTTTTGAGGAATCCTTGGTACATGTATGAATACCATAATAATAATAATAATTTAAAGTAGCTTAATTACCGATAACTGCAATCAGCATGCACCACGATGGGTACTCCACCCCAAACCTTCCCATATCGATGCGTAAATTCAGTATCGCATCGATAAGGAACAACGAGGGCACCCTAAGAGCTACGCTGAGAACCGCGCGGACCTTCCGACCAATCTTAAACATCATCTTGTCGTAGGGGTACTGCAGTAGATAGTACAGAAGCTGATGAGTCATTCTGTTGAGATCACCCAATGAATGCGTCGATTTGTTAGTCCATTCTGGAACAAATGTGAAACTCGGCTATTCCGTGATGCAATGAGCCCTTGTCAAACTTCTTATATTGAGCTCTGAAATAAGGACATACATGTAAATGTGCATCAATCATAATGCCTCCGATTTAATGCATAATTAAAAAATATTAAAAATCATCTTTTTAGAAACGTCGGCAACTGTAAATGTTCAAACTTGCATCAAACACTTTCACGGGGTCATGCTAATTGGCGTCAACAAGCAACAACAAAGCGTCAACAAATAAAATGTAAGCATTTTCATTCGTAAATAATGTATTGACAATACTTATTGGGTTCCTAAATATCATATCTAATGTATTACTTTTACCGCAATGCTTTTTAAGTGTGTGAAATATTGAGCGACATGCGACAAAGCACGAACATGACTGGGGTGTACATGTTTAATATGGCCGAGCGGTCTAGTGCGTCGAACTTAAGTTCATGTGCTAGTACTAGAATGTAGGTTCGATTCCGGGCCGTGACGGGTTGTGGCACCTGTGCCCTTGAGCAAGGCACTCAACCACACTTGCTCCCATTCCTGTAATTGGCGGTCTCTCTGCTGTTGGATGTGGTAAATAAATAAATAATGACTGTGTCGTTCGTGCAACCGGAATTAACCCTGCCAGCCGCCCCATTTTTCTATAGAGAAGGAGTCATAACAGTGCCTTCAGTAGTCTTCCTAGTTTAATTGCATTTTTAAGCGGCCCCATGTTTCACCTTTTCCGTGCAGGCTCCATGCATCGAACTGCACACACTGCTCAACACATCATCTGCTCAACATATCAACGGCGCAACATGCATGCGCAATACCGTCGGAGTTGATGCATGGAGTGCTGCACGAAAAAGGTGAAACTTTGGTGGAATTTCAGTATTTTTTTCGTATACATTAAACAAAGATTTTAAGGAAATTACCTCCTGGAATCAACACATAATGTAATTTTAAGATATACTTCCCACTTGCACTTTTGTCGCAAATGTTGCTTTTCTGTAGAAAAATGACGTTTTCTTCTTTAAAAATTGCCTTCAGTTAGTGCACAAGATAACCATTCACGCGCGCGCCCAGCGCCCTCTGTTGTCGCGCTTACGCACAGACCGCTCGCCACGTAATTTTGTGCATTACTTTATGACAGAAGTGTCAGTGGGAAGTATATCTTAGAATTGAATAAGCTATCGATTCCAATATATAAATTCACCCAAATCCAGGTTCAATGTATATGAAAAAAATCTGGAATTTCCGCTGTATTTTCTCGGAGAGTAGTTATCGTACGATACCTATAATGCGTATCTTTTTAGGGTAACCTCTTTTTAGGGTGAGGTAAGGTAACCATGGTAACAATAGTGTGAGTTACGGCTTTTGAAATTGTGTAGTTTAAAAAGCACTCGTGGTCGGACTCGGAGTTGTTCGCGAAAGGTCTATATATACGCCCCTGTGGCCAAGCATACGAAGCCCGCGTAGTATTTGGCCACAGAATGGGGCCATCCGGAGCTAGCCCTGTTCACCGTTCACAGCGCACGGCACGGGGGGTCTGGAGCATGTGGAGAGCTAGAGGTCCGAGGGAAGAGTCACTCAGTAGAGTTGGGACAAACATGCGTTACCCGTTTTCATGCGCAAACTTGTGGAACCAGTCACCTCGTGAAATTATTCGTTTTATTGTACTCACAAACGTTCATTATTTGCAATTGCATAATAATGAAAATCTTTGGAACGGATTTTATGAACAGTGATGAAATATAAATGCGTACTTTTTTTTCTGGCATGATCCGCCCGCACAGTCATGACAGTGATTTTCTAAACATAGATTTTTCTTGGTTTCCTGGTCCGGTGTCCTAATTCCTTGCCTACAGTTATCTGCATAGGAATCATATTCACCTGGCTAATCAATGACGGTTTCGCCTAGACTGGTTCCCGTTCCACATATCCCACATGTGGAGGTCTTTAATATACTCGAATCTTGGTCACGTCAAAAGTTTTATCTCTCCACGAAAGTCAAAGATGTGGATTTTTGTTTCCATCTGTTCTAAGATCTCCTCCGAATAATGACTATTCAAGCATTTTACGTTCGCGTTCGCGTTTTACGTGCATATGACGACTTGCTCCACACACGTACACAGTTTACTTTTGGGGTAATCATTAATCAATAGGGAGGTTTCGGCCGTCGCATACGGTCATCGATATGTGCGTACTTGTGGCGTTTACACAAATATCCCAAGTGTTGTTTTGTTGTTTACACTGATAGCAACGCCTCTACACCTTAGTGAAAAACGGACAGCGAAAGGTAACGATTTTGAGGTTTGGCTAATCGTAGTCGTATGGACTGAAGAAAGCGACTATAAGACATTGTTTGGTGTTTTTCTTTCCTTTATTCTGATCAATTTGAAGACAACGCCTTACATCGTCGAAAACCGGTTACGCGAGGATAATCATTATAACCGTGCACACTGAAACCTCACTAATATTTGAAAGTTACTCTTCCTCTTTTAATAGTTTGACTATGATGGAGGAAGAAAACACAAGGAGTTCGAACGGCCCGCCAAGTAACCGCAAAGGACTTATCGGCCAATTAGCGGCCTTGTGTTTTCTTCCTCCATGGTTTGAAATATTGGAAATGTGGAGCAAGCAGTAAAAAGGTATTTTCGTATAAGCACTGCTGCTCTGCGCACACGCACACATAACATTTGAATATGAAAACCTGCACCCTTCATGGCCGCCGGTGGAAAAGCTCTATTAGTGAGCTGGAAACCAGTCTAGTACTGGGTGGTCGACGTGCACATGTACAAGGTCAACAAACTTCAACTGATCACATAACAACATTTTTTCCTAGGCCGGCCATATGCAGCACAAACAGATATAAATTTCGCAACGCGCGGCTGTCTAAAAAGTGTCTTAATTAATGCAGTTGTTAATGATTTAGACCCAACCATGGAGGAAGAAACACAAACTTTAAGTTAACTCTCATCAAAGATATTTCCACTGAATTGTTGAGGTTGCATCATGGAATTCCACGTTGACCGTGGGCTCCGGGTTTGGCGTTTTTCTAACGTGGTTCTCCGCCTGCCGAGTGTCTATATTTTGGAGTCCATTCACCAGTCGAGACGGCGGGCCAGCAAGCTGCAAGGCACGGCCGAGAATCTGGCCAGCAGCTGGGGACTCGAACCACAGACCGTTACTTTGGGAGCGCAGTATTTGGGTATGTCATTTGCCATGTCATTTCACAATTAATAAAAGGAGCATGACCAGAGTTTCTGGAAAATCTTTTTCGATGTAATAAACTTACCAATATTATCAAGTAACTCCCATACACACCTCCCATGTCCCAAAAACCCGAAAACATTCGCGATTTCCAGTAAAAAATTGAACAAAACTATCGAGTCGGCTTTCAGTGGATAAACGTTGATACTGGATAATTAGTTTACAAATAATCGGTGGATTTTCGACGATATCCTCGGAAATATGCGGCCTAGAAGCGCGGGAGTTTCACTTTCGTAATCAGAAAAATATAACGGATGTTATGATATAAAAATCTCATGACCCATAAGGTAAGTCCCGGGGAGTTATGGGTAAAAAAAAGTGATCTGGTCACACTCCTTTAATAAATTGTTACAGTACAGTTTTGTAAATTGTTTTATTAAATTTTTTACATGTTATAATGTTTGTATGCTTATTTGATTTTGGAAAGTATTGAGAAGTTGATCATGAATATTTAATTGTTTTGGTAAGAATTTACACGTCGGTCATCAAAATTTTTAAATGAAAAGATTACCATGCACCGATACCTACTGGGACCCTACGCACTTGACTAAACCTATGAGACAACTCTGAAAAATCTCAAGTTTTAAAACCATGACATTTTCTCTCTTAATTTTGTGTTTTTATCAACTAACATTTTTACATCATAAAATAGCAAATCCTGGGTGTCCATTAATGGTAATGAACCCATATTTGTTTCTGTTTCATAAATCCTATTTATTTTATTTTATTTTTTATTTTTCTTATTTTTTATACTTATTCCTGTGACATAAATCCTATTATTATATTAACCTGCTAAGTTATCTTGTTTGTTTGTTTCAGGCTATTTTGTGGCCTTCCTTTTACATGCCTTGCCTTTGAGAATGCTAATCAAGCTCTACAAATTCATCCTCGTTGGCGTTTTGCTCCTAGCGGCTCATCTTCTGTCGGCTTACTCCTTGTCTCTGGAACCAATCAACTCGCAGTATCATCTGCCGTCGGTGATAACATTCGCCTTAGCCCAAGGAGCCATCAGTTTAGCTTGTTCCCAACTGGTGGGAACAAAACACATTTGGGCCTTTGCTGCATACACCCTCCCCACACTTGCTAAACTGACTTCTTTGCCATTCGACGTTCAAGAGTCGGTGCATACGCTGGCCCAGATTGTCATGCTAACTGAAGTGACTGTTTTCACGCTGAGCCACATTCTTGTGCCCTACCGCCTTGCGTTAATCGGTTACAGGACTTTACAAGAATACGTTGAGCTCTACGGAATCGTCAGTGTCATCTTTGCGTTGTACAACCATTTCTTTGTGCCAGTGCTGTACCTCATATTCTGGCTGACTTTGTTCGTTCACCGGCTTTATGTGTACTACTCGACGAAGGATCATCGCATTTTTGAAGAACGATGGGGTTTGGTGATTTTTGCAGCCATTGCGGATTGCTGCGAGTCACCGTGGAGTCTTCTTGGACTTTGCTATACCGTGTCCTATTCGGCCTACGTATTGTTGTTTCTCTGCAAATTCTACCTAAAAGGTTTTGGCAGCGTGGGTGGGCATAGTTTTCTCCACCGAGGCTGGACGGAGGGCATTATGGTCATGCTAATCGCCATGGAAACAGGATTCTTAGAGCTTAAAAAACTCGAGCGAATCCTCCTACTGAGTATTCTGATGTACACCGTGCTCTCGTCAACCATTCAATCCGTTTACGAAATACTGGACCCTGTTTTGCTTTCGCTTGCCGCATCAAATAGCCGTAGTGTGTGGAAGCATTTTAGAGCTCTGAGCATGTGCATAGCATTGCTGCTCGTGCCCCTGTACCTAAGCTACATGATGTTTGTCGTGTTTGAAGCTGAAGTCTGGCTTATGATAATCATCTCCAGCTGTCTATTGACAACGATACAGACTCTCGGATCTCTCACGATCTATCTACTTTTCATGGCCGATCATCGACGGGCCGAACCCTGGATCAGCTTGGACGATCTTGTTTACGGCATACACGCTATGTGTCACGTCTTGGAGTTCGGTATTGCGCTGTCGGTACTCTTCTACAGCGGAATGGAATCCCTCCACAGTGAATACAACCTGTTAGGTGCTGGGGTTATTCTCGTCCACTGCTACTTCAACGTTTTTCAGCGGGCCCAAGCCGGTTGGCAGAGCTTCCTTCAGCGGAGGGATGCAGTCCATAAAATCAACTCCCTTCCCTCCGCCACTCCAGAGGAATTAGCATCCCTCACCGATGTCTGCGCGATTTGCTTCGAAGGGATGAAATTTGCCAAGGTCACTCCTTGCCGTCACTACTTTCACGATGTCTGTTTGCGACGGTGGCTGTATGTACAGGACAAGTGCCCGTTGTGTCATCAGAGTATTATACCACGAGGTTGGAGGTCGTCGGATGAGAATGGCGACGCGAGGGACGAGTTACCACGGCAACCGCATGTTGGACAAGGAGATGCAGACATGCCGTGGCAGTAAATATTGGGAGTTTTAGATTATCACTTGACTATATGGACTGCGACGTGATGACGTTGATGTTGAGGCTTTGTGCATGGATCAAGTTGTCTTTCACGGCACTCCCACAATCGAGAATGCCAAAATCACTGTCGCCGCATTATCGATTGTGGCAGTGGACGTCCGAGATGACTTGACACATTCGCAAAGACTTAACACCGACGTCATCACGTCACAGTCCACATAGGCGACATGACAATCTAGAACATATTAATAACTGCCAATCCATTTTCTGTTGAATTTCATTGTTTTGCTCTTAATCACAATTACATGTACGTTGCGGTGTACGAATTAAACATTTAATTGTTGACCACTAATGTGGGGTGTTTTAGTGGTGTGTTTCAAAATAAAGACATTTCATTGGCGGAGCAAGGAGCAATGAACATGTCTGTTCCTGACATCGCGCAGTATGCTTGATTAACTGTTTGTAATTGCATACATGTATGTGTTTGGTCATGCACTTCAAATTGTTTTCCATAATTTATGTCGGTAATCAGGGACGAGATGCATTTTCATGCATAATATAATTAATTATAAATTTGCTGCCAATTTGTTTTTGTTTTTTTACACAAATTTTGCTGTGCTCTAAAATTTATTTTAAAATTAATTTGCAAATTTTTGGCAATTAAATGTGTACAAATGACATTTCTGTGTAATTATGACCAAAAAAATTATATGTGACCCGCTTTGCAAAACAGGTCCCCTAATGCCCATTTCACACGAGCGCTGAAAACACATCTGCAATGATTGGCGACCGGTGTCTGACGCCAAGAACGCTTGTGATTTGATCGCAAGCTTTCACACATCACAACTGCAAAAGTGTGCATGCGTAACGGGACTACAACGCACAGTATTCTCGTGTAAATCGCACACCGTACATTGACATGATCAATCCTGGTGGTCATCGCATCCATGCGAAATTTTAGTCTCGATGAAAGGTCTCGATCCGTGTGATCCGTACACACGGGACCTGTGCGATTTGGTGGCAGGGATGCACTTTCACACGACACCATATCCCTGCGTTTTTGACATCGATGCGATTTCGTTGCACATGGACCCTTGTCTACAGTGCCAGTGTAAAATGGCCTTAAGATCCAAGCTTATTAAAAGACAAAAAAACAATGGAAATTCCTGGCGGTGCCCAGATACTCCCTGTAATGTCTGTCATGATTTTGTATTTTAATGAGCGTGAATCTGCCACAGATTTCTTTTTTATGGTCTTGAGAACTTGACCTAGCCTGCGCAACAGACGGGTCACATATGATATGCCAGCATGCCTGTACTTAAATTTTGTGCTTCGTAATTTATTTCTTATTGGAGAATTAAGCAAGCAGGATTTTGCCAAATGATTTTAAATTATTTTTTTCTAAATATATGAACTTTAATCTGCATCTTTGCTAATGAAATAATTTCATATTGTGTACATAAAAAAAATGGCATTCCGGAAAATACACAAAATAGGTGTATGTGTACAGATGTACAGGGGGTGGGGAGGGGGGGGGGGGAGGGGGGAGGGGGGAAGGGTGATCTACACGGTCATGCTCCTGTAATATGGAAAGACTTTATAAAAAAAAACAGGTTTTATTGTATGTACCCTTGACCTGGGATATGGTGGTCTAGTGGATAGCGCGTTAGACTTTCGGGCCACAGGTCCATGGTTCGAGGCCTGGTCACTGCTATTGCATTGTGTCCTTAGACAAGACACTTTACTCCACATTGTCTCTCTCCACCCAGGTGTATAAATGAATACCGGCAAAAAATGGTTGAGAAACCCAACTAACTGCTGTGGGTAAACCTGTGATGGACTGGCATCCCATCCAGCTTGAGTAACAATGCTCCTAGTCACTCCATGCCAATAAAACCAGGGATGAGTACCGGCTGTATGAGCAAGCTTGGCTCGTGAAACGACTTTATCTACATGTACATGTACCTACCCTTGACCTGTATGGTTCATTATGGTTGTGAAATGTTCATCATTGAATTTCTATACCAGTACATTTTTGTTGGAATTTTTGTGTACAATATTAATTTTGTATTTTATCTTGAGCATGTATTTTAAATACAATTCCGGTGAAGTAGCTGTAGTATAAACTCTGGAGCTTTTGTTTTTAAAACAGATAATAAGCTGCAGAATTATCCCTATTTCATTCATAAAAAGATTGGATAATAAAGAGAAACCATTGAAAGATATAAATATTATTCAAATTTATGTTGATGGTTTTGTACTTTACCAATATATTACTTTTGAGAATATCATATTTTGTTCATTTTAATTGTATTACGGAATGAGAGCCTTTAAAATTAATTTGTTGCCAATGTTTGTTCACTTTTTATAATATTCCATAAATTAGTGGACATGATCCTGAATGTTAAAATTGTCACTTTCTAGCTTTTCATGTAACGTGTTCCGTCGCAAGTGTTCTGTGAAATGCAACCGTCAAATTTCGATGGGTTTGAGCAATTAAGATGCGTTTTACGTCTTTACACACTGAATTTCAGCAAAAATAGTGTTAAAACTTAAAATCTTGCTTGGAAATGTATAGAAGATTGTATACCTACAAATGTATCCTAAATTGGACTATACAGATATTCTTGACTTTCTGTGGAAAGCAATAGAGACCTACATGCACACTAAATGTGAGCAAAACAGGACTAGACACAATTTGTATGTATGGATGGACAAAGTGTAACTAAATATGTTTTTGCTGTTGTAGTTGAAAAGCATTATTGTTACAAGTCATACATCAAAAAACCTGTACATGTATGAATGGGCATCGCTAGTATACCAAGGTGAAAAATAGAAAAGAAAACATGCTTGTGACTGCTATTGAAAGACATACAGTAATATTGGTTGGATTTGTTTTTATAAAAAAATTATGAAATTTTTAATGTTGTTATTAACTTCCAAAGTTAGCAAGAATCATTATTTCTGATACAGATACCTTGTCATTTAAAGTTAATAATGTTTATGTAATGACTGGTGCGATTTTAGGACAGTCAAATGTTCATTGCTAATTTTGATTGTCAAGTACAATAAAGGAAACTTCTGAGTCATCTCTGAGACATTTATTTAAAATATATATTTTCTGATTAAGAATTTCAGGAAATGTTAACCATGAAAAACTGCAGACCAAAAAAAATTGAGAAAAATTGCGAAATTTGATAAATTTGTAATGTTTGGCCAAATATTTTATGATTTAGATTTTCTCCAAAATTGCAGGAAATATTGCTTAGAAATCCATAGATGATATTCCTTGATTTTGACCTTGACTTCTCACCCAGGAATAAAATATGCAATTTTGAACTTTTCGGATTTTGAGGAAAAATGTCAAATTTGTTTGGCCAAGATTTCCATTTTTATTAGAGATTAGCTTGAAAAACTGCTGAAATAGGTTCCAAACGGGCTAAATGTTCGTTAAGGAGTCATTTCTGAGACATCTTTTAAAAAGTCAATTTTGGGCCAATTTTGAGAAAAAATTGCTGGACTAACCCCTTATGAAATTTGTCATTTTTGGCCAAAAATGTTATGATTTAGATTTTCTCCAAAATTGCAGGAAATGTTGCTTAGAACCCATAAATGATATTCCTTGATTTTGACCTTGACTTCTCACCCAGGAATAAAATATGCAATTTTGAACTTTTCGGATTTTGAGGGAAAATGTCAAATATTTTGGCAAAAATTTCCATTTTTATTAGAGATTAGCTTGAAAAACTGCTGAAATAGGTTCCAAACGGGCTAAATGTTCGTAAGGAGTAATTTCTGAGACATCTTTTAAAAAGTCAATTTTGGGCCAATTTTGAGAAAAATTGATGGACTAACCCCTTATGAAATTTGTCATTTTTGGCCAAAAATGTTATGATTTAGATTTTCTCCAAAATTGCAGGAAATGTTACTTAGAACCCATAAATGATATTCCTTGATTTTGACCTTGACTTCTCACCCAGGAATAAAATATGCAATTTTGAACTTTTCGGATTTTGAGGAAAAATGTCAAATTTGTTTGGCCAAGATTTCCATTTTTATTAGAGATTAGCTTGAAAAACTGCTGAAATAGGTTCCAAACGGGCTAAATGTTCGTAAGGAGTAATTTCTGAGACATCTTTAAAAAAGGCAATTTTGGGCCAATTTTGAGAAAAATTGCTGGACTAACCCCTTATGAAATTTGTCATTTTTGGCCAAAAATGTTATGATTTAGATTTTCTCCAAAATTGCAGGAATTGTTGCTTAGAACCCATAAATGATATTCGTTGATTTTGGCCTTGACTTCTCACCCAGGAATAAAATATGCAATTTTGAACTTTTCGGATTTTGAGGAAAAATGTCAAATTTGTTTGGCCAAGATTTCCATTTTTATTAGAGATTAGCTTGAAAAACTGCTGAAATAGGTTCCAAACTGGCTAAATGTTCGTAAGGAGTAATTTCTGAGACATCTTTTAAAAAGGCAATTTTGGGCCAATTTTGAGAAAGATTGCTGGACTAACCCCTTATGAAATTTGTCATTTTTGGCCAAAAATGTTATGATTTAGATTTTCTCCAAAATTGCAGGAAATGTTGCTTAGAACCCATAAATGATATTCCTTGATTTTGACCTTGACTTCTCACCCAGGAATAAAATATGCAATTTTGAACTTTTCGGATTTTGAGGGAAAATGTCAAATATTTTGGCAAAAATTTCCATTTTTATTAGAGATTAGCTTGAAAAACTGCTGAAATAGGTTCCAAACGGGCTAAATGTTCGTTAAGGAGTCATTTCTGAGACATCTTTTAAAAAGTCAATTTTGGGCCAATTTTGAGAAAAATTGATGGACTAACCCCTTATGAAATTTGTCATTTTTGGCCAAAAATGTTATGATTTAGATTTTCTCCAAAATTGCAGGAATTGTTGCTTAGAACCCATAAATGATATTCGTTGATTTTGGCCTTGACTTCTCACCCAGGAATAAAATATGCAATTTTGAACTTTTCGGATTTTGAGGAAAAATGTCAAATTTGTTTGGCCAAGATTTCCATTTTTATTAGAGATTAGCTTGAAAAACTGCTGAAATAGGTTCCAAACTGGCTAAATGTTCGTAAGGAGTAATTTCTGAGACATCTTTAAAAAAGGCAATTTTGGGCCAATTTTGAGAACAATTGCTGGACTAACCCCTTATGAAATTTGTCATTTTTGGCCAAAAATGTTATGATTTAGATTTTCTCCAAAATTGCAGGAAATGTTGCTTAGAACCCATAAATGATATTCCTTGATTTTGACCTTGACTTCTCACCCAGGAATAAAATATGCAATTTTGAACTTTTCGGATTTTGAGGGAAAATGTCAAATATTTTGGCAAAAATTTCCATTTTTATTAGAGATTAGCTTGAAAAACTGCTGAAATAGGTTCCAAACGGGCTAAATGTTCGTTAAGGAGTCATTTCTGAGACATCTTTTAAAAAGTCAATTTTGGGCCAATTTTGAGAAAAATTGCTGGACTAACCCCTTATGAAATTTGTCATTTTTGGCCAAAAATGTTATGATTTAGATTTTCTCCAAAATTGCAGGAAATGTTGCTGAGAACCCATAAATGATATTCCTTGATTTTGACCTTGACTTCTCACCCAGGAATAAAATATGCAATTTTGAACTTTTCGGATTTTGAGGGAAAATGTCAAATATTTTGGCAAAAAATTCCATTTTTATTAGAGATTAGCTTGAAAAACTGCTGAAATAGGTTCCAAACGGGCTAAATGTTCGTTAAGGAGTCATTTCTGAGACATCTTTTAAAAAGTCAATTTTGGGCCAATTTTGAGAAAATTTGATGGACTAACCCCTTATGAAATTTGTCATTTTTGGCCAAAAATGTTATGATTTAGATTTTCTCCAAAATTGCAGGAATTGTTGCTTAGAACCCATAAATGATATTCGTTGATTTTGGCCTTGACTTCTCACCCAGGAATAAAATATGCAATTTTGAACTTTTCGGATTTTGAGGAAAAATGTCAAATTTGTTTGGCCAAGATTTCCATTTTTATTAGAGATTAGCTTGAAAAACTGCTGAAATAGGTTCCAAACTGGCTAAATGTTCGTAAGGAGTAATTTCTGAGACATCTTTAAAAAAGGCAATTTTGGGCCAATTTTGAGAACAATTGCTGGACTAACCCCTTATGAAATTTGTCATTTTTGGCCAAAAATGTTATGATTTAGATTTTCTCCAAAATTGCAGGAAATGTTGCTTAGAACCCATAAATGATATTCCTTGATTTTGACCTTGACTTCTCACCCAGGAATAAAATATGCAATTTTGAACTTTTCGGATTTTGAGGGAAAATGTCAAATATTTTGGCAAAAATTTCCATTTTTATTAGAGATTAGCTTGAAAAACTGCTGAAATAGGTTCCAAACGGGCTAAATGTTCGTTAAGGAGTCATTTCTGAGACATCTTTTAAAAAGTCAATTTTGGGCCAATTTTGAGAAAAATTGCTGGACTAACCCCTTATGAAATTTGTCATTTTTGGCCAAAAATGTTATGATTTAGATTTTCTCCAAAATTGCAGGAAATGTTGCTGAGAACCCATAAATGATATTCCTTGATTTTGACCTTGACTTCTCACCCAGGAATAAAATATGCAATTTTGAACTTTTCGGATTTTGAGGGAAAATGTCAAATATTTTGGCAAAAAATTCCATTTTTATTAGAGATTAGCTTGAAAAACTGCTGAAATAGGTTCCAAACGGGCTAAATGTTCGTTAAGGAGTCATTTCTGAGACATCTTTTAAAAAGTCAATTTTGGGCCAATTTTGAGAAAAATTGATGGACTAACCCCTTATGAAATTTGTCATTTTTGGCCAAAAATGTTATGATTTAGATTTTCTCCAAAATTGCAGGAATTGTTGCTTAGAACCCATAAATGATATTCGTTGATTTTGGCCTTGACTTCTCACCCAGGAATAAAATATGCAATTTTGAACTTTTCGGATTTTTAGGGAAAATGTCAAATACTTTTGGCAAAAAATTCCATTTTTATTAGAAATTAGCTTGAAAAACTGCTGAAATAGGTTCCAAACGGGCTAAATGTTCGTGAGGAGTCATTTCTGAGACATCTTTAAAAAAGTCAATTTTTTGCCAATTTTATGAAATTTGTAATTTTTGGCCAAAAATGTTATGATTTAGATTTTCTCCAAAATTGCAGGAAATGTTGCTTAGAACCCATAAATGATATTCGTTGATTTTGGCCTTGACTTCTCACCCAGGAATAAAATATGCAATTTTGAACTTTTCGGATTTTTAGGAAAAATGTCAAATACTTTTGGCAAAAAATTCCATTTTTATTAGAAATTAGCTTGAAAAACTGCTGAAATAGGTTCCAAACGGGCTAAATGTTCGTTAAGGAGTCATTTCTGAGACATCTTTTAAAAAGTCAATTTTGGGCCAATTTTGAGAAAAATTGCTGGACTAACCCCTTATGAAATTTGTCATTTTTGGCCAAAAATGTTATGATTTAGATTTTCTCCAAAATTGCAGGAAATGTTGCTTAGAACCCATAAATGATATTCCTTGATTTTGACCTTGACTTCTCACCCAGGAATAAAATATGCAATTTTGAACTTTTCGGATTTTGAGGGAAAATGTCAAATATTTTGGCAAAAATTTCCATTTTTATTAGAGATTAGCTTGAAAAACTGCTGAAATAGGTTCCAAACGGGCTAAATGTTCGTTAAGGAGTCATTTTTGAGACATCTATTAAAAAGTCAATTTTGGGCCAATTTTGAGAAAAATTGCTGGACTAACCCCTTATGAAATTTGTCATTTTTGGCCAAAAATGTTATGATTTAGATTTTCTCCAAAATTGCAGGAAATGTTGCTTAGAACCCATAAATGATATTCCTTGATTTTGACCTTGACTTCTCACCCAGGAATAAAATATGCAATTTTGAACTTTTCGGATTTTGAGGGAAAATGTCAAATATTTTGGCAAAAATTTCCATTTTTATTAGAAATTAGCTTGAAAAACTGCTGAAATAGGTTCCAAACGGGCTAAATGTTCGTTAAGGAGTCATTTCTGAGACATCTTTTAAAAAGTCAATTTTGGGCCAATTTTGAGAAAAATTGCTGGACTAACCCCTTATGAAATTTGTCATTTTTGGCCAAAAATGTTATGATTTAGATTTTCTCCAAAATTGCAGGAATTGTTGCTTAGAACCCATAAATGATATTCGTTGATTTTGGCCTTGACTTCTCACCCAGGAATAAAATATGCAATTTTGAACTTTTCGGATTTTTAGGAAAAATGTCAAATACTTTTGGCAAAAATTTCCATTTTTATTAGAAATTAGCTTGAAAAACTGCTGAAATAGGTTCCAAACGGGCTAAATGTTCGTGAGGAGTCATTTCTGAGACATCTTTTAAAAAGTCATTTTTTTGCCAATTTTATGAAATTTGTCATTTTTGGCCAAAAATGTTATGATTTAGATTTTCTCCAAAATTGCAGGAAATGTTGCTTAGAACCCATCAATGATATTCCTTGATTTTGACCTTGACTTCTCACCCAGGAATAAAATATGGAATTGTTGAACTTTTCGGATTTTGAGGAAAAATGTCAAATTTGTTTGGCCAAGATTTCCATTTTTATTAGAGATTAGCTTGAAAAACTGCTGAAATAGGTTCCAAACGGGCTAAATGTTCGTAAGGAGTCATTTCTGAGACATCTTTAAAAAAGGCAATTTTGGGCCAATTTTGAGAAAAATTGCTGGACTAACCCCTTATGAAATTTGTCATTTTTGGCCAAAAATGTTATGATTTAGATTTTCTCCAAAATTGCAGGAAATGTTGCTGAGAACCCATAAATGATATTCCTTGATTTTGACCTTGACTTCTCACCCAGGAATAAAATATGCAATTTTGAACTTTTCGGATTTTGAGGGAAAATGTCAAATATTTTGGCAAAAAAATCCATTTTTATTAGAGATTAGCTTGAAAAACTGCTGAAATAGGTTCCAAACGGGCTAAATGTTCGTTAAGGAGTCATTTCTGAGACATCTTTTAAAAAGTCAATTTTGGGCCAATTTTGAGAAAAATTGATGGACTAACCCCTTATGAAATTTGTCATTTTTGGCCAAAAATGTTATGATTTAGATTTTCTCCAAAATTGCAGGAATTGTTGCTTAGAACCCATAAATGATATTCGTTGATTTTGGCCTTGACTTCTCACCCAGGAATAAAATATGCAATTTTGAACTTTTCGGATTTTTAGGGAAAATGTCAAATACTTTTGGCAAAAAATTCCATTTTTATTAGAAATTAGCTTGAAAAACTGCTGAAATAGGTTCCAAACGGGCTAAATGTTCGTGAGGAGTCATTTCTGAGACATCTTTAAAAAAGTCAATTTTTTGCCAATTTTATGAAATTTGTAATTTTTGGCCAAAAATGTTATGATTTAGATTTTCTCCAAAATTGCAGGAAATGTTGCTTAGAACCCATAAATGATATTCGTTGATTTTGGCCTTGACTTCTCACCCAGGAATAAAATATGCAATTTTGAACTTTTCGGATTTTTAGGAAAAATGTCAAATACTTTTGGCAAAAAATTCCATTTTTATTAGAAATTAGCTTGAAAAACTGCTGAAATAGGTTCCAAACGGGCTAAATGTTCGTTAAGGAGTCATTTCTGAGACATCTTTTAAAAAGTCAATTTTGGGCCAATTTTGAGAAAAATTGCTGGACTAACCCCTTATGAAATTTGTCATTTTTGGCCAAAAATGTTATGATTTAGATTTTCTCCAAAATTGCAGGAAATGTTGCTTAGAACCCATAAATGATATTCCTTGATTTTGACCTTGACTTCTCACCCAGGAATAAAATATGCAATTTTGAACTTTTCGGATTTTGAGGGAAAATGTCAAATATTTTGGCAAAAATTTCCATTTTTATTAGAGATTAGCTTGAAAAACTGCTGAAATAGGTTCCAAACGGGCTAAATGTTCGTTAAGGAGTCATTTTTGAGACATCTATTAAAAAGTCAATTTTGGGCCAATTTTGAGAAAAATTGCTGGACTAACCCCTTATGAAATTTGTCATTTTTGGCCAAAAATGTTATGATTTAGATTTTCTCCAAAATTGCAGGAAATGTTGCTTAGAACCCATAAATGATATTCCTTGATTTTGACCTTGACTTCTCACCCAGGAATAAAATATGCAATTTTGAACTTTTCGGATTTTGAGGGAAAATGTCAAATATTTTGGCAAAAATTTCCATTTTTATTAGAAATTAGCTTGAAAAACTGCTGAAATAGGTTCCAAACGGGCTAAATGTTCGTTAAGGAGTCATTTCTGAGACATCTTTTAAAAAGTCAATTTTGGGCCAATTTTGAGAAAAATTGCTGGACTAACCCCTTGTGAAATTTGTCATTTTTGGCCAAAAATGTTATGATTTAGATTTTCTCCAAAATTGCAGGAATTGTTGCTTAGAACCCATAAATGATATTCGTTGATTTTGGCCTTGACTTCTCACCCAGGAATAAAATATGCAATTTTGAACTTTTCGGATTTTTAGGAAAAATGTCAAATACTTTTGGCAAAAATTTCCATTTTTATTAGAAATTAGCTTGAAAAACTGCTGAAATAGGTTCCAAACGGGCTAAATGTTCGTGAGGAGTCATTTCTGAGACATCTTTTAAAAAGTCATTTTTTTGCCAATTTTATGAAATTTGTCATTTTTGGCCAAAAATGTTATGATTTAGATTTTCTCCAAAATTGCAGGAAATGTTGCTTAGAACCCATCAATGATATTCCTTGATTTTGACCTTGACTTCTCACCCAGGAATAAAATATGGAATTGTTGAACTTTTCGGATTTTGAGGAAAAATGTCAAATTTGTTTGGCCAAGATTTCCATTTTTATTAGAGATTAGCTTGAAAAACTGCTAAAAAAAGGTTCCAAACGGGCTAAATGTTCGTAAGGAGTCATTTCTGAGACATCTTTAAAAAAGGCAATTTTGGGCCAATTTTGAGAAAAATTGCTGGACTAACCCCTTATGAAATTTGTCATTTTTGGCCAAAAATGTTATGATTAAGATTTTCTCCAAAATTGCAGGAAATGTTGCTTAGAACCCATAAATGATATTCCTTGATTTTGACCTCGACTTCTCACCCAGGGAATAAAATATAAAATTTTGAACATTTCGGATTTTAAGGAAAAACGTTTTTTGGCCAAAGTTTTTATTAGAAATTAGCTTGAAAAAAATGCTGAAATAGGTTGCAAACGGGCTAAATCCAGGTCACTTCCTGCAATTCTCAAAATTGGCAATAAATTGACTTTTTATAAGATGCCATAGTGCCCCTCCAGTTGGCCTCAGTGCCTTGCCCCCCTTTTTTAACATAACATTTTTAACATAAAATGTTTTGCCTAAAATGACAAATTTCATAAGGGGTTAGTCCAACAATTTTTCTCAAAATTGGCCAAACGTTGACCTTTTTAAAGATGTATCAGAAATTGCAGGAAATGTTGCCGAGTACCCATATGATACACCTTGAATTTGATATGGACTGCTCACCCAGGGAATGAAATATGAAAACACAGACAAGGTTTCAACAGCACCGTTGCCGTTTTATTTGTTATTGCATTAAGAAGTGTTGAGTTGCAAAGTTTTGCCAGTTTTGACAAACATAATATTTCAAGATAGACATGGTTTGTTATTCATTAGAAATAATGGGCGTATATTTATTCTTTTAATACTTTTATTTGACTTGGAATTAATTTTGTCCAACTATATAGCAGCCTATTTGAAAACCAAGATGAGTACCAATAAATATGCAATTTTGAACTTTTCGGATTTTGAGGAAAAATGTCAAATTTGTTTGGCCAAGATTTCCATTTTTATTAGAGATTAGCTTGAAAAACTGCTAAAAAAAGGTTCCAAACGGGCTAAATGTTCGTAAGGAGTCATTTCTGAGACATCTTTAAAAAAGGCAATTTTGGGCCAATTTTGAGAAAAATTGCTGGACTAACCCCTTATGAAATTTGTCATTTTTGGCCAAAAATGTTATGATTTAGATTTTCTCCAAAATTGCAGGAAATGTTGCTGAGAACCCATAAATGATATTCCTTGATTTTGACCTTGACTTCTCACCCAGGAATAAAATATGCAATTTTGAACTTTTCGGATTTTGAGGGAAAATGTCAAATATTTTGGCAAAAAATTCCATTTTTATTAGAGATTAGCTTGAAAAACTGCTGAAATAGGTTCCAAACGGGCTAAATGTTCGTTAAGGAGTCATTTCTGAGACATCTTTTAAAAAGTCAATTTTGGGCCAATTTTGAGAAAAATTGATGGACTAACCCCTTATGAAATTTGTCATTTTTGGCCAAAAATGTTATGATTTAGATTTTCTCCAAAATTGCAGGAATTGTTGCTTAGAACCCATAAATGATATTCGTTGATTTTGGCCTTGACTTCTCACCCAGGAATAAAATATGCAATTTTGAACTTTTCGGATTTTTAGGGAAAATGTCAAATACTTTTGGCAAAAAAATCCATTTTTATTAGAAATTAGCTTGAAAAACTGCTGAAATAGGTTCCAAACGGGCTAAATGTTCGTGAGGAGTCATTTCTGAGACATCTTTAAAAAAGTAAATTTTTTGCCAATTTTATGAAATTTGTAATTTTTGGCCAAAAATGTTATGATTTAGATTTTCTCCAAAATTGCAGGAAATGTTGCTTAGAACCCATAAATGATATTCGTTGATTTTGGCCTTGACTTCTCACCCAGGAATAAAATATGCAATTTTGAACTTTTCGGATTTTTAGGAAAAATGTCAAATACTTTTGGCAAAAAATTCCATTTTTATTAGAAATTAGCTTGAAAAACTGCTGAAATAGGTTCCAAACGGGCTAAATGTTCGTTAAGGAGTCATTTCTGAGACATCTTTTAAAAAGTCAATTTTGGGCCAATTTTGAGAAAAATTGCTGGACTAACCCCTTATGAAATTTGTCATTTTTGGCCAAAAATGTTATGATTTAGATTTTCTCCAAAATTGCAGGAAATGTTGCTTAGAACCCATAAATGATATTCCTTGATTTTGACCTTGACTTCTCACCCAGGAATAAAATATGCAATTTTGAACTTTTCGGATTTTGAGGGAAAATGTCAAATATTTTGGCAAAAATTTCCATTTTTATTAGAGATTAGCTTGAAAAACTGCTGAAATAGGTTCCAAACGGGCTAAATGTTCGTTAAGGAGTCATTTTTGAGACATCTATTAAAAAGTCAATTTTGGGCCAATTTTGAGAAAAATTGCTGGACTAACCCCTTATGAAATTTGTCATTTTTGGCCAAAAATGTTATGATTTAGATTTTCTCCAAAATTGCAGGAATTGTTGCTTAGAACCCATAAATGATATTCGTTGATTTTGGCCTTGACTTCTCACCCAGGAATAAAATATGCAATTTTGAACTTTTCGGATTTTTAGGAAAAATGTCAAATACTTTTGGCAAAAATTTCCATTTTTATTAGAAATTAGCTTGAAAAACTGCTGAAATAGGTTCCAAACGGGCTAAATGTTCGTGAGGAGTCATTTCTGAGACATCTTTTAAAAAGTCATTTTTTTGCCAATTTTATGAAATTTGTCATTTTTGGCCAAAAATGTTATGATTTAGATTTTCTCCAAAATTGCAGGAAATGTTGCTTAGAACCCATCAATGATATTCCTTGATTTTGACCTTGACTTCTCACCCAGGAATAAAATATGGAATTGTTGAACTTTTCGGATTTTGAGGAAAAATGTCAAATTTGTTTGGCCAAGATTTCCATTTTTATTAGAGATTAGCTTGAAAAACGGCTAAAAAAAGGTTCCAAACGGGCTAAATGTTCGTAAGGAGTCATTTCTGAGACATCTTTAAAAAAGGCAATTTTGGGCCAATTTTGAGAAAAATTGCTGGACTAACCCCTTATGAAATTTGTCATTTTTGGCCAAAAATGTTATGATTAAGATTTTCTCCAAAATTGCAGGAAATGTTGCTTATGATTTAGATTTTCTCCAAAATTGCAGGAAATGTTGCTTAGAACCCATAAATGATATTCCTTGATTTTGACCTCGACTTCTCACCCAGGGAATAAAATATAAAATTTTGAACATTTCGGATTTTAAGGAAAAACGTTTTTTGGCCAAAGTTTTTATTAGAAATTAGCTTGAAAAAAATGCTGAAATAGGTTGCAAACGGGCTAAATCCAGGTCACTTCCTGCAATTCTCAAAATTGGCAATAAATTGACTTTTTATAAGATGCCATAGTGCCCCTCCAGTTGGCCTCAGTGCCTTGCCCCCCTTTTTTAACATAACATTTTTAACATAAAATGTTTTGCCTAAAATGACAAATTTCATAAGGGGTTAGTCCAACAATTTTTCTCAAAATTGGCCAAACGTTGACCTTTTTAAAGATGTATCAGAAATTGCAGGAAATGTTGCCGAGTACCCATATGATACACCTTGAATTTGATATGGACTGCTCACCCAGGGAATGAAATATGAAAACACAGACAAGGTTTCAACAGCACCGTTGCCGTTTTATTTGTTATTGCATTAAGAAGTGTTGAGTTGCAAAGTTTTGCCAGTTTTGACAAACATAATATTTCAAGATAGACATGGTTTGTTATTCATTAGAAATAATGGGCGTATATTTATTCTTTTAATACTTTTATTTGACTTGGAATTAATTTTGTCCAACTATATAGCAGCCTATTTGAAAACCAAGATGAGTACCACTTGTTAGTTTGCTGCTCAAAATATTAACTCGCTGTAAAAATTAGTGGCGTCACGTTTCGACTCTAGCAGAGTCTTTCTCAAAAGCAAAATGATTCACCGTCCATTTTTAGTCTTTGACATGCACAACAGGGGTAAAAACAAAAACGCAAAAATTTGCTTTCTACGACTTGTACAAATGGACTTCTAGCAGAAAATGGCGCTAAATTTGCAGCCATTTTGAAATCCAAGATGGCCGCCATCTGCAACCCCTAAGATTTTGCCAACATTTGTTTTCCCTTGTTCTTAAGGGTCTGATTGAGACAACTAGCTATGTGGCATTTTCCCACTCCTTTGGTGCCCACAGGCCTTAATGTTATGCCACATGCCTGCGAACTATACATGTTTATATGTATTTTTCCCCCCCTGTAATTTCCTTAACCGTGAGGCAAACAGCGAATGGCCTTATGCCCTGATGCCAATATACACTTTCTGAGACCAACTTGGCCAGCATGCCCTATCCTCCTAAATTTAATGGGTTTGTATACACTAATAACCAGTAAAAATTTGTATCAAAGTTGGCCATAGTGCCCCTCCAGTTGGCCACAGTGCCCCTCCAGTTGGCCACATATTGTGCTGGGTATATGCTACGTGGTACACGCCATTGCATAGCAACCAACAGTCTGGTTGCTTTATGCCCTTTTATCCTACAGTGAACATGGCATTGATTCTGTACTTCACACCTGCCGCGTGTACCACATAGTA
This sequence comes from Henricia sp. BOLD:AAB3569, assembly GCA_037783545.1. Taxonomy (NCBI): domain Eukaryota; kingdom Metazoa; phylum Echinodermata; class Asteroidea; order Spinulosida; family Echinasteridae; genus Henricia; species Henricia sp. BOLD:AAB3569. The sequence goes on along the minus strand of JBBELK010000454.1, from coordinate 2,834,487 downwards.
ACAAAAATTTAGTCTAGTCAAGTGGATACCAACTGTGCATGTGAAAAGACATTATTCATGCAAAAAACTAAAAAGGACAATTCATATAACTTGCTTGAAATGACGACATAAGGGGCCATTTAAAGTTGTCAATTTTCACGGTTCTACAGAGCGTATTTTTAAGACCCTGCTACCTCCCCCAGAAATACGACTTATCAATATTGGTTTGTCACTGCCATGAAACATTTTACAAGTGACAACTTTGGACGGCCCCTAAGGACTGCAGCACAAAAACATGGAGTCAGTTGTAGTCTCATGCTCAAGTCTAATCAAACCCTGCAAAATATGGATTTAGCAGAAAACAGATGACATACAATTTCCCGCTAGTATTGTTCAGTTTACACAGTTCTTCAACTTAGTTGAAAAAATCCTGCTGGTTTTGTTCAGTTGACAGAGTCCTTTAACTCTTAGTAGGAAATCCTTCATCCAGGTCGCCATTTTCCAGCATTTCCTTGACGATGTCTAATCCCCCGACGAGGTCTCCGTTTAGATAGAGCTGTGGGTACGTTGGCCAGTTGGAGTAGGTCTTCAAAGCTGGTGCGAAGAAAACAGGGAAAAATGTAAAATGTACGATTTTACTCCTAACCCCAGAAGGACCCCAGGTCAAGTTCGATTCACAACTATAGCTATAGTTCAACTATTTCTAACGATGGTTAGTTGTGACTGGTCGACCATTTGGAACCAGGCCACAGGGCACGGTCGCACTGGTCACTGGTACCCATCAGGTAATGAGTTGATGCAGTTGATTAGAGAACCAACTGACTAACCAAAGGTCTTCGCACTTTAGCGTTTGTGTTCAAACATAAACTTTCATGGTTTTTTTTTAAAGTGGTTAAAACCACTTCACGACAGGGAACGGCATATATGCAGTTCTAAGTGCGAGTGTCTTGGGGGCGGTTATACAGAATTAGCCCATGAATTAGACCAGGGCAGAGCTGACCTCTTATCTTGTTGGCTTGAGGTCAAGTCAGTTTTTGGTTTTTGATCTGTGACTTGACTCTGGAGAAAATGACTTGCGACTGGACTTGGGAAATAAGATTGATTTACGACTTGAAATAAAAACTAATCATCAAGTCTTCAGCCCCAGAGACATACATGTATACTGCATAACCAAAACTGCTAGTGCAGTCTCCTGCTCCAGGGGAATAAATTGGAAAATGCCTAGCGTCACGAAGTGGTTAATGAGCGTGTTACGTAAAGGATTTTAAAACTCATTATTAGTTCTGTTTATCTTTTTTGAACTTATATTCATAATCTGGTACAAAGCTATTTCTGACGGGCGTTTGAACCATCAGTCCTCAGTCATCCATTAGGGTATTCTAGATTTCTTGGTGTCATAAAAAAGACGACACGGTGATGAAACGGATAGTAGTTGCCGTTTTCAAAAATTCTCAGTCATTACCGAGTAATTGGCAATTTCATCTCGGTTTCCTTTTTTCTTGGACACCATGTATAGAAAACCCGATGACCTCGCGTATCATCTTACCTTGTCTAACTTGGTTGTCTTGTAAGATGTCAAACGTCTTGTAGTCAATGTTCTTATCATTGAGAATCCCCACTATTGTTCTACTAAAGCCACATAGTGGTTCCTCAGGGTTGCCTTTCATGAACAGCATGCACGGAGCAGAGGTGATCAACTTCTTAAGTTTTGCGTTCAAATCCTGTAAAGAATACACTAACTGTTACGAGCTACGTTGTGCCTGTGAAGGACAGTGTATCAATTTTTGAAGAGTTTTATTAGTGATTATCGAGCAACAAAAGTAACGCAAATTGTTTAGTTTAATTACAATTTAAAATCAAAATTTTAGTTTAATTAACATTTTTTAATTCAGTTGTTATCGAAATACTCACATAACAGCTTCATTTTGCATGACAAAATGTGACCAAACTTAATGAACAAACCCAGTTCTAGGTATTTCATTATTCTATTGACTAACCTTTTGGGGGAAATCCTCATCCAAATCACCATTCTCATTCATTTCCTTGACGATGTCTAAACCTCCCACCAGTTCCCCGTTGAGGTAGAGTTGGGGATATGTCGGCCAGTTGGAAAACGTCTTTAATCCTGGACGAAAAAAATCAAGTTCAACCCTTTCCGTGCGCAAGTGAAAAAAGTACTTTTGTTTGACCTTTGCAGTAATAGGTCAAATAGTAATAAATTTGTTTAATGCTTGCATGTGAATGTTAGTGCGTGAGCGTGTGCATGTAAATGTGCGCATGAATATTCATGTTGCATTATCTTCTGCGTTTACGTGAAGAAACCAGTGGTGTTTGAGTTTACAATGACAAAGTGCATTAATGATGTGTACTTTTGCCTAAAAAAACCTAATCAAGAAATACCAATCACGAGAGAGAACAAAACAATAATGCTGGAGGTGGATATACAACAATTATTGACTGCTTTTTATTCGGGTGATGGTGCAAACTACTGGCCCTCGATGATCTTGAGATGGTAGGCCTGCTATTTCACTTTAACCTTGAGCAAAGAGCAGGCATACCGTCTCAAGATCACTTTGGGACAATGGTTTTGGTTTGCACCGTTACCCTCAAGAACAGTCAATATTTGTATATTATATACCTCATGCGTAGATTCCAGTCATCTGATTGGTTAAAAGTGGGGGCATTAAATCGGCTAGACCCGGCGCGTATATGCCCACCGGTCAATAGTCTTTGCCATGCCCCGGGCATAGTCATTTAGCGGGTTCCGGACGCGCGCATTACATGTTCTAGCATAGCTATAGCTGTGCACCAACTATGCAGCTGTGCGCTTCACGTAAACATTCATCAGGACGGTAATGGCGGAATCTCGATGTCATTTTGTCGTCTGTCGTAGATGATGAAGTCCTTAAGAAAGTAAGAGAAGTGGCCTACAGTGAAAACTGTGTCAGGTGAAATGTGCTACTAAAGTGCCAGGTGATTATGCTACAATGTTTGCTGTAAATATACAACTTTTCCGCCGTAGACCAGCTTCCGAAATCGAAACGCGAAGGACCACTGTCATGACTGTATGATGTCTCGTTACTTTTAACCAACCAGATGACAAAAATCTACACATTCGGTATATAAAACAAATATTGACTGCTGTTTATTCGGGTCATGGTTAAGATTATAGGCCCTCGGTGATCTCGAAGCCATGACTATGCCCCTCGGCTTCCGCCTCGGGGCATAGTCATGGCTTCGAGATCACCTTGGGCCTATAATCTTAACCATGCCCCTCATTGCAGTCAATATTTGTATAATATCCTTCTCTCTCTTAACAGCTCCCCATTTATCGCTTGGGTCGACGAGGCAATTAAGATTAAGATGAATCGAGATTAAAATTAATCGAGATTAAAGGTGCGTGTCCAGAACACTTTTTTTATGCTCCATTTTTCTCATGGTTGTTGAGATTTTGATACCATATCATTTGTCATACGTTTCTAATTACCATTCTGAAATTTCACGTTCTCTTTCCGTATATTTTCAAGGATATTGTCAAAAAACCACTGATGTTTTGTAAACTAATTTATCCATTTCATAAAGCAGTGCAGTGATTACACCAACCTTTTTGATTCCACGTCCAAATTGGAGATTGTAAAATTCCTGTTTTCTTCCCATGGATAGTATTTTGGAGAGGTATTTTATGTGATTGTTAGGTCAGAACGAAATGCATTCTCTGGAAAATCTGGACACACTCCTTAAATATATTACCTTGCCTAACTTGGTTGTCTTCTAAGATGTCAAACGTCTTGTAGTCAATGTTCTTATCATTGAGAATCCCCACTATTGTTCTACTAAAGCCACATCTTGGTTCCTCAGGGATGCCTTTCATGAACAGCATGCAGGGAGCGGAGTTGATCAGCGTCTTAAGTCTCGCATTCAGATCCTGCACAAGGTGACAAATACCCAATTTTAGTTTACCTTTTTATAAATGAAAGAGGTCTTTTTACAAATGAAAATGCTGTGGCGGAGCGGTCTAGTGGATTATATTCAAAACCTGAGTTAGCTTTAAAAGGTAGTGGGTTCGAATCCCGGTCCGATCCATCCATGGTGCGTGTACCCTTGGGGTACTTTGCCATGCATTGCTTTTCTCCACCTAGGAGTAAAAATGGGTACCTGAGAGGAGTGCCTGATAGAAGGCTGAGGCTGTATACTCCCCAGGGAGCTGAGAGGGTGTATGGAGTGCTATGATCAAGGGAAATGATAGCGTAGCAATATCGTCTGTAGACGTGCAACACAAAGCGCCATATGCATAATGCTATCATAGGCACCAGACTAATTTAATTAACATCGTCCTCTTTCAGGACAGCTATATGCATGGACACGCGCCGTACTGATGTTGCCCATGGAATGAGGTTGTGTCGGTGACACACGTCATGTTTTATGGCTGCGGCTGCGAGCTTCCTGTTAGTGTGCCATGCTGCGAGAGAGCCCTAGTCGCGAGTGATAGGAACAGGCTTTTTAGGCCATTCGTTGGCGCCCTTCCTCGATAAAGTGCGCATTAGAGGCGAAGGGAATCAGCGGAATTTTGGCAACCACATGTCCGGAGAGATTTCACTAACATAAAAATGTTCAATCATCATAAGAATGATCGTTAACTTCAATTCTACTGCACGCTAAATTGCAAAGGATTTCAAGTTTAGCGATGGATTTGGGCATGAGCGATTATCACAAACCGTTAGTGAAATCTGCCCCACTGGTTCGCATGAAATTGGATTCGTCACCCAGGCACTCGCCAAGTTTAGTGTACCGCCTCGATGCTTCTGTCAGCCAGGGGAAAACACTGTCATTCCCTCGCCAGGCGCGTAAAGATGAATAAACCAACCAACATTTGTTTTAAAATGTTTAACAACAGTGTTTACTGAACTGCATTCCCGTACCTCTTTTGATGGTTCAGTGGCCCCATCTTGGCCCACTGTTGCCTTCTGTGGGGGTGCATTGGGAGGCGGTGCTTGGCCTGATGATGCCTTGGAATGATACTCAACTTTCTTGTTGAATTCCGGCCCATTGGCTCCGTGGACTGTGTCCACCACTTTTTTGTTCTTTAAAATGAAGGCATTTTTAAAATGAACAAGTAACAGAAATATAAAACTTAACATCAAAAAGTTAAACCAAAGATGTCTTTCTAGATATAGGCCCTAATTGGCGTTTCAAAATTGGCGTTTCAAAGTCATTCCCTTTAACATGTTTCATGAAATGTCGTGTGCACTGTGTTAGGCATTATACCAAGTTGTTGTGCACCCACAAAATTTAATTCTAGAATGGTTGTTTCAGAAATACATGTTGGTCTTTTCACAGTAAAGGGGGCATTTTGGCAACTCGGACCATATTTTCAAGGAAATACCTTTGTCCGGTCTCAAATAAAAGAAATAAGTTTAAGTTGTTCTTAACAGATAACTTCGGCCCAAAAATTGTTACAAAAAGTGTGACAACATGCATTTCTAAAAACCCCGTGTACAAATTTCCAATATATGCTGGTAACTGGGACGGACACTTGTGTTACATTCAAAAAAATTTAATACAAAAACTAGCTTACCTTGAGGAAGGTAAACGTTGGTACCGACGTGATTTCGTACTTCAGCGAAACCTCTGGCACCGATTCAGCCTCGACCTGATGTGTTACAAATATTTTCCTTTCAGTGAACAAAAATGTCACATTATGAAGATGGTAAGAGTTGAGAAGTTGATCATAATATTTCTTTAAAATGACTCATCAAGCATCGGTAAGTTCAAATTTGATGGAAAAACCCAAATAACCGACTGACCTTTACGAACTGGACACTGAGAAACTGTTTGGCCACTTCGGTCATTATTTCATTCATGGATTGGCACTGTGGGGCCCAGTTTGCCCAGAAATGCACCACCAGAAGACCACTGCAGAAAGAAAAACAAATACATTTATGACAACAACAGTAAGTGGGAGGGGGACCAAATGATGGAAGAGCCGTAACAGAACGGTACAGTACGGTAACCAGTGTCGTTGCATATAATACCCATGCCATGGCAAATGAGCACCAGACTTTTTTTTTTTTTTAAAACCTGGATTGTTCACCGATGCCAAAAAAACCCCTTTAATTACTCCAAATTAAAATACAAAATACACAATAAATGTCATTAACGCGAAGACGTATTCAGGGACTCTGCTCTCAATGTATCTTACTTTCCCGTAGTCTCTGCAAGTGCATCAAATTGTGCCAAAGAAATTACGTCGGTGAGATTTTCCATGTTTTCTGTTCGTCGAAGTTTTGATGTATACCGCCCTCTAGCTCTCTTGGCGCGCCAGTGATCTTTTGGTGGCGAGAGAGGGCGCTATGTCAAGATTTCACTTTTTAACTTGTCAGTTTCAAAATAAAAAGTGAAACTTTTGAGAAAACAGGCCGCGCCTGCACACGAAGTGGTTTTGGGGCGAAGTGGCATTTGGGCGAAGTGGTTTTTGGGCGAAGTGGCTTTTGGGCGAAGTGGTTTTTGGGCGAAGTGGCTTTTGGGCGAAGTGGTCCAGGGCGAAGTGGTTTTGGGGCGAAGTGAATTTTCATCTCATGAGACGAAAATTAATTGTTTTACTCATTTCTCAAAGACTATAGCACTTCAGACAAAACCATTTCAGGGGAGGTTTTCTACCGTCATCATGTTTATATTGTGTAAGTTATGTGTAAATCTGTGAATATTTCTGATTTTCAAGATACCAATCATGTGTTCTACCTTTAAACCTGCTGCATGTAAACCTCATCACAGTTTACCAAAAGCCCGCCAATTACCCTTTTGAATGTAACATTTGCATAAAGCTGGCGCCTCGAATTCTTTCAAATGGAGGTGCAGTTTAGAAAGTCGCATACTATGGTGTTGGTTGCTACGTGGTGCACGCCATTGCCTAGCAACCAACAGTCTGGTGGCTTTATGCCATTCTCTCCTACGATGAAAACGGTATTGATTCTTGAAGTTTTATATATAACAGGATTGGTAATTGAAAGATGAATTTAGAAAACGAGAAAATTTCACTGCCCCGACTGGGATTTGAACCCAGGTCCTTGGCTCACATGGCCAATTGCTCTACCAACTGAGCTATCTGGGCATTCTGTCATATATATACCTTCAATATATAATAATAACCTCTATATTGAATGGGTTGGCATATATTTTACCCCTATGGAAGTAAGACCTCTCTTCACGATAGGCCATCAGTGTAGCTAATTTGTTGGTATTGATTCTGTATTTCTCACATGCCGCATGCACCACATAGCAACACAAATTTAGTCTGGTCAAGTGAATACAAACTGTGCATGGAAAAGCAAGTACGTCAGGTTTACCAGACGCTGTTCATGCCGATCACGCAAAAGGCTAACTAGCCATCTCAAGCCAATAGCAAAAACCGCAGCCGTAACTCACCCGCGGTTTTAATACCGTGGTTTCAAATATAGCAAACCGTGCACACGCAATCACATCTAATACCTGTACCCGGCCGGCGGAATAAGGCATAATCCGAAAAGGGAAACCCCAAAGGGCTTTCACGAAGAAAAATCTCCCCACTTTTTCATCAGAAAAGCCTCTCCGAATATCGAGGGCTTAAGTCTTTCCTGCTCCTAGAGCGAAAGACGCAGTGATTGTAACTATATTGGTGATTAGCAGCAAACAGCCGTAGGCAGTATCAATATTATCCCATTGCGCAAATTAGTTCTTCTCTCGACCCTATTCACGGGGAAAATTGGATATTTATCATTTCGGGGACTGAACTGCAATAAATCTGCCTTTTTTTATCGAGAGAATTAAAGGAAGCGGTACTGGACTTTTTGTTTGGGAACAAGGGTTGCGTAAGTAAGAGTTGATATACTAGGACAGTGTGTGTTTTAATTTTTTCCATTTAATAAATCGTAGAATTAAGAATGGTTTATTTACATTTAAGGGGTTTACATCACTGCCATCTTAGTACTCCCAAAACAGTGCTTTGCCTAGACTGCTCCCCTGTCGATGCGATCGCATGCATCATGCACTCCAGTGAATATAGTACAACCAATGTCAATTTTCACTCTTGCATGCGTGGTTTTATTTCTAGGCATGGCATACATTGTCTTGGGAGTACTAAGATGGCGGTCGCTGGCTGTAACTTGAGGGTTGCACCTATAAATAGGTAAAGATCAGTGTGCCGACCTCATTAATGTTTTGTGTGCCCTCAAATGTTTCTTTAAAGGCACAGGCTCGTCAGCATTGCGCGCGCACCAAATTCATTCCACAAAATACGCAGCTCCATAGCAAAGGCATGGAGCTGCGTAATTCGTGGCACGAATTTGGCGAGCGCGCATTGCTGACGAGCCTGTGCCTTTAAAAGAGAGAGAAATTGCCCATCATCGTGTTGTGGGGTATTTTTTTCTTCCAACTGTAGGCCTAAGTATTTTTGACAATCAAGCTTGTTAAAGTGGCCCTATTTTGCCTAGTAGCGTATGGAAATTTTCCAATTAAAAATGGACGCTGGTCGGTTTGTCAATTTTCATTCTTGCGGGGTGGTTTGATTTTAACTGGAAATTAGTGAATAAAAGTGACGGACTTTAAAGGCCCAGTGGATCATTTGCAATGACCCCAAAAAGTAATCGACGAGTTTACAGGGGAAAAGTTTTGAAAGTAAAGATTAAATAAATAGCAACTATCCAATGAAAGGTTTTCGCTCAAAATGATATAATTTTACCAGAAATTAATCCGTAAAGATGAAATTATTTAGATCGTTTGCAAACGACTTACTTATTTTTGGTTCGCATCTACGCGGTCCAAAATGCACGGGCGCTGTGTACTACATGTGCGTGTTCCAACGCGATGCATTTTTATGGATCGCGCGCTCACGCAGTATGTGCGCCACAGAGTGCATGACGCAAGCCACATAGTACCCGATCAACTGAGAACGAATATTTGAAACACCCCGCCAAGACCAGGAAAATGCATATGGATTTTCATTGTTTTTTTTAAACGTGGTACATTTGACAAAGCTGAAATTTCTTCGGATGAGTTTGTTGATGTCTTCCTTTTGATTTATAATGGTTTATTCGCAGAATCGCTCAAAAACAGATCATCTACAGGGCCTTTAAGTCTTGCTTTTCGTCTTGAGACGCTGTGAGAGGTGTATATATAGGTATTTTAAAATGAGTTTTTGGATATTGGAAATTTAGCGTTGTTTCCAATGGGGCCTGATTTAGTGGGATGCACCCTATAAAGTTTGCGAGTTCCCGTTCGGGGAGAGAGTTTGGGGTTAGGGCCCGAACTTCTTACAAGAATTGAAGGGATCACGTAGGTTTTGTAAGCCAGGGCAAAGCTCGAGTGACGCATTCTGTGTTCGTGTTAAATGGTCTGAGGGTACGAGCGGGTCCGATCCATCGTCAGATTAGAACAGAGTGCGAGTCGAACCGTCGCCTCGGCGGATTTCCCTGCGATGCAAATCAATCGACGCATTAGCACCTCGGGGTCTATTATTTTGCACGGCAAAAGAAGAAACGGAAAAAGAGAGGGGGAAAAAAGCTTTTTCTTAAATGTTCATGACCCAAAAGAGTCGAAATGTGGATTGGGTTTGCAGTCCTATACTCGACCGCAATGCATGGGATCCCCCACCCCCCCCAGGAGATTTCCACTTCTAAAACTGCATCTCCTTCTTCGTCATCTCAAGTTGATAATAAAGTATAGTTAAAGCTAAAACCGTATAGTTGATGGCATAAAGGGCCTTAGTTGCCGAAGATGCCATAAAATTTACAACAACAACAGCATAACAACCTTCTGTGAAGTCGTTCGCGTTTCCGAGGATGGGTTAGGGTGGTCTGTAGTTCCCCTTTGTTCAGGAACAACGAGTATTAAAAGTCGCTAGCATGCACCATATTCCCTGAAAGGCCCCCCCCCCCCCCCCTCTCCCTCCCACTACATCTCCCCTCCTGGAGTGGCTAGGCTATAGTTACGGGATTGCAACAGCAGATTAAAACTACATGTAGGTACAATATGGAGCTCACTGGGTGATGCAGACAAGGTTTGAAGTTTCTTTTCGATGCTAGCCTACATCATGTATAATATTAATTTAATATTTTAAGGTTAATATATTAAATTTGTATTGGTCAAATATGGAATAACCCCTTTCAAATTGTTGAACACTCATGCCATATAGCGCGCAGCGCGCTTTGAAAATTAACGGTTATGTGCTTCTAAAAATAAATGCATGACGTAATGCTTAAAGTCTATTTTAAACACGACAGTAGCCGGTCCTCATATTCAGTCGTTGTAATATGTGGAGCGGGAACCAGTCTAGTAATATAACAACCACAGCCATGACAGTGCGTCACTGGTAGTCCGCAAGTGGCGCGAATATTTTGGCGCAGTGTAATTGGCGCGAATACGGTGCATTATGGCCGTTTTCAAAAGTTCGTGATTCGGCTTCAGACGATCTTGGCGATTTCCGTCCTGACCATGAATGTTTGGGTTTTTGGTGGTGGTTTTATCTACTCTCAACAGAAGTGAACGTTCAAGTTGTCGTTCAAACCAGGTATTTGTTTAGCCACGTTAATGCACCAAGCCTGAGCCTGCCATTCGTAAAGGTACTTGCAAACCGGAAACAAAAGGTCAAAATTTGTATTTGTTCGTGACAAACTTGGACAACATTTTCTTCATTTTATTTAATGGATAGATAGATTGTTAAGGCGCCTTTTCCATTTATTGGTGTTTGGGCGCTTACAAACGCGGTACGGTAAAGTTATAATTTAAAGAAGATCGCCACAACGTTAAAACCCCATCGCCATTCCCTGACTGTGACCCGAAACGAGATTTGCACGGTCTATTTTTGTACAGCAAAACACTTGGTGGCAGCAAACACATAAAGGTTATACACACGTGAGCAGCACATACACACGTGAGCAGCACATACACACATGAGCAGCACATACACGCATGAGCAGCACATACACGCATGAGCAGCACATACACGCATGAGCAGCACATACACGCATGAGCAGCACATACACGCATGAGCAGCACATACACACATGAGCAGCACATACACATATATACAGTTGAAGTCAGAAGTATAAATCCATGTACACCACTATACCATCATCACCCAAAATGGTATACAGGACTACCCGAACCATTGCAATATGTGCAAGCTATGTTTTTAAGTACTGCATGCACGTGAGGAATTCCACAAAATCAAGAATTTAGTAAAGACTGTTACAAAAATGGTGTAAGCACTAAGCACACCATTTTTAACACTTGGTTGCATACAGTTGTATTTATACTTCTGACTTCAACTGTATACATTCACATTCACTTAAAGACAGTATACATGATTGGTAAACTGTTACAAATGGTTTTATCCCCTGTGTGATTGAAGATATGCATGATTAAAACCAACCTGAGCAAAAACCAGCTCAGTACTTTGTCTAACTTTGGAGAAAACAGTTAAAAAAGCGTTTGCATTAATTTCGCCCCAAAACCACTTCGCCCTGAACCATTTCGCCCTGAACCACAGCCTGTGCACGAAGTGGTTTTGGGGCAGATGTAGCATTTGGTCGTTGTAGTGTTTGGACGAAGTGATTTGGGGCGAAATAACACTCGGGCGAAGTGGTTTTGGGGCGAAATGGCACTTGGGCGAAATGGTTTTGGGGCGAATTGAATTTTCGTCTCATGAGACGAAAACTAATTGTTTTACTCATTTCTCAAAAATTATAGCACTCCAGACAAAACCATTTCAGGGTAAGTTTTCTACGGTCATCATGTTTATATTGTATAAGTTAGGCGTAAATCTGTGAACATTTCTGATTTTCGAGATACCAATCATGTATACTGCCTTTAAGTGATTGCTACAATCGTTTTGTTTTCTCTGTTTACATCTGGTGGTCATCAGTCATTAGAAGACAATTTTAAAACGTCCCTGCCCTTCCCTTGATCACTTGACCAAATTAACTGACTGGCTTTTATTTAATTGAATTTGCTCGTCAGAAAGAGTAGGCGTTTCGGATGCGCAGTTAGACTAGACCATCGCATTCTTGGAACGAGGTCGGTGTATTTTCTTTTATGAAAAGGTGTTAATTTCATTACTAGAGCTTATTGGACAGAAGGGGAAACTTGAATAAAGGTCAGAGTTTGTCCTATGGGGCTTTATACAGTTTAGAAACCCTGCCGCGAAACATGTTTCAGTTTTAGAGGTAATGTATAATTTTGTAAGATTGTTAATTTTTTTAAAAACTTATTCCTGGCATAAGGGCTAAAAATACATTTAAAGAAGAATTTTAGTAGACTATTCTGCAGAAATTTCAATGCTTCAGAAAACTTGTAAAACCCAATTTATGGTTTGTGTGTGTTAAGTTAATGGTAAAACCACATTTAGTTGTTAGATTTCTTAAAAGTATCTTGATACAAATGTAGACAAATGTCCATGAGTTTGGGAAATCTGGATGCAGTGAAAAACAACTTGGCTCCACCGGGATTCGAACCGCAGACCTTCTTAGACAGTATCCTGGACAGAAATATATTCACATGGTTTGTGTCACCAATGTTATATACAACACTTTGAGTAATTTAAAAAAAAAAAAATTTGGGTTATTGCAAATGATACAATAGACCTTTAACTATAATTGTATACCTCTTCGAGATTCGAATATTGAATTCTTTCATGGCCGTGTCAAGCCTGTTTTAGCAAAGCAAAGAGTCTTCACAACAGAATAAATCTCACTATTCAAAAACAGAGATCCAATGTCAAACGCAATTTTCCTCACCAACGAACAATAACAAAATCGTCAATTCGCTCAAAAAACCCAAAATCGACACTAAAAACTTGAGTTCCCGGAACAAAAATGTTGCCCTTCAGTTTGTCATTAAATAAGCTCTTCACGACAGAGGTGAAGAAAATAAAATCGAATTCCATCCGGATAAGAGACTTAAATGCGGAAATTTGCTCGGAACCCGCGACATTCTGCCCCTATAGGTGTGCACCGAGACGAGTTAAAGGACTTTCATTATGCATTCGCGCCAACGGGGTGGCTATTCGGGCACGCTAATAACTCGATTTATATTGGCACTGTGTCGGGATGGGGCTCGTCTCCCGAGAAAGCGAGCCAGCGTTTCTGACGGTTTATTTGCTGGAGAGAGGGCTACGTTAAGTGCAAGATCACTCTTTTACCTTTATTGGCTGTCCCCCTAGGCCCTGCTATAATACGAGTCCCATTCCCCCAAAGGGTACACCTTAACTCAACTTCAGAGTTTGGATCTTCACCGGCCGAAAACGCTCGCTCACTTTAAACTGACGCTGGTCTATCAGACTGTCACGCGCTCTCTAAATGTTTTAACAGGTCCATATGAATCTGCGTTTTTTGGGAACGGGAAGTGCGTTTGTTTGTGTGCGAGTGTCGCCACTCCGCCAAAATGGGAATGCTATCGATCTGTTTCCGTTTATTCGTCAAAGTGGAATCTGTTGGCAGAGCAAACAAGCCCAAAATATAGGTCAAACGGATGGACCGATATTGGCGTTAATGTTCACGGTCATTACGCTTTCTACAACTGTACAGCGGAATTAATGGAGACACTGTTGATAACATTTAACCCTCCGACATATTGCTTTTGAAAGATGGGGTGCTTTCGGAATTCACTTTTTAAATTTATTTATTTTATTTATTTTAATTTAATTATTAAAACACCTTTGGACCAATTCAGCTCAAACTCATGTAATCCTCAATCTAACTCCTTGCTGAAGCTTGTAATAGTACACTGGGAAATCTGGGCCACTGGGAAATCTGGGCCTCTGGCCAAGCCCCATTTTGTGTACTCTGCTTAGTAGAAGCTATCAATCATCCTACTTCTGGCCCAGTGTAAACACTGTGTAAACAACAGTTGTTTGCAACCAATGGCCTGACAGAGAAATAGCCCCAGGGTACAGCGCATCCGGAGTCTCCCCTTTGAGTCCCCGTGTAATTTTATGTGTGCTGCATGCCAAAACTGTGACCAATAAAAATTAAGCAAAGTTAGTTAGAAAGCGAAAGTTTGAAGCAAACTAAACAGTAATTATTTCAAAGCAGGTTTCGCTCCGAACTAATCGATTTAATGGACGAAAATAAACCGCATAAACCACCAATCCTCACGTTGATGTATTACAGCAATACACGATCAATTTGTCTAATGAATGTTCCCATATAACCGCAATCGCAATATACCACGGTTAGAAATCAATGTCTATATACAAAAATTAAGCCATCCCATCTAAATTCAATCTCGTTTTTCTCTTTTTATGAGCCCGTAAAGAGTTCGACTTTTCCCTCGACTCGTATATGGATGCACTTCATAGGAATTTGGTCCTGTTTGAAAAACATGGAGGAAAATTCAATTATAACCCGAACATTATCGTCTGATAAATCACCGATAAATCTCTCGAAAATCTCTCGAAACGCCCAGTCATTAAAGGTATATTTTCTATACACAGGACCGAATTCGCATTCTAAATAAATTTGAAGGAAAGTAAAAGTGGACAATTTACACGTTTTTAAAAGATATTATAGGTTTCAATACGAGATATATCGTTCTAAACCAAACGATTTAATTAATTATTTTATGAAGCTGTCTTCCACCTAAACATCGAGATACATGTACATAGGTGGGCGGCGCCATTGGCAGCCGACGGCCAGAGACACCGGGGAATCCCCTTACTCTACAAAAAGAGGATCTGGGATCTGTTAAGTGCGTTGCACAGCGCACTGGACCAACGGCTTTACATCCCTTCCGCAGGATGGAGCAATTATGGTTAAGTGCCTTGCTTAAGGGCACAGGCACCACGACTGGGTGTCGAGTCCGCACACCAAGTTTTCACCCGAGTTTTGCGAGCCAACGACCCAAACCACTCGGCTACGGTACACCACAAACGATGGAAAATTACGAAGAAAAAAGTTGAAATTTCGTCGTTCTGAAAAATGTCATAAATTACAGTTTTGTGTTCCGTAACCTGTACCTTTCATTAAAATATACCATTCGAAAATATTACCTGTATATACCTGTATGTAACGTTGTCAAAAGTATAATTTTTTCCGCTGTATTTTAGCCCCAATGACATACAATACATCTTTAATGATATACTTCCAAGCCGGAATTCTATTTGTGTTGCTCTATAACTTGCATGTAACCAGCGGGAGCTAAATTACGTTAGATGCACTTTCCTCGATTACTCCACACACAAGGTATATATATAAGAATACCCCGTCCCTTCGTATCTGATGATCAAATTCCAGTTATCTATATAATCATATATTCGGCCTTGATGTTGTTTGTTCAAAATAAAATGGGCTGCCGTTTAAATTAAGTGCGCTTTAATTTGGTTATTTGCTTTTCTTGCGCATGCTCCCTGGTCTCAAAATTTATCAGACGGAAAGTTTGGAAATCGTGCACGATCTAAAAAGCAAAGCTCCGATTTTAAAGCCCAGTATATACATCATTTGCAGTGACCCAAAATTTTACTTCACGAGTTGACAAGAAAAACCCGACTAAAAGTGTTAATACTTGATAGAAATGGGAACAAACATTTTTCAGGTTTTCTGAAGTATTACTGCATCTATGTGGCTGAAATTTCTACAAGGCAGTTTATCAACATTATTCTTTAGTTATGTAATGCTGTTGTTCCTGGTTTTAAAAGTTTTCCAATCATGTAATCTGTCTTTAACATTGTCAAGACATTATACTGGGTTTGTAGTTAAATAGTTTTTCTTTCTCAAACGATTGACTGAAGTAGCTGGGCTGGAATGATGCATCATTTTTGAAATATGGTAGGTCACAAAACGTGTCCCAACTTCACGGACAAACCCATAAAGTAGGCCTACACTACACATACCCTTTCACCCAAATGTCACGGCAATTTGTAAAAATGTCTATCATAATATATTTCAAGGGAATTAATTAGAACAGCATTTTGATTTATTAAATATTTATCACCGCTTGGGCTTTGCGTTTGACGTAGTCGAGCTGTGGTGGTAGAACCGCTGTTTCCCGCCAGCCTTCAAGTTCCCGCGGAGATCGATGGGGTGCGTATATAGGAAGTGATATTAGGAATGTACAGTTGTGTTGCCATGTAAGAGGACACCTAGAAATCATGCTAAAATATGCTCATCAAATGTATCCAAATTAACCTTTTGCGTATTTCGCATGAATAGCGTCTGGTGTACCGACGTACTTCCTTTCACACGCACACTTAATATCTACGGACCATACTAATTGTTTTTGCTATGTGGTGCACGCGGCAGATGTGAAGTGCAGAATCGTTATCGTGTTTACCGTAGGACACAATGGCATAAAGCAACTAGGCTGTTGGTTGCTAGACAATCGCGTGCACCACGTAGCAACAATAGCACATAGCACGTGACTTTCTGATCTGCACCTCCATTTGAAAGTGAAGAATTCAGGGCGCCAGACAGGGGGCAGCGTAAGAAAAACTGTGCCTGCCCCACTCTATAGATTTACGCCGTTGAGTTCACTTTCAGCTGTTCTTCAACTATTGACCCCTTTCGAACACGTGCGATGTGCCATTTTGGGAGTCAAATAATGCTGTGTCATTGTGGAAGCAATGTGCGTGCGCGTTGTGTGTGTCTCTGGTGGGCGTAACGCGGTTTAGTTCACCAATGGGAGCCTCACCATAGCGCGTTACGCGCACTATGGACACACAACGCGCACGCACATTGCTTCCACAACGACGCGGCATCGTTTACTCCCAAAATGACGTCATTGGCATGAGCTCAATATACTGCAGTACGTTTTAGGATGTTCGTTGGCCTATACCTATGTGCCCGATAAACATCTATATAGTGGCCACCTGTTTATTTTGGCCACTTTTTGTCCCTTGGCCAACCACGTTGCACAGGTCTCACTATACAGAAATTTAAAATTAATACAATCGTGTGCCTGTTGTGTCATTTTCTTTCATTTGATCATGATGACTTTGTGTCCAGTCTTGCAATATTTCATTTCCAAAAATGTATAAAAACATGCTTGGGCAGTACTTAGATAATGTTGCATCAGATATACTACCAGATATACTTAATATTGTTGCCATGACAACTGAGCTCAGGGTATCTTACACTTCGATGACAAATTTACATTCAGATATACCAAACGGGTGGCGTCCTGCAGCGGCAAAATGAATGTAAGAACTTGCAACGGCGGGACAAGGTGCTGGTCAAAATAATTTGTCATTTAATGGGAAATCACATAGTGTAAATTAATTTATTTTTCAATATCATTTGCATTAAAGATGAACTTGTTGAAAATATTATTTATTTTGACTGCACGATATACAGGGTGTCCCCAAAAATGCTCAAAGGCCAAACCAGGCAACTTCTGTCTGAATGTAGGTTTGCTATATAAAAATGGATTAATAACACCAGTCAGTTGTTATTCACATCACATAGAATTTGGACTATTAACCCATTTTTATAAAGCAAACAAATGTTCGATGAAGCATTTTCCCCCTGCTAAACAGCTTTATGAAATTGGCTCCTGGAAATTGTTGTTCCTGTATTACGGGTAAATAAGGGTAATGGATACATGGATATTAATTTCAAGATGCGGATTTTGTGCTTGGGTGCGCCGAAATCCGTGATTTCATTCGATATCAAGGGCACAGTACGTGCGCATTAACCACAGCACTACTCGCCGAATCTCGCATAGTACCGAAAACGCGTGTTAATGGCCACGGTTTAACACCACGTGACCCTTCCCCATCAAAAAGAGGGGTAAAAATCCGACTTGAGTGGCGGGAGTTCGATTGTATTTTATTGGGTATCGGCCCTTCAGAGTGAGGCGACGTGCCTAGAGTGATGTTGTCGAGGCTGGAGAGGGGAAAGAACTTCTTGGAACACGCCGCAAGATGAAAAGAGAAGACGGAGTGAGATGATCGGCCTGCCGACGCGATGTCAGAACACTACCCAAGCGTAATAATTGAACCCGTGTATCCTAAGGCATACGTGATGTTCAATCTGTGATGAACGCTATCTATATACGAAGAATTGAGCAGATGCACGTATTGTACGGCACGCAGTCTTCTTGAATCAACCACATCTGCGGTACTGACCTCACCGGTCGGGCATTGAATGAAACACCCCTTCAGCTGCGGAGAGAGGCCGGGAGATTTGAACAACAAATTTCACGGAGTTGGGCAAGATACGCGAGTTGGGTTACAGATTGCGGACTACCGGCGCACGTCGCTCTGGCCCTCAGGCTCGCCAACGCACCGTACTCGCCCCATCGCGGAGAGATTTTGCTTTGGAAGTACGGGACACCTATCTTTGATTCCTGAGGATACAAAAACACAAAGAACGATGAAGCACCTGTGGATCTACGCGGTGCTTCTGGGATGCCTCGTGCAAGGTAAGATATTTATGTTTTGGCGCGGCCGACCGAGTCGCGATTAGCATCAGGGTAAAAATTGTCCCGGTCTTCGCATGCCAGATAAATCACACGCTCCGATTGTCTCCTAGCCATGTGTGACAAAATTGGATGTCCCTCTCCCCCTTCACCACCCCCATCCTCCCCTCACGAGTCTCAGGGGTCCACTCCGAGCCCGAGTTTCATTCCCGAACGACGCCCGAAAATTTTATTGATCTCTTTTACAACGCGAAAGGGAAGCAATTTTCCCCTGTATCGTGTCTCGTGCTTGCTTGCGTCAGCGGGGCCTTATCGCTAATTCCCACCCCTTTGGTGTCTTGGGGCAAAAGACGGCTCTCCTATCTCATGCACTCCGCTGGGCAATTTCATCCAAGAATCTTCTGAGATCACATTAGTCACGGACAGCTGTGCCACTACGTGTTGTTCTTCTAAGACTGCCCTTTCCTCTTTCTTCTCCCCCTCTCTTTTTTTAAATTCCGCAAATTGAAATCCTTCGAAAATATCAGTGGCTATTTCTTGGACGGTGTCACACTGATTGATTTTTATAGCCCACCGTTTATAGTCACGATGCTTTTGAGTTTTGAGGCTGTTTCGTATTTTTAAAACACAATCAAATTCAGCCACCACAACTGCACAATAATTTGCCCCACTCGAAAAAAACACAAAATTTGCAACTATTCCAGGTATGACATATTGTTTTGATAATTCCACCCCAACCATAACGATTCCTGGAACACAGATAATCCATTAAAATAAAATGGACTCCGCGCTGGTAATCCTATTTTCGGGAACCAGGCGGAATAACAGATTCAGGCCCCCTTTAATGCGCTCAGGTAGACCTAAATCCATTTTGCTTTTCCGGGATTTAAAGAAACCAACTTCCACGATTTAAATTTAATCGCCAATTATGTCTAGATTGTCGTAATTACATTTTCTGTGCATGTTCTCTTTTTAGTTAAATGTAAAATATCGGTTGCTTATAGAATATATTGTTATTCGGAATGGAAATGAATAACATTCAGATACCATGGGTTGCCAAAATATAAAACACAGTGTATATGAAAGTGTGGACACATTATCAGAGTTAGACAAAAATCAGCTGCTGTACTGTTGTCAAAATTACAACAATGCAAGTTACATCATTTGAAGATAAAGGAACGACAGCATTACATAACTAAAGAACAATGTTGATAAACTGCCTTGTGTATTTCAGCCACATAGATGCAGTAATACTTCAGATGCAGTAATACGTTAAAAACCCATGCATGATTTTGTGTTGAATGAATAGTAAATAAAAGAGTTTGCAAACGATCTTTTAAAAAAGCACCTTCAGTTGGCAATTTCTCCTACATAGGTATCATTTTACTGTTTGTTGCCGTTGCTATCAACACTTGTCTTCTCAACTAATGAAGTGAAATTTAGGTTAACTCTTTAAAAGAGTACACTTGATATTACATCAACTATAGGAATCGTTCACTCGGCCTATAGCGGTTCTTAGCACTATTAGCAGCAGAGACGTACCCGCAAATCTTTACCCAACATCGATTGAGAAATAAGAAAAACAATATGCGAGCATTTTAATCAATAATACTGACGGTTCCTGATACACGAGCAAGGGGTGATATCTTTAGAGATTATCTCAACCACACCTGACAGAACGGAAGGTGTCGAATAGGTGTATTATAAGTGTCAGACTGAGAAAAGTGAAGGTTTATATGCCAATGACATGTGTGCGTGCCATTCGCGTACATTGGCTAAAAATAGGAGAAATGCAATTGTCATCCAATTCGGGGTGTTATAATCAAGGGAATAAACGCGTGCTTGGCCGATTTTATAATGTCCTACGTATAGGCTATACTCGCACTGAACCTTTTTCGAGCCCAAATGTGATGCACGTCGCTTTGAAAAGAGCGACGTGTAGGGAATTTTGAGTGAAACGATGCACTGAAAATCACAATCACAAAAACACCTTTTCCACCCAAGTTGATTCTGTGCATAGTGCGTCGTTGCATTCCAAGTTCCCTCCATGTTGCTTTATCTCAAACAATGTACGTCAAAGTTACGCGCGAAAAACCTCAGTGTGGATTCACCATTAGCAAAGATTTAAAAAAGAGAATATGTGACAACATTATACAACTGTAAAAAACGTTGTTGACAAACCAATAAAAATTGTTCTATTGTAGTGGATAACTTTGGTACATGTACAGGGTGTCCCCAACGTGATAGGGAATCTTCTTACATGAAAAGTAGTCTTTATTGCATCAAAATCAGTCAAGTGAATCAAAAGATATGTAATTGTTTGGTGCAGCAGGGTCAGCCTTCAATTAGAAGTGACTTCCTAATAATCAGATCTGGTTCATGAACTAGGGTGACGTAGGCTTTGCTACACCAAAAATGACACAGCATTTGATTCGCTTGACTGATTTCGATGCAATACAAAATATTCCCTATCATGTAAAAAGATTCCCTGTCAGGATCCGGGGAAGCATAGATTCTAAGTTTGTCTGGTTTTATCTGGACATTTTTGGGACACCCTGTATTGCATGCATTTTAGCCAATGCCACGAAAACACATGACATGAAACAATTAGGCGCCAAAATTGCCCGCCGAAAAAAAAATCCGGAAGTGTCCTTATCAGCCGTGCACGCAGTTATCGTGTTATCTGGACGCCAGCATTACACGATGTTATTACAGGCCATTTTAATATGCCGAACGCGATCCCAATTAACCCAAATTGTTCGCGCCAATCTTTAAAGTCTAGAGCCCCCTACTCGTCGCGTGAGCAGCTGGCGGACATTATTGGATCCCCTGGTGTCCCGCGCTCAAATCACGTTATAAACCTGTGCGAGCTGCGGGGAACCAGTTGATTGCAACATGGCGTCACGTGACAGACGCATTGATTACATTAAAATCGGGAAGGACTCTCCACGCGTCGACGTACGTGCGTCTAACCACGTGCATGACATTGGCAATGTACCGCGCAAGTATGTACAACATTCGTGGTATGAAATGAATTATTTTGAACATATGGGGGAATCATATGGTTCCACTGTTTGATTTGCAACACCAGATGAATATACGAGAATTTTTCTTTTGCGTATTGCACATGACATCTGGTGTACTGACGTATTTTTTCATGTGCACACTTGGCGTCCACTTACCCAGACTATATTTTTGTTGCTATGTGGTGCACGCGGCATCAGAATCACTACCGTGTTTACATAAAGCAACTAGACTGTTGGTTGTTAGGCAATGGTGTAGCGAGTCAGGTAGCAAGTACGCTTTTAGTGAAAAGGTTAAGGCGGATACACACTATCGCGTATCTTGGGGCTTCTCTGATACCTCATTGGCTGCGCGTTGGAAAGGTCAGCGCACCGCGGTCAAATTCAACAATTTTGAACTTTGACCCAGCTCAAAACGTTTTGCGCGTCGCGATAGGCCGCGCACAAGCGGAAAACCAGTTTGTGTATAAACCAATGGCACAGTGTGATTTTTCCGCGATAGTGTGAACTCCCCTTTAGAAGCACTTGTCATTACAACCACTGTAGGCCTACTCAAGCATTTCCTTGAACAATCTCCTTTTGTCAGCTACCATTTATAATCAAATTTCGAAACGTGGCAAAAAGCTTCAATGTTAC
This sequence comes from Henricia sp. BOLD:AAB3569, assembly GCA_037783545.1. Lineage (NCBI taxonomy): Eukaryota > Metazoa > Echinodermata > Asteroidea > Spinulosida > Echinasteridae > Henricia > Henricia sp. BOLD:AAB3569. Next base: position 2,812,465 of record JBBELK010000454.1, on the reverse strand, counting down.
AAAACTGATTAGCGCATTTCGTATATCAAGTGTCGGCCCCAGGTTTACGGATAAGCTACTTATCATAATACAGGTATAACACTTAACAGCGAATGATTAAGGACAGAATCTCTAAACGTTTAAAAGCGTATATACCCCTCACCACTCTCGCGGGAAATCGCCGTTTAAGAATGAAATAATCCGGCTGCAGGGTCGTGCAAATTGACACTCAGCGAGGCGCATTCAGCACCTAAACGCCGCTAGCCGTCCGCATGCTAATATTGTATTGCGTGCTTTTATGCGTTCATAATTAACATTTTTTTAAAAGCAATGTAAGGATCGACTGTCTTTGCGAAATGATGACGTCAGTATTTATGTTTGGTCACGTGAACTTTTAGTTCTTTGCACCAAGGCTTTACTGAAAAGAAGTGCCGATCGCTCGATCAATATGGTTAAAGTTTTCTCGCGAGTACATTTGATACAAATACAAAATTGCTTCAAATTGAACATTGTAAGTTTGTAACACGATACTGTTTGTGACATTTGCGTGAATAACGACATTTTGTTGAAAGAAAAAAATGTGCAAAATTGCGCATATAGATCAATATTTATCAAATTGCAAGTTTTCAAAACTCAATATAAGACAACACGGAAATCGAATATTTACTATTTTTAGTTATGTCGTATCGTGACTGTTCTCACATTAAAGGCCCATAGTATCATTTGCAATGACCTAAAATGTTACTTTATGAGTTGACAAGATATAAGCTTACTCAAAGTGTTGATAGCAATGGCAACAACACTTTGATTACGTCAAAGATAGTACTCTTTGCAAGGGATTTATTTTAAAAAAATGTTTGCGCGCACACACTGCGCACACACATATGTGTACATTACGTACGCACTGTTGACGTTTCTTTGTATTCGTGCACTCAAGAGATTTGGTCGGAAAATCGTGTTTTCTCCAAATTCTTCCCTCATCCACCCCAATTTTTTCCTAATCCATGTTTCTAAACTTTACTCCTGAACCCTAACCTTTTTGTTTAACCCTCCACCCCCACCCTAACCCCTTTTCCCAAGTTTGGTCAACCTGACTGTGGACTTGAGCGAATGAGTGCAAGTCCACAATCCGTCTCTTTTTCCCGCAAATTGTGGACTTGAATGGGTTTCGAGTCCACAGTGCGACCGCAATGCCAACACACAATATTTGTTTTTTTACCACGCACTTAACACAAAAACCATGCAAAGATTTTAAAGGTTTGTTGAAGCATTGCTTCATATAGCTGAAATTTCTGCAGGCTAGTTTACGAACATTTTTCTTTAGATATGTTATGCCCTAATTCCAGGAATCCTATCATTTTGCAAACGATAGATTAGGCCTTTAAGGAATATTTAAGATTTCTCGCGGTACCCTGCAAAATCGCATCGCGTGTGAGAGTCTAACAAAAACCCCGCTTGCTCTGTACACGGCTCTGTCATTCTCATGTCAAGAACACGGGAACAATGACGTGCGCCCTCATTCATCCAGTTCAATTTAATTTAAAGCTGGGTCATACCTTATGCCGCGAGTTCCAGCCGCGGGAGATGTACACATATTACACATAGGTTCACGACTTCAGGCTGGCACAGTTTCCAGGATAAATAACGAGCAACAAAATTTAGAGGGAAACCAAAATCGTTTTGGCTTGTGGATCCATTTCAAGAAACCTCTTAGATGTAGTTGGCATTTTGCGTGGACATAAATCCACTTAAATTGCCTTTATTGGATAAAACACTCGGTATAGCATGCGGAAATTGGGCTCAGATTCCCATCTTTCTCTGGTGTTAAAGGATCATGCAACAAACGCTGTTTGTGACTTTAGGACACGATAGTTTTAAGGATTTCACGATGGGTTATAAGCAGTCATTGTGCGGCCAAGCAGTCCCACGTTTCCATTATTGGATTGAGTGGATTATGCGGCTGATTTATTCCAACCAAAACAGTTTTAATGGAAGTAGAAGTGACTGTTAAACATTTGCTGAAGTTCATTTTGAACATCGGCATTTTTTGAAAATGTCTTATGAATTATGTATGAACATGATAACCGATTAAGCAAAATTTGATGTTTTTTGTTAGCGATGATTTGAAAATCATAATAATATAAGCGTAAAGATATGAACCATTACTGTCATTTTAGAAAAGAAAACAAATTTTCCGTTTTATTAGTTGTTGTCACCTTTTATCCAATTACGAGCCTTCATTTTTTCCCCATTTTGTTTTCATTTTTTTACGCAAGTCGCCCATTACAAGGCCGACAGGCCACTTGAGGTAAGGGCTACCGAAGTTGATTTCGGAGAAACCAGCCCTTCACACCGAAACAAGACCGGAATTACCAGTTTCTTTACGATACGAGTGTGGCTGGGAGGGGTAACTAGTCCGCATCGAGACAACCAAGGTGCCTCTACCCCTAAATGGTATAGACGCTAGGCCTATAGGTAGATTACGTACCATAGACTTGTGTGCACTTTCGGACACGGCTATGCATTCAAACGTATAGCCCGCACGATTGAGCGGGAACCATCGGTGTGCAATATCGTATGGAAAACGCGCTACGTGGAACCAGCGAAGATCGCTGATCCAGCAAACAACTCGTTCTGTGTGGCTTCTTGCCGTTTCTGAGCATTGGGCGAACGTTTATTTGAACGCTTATACGCAAACCGAACGCATCTCTTGTGTTGCCGATCTGTAATTTCAAACAATTGTGAGAACTCTGTTCATAGAAAGAAATCAACAGACAGAGGAAGTATGAAAAATTTGAAAGTAAAGTTTAAACTACAATTTGAGTCCACTGAACAAGTTTGGCTTTGAACTAATTTCAAAAGGCTTAGGTGAAAAAAAGTAAAACTAAACCTCAATAAATAAAAGTCAATGAAAAAAATAAGAAAAAGTTTGTACATAAATCTAGTTTGTACATAAATCTAGTCTAACAATTCTCAGGAACGTGTACATTCTCCTTAGCAAAACTAAAAATGCAAATTATACATTTCATGAAAAAAATAATAATATAATTCATATGCCTTTTAGAAGGCAATTCAAAGTATTTCGAATTACGCGCGTGCGGAATAATTCCACTCTCAAGGTCTCACTTACGCAAGCATACTTGAACATTCAATCGAATGCATATGCACAGACAACAAATATATTATATAACGAATTGAATATGTTGGATAAATTCTTGGAAATGACGATTGTTTTTTTATTCTTAAAATCGATCGATTACTGAAATCCAAGGGTTCTGAGTATTAATTTGAAATTCGATATGTTATGGCCGTGTTAAATCGTCATGAATAAAATACATCCAAGAATAGTTTCGGTGTGGTGAAAATGTTACTTCTATGAAATATACACGTTGACATTTTCAAAGTGTCAAGTGCACAGTACATACACGTACATGCCGCTCATTGTACAGGTCAATGATCGTGCATGCATGTATGCATGTATAGCACATGACATCTTCCCCAAACCGATTTCGCCTAGCGAGGTGACGAATCATCGCTTGGTCGGACTGTTTCTCTTCGCATGACATGACCAGGGCGGCGGCGCCGTAGCTCCCCCATTGCGAGCCAAGCTGTCCCCGCTGTAACAACCCGCACCGCGTCGCACCCCTACAAGCAACAACCATCGATTATCCATAATCACCGTGTGCTAAGGCTCCGGGCCTCAAATTCTATCTGTCTTCTCTTACACCAAGGAATTTGAATACAAAATGAGAGGGAAACTTGAAGCAAAGAAAGAAATCATTTAGCAAATCAAAGCAAAACTTATTCCCCGGGGTGGAATGCTAATTTTACCCCGGGGATCAGTGTTAAGCGCCAACATTGATTACTTTTTTTCCCTCTCCCGCGTATACGCTGGTGTTCTTGTAAATTCAGTGGGCCAGAATCAACTTCGATTTTGCCCCTCTATTTTCGTCATCGGGCGCCGAGCACCGCATTTTTTTTTTTAGACCTGTCATCCTTTATGTTATTTTTGCTGTCAAATGTCTTCGATCTGGGTCGCTGAGGACAACAGCGGCAGAAGAAAACGAAGAGGTTTCTAAGAGAGAGCGGGCGACCTTGCTCTTAATCTCATTTGAAAAATGCCAATGTTTGTTTGGAATGGCAACACGAAATGATCAACCATTTGATGGTCAAGTGCTCCATGAACGCGTAACACAGGTGGTCTGTACGCGACATTTAACGGCAATGCAAATTGCAAATGGCTACTGTTAAATTGTATCTGTTGAGATGATTTTCCTGACATTTGGGTACTTAAAATTTGGCTGATGGCATATTCATTAAATTATTATTTTAAACGACATATTAACCAATGGAAACCTGACCTCTTAAATTCATCTCAAAATGCTTAAGGAAAGTATGACTTAAATTAACATTTATCCACATTTTTCCTGCCCTGTTTGAGTTAAAAATAATTCTGTTTAAACAATTTTTTAAAATCTTAATGATTCGGATCGGAATGCGTTCGTGGTACTTCGTTTCAACGAGTGTTTCATCAAATATACCTGAAATTCCACCAAATAGTTTTCCTTTTTTTTCAATCCATTCGTTTTATAGGAAGCTAACTAATTTACATTCAGAAAACAAATACAATTTAATCCAATGTATTTTAATCAGTTAAAACAAATATGCTTTTCTGAAATTTGGCTGCAAGTCTGTAACAATACAGTTATGTATACATGTATTCGGGTACGCGCTATTGGCAAAAACACAATACGTCAAGTAACAACGCTGTCAAAGGTCTGCAAAAATGTAGAAATGGACGGAACGATAGTATAGTATCGATACTGGTATTGATACAAAACGATATGGCGCGATAGTATAGTATCGATACTGGTATCGAAATGAAGCAGTACGGCGCGGTAGTAAAGTATCGATAATGGTATCGATACAAAGTGTTTTTCCATAATTTATTTTACGAAATTATACGGAAGAATTGTATTCTATGCCTATACTGCTACTATTTTGACATAATACAAACGCTTTACCGATTCTGAGTAAAAACCACAAGGCCCATTATTTTTATGCACACAAAAGGACTTTCAAAACTATCGGTATCGGTATACTGGTATCGACACTAGCCATGCTATTACTTAGTATCTTATCGAAAGGGAAATTAATAGCACCACCCACATCTGGCGGAATTTAAAAAGGGGTTGGACTGGCGCCAAAAAAAGTTTCGGATAGATGATTTAACTCATTTAATGTTGCCGGTTGACTGGGGCGCGTTATATCTTAATGGACCTCACGTCGCTTAACGTTTGATGTCTTTTGACTTCGTGTCTGTTTGAGCAAAACAGTTTAATTAACCCTAGAGCACTCAGCTTTGCGCAGAGAAAAGTGCATTATTACACCTTAGGGGGTCAACCTCTGGGCGTTTTAAGTTTGAGCAAATTTTGTGCTAAGTACGTGGCGAAAATAAACATTCTCCGAAGCTTGTTATCATACTGCTGCGCGCGAACGTAATGTGCGCGCAACAATAAGAAGGTTTAGATACACGTAAAACGTACACGTGAACGCGAAGTGGCTTGAGCACTGGTCATATCTTTAGGAGGTCTCAGAACCTAAGTTGAATTTTGGTAACGGCAGAATGTAACGACCAAGTGCTCAAAGCATTTCGCGTTCACGTCCGCGTTTTACGTGTATCCAAACCTCCCTATTATCGTTTATTTCTTTCATCCATGATTATATGCCATGGGTAATTCCGATAATTAGGGGTCCAAAAGTGTGACATGCTTTTAAAGATTTTCAAGTGTGTTTAGTGATTGAAAGTGGTTTTCCAGTAAAAAATATTTATTTTTATTCCCATAAATACCACTTAAATTTAACGTTTGTGTGTGGATAAGGCACCAAGGTTAATGCAAACTCATTCTATAGCTAATTTTCATTGGCGTAGGTAACCCAGGACACCAAATTCCTATTTAATATAATGGAATAAATTATGGCAGAGCCTTTATGGTCTTTTGTTTCAAATATATTTCAGTAATCACAGAATAAAATATTCAAGAAATTGGTGCTGTCCCCTGTAATCACAGGCCACAGTCTATTACTAAGAATTTGTGATAATGAGTGGCGATTTTTGATGCACAGGGTGTCGTACATAACTGGGACACCAAACATTTTGGACCCCTAATTTAGGGAATTACCCATATACGGTTAAAAAATATACTCCGCCCAAAAGAGCGAAGAGGCTTACGTAACATATTTTATCGGACAGTAACGTGTTTAAACACCTCTTGTGGCAAGGCTGACTGCGCCAGCCTCCGTAAGAGCTGTTGAGGCAGGGTGCGCCGCTTGGCCTCAAGCGCTTTCTGAGCTCCTGTACTTTTAGGGCTGTAACAGGTTTACTGTATTCAACAAACTTCTGTTCTGATCAAGTATCAATATTCTAATAAGATTGTATTTCATTTTTGGGAGCCTGAGTATAGGATCAGTCCTTTTAAGTGACATATATTAATTAGTCTTTGAGTGTTTCGTTCTCGCAATTGTTAGGTGTGACCGCGGCGAAAAAAAGATGATGCTGCATTTGCTTAAAAGCAGTATTAGGCCTATAGCAAGTGATTTTGCTCAATAAGTGCTCTAAGCATAAAACATTTGCAGACGGTCTTAGCGATAATGAAAATGTTGCTAAATTTATACACGCCCGCTTGGACAGAAAACAAGTCTGCCGTAAGGTGTTAAGAAATCGGTGCCCATATCATTATAGCCCCGGGGTGTTATGTGACGCTTTCGACCGCGCGCTCGTTGCATTCCGGTCGCGTTGTGTCACGTGGGACACCACGTGACTCTCGTGGGAGTCGTGCACGCCGCTAGGCTAGGCTAGCGCTCGTCTGCAAGCAAAACACGAACTTGAACAGCAGGAAACGGTCGTGTGATAAACAGCTGCGCGCACCAGACGCTCTGCCATTTTTAGGCGGGATTCCGGACATCTTTTTGGCAGGTTTTTCGCTGGAGTTCTTTTCCTCTGCACGGACGTGGTCGCCATGGCGGCGAATGGCACAACCTTGGCGTGTTTACATATAATCCTCGCGATGTTGATGTTGGCACAACCAAACACAGGTTTGTGACATTGAAATTTTAATTTAATTAATCACTCTGTGTTATTATTTTAAAGACAGTTAAATATCAAGCTGTTTGCGCTAGATGACAGTCAGTAGAATGTTATCCGTGTTCAAGTTTAACATCATTAAATTCACAGTCTTGATTATTTAAATTTGCGGTTTATGGGTAAAATTCAGTTGAGATCACCAGTCAACTAAAGTGAATGTAATTACTACACATCACTAAACAGCGGCATTTTTGATAAGTTTGATATAATCACGAAGGAAGAAAACACACTTCCTCCATGATGTAATTCAGTTTCTCACTAAATGAATCCAAGCAAGAAATGATTCAAGAGGCATAAATAATTGTCTAATCAAAGTGACAAATCACCCGTCAAAAAGCAAAAAGCCGAAGTATCTTAAAACGCACCGCGCAACTATAAAACAAAACACAAAACAACGAAAAAGAATGGATGGTTCTCTGCAGACAAATTCAATAACTTATTTCTTATTCATCCGCTTCACAAGTTAATTTTTTGCCTCGAATATCCGGAATTGGACGCGGAATTTAAAAGAATATATTCTTTGGTAAATCGATATCGTTGGGAGTGTTATAGGCTATTTTCTCACGCCATGTGTGGGCGTCCTTTTAATGCATTTATTAGAATAAATCCACATGCACCTACAAAGGTCGGTAATGGCGTCGGCGGATTTTAATCGACGCATAGAAGCGTTATGTTTGAATTGAATGTGACATGCAGTGACACATGTTTTCTTAGATCTTTGTTTAGTATACTATAGGCCCTAAGTATCATTTTCGTTAAAATGTGCTCTATACAACTATTACACCAGACAAAATAAAAATTTGAAATTTTGTGAACTGTGTTTGCCATACAGATCGAGAGGAAATTACCACAAAATAGACCAACTGGGACCAACTTTTGATAAAGTAATTAGCAACTTGATAAAAAAGCTGTAGTTTTCAAAAGACAACCTATGAGCAGGGCTGTAGCCGAGTCCGTCACAAGTCCATCACAAGCCTTCACAAGTCTACTACAAATCCCTGGGTCCTAAATCAAGTCAAAAGCTATTCAAATGAACTCCAACAAAGGCATTCTTTTGTGAGTGTTTATCCTTTGCTTCTTGTTACTGGACTTGTGACGGACTTGTGACGGACTTGTGATTTTATGGACTCTGGACTTGTGATAGATTTGTGATGGACAGCCCTGCCTATGAGTAATTAGGAGAAAAATACCATACACCCTCGTCAGTTCAGACTCCATGCTCTAAGTCTATGGAGCATGACATAAAAAAGTGTTTTCAAAGGAAAACTTGAAATTTTGTTCACTGCTAAACTCATGTTTCCTTACCATGTTACACTTTATGGGGTGTTATCATGTAATATTATGAAGAATTAGTGGCGAGGGTGTATATGGTATTCATATCATTCTAAGTAATTCTATATAACCAATTATAAGACATCTTACCCTTTAACAGGTCATTTGCTTGTGTTTGGCTATCGTATGTTTGTACATTACATGAGTGAACTTCGAAACGAGCAGCGTAATTAAAAATGGCGACGAAAACCTGTCTGCTGCCACCAAGAGTTCAGAACGTGACAGTTTCTTGTAATCACAAAAATACATGAAAAACAGCTTATCTTAGGCCTATGATATAAATGCACAAACCAGTATTGTGTATTTTACTGTGTCGTTTACCGCCTGTAAATTTCATCTAATTTGCATTTCCAGTTCTAAAGGATGTAAATTATAATACAATTTTAGAACATATGCACAATGGGGGACCTCAAGGACGCTATCTAATCGAGTGAAACGACTGGCTGCCGTATATTTTTTTGAATAATGTTCTGTGCCGAAGTGTCAGGTTAATTTGAACTTTTCGAGCAGTAAATGCAAGGATTAGAGTTCGTCTCCCGGGGATTTTACTATAAAAATTGTCAAAATTTGAAGTGCCTATACAGAGATCAAGCAGGCTTTCTTCATATTTTCCTTTTTTTGCCGTGAGGGTCACACATAGTATTTCTCTGCAAACCTGCCTCGGCGTTCAAATTACGAGATAATTTGCAATCGGCGCCATGCTGGTTAGTCGTATTAAATTGCAATAAATAAACGTATAGATATGCTTCGTTTAGTATAGGGAATGAACACATCTGCATTTTAATAACTTTTTATTTCGTTTTACGCGCATGCGCCAACTTGTTGTTGCCACCAATTTTACAATGGGGATAAACAAACTGCTCAACCCGATAGAAACGTGCATGATATTTGACATATCCAGCCTTGTCTCGCAATTTTTCGCGTCTTACGATGTTTTGAAAGTTGTTCGAGATTTAAATATAAAAAATGTTCATCCAATTTCAACTGTCATAAAAATCGTAAAACGTGAAAAATTTTAAGTTAGAACTGTAAACGTTGGCGTATGCGTAGTAACTTCGAATTGTGGGGTATAGTAATCACACAAGTGCCACATACAAACCACGTCGTCCGGATGGGACGCTCGGCAGAGAAATTTCTCAGACACCGGCAAAGTAGCTTCGATCGTATGCTGCATATAGGCCTACCAGCGACTGTATAGGCCTATTGCCAGAAGTTAGATACACGTTGCTCCATCTTTCATTTCCGGTTTCGCAACTGAAGAAAATGTAGTTATAGTGTCCTTACAAAAAAAGCCATTAAAAAAAAGCCGATTTAACGCCTACACGTGTCATTGGGGCTTATTATAAATGATCGTCTACTGTCCTCCTTGATTAAGAATTTATCAACTGAAGGCCGCCTCATTTGTAAAAGTCACTCGGCATGCATGTTCAATTGTCTCTTTCAGGAAACGGGACTGGCGGTACAGTTCGGCTTTGAAAATATAAAGGGTGATTCTGAACAAAGCCAGCTACTTTAAAGGCCCATCATTTTATTTCACGAGTTGACGAGATTAATCTTACTCAAAGTGTCCAAAATGGCACCTTAGATATGTGCACACTCATCATTTTTAGCATTCAAACACAAAAGCTTGCATGTATTTAAAAATGTTTCTGTAGCATTGCTGCATCCATGGATCTGAGATTTATGCAGGCTAGTTTACTCTTCTGGCAAAGAAAGTTGAAAAGGGTCAAAATAATTGTTTTGCTTCTTGATTTTACATCAAAATGAAAAACTTGAAATGCCTATAATCTTCTATACATTGGAAAGAATGAGGCTGAAACGACTAACCATTTTAAAGGCTTTGTCGTCCCGGTATATATGAATCCGGGGCGTGTATGTGGATTGGGTTTGCGGTCCCTACTTGACCGCGTGGGATTTCCCCAGGAGATGTCTCTGAGGTTCTTCCTCCCTCTTCTAAAACTGCATCTCATTTTTCGTCATTTTGAGTTAATAATACAGTAAAGTTAAAGCTAATGTAGTTTATGCATCAAGGGCCTTATAGTTGCCGAAGATGCCAGAAAATTAACTATATATACAACAATGCTTTAAAGGCCATCCTGAGAAATACCATTGCCATAAGGTTTTATCCACCTAGCTTGTCTGGTACCCTTTCTGCTTTGATATACATGCAATCCGAGTGTCAAGGTCCTATTATAGGGACAGATGGTCCGAAGACTCTAATCTTGCTCAACACCTGGCGAAATTATGAACTTCTCATGACGTTTAATCAGTTGGAAATTTCCATGAATGTCCAATAATTCGAAATTCCCTTCAGCTGGTGAATTTTACAAATTGGAATCATGTCTTGACGAAAATTTGCATTAATATCAGAAATCGTAGAAAGAACTGCAACAGTTGTAATGAGATCTTTGGATGACGTGAACACATGCAAATTTAGAGCAAACGGCGAACATTTTATGAGACCTCTTCACGTGTCTTTGCACAATAACCGGATAGAAGGCAGCAATTAATGACATATTACATGATTACAAAACTTTGAAAAACAGTTACAACAGTATCGCATAACCAAAGAATAATGTTGATAAACATGCAGACGCCTTGTGGAAATTTCAGCCACACAGATGCAAAGGTGAGGATTTGCTCACGATTTTCATGCCCCAGGGTGGTGATTTTGACGCATAGAAACCCAATTTTCAGCGCACCTGGGGGCAAAACATGCATGTTCTGCACCCGTGGGTGGGGATTTTGTCACCTAAATTTTTCCCCAGGGGTGGGGATTTTGTCACGCGAAAAGTGACAATCCCCACCTCCTAGGTGGGGCAGCTCGGGGGAGGAGGGGTGGGGAAACAATTGATAGGTGCATAATACTTATGACAACCCGAAAAATCCATGATTTTTTTTGTGGATGAATGAATGGTTAAAGAAAACACCTTTAGTTGGCAATCCCCCCCCCCCTCCCCCCTCCCCCCCCCTCCCCCCCCCCCCCTCCCCCCTCCCCCCCCTCCCCCCCCCCCCCCCCCCTCCCCCCCTCCCCCCCCTCCCCCCTCCCCCCAAACGTATACCATTTTACACGGGGGAAATCATGTGGTGTTTGCTGCGATTGACACCAACACTTTTAGTAAAAGTTTGGGTCACTGCCAAAGATGTATGCATAGTTCCGACCTGTCAATCAACCGAACCCGCCGACCAATCACAACAGAGCTAGCAGATATCACTGACATAGGTCAAACTGCACTGTCTCACAACAACATGATCACGCAATATGTTCTGCCGGCCCCATACAATTTGTACAGTGTTGTATGCGATGATCCGGGTGAATTTTTGGTTTCAAGGCCGGTCGTTTCGTTGTTCAAAGGTACGAAAGCACGTATGTCATGATATGACATCCCTGTATTACTGGCCCTTTACTCTGTGTGTTCTAAGATAACTGTCGACCCTGAAACATGAATACCTTTGAGTTTTCTCCAATGAATCTGTGCTTTCCGTTGAAAGTCCTATAGCTTTGTGCGTAGTGTGTCGCCATTTTGACGATATAGCGTGTGAGCCATAGCAACAATATCCACGGGGGCGGGGCTAACTAGGCAAACTCGGAACTATGCATTGGGGCTGCTTTAAACAAAACGCATATTGCGTACATTAATGATATACCGCTGTTTAATTCTACTCAGACCTTGCGCCAAAAACGTCTGCCTTTAGGCAATATGACAAAACTAACATTATCAAGGTCTCTTTCCCCGGGCTAACTAATTATTTATGATCATTCTTCAGTCTGAAGCGGCCACAAGGAAACGCCTAAAAGCCGGATATACGTGCTAGAGCTGAAAGTTGCCGCGCCTAAGTGCCCATCTTTGTGTCTTTATGTCGTCTCAAGTGGCATCGATTACTTTCGTGCATTTCGCGACCCGTTTCTGTTTGGTCAATGCTGGTTCGCTCGTCATACACGCTGAAGCGTCCCGTTCGGCGCGTTTTGGCCTTCCTTTACAAGGGTTCGCTGTGGTACATGGTTTGTTACAGCATCTGATTCGACAAGGGGTTATTTTCACCAACTGGGGGCGTCTTAGGTCACGAGGTCACTCGGAATAGAAACTCGCATCTATACCTTATATATTGACAGATTTTAAATTGGCACCGACAGCTTCGTTCTGGATGCTGAGCCATTGTATTTACGTCATTTTCATTTGCAAATTTTATCACAGAAGAAAGCACCACAGAAGAAATTCCTCTATGGGCGTGGTTGTTTTGGTTTATTGATATCTAACCACTGGATGTGGCAACGCCTTCTAAATTTAAAGCCACTATGTCCGCCATCTTAGTACTCCTAAGATAAGACACCTTCTGCCCATGTTTTTAGTGCATGCGTCGTGTCCAAATTCCCTCCACACAGCTTTTTCTCAAAGTAATGCGCGTCGCATTTACGCGCGAAAAGGCTCAGCCAAACGAAATACATAAAAACTATTCGCAAAAAAAAACCAAACATTGTCGGCAGAGGGCATAAGCCAATTTGCAATTTAATAAAAACAACCGACTTACACGCAGACGCTTTTACCAAATTTGCTTGCGTTCGTTTGCAGTATAAACTGTCTTATATTTTCTGCTACGAAGTTAATTGCATTGCTGTCCCAAAAACGACAGTCTAGTTTTTATTTTGTTAAATCTTATTTTGCTTACAAACGCAATATAGCCCCAAGAATAAATGGATCGGCTTTCTCTTACCGGTATACGTTGGTAGCTATTTTATTTCTACTCCCCCAATCCCCGTAACCTAATCACACGTCCGCGGGTTGATTGAAATTACCAATTTCACGAGAAGAGAACGCATCTCGAAGACAGACAAATATTTATGTTTGGAATAAATTTGATGATGTTGAGAGTGTAACAATTTAATAATAACCATCTCTTGGGGTAATTCGCTGTCACAATATTGAGAGCAACAACTCGATATGCTCTTTTCCTTGAGCCAAAACCGCTTTTTATTAATTTCGTTACTATTTTATTCCGATCAGTTTTCTGGCTTTCATTGGCCTCGACCGGCTTGGGTTAAGTTGAGCTGACGGCACTGTAGCCGGCTTATTAACGGAGATAAACCTCGTAATTAGATTTTACTGCATTCCAAGTTGGTTTATTCATTGCGTCTGGACTAAATGAGCCGTCTTTTAAAAGACACTCGGCCATAACAACAAAACTAAGGCATTTTGGACTCTATAGCCAAAGAATTGAAATAAAATGAAATACAAAACAATAAGATGGCGTTATCGTCATGTCTCACCTATACATTCCCTTTATACAGAGAGTTGCGATATCTTGTGGTCATGGGGACGCCATTTTGTTTCCTTAGAAATGCACAATATGGAATTATGATGGAAATATTTAAAAGAGAACAAAAAAAGACATCGCAGTTGCTATGGGAAATTAAGTTTGTATTGGATGAAAGGTGGCGACCTTTTTTGGAAACAAAATGGCGTCTATGAACCGTTAATGTCGGAGATCTCTCCATAAAGGGATCGCGTCTCACCAATGTGAAAAACCACGTCAGCAAATATACACGGTGTTATCTTAAGAAGATAAATAAATATCTCGAAATAGTAAACCGAAAAGACAAACAGAGAAAGATAATTATCATTGCCCCAGATACGTAGTAAACATTACTTCTCAAACGTGTATACGTTATATGATGAACAAATATTAACAATTAATAATTGTTATCTATAGTCTAATATTTTCTTTTCATCAATAAAGTCCGTTCATATATTTGTCCTCCGTGTGCTTTTTGTCGTATGTAGTTGAATTAATAAAGTGGTATTTTTTTGTTATTAATTTCAAGAAAGTGAGGGGAACTAATATTTGTGTTACCAGAAACTAATATTTGTGTTTTAAAGACAGATAACATGATTGGAAAACTATACAGACGGCGCGGCGTTATCTCAATCCGTATATTTTTCAAGGATATCGTCAAAAAACCACCGATCTTTTGTAAACTAATTTATCCGATTCCATAAAAGCAGTGCAGTAATTATACCAACGTTTTTGCTTCCACATCCAGATCGGAGATTGCAAATTTCCTGTTTTCTTCCCATATATAGTATTTTTGGGGTATTTGATATGATTTTTAGGTTAAAACGAAATCCATTTTCTGGGAAAAATCTGAACATCGACCTTTAACAAACGCAGCACTCAACGGTGTATCATCCGGCACATTGCTGATGCGACCGTGGTGTAGCGAGTCCCATGGCCAATAACACCTGATCAGGCCCGTTGCCTAATGCTGAGAGTGCATGGCTCTATAGGTTGAAGATGGATGGACGTCTTTAGTAAATGTGTACAGTGGTGAGTTTACGTATCTATTTGGGTCGTGCAGAGCAGATTCCGATGAAAGTATAGGGTGGTTGCGAGATAGTATAACGAGGCATGAGACTGGAATTGCGTGCGAGGAGAGAACATAGGATGATTGAAAGATCAGACACAAGATTAAAGGCTCAGAAATATCACAGACAAGATTAAACTTGTTTTACGGATTTCTAGATTAAGGGCATAACATAATGCGACTCGCTCTGGGAAAAAAAGTTAGAATAAGTCGCGCAGGCTAGGTCGAGTTTTCGTGACCATAAGAAGAAATCTGTGGCAGATCCATGCTCATTAAAATACAGAAACACAATGGAAATTCCAGGCGGAGCTTGAACATTCCAGGCGGTATCTGGGAACCGCCAGGAATTTCCTTTGTGTTTTTGTATTTTAATGAGCGTGGATCTGCCGCAGATTTCTTCTTATGATCGCAAAATCTCGACCTAGCCCGCGCGACTTATTTTACCTTTTTCCCAGAGCGGGTCACATACATCTGAAGAAGAATGTTAAGTTGACTAGCCTGCAGAAATGTCAGCTGGATAGATGCAGCAATGCTTCAGAAAAACTTAAAAATCCATGCATGGTTTTTGTGTAAAGTGAATACGAAAATGTGTGCTGCGCACACACAATGGAAAATGACCGGTTTATTTGCTGCTACCACGCGTTTCAAACGTCTTCCATTACAAAACGGGTTTCAAAGTAACTTTTTATGCTGTAATGGACCCGAAACATAATGACGTCACGGTTTGTTTACATACTGCTTTCGTATGGCCCTACGTTGTCTGATACCCTGACACTCCCCCAAAGATTCGCGCGCATGTAAACAAACCGAGACATCATTATGTTTCAGGTCCATTTAATGACCGTTTATCTAGCATTAAATTGATAAAATAAAACAAATCGCATTTCAATTCTCTTTAATTTAACTGAAACGAAGACATTCTTTTGCCACTTGTGACTGGACATTTAACTAACCACTTGGCGCCGTAGAACGTGTAAACACGTTCTGGCAATGTATAGTCACAGAGGCGGTTGACTCAGAGTGTTGCAAAGTGTGATATTTTGGTGAGAAGATTCATACAATGTAGAAATGACTCTCAAGAGTCTGTAGTGCTTGTAGTGCTTGATCTAGTCCTAACTTTTGGCCCATCACATTTAACGTTTTAAACAATTGTATTTTATTTCCCAAAATAATCCTGGCGCCAACTGGTTAGGAATTCAACAAGAGTAACTGCAAATTATTCGATAACCTAATAACAAATATGCAGCGCATTTCCCCAAAGCATTTACTCTGGTTTTACATTTACTGTAATTATATCGCAGTGACTGTTTTAACTCGTGAAGAAATTAGATTATCTATGGCCGCCAGACTCCTTCCACCCGATTGTTTTTGACTTTATGGAGACACAATATTAAGTAAATTTTCCATTTTATTCCCTCTAATGATATTTGACAGGGCATTAGGCGGGACATTTTAAACTAATTTTAACCATCTGAAGGCTGCTGAATGGCGCTATGGTACTATGTTTTATCTTAATCAGTCGCCAATGTTCTTAAAGCTGGGTACATCATTTGCAGCGACCCAAGGGCGATCGGGTTGGCGAAGTGGTTCTTTCCTCGCCTTTCACCTCTGGCGTCCCGGGTTCGAATCCGGGGCGTGTATGTGGATCAGGTTTGCAGTCCCTACTTGACCGCGTGGGTTTTCCCCTGGGGATTTCTCTAGGGGTTTTCCTCCCACTTCTAAAACTGCAACTTCTTCATCGTCATATCAAGTTGATAATAAAGAGCCTTAGTTGCCGAAGATGCCATAAATTAACAACAACAGCGACCCAAAATGTTGCTTTATGAGTTGACAAGAAAAATCCGACTAATATGATTTTTCACGTGTAAAATGATACTTGTATAGGAGAAATTGCTAACAGACGACTTTGATACTATTTATTCAACATAAAAACCATCCATGATTTTTAAGTATTACTGCATCGATGTGCCTGAAGTTTCCACAAGGCAATTTATCAACATTATTCTTTAGTTATGTAATGCTGCTGTTCCTGGAATTCGTAAAAATAATTTTATCTGCAAATAATAACCTTTAATAGCCGGCTATTTGTGTGCAGGCATATACTTTTCCTTTGCGGCACATTCGACAGATATAGCACATCATATCCCTACAACATTCAATGCTCCACATAGTGTACTCGGGTTACCAGAAGCAGTTCTACCAAAGGCAACAATTTTCTGCTCAAATTGGCATGAGCTTGTCGGCTTTCACTCCTAATTGAACCACCAATCAATACCTTTACCGGGGCCTTAGCTATCCATACGATACCCAGGAAGTTTCCACTAAGGTTCCCTTATATCGTTAGTCCCTTATATTTGATAAGCCTCGCTCAAGTGGATGACATTTTTCTTTCCAAGTCTTTGTAGTTTTTGGACCGCGAAATGATATCCAGACGCGTGGGCAGAGAATGAAATCGCATTCTTCCGCTCCGATGGTGATATAATGTTGGCCCCCAGACCATTTTATTAATTGTGCATTGGCGGGAGAAGAAAATATCGCGAGATAATATCAGTCCCCGTTTTCTCAATTTTGGAGATTAGAAGGTTACCGGTACTTAATCATTTGGGCTGCCCTTTTAAAGCGATTTTTGTTGCCCCTTTAAAGACGATTTTCATTGGACAGGGAATTTATTTTTGAAAGTACTAATCACTGTTTCAAATGAATTACAATATTTTATGATAAAACAAATATCGAAAACAGCTTTCCGCCTCAAAACAGTTCATATACATATATATTTTCCAGTCCGTATATGTGGATATGTCCTCTCTAGGATTTGAACCCAAGACCTCTGACATACCGGACAGATGCTCTATCAGTTGAGCAATGAACCTGAAACATAATGACGTCACGGTTTGTGTACATAGTTACGTGTTTTCCTATGGCCCTATGTCGTCTGGTACCCTGAGACTCCCCTATAGATTTACGCTCATGTAACCCTGGGTAGTAATAATAATAATAATAATGGTGGATTCTTATATAGCGCACATGTTCACCCTGCGGGGTGCTCCTGGCGCCGTTGCCATTATTGCATGCACACAACGCGTAATAAAGAAAATGTCACACTTTGTGCCCCAACTTCGTGGTATGACCCAATTACATTGTATTTATACATGTCTTTAAACTACATACGAGTCTATGGAAAGTGATCTAGCCGTCTACCAAACGTCCACAATACTTCTATGTTATTTCAAGACATTAAAGTTGCACTGCCCGTGTTTGGGCCGATTTGGGCGTCAAATTTGTTTTTTAAAGTTAAATAGGTATTTTTCTAGAATAGAAAAAGTTATCAGCTTTCATTTGGTACCAAGAACGTAAAAATCCGTCAAGGATTAATGCCAGTCGATTAAAAACAAGAAATGATTAAAAGGCTGGCAGGTCAATTAATCGACAGGGTTATGACGTAAATGTACATGTGCGCGTACATGTGTACATTGTACACATACTATGTACATATGAGCGTACGCGCACATGTACAACATGGGAAGCACGTTTCAAGAAAAAGGCTTGTATCTCCAATTCCCGACGTCGGAAATTTAAGTTTTTGATATTTTTCGTTACAGAGACACGTAAGTTTTCTAAATTCGTTCGCTTGTGTAAATTAATTTGTTTAATCCTTTCACCGAAACACGGGCAATGCAACTTTAAAAGCAATAACTGTGGCGCCAAACGTATTCAATAAAATACGTGTATGGTTTTGACATGAATTTTTAAAACAGTGAGTTATAACAGAGACGCGTTTTTAGGACATATCGCCACACGCCATTAACTGCAGACAATTTCGTTCGGATTCGAACGAGTCGTCCTAATGTTCGATAATTACCAAAGTTGATTGGTATAGTTCTCCAAAGCATGGCGCCTATACAGGGTGGATAAAAAAAAAACGAAACCGAGATATTATCGCTAACTGTGACTGAAGTAGGGCACGTATGAATGAACGGGAGATATCATCTGTTAGGGTGGAAAATTCTCCTCTTTAACATGACACCCTGATCATGTAATTGTGTTTCCGATTGACTGAGCAGTTATCAATGTTATGCAAGGGTCTAGTTTGGGATTTGCGCCACTTTCTTCAACGGCGTCCAGTCATGGCCTGAACCATGGCATGGCCTGTTTGGACGATCAAGTATCCATTGGCTAAACCTAAGATACCTCTGAAGATCGCCAGAAAGCAGTTGATGTCTTACTAGCCACAATTAGCAATAATATCTCGGTTTCGTTTGTTTTTTTCACCCTGTATAGGGGTGTTGCAAAATGAAAGGAAAATTCAAGTTCATGCCTGTAACAGCCTGCTCGGCAATGTTTCATGAAATGTCTTGTGCAACTACAAATTTCATGCACACAACGCACGCAATACGGTGCCAATCACCATTGAAATAGAACAACCAAACTTGGGAAGAGAGAGAAATCGTAAGGGCCTTATCGGGATTCATACCCGAGACATCTGACTCACCGGGCAGATGCTCTACCAGCTGAGCTATAAAGCACAGTGGTATACTCCTTCAGGTTTCCCCTATAAGACCTTTGACACACCAGACAGGTGCTCTACCAGCTGAGCTTTGAGGCACAGTGGTATACTCGTTCAGGTTTCCCCTAAGACCTCTGACACACCGGGCAGACGCTCTAGCAGCTGAGCTATAAGGCACAGTGGTTTTCATAGGTTTCCCTATGCATAGGATCAGCGCAACTGTGGGCAAAGTAATGAACGCAACATCTGGTATGGTGCCTTATCACCATGCACACAACGCGTAATGTTTTTGCGTCAACTGCAGAGTGTCCCATACATAACACCAATATTTGCTGATTAACTTTGATATATAATAACTGAAACACTTTTGGCCCTGCTGAAAAGTACTTGAAAATAACATTGCCACTTCTCAAAAGGTATGGTTGTACACTAGTTCAAAATATGTAGAGATATGGTTATTTCCGATCGCTTGAAATATTGACACTCTGGTTGACAGATATTTCATGTTATTTGGAACCACCCCATCTACAAGCACATTTAGTTCTCTTCGAGAGAAGTAATTATCTTCTCTGTCAATCTAAGATCTACTTGGTAATGTGAAGTTCTCTCTCTTCGGAATTGATCAGATTTTAAGACTGCCTTGCACTTTGCTTCAATTCAATCACTCGAATCACTCAATTGATCTCCGTGCTGCATGTGGCATAGAGAGCACCGGGGATTGCACTTGGGGTAGAGGATAGGTCTACATTTGTGTTTTGGGATCGGTTCAATTTGGTTTTCTCTGATTAAATGGGGAACGGGGAATGCTTTCGTATTTGGGCGGCTCCGACGAGAAAAACAGGTAAATGGAAATCAATTGAATTCTGTCGAAGACGCATCCTTATTATTAGATGTGGGGGGAACTCTTGGAAGACACAAACTGCTTAAGGGCATTGACCGAGAAAGATGTTTAGGTTTGGGGCAAAAGTACAAAGACATGACACTCACGCAAATTCAGCATTAAAAAAAATGAAATTAGGCTAAAAACAAGATTTGTTGTCCATATGAAATGTCCAGAGACACGTTTTATGTTTCAATAAAAGGGTAGTGCTTTCGGGAAATTGTGCGAAGCTGCCGTCCTATTTAGGCTGGTTCCTGACTATACTGCACCGACAACGGCGCCATAATACCACGGTTGTCAGGTACATAGTTTCGTTAACAGAATTCTTGTAAAAGAATGCCCGTGCGCACGTATACTTAGCCTATATAAAATCATCTGTAATTATCGTTTTCTTGTAAACCAAAAAAAATCACCTCAGGCGGAGTCTGTGCATTGGACAGTTGGAACCACTTCTATATTCCATTTGAGTAAGGTTTTTCTGGTCAAATGCTGGTTGAATAACATTTTGGGGCATGCAAATTCTGTATACGGGCTTTAACTACATACGTCGCCCAACCGAATGTGCTCAAAATTGGGTACCGCAATGCAATTTGAAATGACGTGTTGCTTTACTTTATGGCGTTTTCACAACTACGGCCCTTTATACCATCAACTATACGGTATTATAGTTTGTTGAAACTAATACAGTTAAAACTTAACTTCATTATCAACTTGAGATAACGAAGCATGAGATGCAGTTTTAGAAGTGGGAGGAAAACCCCCCAGAGAAATCTCCTGGGGAAAACCCACGCGGTCAGGTAGAGACTGCAAACCCAATCCACATACACGCTCTGGAATCGAACCCGGGGCGCCAGAGGTGAATGCCGGAGAAAAAAGAACCACTACGCCAACCCGACCATTTGAAATGTTTTATTTGTAACAAAAAAAGGTGATGCTTCTTGTACATTTCCCCATACAGTGTCCGCAGCGAACGAGAACGTGTCCAACCTGATCGAAGACATGTTCAACAGGTATAACAAGCTGGTTCGCCCGGTCAAGAACTCTTCCGCTCCGATCATCGTGGACTTTTTTTTCTATTTCGCGCATGTTTTGGATATGGTGAGTTTACATATTTTATGTTATATACCTCATACTTTGATTCTCGTATACTACCTATAGACGAATCCCAAATGAACCAGTTTGAGATTGGTCTGCGCACTCCATTGCCTAAAGGAAAGATGACGTCACCATGTAACAGTTGCATGGATGACGTCATAATTAAACGCTTGCTACCTGACTCCAGTATGCCGTGAAGTATGTAAAATCTGTTGTAATCTGTTGTCACGCTCTCTCGAGTCCGAGCGCCGAACTACACAACTTGCATGAAGCGTATTCAGACGCAGATTAAAAGTGATTTTTCAAATGGTTGGAAGAGATACGGTTTTATAACAAACTTTGCTATGCTCGCGACTTTCTAGAAAAGTAAGCAACCTTCTGCAAGTGTTTCCTCATCCCTTAGGTTTCGTGTAGCGTCACTATTTTGCCAGCATCATACCCATCCTAAATTGAACACATTTAGGAGCGTATCCAGATCACATTTTCGACCCATCCATTTTCCCATGAATGTCGAGATTTTGATACCATATCATTACCGTTTTAAAATTTTGCGTTCTTAATTCGTAAAATGTTGCAAGAATGACGTCAAAATTAAACCACCGATAGTTTGCAAACTAATTTATCTGGTTCCATAAAGCAGTGCAGTAATAATACACAAAATGTTTGCTTCCACATCCAAATTGGAGATCGCCTGTTTTCTTCCGCATGATAGTATTTTGGGGAGATGTTGTATGACTGTTATTAAAACGGAATCCATTTTTCTCTGAACACGCTCCTTTAAGCTACTTAAAACTGTGCGACCGTTTACCGTTTGTTTTTGTAAATTTAATATGACATTTAAAATTCAAGACTTTTGACGTTGCCTTTCTGGAGGCAACATAAACAATTTATGTCTACAAAATTGCCACTAACCTGCATAACCAATTTTAAAGAGAAAGGACGCAAACATTAGAACCGCTTTATGGAAAACCGTATAGAGTGCTTTATGTTAAATACTCAACAGCTTAAAGCGCACGACTGCGCACCAGGCAAGCGTTAAAACGCCAATTCGCTCGCGAAACAATTAAGGACAATTTCCGAATCATATTATCGGAGCACGCGAGGATAAGCCCTATGCCTTTACGCTCCCTCGTGTTATCAATGAAAACAAAACAAGACGAGGGGAAAATCCCTTGGGAATAATTCCACCTAGGACCGCATCAGGGAATATATAGATATCTTTCGTAAAAATTGCCCGGGGATATCCGAGTCTAATTTGCCTTTCCCGGGCAAGCGTGCCGGCGCGATATAAATGGTTGGAAATAAGATTTCGCGCCAATAGAAGATGGATCAGTTAGTGCTTTAATTATGGTGCCTTAATTATAAAACCAAAAGCAAATTAATTGTTTGTCTTTTGGGAATTTCAGGTGTTTGAGTCATTATCTTAAGAAAAGAAATACATGTAATTGTCAAGAGGCACTTTCAGATGTTACGGACGATTCACCACATTATCAATTTTCACCCAAGAAAAAAGAAAGGTTTCAAATTACACATTGAAGCAACTTTTAGAAAACAACCTTTTTACGGATTTTGCTGGTTTGTTGACGAACTGAGCTCCCTAATTTTACGGGCAGGGACGGGGAATTCGCATGATAAACGGAATAATTCCGTATAATTACGAAAAAGAAACAAAAACGAACGCAAGATTTGGTATGTGCCTATTTTCCATTAAAATGAAACAACGAAAGAAAAAGAAGATTCTGGACATTAATTTTTTGCTGCCATAAATCTTCCGTTTAAAAAACGCCGGAAAAGGTTCTCTGACCATTGTTATGTAAAGTCTTAAGATGGCGCAAACACTGACAACTTGCCAAAATACTCAAAATACTCAAAACTTGCTCAGGATATAGGCCACTAATTTGACATGTAATTTTTAATAAATATAATGCAAAATGTTAATGTTCTGTAATTCGTTTTCTTACATAGAGGATCAACATAATCTATATATACCTTAATGAATTCTAATTACGACTTTTAATAAAATTATTGTAAAAAGCTTTTAGCAAATTATGAGTAGTATATTTCGTTCGCAATCACTCCAATTTGTTAAACCCTTTCTGGAAGCAACCTCTATAGAACTTGTCAGTTTAGCTTGTATAAATTTCTATATAAATACCATCATTTCCACTTTGCCGAGCTAAAATACAACAACGGAATTGGCTGTTATAAATAACTTCCTCCCCGTTTATCTTTCTACATATATTTCTGGAGTTTCTTATCACCAAGATGTCAAATTGTCCATAACATTATGCAGTGTCACCTTCCTCCGTACCCTGAGCTGACTTAGAGACATTTCAATTACAAAATTCACCCGAGGAACTCAGGAAACATCCGACCAAAGAAAAAAACAAGATCTGCATTCGTGTTATTCGTTAGAAGAACACACCGTTGAAAACAAAACTGAAAAACCACTTCGCTAGAACCTCCAAGATACCATTTGTGGGTTATAAGAAAAAAAGATATCCAGTCCTACTTAGATGTTATCAAGTGTTTTTGGCTCGCAGCCATGTTGAGCTTTCCACGTCAACTCCTAACCCGGAAGGTAACATTTTCGATTGTTTTCTGAAATTGAAGCTCGTTCGTTTACATCGATAGAAATGTAACACTGGACATGTATATGATTTATGGGTATGTTTGGTTTGGGCTGCTAATGCGTTTCTTGTGGGGTGAATAACCGAATGATCTTGTTCTGCCATCTCGCATCTTGCATCTTGCATCTCGGGTGTACACAAATCTCGCGTCTCGCGTCTCATTAACAACAAACTCGTGTCCCCAGAATCCGACAGGCTTGTGTGCGATTGCCAACCTTGTTCGTTTTCCAAGCCCATGATACCTTGATAATGTACATACACACAGGGTTTATTGGGCCTCGTTTTGAACAACTTGAAATCGAGTCCGAACTGAGCCTCGTCTTGACAACATTTCGAGATCGCGTTTATTGTTTATCGTCAAGACCTCTGTTTTTCTCAAGACGTTTAAATTTAAATTGATAAAATGTCAAGGTTAACCAGAAACACTATACTACCTTGTTGGTTTTTAAAAATACGGGGGGAAAATTGGGTTAAAGGGATTCGCATGCCTGGTCATCAGTTCCGGAGATTGAATTTTATCCGGTATTATTGTCGTAATTTTCAATAACCTTTCAATCTTAAGTTTAACAACTATTGATGAAGTCGATGTGGAGACATAATTCGATCAGCTTTCTTCAAGTAAAATATATAAGACGGCCAACTTCAATTTATTATTTTCTCATCATTTTTGTCTCTTTTCAGAACGAGCAAGAGCAGACTTTAAGCAGTTCTATTTGGCTTACGCTGGTAAGTCTGTAATCCCAATTCAAGGTTGATTTTCCTTGCAATTCTGTAAAATCGCTGGAACAATCCTTTGGATAAAATCTTTCCTATCCAAGGCAACCGTTCGAAAATCGTAATCCCAGCATGTATGGAAGCCGCCGCGGTTTGCCCTTGGACCGGAATGTACAATTTCAATGCCGAGGATCAACGATTTTTCTACGGCGGGAGTGCCCAAGGTTGCGCGCTACGGAGCGATATACTCCGAATGAATAACATCTGGGGCAATTGGGGAAAATTTGTAAGGCAACATCAAACTGCACGATACTGTTTGCCATCAGGAAAAATACATTTTGTAAAACTGCATTGAGTGTGCTTCGGTTGTCTATATATGTTCTAACAAAACGAATGTCTACAAGGGTACAAGGAAAAATAGAAGGGAAAAATAAAAGGGAAAAAACGTTTACTCGACAATGGTCTGTGCGAAGGTAAAGAAACATGTAATGACAAATATGGCAACGAATTTATAGATATTGACCTTGAGGTTCCAATAAAGGAAGGGACAACACTTGTTTGAAGTTATCGACGAATTTAATCAAAAATATTACCGATGTATTGCCCGGTGCATAAACCTTCATGAGAATCAGAGAATCTTGTTTTCAACGTCGGCAACCCAATTAATTTTGATGATAAACTCTGCAACTAATGCAACTATTATGTGCTGCGCCTTATTTGAAATGTTGAAAGAGATGATAACGTCAACCATGCAACGATTGCATGGATGACATCAAGATTGATGCCTTGTTTCCAGACTCCCATACGCCGTGAAGTATGTACAAATCTATTGTGTTCTGACTCACGCCCTCTCAAGTCCAAGCGCCGAACTGCAAAAGATGGCGACTTACATGAAGCGTACAGAGCGTTAGGCAACCCTATGCAAGTGTTGTCCCTTCCTTTAAAAGCCACTGTATCATTTTGCAATTTCAGGAGTTACATGACAAGAAAACTTACTCAAATTATTTTATTTCTGCCCAAGATGGTACTTTTAGTATAAGACATTAACAACTAAAGGTTTAAAAGTGCTTGTGCGCACACATTTATATACCATTCATTTAGCACCAAAATGTGTGGATTTTAAAAGTTTTCTGAAACGTTGATGCGTCTTTTGTATAACCAACATTCTTTTTTAGATGAATATTGCTCATAAATATGTATATTTGCATTAGCATACAAATCAAAAACCTTGATTTTTATGACTGTAAATGAATGGATCAGTTCCGTAGCTTATATTTCATTGATAGAAATACAATTTTAGGCCCTTTAAGCTCTCGCGTTTGAAAGAGGCAATCTTATATCGCACCAGACAGATGTGGGCGAAATATGCGGTTCTTGTCATGCCATTTCTGCTGTTTAGGTTAGTAATATAATTTGCAATCGATCGCCTGTCTGTGGTCGTTTCTTTCCGAGGCCGCACTGATCAAATAATATAACAGCACCAAATCATCGTAGCGAATTAAGCAAACCATAACATCGATTTAAGACCGAGGGTTTATAGTCATGTGCAGTAAATATGACTCATGTTAACTCGTAAAATGTAATTATTTATAGGTTTACATATTATAATAAATTAACATTCTGATGATAACATAATCCGAAGACGGGATGACAATTAGTAAGCTCAAGAACGTGTAAAATGATTTCTCAAAATTAACACAGCGAGTAAAGCTTAAAGCTTTATACATTATTTGCAAGTGCCAACAATTTAATCCACTATTTGATTGGAAAAACCTTACTTAGATGGAAGATGGAAGTGGTTCCAACTGTCCAATGGAATGATTCTGCCTGAAATGTTTTATTTGAAGAGAAAACGATATTTATGTAAACGAGTGTGCACACACACGTTTTACAAGGACGCCCTCATGTGAACGAAACTAGGCCCCGTCGTGGTATTATGGTTCCGTTTTCAGTGCAGTTTAGTCAGGGAACCAGCCTAAATAGGACTGTGGCTTCACATAATTTCTTGAAAGCATGGACACGGTTTTCATTGTTTTCTTCGAACGTATAGACGAGATATTGAGCTGACTAATACTAATATGCCTACACACAATAATGGCTGGTTTTTATCATACACATCCTCCATCACACGCCGTTTGTAACAGTTCTTTTATTGCCTCGTGGGGTGCATCCTCCTTTTGTATTATACCACACGGTCGTGTAACATGAACTCAGTGTTACCACTCACACATGCTGTTGGTATGATGTGGTAGGATCATTTTTAGTACAAGTTTTCTTCATTTTTCAGCCATACCTTTGTCTAAACCCAATAATTTCCTTATTTTTCTTCCAGTTCTGGCAAGATGACTACCTAACCTGGGACCCAGACGATTACGGCGGTGTCAAAATGTTCAAAGTTCCCTCGGGAGAGATTTGGCTTCCAGATATCTACTTCTACGAAAAGTGAGATTTTACTTCAAAATCTTTGCAATTGTAAAATTACAAAACACTAATTAAAGATGAATTTATACAAATAGGTGTGCGCACACACTTTTTATATGTGAACGAAATTAAGCCTCTGACTACCGTCGTATTATGACACTACACCATTTTCAGTGAAGTGTAGTCAGGGAACCAGCCTAAATAGGACAGTGGCTTCGCACAATTTCTTGAAAGTATTGACACAACTTTTCATTGTTTTCTCGGAACGTACGAGGCACTGAGTTGTCTTATAGGTTGGTTTTTATCATACACATCCTCAACCACACATGGAGATAACATCAGCATTTCTAATCCCGTAATATAATCTTTAATTAACAGTCACAGGTTGGTTTGTATCGTACATCCTCAACCACACCTCAAGATATCACCGTTTATAACAGTTTTTCAATCATGTAATCTATCTTTAGGCCATACAAATTCAAACGCGAAAACTCCATACAGTCCTGAAGTTAACCTCACAATTTAAAGCGACCTCACTTTTATGTTCATGTTTTCCCCCTTCTCCTCACCTGTCACTTTACTCATCACACACCAACCACCAATTTACTAAAACCTCTGACATTTTCGCTGACGAAAATCAAAATCGGATCCGGTCTTGTGAGATTTCGGAGCACGCTCTTGACAATCACATCATGCGTCGTCAGTGGCCACGCACGGCCCGGCCTGTCAAAACAACCCTCTACTACGCCACGCGACGATCGAAACCAACGATTTTTTCCATCCCCCTTCACGGGAAGAACAAATCATTATTCTCTCCATGTCCTTGTAGTTTTCCGAATAATCACAACAATCTACACTCTCTCGATAATCTGGGCCAGTGGAATAAATCTTCGTGCGTGGGATAAAAATCGCGATTTAAGTTAGTATATGCTTCCTCACAATTGACTTCAAAATTTAATGGCTTGATCGAACTTAAAAGTGAAATACGTGCTTACCCCTATTCGTTGCACTGCCGGCCGTGGTGTTTTGAATAGTCTATGGTGGTTCTCCACCGCCAAATTCACATCTTCCCCTTTCAGACGGATACAAAAAAACATGGTGGATTAACCTTTAAGCCGT
Organism: Henricia sp. BOLD:AAB3569; assembly: GCA_037783545.1. Classification (NCBI taxonomy): domain Eukaryota; kingdom Metazoa; phylum Echinodermata; class Asteroidea; order Spinulosida; family Echinasteridae; genus Henricia; species Henricia sp. BOLD:AAB3569. The sequence goes on along the minus strand of JBBELK010000454.1, from coordinate 2,784,286 downwards.
AGTAAAAGCTTGACTTGACGTTCCAAGGCAAGCTCAGACTGTCTGGCAGGCTCCCATATGTCTGTGTACAAAACAAATTGTCAGCCAGGCACCATGTTTTTAGAGTAAAACAAATGTCATTCATTCCGGGGTTAACAAATTCCATTTTTTTTTTATTGCCGATCCCCCTTTAACAATTCTAATTTTCCAGTGGTTTCCCGTGTAAGCCACGTTGTACAAAAAAAACCGGACGAGTTTTCCAAATTCCAACCTCATCTTTGTCTCATTCGTATATTTTCACATTGAATGCAAAGCGGAAGCCAAAGCCGGAGTAGTGGCTTGGAAAACACCATTACGCTGTCCCATTGCCACATTGGCGCCTTTACGACTCTTGGTGGCAGCAGACTCCATTTTTATTTTACATTTTTTTGCGCGTCGACGCACAGGCGTTTATACTTCTTTTTTTTGCAAGTGATCAATTTTGTGACCTTCTGTACAAAATATTGAAAAAGCATAAGTTTGGATTTTAGCTTGCGAACGCTGCTGTTCTATTTGTGGCATATTGTCGATTTTTTAAAAATAAATGACTAGTATATTTATTTATGTATAATATATACATGCACTAGATATAACAAATATAGTTCAATATAGCATAAAATCCATAGACTCAAATGAATTGGTTAAAAGGGTATTATTTCTAGTTTATTTGCAACTAAATTAAAGTTACTAGTCTGCAAGATGTAAACCTACACACAAACAGAAAAATACGAATTAATGCAACAATTTAAAACTAGACTAAGAAAGAAATAAGTTGCTAACTTGCAACGGAATTACCAAGTATGTCCACCAATACGCAACTAAAGTGTGACATCAGTTGCCAGGATAACTGGGTCTAAACATTCGCTGATAATCTGAAACGTCCATTGGTAAAGCCCAGGGAAACGGTTCACTGGTTTTAGTGTAGACTCAGTAACCTTGGCAACACAAAAAGGGTGGCATGCTCACTTTTAAGTACTCTAAAATGTGCGAACATTTTCCTTCAAACCCATTTATTTCACAACACCACAAAAAAACCAACCAGTTCCCCCAAAATTCGACAGTATTTAACTTTTACATTACAGTATTCAAAATGAAGTAGCAGAACGCCAGATGTGACAGCACGCTCGCCTCGATAATTTAACGAAACGCTCTAACGATTTGTCCCGCCAAGATGTTATTAAACCGCGCACGGACGGACAAATAACCCGGCTTATTGGGCACCTGGTCGTCTGCTTCGGTTGGCGTCCATTTAACCAGAAACACTTGCAGGTGCGATAGTCAATTGCCACGGTGCTTGGTTCGGCTGCAACGCTGTCTAAATTTTCACTTGTCAGGATTTATCTCATCACAAATAACTCACAGATAATGGCGTCACATATTGTTGTGATACCATTATTTTGGTGTCGAGTGTTGCTAATGTGCTGGGGAGATGTTTATACAGGCAGCGCGCGTATACGGACCGCGAGACAGGGGGCCACTTAGCTGGTTCCTGGCTTTTGTAAGACCAAGACAGTGTCCCATTTCACGACTTACAACGCGTCCCAAGACGTCATAAGCACGCAACTTACGACACACTTGGGGTGGATTCACACTAAACCTTTTCGCGCGTAATTTCGAAGCGCGTCGTTTTGAGAAAAAACGGTGTGGACGAAAATTGGAGTGAAACGACTCACCGAATATCACGGAATCAAACCTTTCATAAAATTGTTTGTTCCTATGGTAATGACATAATAAACATGATACCGTTGGACAGAGGAAATTCCATCCTTGTCTTTTACTAAAATATTAATTAGTTTTTCGATAGGCCTACTAATATCAATTTAAAATGGTATATTTTAAGGACACCCTGTTTACAAGGGCGAAATTGTCCAAAACAGACAGTCAAAAACCCCACATTTTTGTATATCCGTTAAAAGAATCGTTTGCTTGTTATTTCGTGTACGACGCTGTCCCATTAGTGCAAACAGCTCTCGAACCGCTTGCAAGATATCCCCGAGGTGGAAATTTTAATTTTAACCCGAATTTTTTTCACAAGTGAAAAAAAATTCCATTTCCTGATTGCGACCCAATTGAGCGCACACCCGTTGGCATGTGCGTGCCCAAACGGTCGTCATAATGAAATTCCTCCACAAAAACATGGTTCCATTACTTAACCCAAATAAAAGAAGATATTTTAACAATTTCCACGGGCTCCTGTAACCATCAGGATGGCTGGAGTTTCATAGAATAGAAAAATGGGGCAGTTTTGTCTAATTTGATTACTTTGGGGTGATTTCGTAAGAGAAACGTGATTGTGGTATCTTTCTCGCAAATTTAACACACACGAGAAGGTCAAACGACCCCCTTTGCCAATCTCCGTGCATTTTATAAGATAAAATACAAGATATTGCAGTTTAATGCATCGGAATATTATATTACCGATTTATTGTTGTGACAAGTCCTTTATGCACGTCCATTTTCGCCAAAGTCCCTTTTTTAAAGGCCCATTGTATCATTTAAAGATAAAACCTTTTTACGAATTCCAAGGACAACAGCATTTCATAACTGAAGAATAATCATGTTGGTAAACTGACTTAAACGTCAGCCATACATGCAGTAATACTTGAGAGAACCTCCAAAATTCATGCGGTTTTTGTTGTTGAATGAATGGTAAAAAAAATGGCTGCAGGTAAAAAGCACATTCAGTTTGGTAATTTCTCCCACAAAGCTAATGGTATCAGCATTTGAAAAATCTTATTGTGTTTTGTTATCACTGCTATATCAACACTTAGGTTTTGTTTTCTTCTTGCCAAGCGTGAAGTAAAATTTTGGGTATCTGCAAATGTTGTACTTTAAAAGAGCGTGACCATGCAGATCACATTTTTGACCACTCCATTTTTCCCACGGGTGGTGTATCACGTTTTTCTCATTGCCATTCTGAAATTTTGCTTCCAAATTGGGGATTGTAAATTTTCTGTTTTCTTCTCATGGATAGTGTTTTGGGGAGGTATTTTATACGATAGTTAGGTTAGAACGGAATCCATTTCTTTTTGGAAAATTCTGGTCACGCTCCTGTTGATGCCGTTGAAGCAAATGGCTTCATGACCCTAACATAGAAAGGTCAGTGTCACATTAGTGTCAAAAGGAGGAGTCATTAGAAATGGTTCATTGCCAATATTCATTATCATTTGACATTCCTTTTTTGTCCCGTTTTACGAAAAGAGGGAGAATGTTCCGCCTCTATCGCCATTGTCAATACCTCATCACATTTAACCGAAGGCCTAACCGTGAAATCGCCAGCTTCCTCCCCGTTAATGTCTCCATTTGGACCGCAGGCCGTTTGGGTCTGATGGGCGCCGTGGGGATAGATTTCCTTTGTCGGCGGCTAAAAATAGATGGTTGATGTTGGCGAAATGGACAGAGGCGAAAAACGAAAATCGATTTTTACAAACGGAGCTTAAGATGGCAACTGATTTCCCAAGACTAGTCTATATTCTACCCAGATTAGGAGTCTGAAAAAGAACGCCGCGTTTGAGGATCTTCTTAAGTCCGTTATAAGTCCGTTTTGGCGTTTGATACACGAAATGCCCAATTGCCGTACTGAAGCGACCGGTGTTGACTTAGCTACTTCATTGCTTAAAGGCGTCTATGCACAACACTGTGTCCAAGCAACCATTAATTAAGCTATAAGTTCTTTCCGAATGAATAGTGATGTCGTCTATCTATTTCCAAAATAAAATGTTTCGAGCTCGAAGGAAAATAAGTGACCCTATCCTTCAAATGTTGGCGAATATGCAACTTTTGTTATTTAAATAATATAATTGCTTTGCTCAAAATGTCTGTGATATAGGAATTTCAAACTGTTATGGGAAACGAGGGTCTTGGTGCTTTATTTAGTGATAACATTGCAAATGAAAAGGCACGTGACGTCATACAATTTCAGTTCATTTTTGCACTAGCAAGTTTCTTAAGTTGATTTACGTATATTAAATTTGTTTAATGTTATTTCTTATTACAACGCCTGTGTGCAACAAAAACAAATTCGAGTTCTTGATTCCGTTTGTTACGGTATACTAAGCTCATTTGGTTTATGTATAAAATTGGTTGTTAATTTTCATTAGTGATCTCACATAAACAACGCCCTCACACAAACAGCGCCCACACACAAACAGCGCCCTCACATAAACGGCACCTTCACATAAACAGCGTCCTCATATAAACAGCGCCCTCACACAAATAACAACCTCACATAAACAACGCCCTCACATGGCCAACTTACAAAGGTCGCAAGTTAGCAATATACATATGTAATTTTGGACAAAAGACGCGATCACTATAAGCAGCTGACAAATTATCTTATAAAGTACATGTATGTATTTTTTTGTTTTGTTTTATACAGCGCCGAATTACAAACCCGGAATTTTCTCCTCGGGCCGGTTGTGAAAGTCTTCAGCCACGGAAAAATCATGTGGGGTGCCCCCGTCAACTTCAGGGGCCACTGCCTATTCGACGTGACGTACTTTCCGTTCGATCACCAGGTCTGTGAAATGAAGTTTGGCCCGTGGCAACACAACGGGAAGGAGATAATTATGCGAGGACAAGGTAGGGGCGCTGTTAAAAGGTCAAAGGTGAAAGGTCAAAGGGGCGTATCGTATAAACACTGACCTCTATACAATGGAAAGTTAACAAAAATAGAATTGAAGCCAGGCGACCTGGACGGGTCCGAGGTCCTTAGGGGAAAACCTGAGGGGTATACCACTGTGTCTCATAGCTGAGCCTGTAGAGCATCTGCCCGGTGTGTCTAAGGGCTTAGGGGAAACTAATGGAGTACACCACTGTGCCTCATAGCTCAGCTGGTAGAGCATCTGCCCAGTGTGTCAGAGATCCTAAGGTAAAACCTGGGGGGTATACCACTCTGCCTCAGCTCAGATGGAAGAGCATCTTCCCATTGTGTCAGGGGTCCTGGGAGAAACCTGAAGGAGTATATCGCTGTGTCTGACATAGCTCAGCTCTGCCGCATCATCGCTCACCTGGTACAGCATCTATCCGGGGTGTCAGAGGTTTTGGGGAAATTATGAGGGAGTATACCACTGTGCCTCATATAGCTCAGCCGGTACAGTATCTGTCTGGTGTATCAAAGGTCTTGGGGGAAATCTGGGGAGTATACCACTGTGCCTCATAGCTCAGTTATCTGCCCAGTGTGTCACATGTCTCGGGTCCGAATCCCGACAAGGCTCATTCGAATTTCCATAATTCTATGCCTGTGATTAGGCACCATTGCAAATACTTTGTTCATAAAATGAACGAGTACAAAGTGAAAATGTACTTATTTGGCATTTACTCGTAATTCACACTCAAATCAATTTCACCAACGGTGTTAATTTTTTTCTTCTCGGGATCATTAAGGCGACCAATCCGTGTTCAACAGCAACGGTGAATGGGACATGACGGGAATCGAGACATCTAACAACGTGGAGTACTATCCGGACGATCCCGGCATTCCCTTCACAGACTGCAAGTTCACCATCAAGTTCTCCCGCCGCTCCCAGTTCTATGTCTTTAATCTCATGATGCCGTCTTGTCTAATCTGTCTCATGGCCGCCTTGGCGTTTCTGCTTCCGCCAACTTCGCAAGGAAAGGTCAACCTCGGGGTCACTTTTCTGCTGTCCATGACCGTGTTTCTCATGATTGTTGCCGAGTCCATACCGCCGACCAATCAAGTTCCAGTTATCGGTAAGTCTTGGAATCGATTCCAGTAATGTTGGAATCGATTCCTGCCAAATTCCGTCATCCCGCGATACATGTACTTATCACAGGATGACGACATCAAGAATAATTATAGGATGGCGACATCCCTTGATGAAATTATTTCTGGATGTCGTCATCCCGTGATAAATTATCTTAGGATGTCGTCACCTTACATTTTATATTTTATCATCCTGCAATAAATTATCTTAGAATCTCAACATTGGAAGGCACTTCCAGAGCTCCGCACTCAACAAGGTATTTGATGGTTATTTTTTTTATACAGGTCAGTATTTTGCCGCCACCATGATGCTGGTATCTCTCTCGCTGGTTCTCAACGTCTGCGTGGTCGCTATCTACACGCGCGCTTCGACGGGCGATCCGGTTCCGGAGTGGATCCGAACATTCGTCCTCGGCATTCTCTCCGCCATCGCCCGCATCTCAACCGAGGAGATCCGGGACATCCGGCGCTCCAAGTTCCACCGCAGAAGCAGGACGCATCGGATGCTCAACAAGTCCTCCGGAAAAGGCGGAGGGACCAAATTCTGCTCCGTGCCCATAAAGGAACAACAAACAAACAAGAGCCATGGTTTCAACTACTACATGGACACTATGTCCAATTCGCACCATCACGACAGCGAGAAGTCCAAACGATACAACGAACAGTTCGAGGCGCTCACGCGAGAGCTCAAGAGAATGAACGAGACTTTGAACACCATGAAACAGGGGGATAAACAGTTTAATGAGGACCAGAGGCGGAACTACCGCGAGTGGGTTCTGGTATCTAGGGTGCTGGATAGAACATTCCTAGTGCTTTACCTAATCGGCAATGTCATGTCGGTTGTTCTGCTTGTTTTACCGGTCATGATATTAAAACCTTATGCATCCTAAACTGTTTCCACAATCTCCTTTTTATATTTGGCTGTTTATTTGTATCTTGTACATTTACGTGTATGTGACATGTTATGACTAAGGACTGCGTCAAATTTAATGTATCTAAAAAGTTCTTCCCTTAACATATAAATACGTAACTATTATTTTCAGACAGACAATACGACATTTAACGCTACAAGTTACTCGGCCAAAATTACAGACTTATATACGGAGCCAAAAACACAGTGAGTGTACCTTTAAGCCAAGGTAAAAGTTTGACCCAGATTGTCCATGGCAAACTCAGACTGTCTGGCAGGCCCTCACATATCTGTGTACAAAAACGGCATTCATTCCAGGGGCTTTTTCAAGGTAAAAGACCTTTGAATTGTGGTCACCTGACATGATTATTGCGCCCATTTCCTTATGATGTACTTTTGAAAACAGTACCTTGGTGCTACTATGCATAGATTTTTGCTCAATGCGGCGCAGGATGAGTACATCTTTCAAAAGTTTCGTGTTTTTGTTTTCGTGGGCCGCCGAAGCTGGACGTATCATATCAGACACAATCGGACGAAGACCGAACTACGTACAGACGGCAACGTTTAGTGAATGACGCAGTCTTACAATACAAATTGGAATACAAAAGACCCCAAGCCACGGGTCGGTATCGGAACTAGTATTATCACCATAAGAAATGTAAAGTACAACCAGCTCTTAACGGCTTTTTCTTAATTCGATATCTCCAAGACATAAAATCTTCCAAAGTATAGCAATATATGCAGCATTTGCCATAAAAACAAAAATTGTAAAAAAACAACGAACGCTGTGGCTGTTTAACTTTAGTGACGTAGAGGGCGCTCTCCATGGCAAAAAGCCTCAGATGCCACCAGCAAGAAGGAGCAGATTGCATAAAAGGTCTAAAAAAATAACAAAAACTTACCTGGTTTTAGTTATATCAGCTCCAGCGTCAGTTTCTTCATTTGGAACAATATCAGACAGCCAATATTCCGATGCTATTTTCTCAACGTATTTCCCAGTTTGTCTCTTTGCAGCATATATCCAGAAACACAATATATTCCACATGCTGCTTTCGACGTTTTCCTTTGCTGTGTTTCTCCAATGTCCTTTAACATAAGGTATAGTTTACACAAAATAATGCACTGGTCCGTTCAATGTCTAGGACAGGTTTTCCCCCCCCCACCCCCCCCCCCGCCACCCCCCCCCCCCCCACCCCCCCCACCCCCCCCCGCCCCCCCCCCCCCCACCCCCCCCCCCCGCCCCCCCACCCCCCCCCCCCCCACCCCCCACCACCCCCCCCACCCCCCCCCCCCCCAAAAAAAAACAGAGCACAATTCTTCCTTGTACTGGTATTACTTTAACAACGACTGAAAATGAATAGATTTATCAATTGTTTAAAATACACAGCTCTGGTTACACGAAATCTAACCCAAGTATACTCGGCACGATATGTGACACAGTGACTACACTTCTACTCCCCCTATACTATATATACTTCAACACATTCTTCTTTTTGTTGACGAACCAACCCACCTGAAACCTTAAAGGAATTCCTTTAAAATTCTTTGGATGATTGAGACATAATGGGGAACAATAAAAGGGGAGTATCGTCTGTCACACATCGGGCTGTATACCAACATCAGGACGTATAGACCGTATCGAATAGCCGCCATTTCGTAGGGGCAGTTTCGTTGTTCCCTGAGGACATGCATGGTCGCACATACTGTGCTTCCACTGTTGAACGGTTTATGTAACAAAAAGGCCCCACGAAATGGCGGCTATTCGATACGGTCTATAGCTCTTTCTTTCATTTGGTCAAAAGAGCTTCTGTCGAAGGAATCGTTCTGCGCACGTTCAATTTGTGTCAAGTGTTATAGAGGTGACGTCACAGGTTAAGATTAAGATGATAATGCCCTCTGAATAGACCGGCGAAGTGTGACGTGTTGCCATGGTAATTGGCTCTAAACATATCATGGCCGTCGGAAAAGTACCATTGCAAAAGCACAGAGATACGGTTCAGTGGTTTTTGTGCAGAGCCATTGCCTAGACAACTAACAAAAGATTACGTATTCACTTCGGCAGTCTATTGTATTCAAGACTTGAAGCCAGTTAATTTTCCTTTTTAAAAGCAAATTGTTGTATTAACAGTGCTCTAAATATTGAGGTTAAATGGAGGTTAAAAATTGAGGTAAAGTACCATACACCTTCGCAGTTCAGACTCCATGTACTAAGTCTATGGAGCATGACATAAACACTCCAAATGTTTTCAAAGGAAAACTGAAATTTTCTCACTGCTAAATTCGTATTTCCTCACTAAATTTACACCTCTGGGACTTTGTCGTGTCATATTAGGAAGAATTAGTGGCGAAGGTATATGGTATTTATACCAAAATGGAGGTTAAATTGATTTTTTAAAAATCGTAGTACAATTGAATGTACATTTAAAAGGGTTTTTTCCTAAAGATAATTCGAACTTAGTTTTTCTGAATCAATTACCAAATATTATACATGATATGCATGCTTTGACTAAATATCTGGACTAAGATTTGTGGAAATATATACACTAAAAAATAACTATAATTGTAATGAAATTTCTTTCGTATGATCCCCTAAAGGGATCTGGTTGCTGAGATTCGCCGACTTAAGTCGTTGCCCTGTAGCCACCTTAGGAGGTTCTTCAGTAATGAAATTGAATTATGAGGAGTGATTATATTAATGGAACTTGATCAATCTTGATTTATATTTGTGATCAGAACTCCGGTTCTGATCAAGAATTCGCCAAAGTTCTGATCAAGAATTGAAAGTCTTTTAGGATGATTAAATAAAACTATGTTGTAATCGATTATGTGCTCGATATATCCTCGATTATAACATAACACTGTATGATAGTGAGCTATAAAGGTAAAGGTCGTGCTTGTAATTACAAGTCCATCTCTCCTTATTAGCGAGGGGGCCAGACTCCTCTTTCGAGTTTGCTGTGGGGGTTTCGCCATTCCTCCAAGCATGATGCTGGTACCCATTTATACACCTGGGTTGAAAGAGGCAATTCATGGCAAAGTGCCTTGCCCAAGAGCACACGTACCATGGACGGGATTCAAACCCACGACCTGTGGATTTACCAAAGTCTCTGAATCAGCACGCTACACCACCCGGCCACAGTGCCACACTATGATTTGTGGGAAGAAATATTTCACTCAATCAAAACAGAAATATGCGATTTGTTAAAAAGTAGTTTTATTTAAATTCAAACCATTAGTAAACATAATAATTATTAGTATGTTATTAATCATTTATTACAGGCAGGAATATTTTGACAGTTAGCTAAACAAAAAAAAGGGCGTTCTAAACAAAAAATGAAAAACACTATTGCAGTAAATCGGTTTGTATAATACAAATGTCATAATATGCACACGACGCAAAAAATTACATATACATTGTACAACTAAACACCTCAAAAGTTTGGAAATTTGTTTTCAATCATGCACCTCTATCCCGGTTATTTGCGACCTGTTTATATTATGTTGCATATCAATGGCAAGGTCATTCATTGCCCGACACAACGACACCACAACAGTCACCTGTTTGAGCTAGGGCCCAGCAACTCTGTTGTGAATGCGCGTATTCAACAGAACGCGTGTATTCAACAACCAACTCTATTCTGTCGGTCGCCGCAACGTCACTTCCGGTAGGGCTGAAGTGAAAACAACAGTGTGCCCATGGTGACAAGCAAATGAACAAAGCCGTTGTCAACACAACACATACACGTATTTAAGCATGAACGATTTTGTAAAACTCCAATTACGGTGCTATGCCCGTATACAAAGGCATATGACACCGGGTCACAAAAGTATAGGATGTGCGACCGACAGAATATCAGAAACAAGAAATGTACAAGATCATTATCTTGTACGGGAAATGCACAGGCTTTCCAGTGATGTGTATAAACACACTACAGTAATTATGATGGACCAAACACACAATTTCCAAACTTTTTGAGATTATTTTGTCACGAAATCTGGAATAAATAACACAGGAAACACATAAAAATCACGAACGTTACCTGAATTTGGAGAATTGTCCAGCAATTTGCATCTACTCACAACGCGCCAGCACATGACTAAATTTACAGTTCTACCCACAGTCCTTTGCAAAATGGTGGCGCTCGTGCATTGCAGCGCCCCCTCTTGGTTAAACTGCGCCATACAAGGAAGCATTAAATAATTACTTAATCAAGTTCGGCTTTGTTAAATTTTATATATTTAAGTAATTTTAGTAATTTTAAAAGCGAATGGACGACTTTTTTTTTTCTCGTGCGATCAGGGGATTTAAAAATAAAATAAAATGATCGCAAAATAAAAATCCTAAGCATATAGAGGGCGCTATTCAAATTTAGTAAGTGCAGTAATGTACATGCATATCAAATCAAATACAATACATGTATGTAATAACTAAAATAAACGAATTTATTTAGTAGGCTTACAATTAAAATTAAGCGATTTTTCAGATGTATGTAAAGCGACTAGGGCCGATGTCTATTCTAAAGTACTTAACTGACATTTTTAGACTGACTGAATAAAACAACTGATAGTTTTCAGTCGTCTGTTTGGTTTGGATTTTTATTTCGTTTTAATTATTTAAGAAAACTAGAGATTTTGAATATCAATTATGTTGTGTTGACTATATTGAATATTAACGGCAAACCAATGAAAATATAACGTGTAGAACTCGCTATGAACCACCCGGGTTGGTACATTTTTTTCCACCGCTGTTTCTCCTCTACATCACTTCCTTTTCAAAATCCCATACCATTCACAGCATTGGACAATTCCAGAAATTCAGGTTTATATTTTAGAAATTTTTAGGGCTTGTAATGCTTCCCGTATTCGAGTTGTTTGATTTTAAACACATGTTCTGCAAGCATCCTTGATGGAAGTGTAATTCCTGACAAAGTGATTTTTCATTTTCAAGCGTCATCCAAACATTCATTGGGTAGGCCTACGTCCGAAAAAAAAAGGTTTTCTCTTTTTTTAACGTACCACACTTATTGAGAATGACATTACTATCAGTTTTTCAGAAATTACACTTGAATAATGGTCGGTTTGAAGAACATGTTTTAAACAAGTTGACGTGAAGCATATAGGCCTACAATTTCTGGATTTACCCCATTTTCAATTCATCTCACCATAATCCACCATTACCAATCAGCGTGCACTTTCTAACGCGTCTGCCCCACAGATATTTATTAACAATTAATAGATATCTGTGGTCTGCCCCTTTCTCTCCATTTTCAATCACCCATTCACTATCACCGCCATGCTCAAACCATTCGCACGAACACCTTCTCTACCTCGTGTTATCAATGAGCACCTCTCAACATGATACACGCGACGCTGTTATCATTAGGCCTACCATATTATATTCTTCCAAAAATAGAAACCTTTCAACACAGAAATGACCGCCAGAGTACAAAATGTCTATACTCCGAGTAGCCTACTCCATGCAATAACATGACTAAGCCTATACAAAGCCTAGGACAGAACCAAAAAGCAGCTTCAAAATAGCTTTAAAATTCGCTTTATTTCGAGTGAGAGACGCGTAAGACGCCATCTTTACATCACAACAGTCTGCTTGTTGACGTTCTGAACAAAAGTTGTTGGGAACGAGGTAGGTTTCATGAAGACAAAGCAGACCTTTTTGTGAGGAAACTGTTAATATAAATATTATAAAAGACAACCAATCGATTTTTGATATTTGAACGCTTATTCATTCTCCGTTTGCAATAACACACACTGCACGCACAGAACCAAAGCAGTCAAAATTCGCTCGTACCCAGCGCCTTGTATGGGCGGCTGGGAAACGAGCGAATCATACAAAATCGCAGTGCGCCATCTACCGGCAGAAAAAAATACACAACGTTGAGGGCGCTCATCACTCTCGCTGGTCCTACTGATAAGTGCGTACAACTGACCGCTCTGGGGGAAAAAATAAATATTGTACCGCCCCATTGTTATTTAGTTTTTACCATATGTTGATATTTTGTCTCGCTGATTTTACTCGATGAAGTATGACGCCATTTTCACTTTGAAAAAGAGAAAAGATTGCTTTTACAGTGCTGCTTGATTCAACTTGTGTCAGTAAACGAACTGTTCACGTCTTGTCCTCGCACCTTGTATATTTTATATACTTATACACACGATACCTTTGCACAATACAGTCGACCAATTAGATGATAATTACATGTACATAATGTTAGTTTAAATGTTAACGCAAAAAGCACACAATTTTTTTTTTTTTTAAATATCATGTACATTCTATTTGGTTAATGCAACACAATTTAGGATTTATATTGTACGGATGTGGAGCAAGGTTTTTGCAAATTATAAGATTAAAAATAATATAAGACCCCAAAAATGCATTTTAATTGATTCACCTACCACAATGAAAGACAAAAGTTTGTGTGTGTTTAAATACATGTACTGTGGCAAAACACTCATGTCGAGAAATTCGTTTAAAAGATGAAGTATTGTCGACGACGTGTTCAACTGAAAATGTCCACAAATAGACCTGTATCACGGTGCGGCCATATTCCCCTTTCTCCTGTTAAAATGAACGTAACCAAAGCAAGGCTTGCAGAAAAAAATAGTTTGGTCCCGTTATGAAATTGTTCATTGTGTGCATCACAATGACACAGGCGTTGCGCGATCAAGAGAGCGAGCTGCATGGACAGTGATTCCCAATAGGAGATACACGTGCTAACGCGCGGACGCGCAGACGCACTGATCGTACCCAACACGTTCTATGGGAAACAAGACAAAGATGGACGCACCGTGATAAAGGTGTATTGATGGAAAGCAGCTGTTACACATCCACTATTTACATTGCTTCATTTATTTTATATAAATAAAGATTTATTTTATAAGCTTGGATGAATACAGTACGCACTAAAGTGAAATCGTTTCCCTTTGTGCGTTACCAAGGTTACTGGGTCTACAATGAAACAGGTAGTCTGTTTTCATACACTCCAACAATGGGAAATTCAGATTACCAGCGAATGTTTAGACCCAGTTACCCTGGCAAATGACGTCACATAGTCCGTTAACTCCAGAAATACCCTTGATCCAAGGGAAGTTTGAATGCAAATTGTTGATGTTCAAATGATTAGGCCTACCTTAAATATAACCTTAAAAGATATTTTCCTCGTTGTTGTATAAATTTTGAAATATAACATTCTCATTTTCGTTTTCATATAACTTTTAAATTTATTTTTTATAAATATCCAATTTATGTGGTTTATTTACAATTTTGCGTTATTCCCGTCAATTGAGAAATTTCTTTCAAAGTTTCTAATTTCTCGTTTGTTCAACAGTTACAGGCCGACCAGTTTGGATTTTCGCCGGATTTATTGTCTTCAAAAACTCCCAACCCGCTAATCCCCGTTCTTCGTAAATTCAGGCTGAAAAACTAAGTTGACCAAGTTGTGGTTTACCAGGGTCAATGCCCACAATTTTCTGACCATTTTGAATAAATATTTGATAAAGGTTGTCACCAGAAACTTTAACACATTAGATATTCATGTTTCCATTTGTAAACCGAGGAACAACAATGAATAATAGAAACACTAATTTTAATCAGTGGTTTTGAGTCATAAATAATGTTTAGAAACTATTCAGATTCATTTTACGTCGATGCACACCATTTAATACAGGCAAACATCGGTGCGCCGACTTAGCTTTTTTTTCTGTACTAGAGTTGACAGCGTTAGTGCGCATGTGTGTCGTCAGAATGACGTTTGACCATTGGTCGAACTTGCTCCAAATGTTAGGTCAATGAACCTCAGAACGGAGGTCCTACTTTTCACTGTTGCTCACTGATAACCACTTGGGGGCGCTGTTACCCCTTTCTGAAGCCGTCCCCGGGTGAACATTCATTGCGTCCACTCTCGCCGTCTGGACTCGAGTCCCAGGCGGTTTTTATGGTCGGCGCGAAGTGAATTCGTGGTCATCTATAGTTTGTCCCAATTCTACACTGACTTTTGAGTCGAGTAAGTTGCTAGTTTCGGGTTTTCGGACTTGCGACACGGCGGCGTCCTGGGCTGGATCTGGCGGGTGCGGCACCCTTCACACCAACCGTTCGTAATTCGGGTGGCAATTCCACAGTCTGTTCTTAATCCGCTAACAACATACCGACCGAACTCGAGGACAGAAGTACATGAGATATCTGACAAATGGCAAAGTGCACACTGAGCCCAAATTGGCAAAATGTTTTTAGTATTAAGGGTAATACAAACTCTGAAGTTTGTCAACAAATTCGAAGGACATCGGCGAAATTTCTATTAAATCACAAACACCGGGTTATTTCAATTTTGACGTCTGTTCCTTACTTTGTACGATTCAAGCCACGGAATTTGCGGAAAAACAGCTGATCGCAAGATCATTTTGTTCAACCGTAAGCAACCTGCTTAATCTTTTCTGCAGTCGTTTCTTTATGCAGTTTTTATCGCCAATACGGTCGGTAAATGATCTACGAGAACACAGTCACGTGGCACCCAAAAGTCAAACTTGAATAAAAAACACGGCAAAGGTGGACGCCGAGCCAATTAAGCACAGCACGAAGAAAAACCGATCCAAAACGATTGCTACTCGCTTCCATTCCGTCTGCACCCGTCTCGAATTCACCTCAACTTCGATGCTAAATGTAATCTTCTGCATTTCCCGTAGTAGCGCCAAATACAGCGAGCGGTTTCGATGCAGCGAGTCCGGATTACTGTTCATACCGCCCTCTCGCGGCTCAGATTGCTTACCCTGTTCCGAGTCATCCGAGCCGTTGCCGCAGCCATTTGAGACGACGCGTGATCTGGATGACGTCGCGTTTGCCGTCACTTCGGCTACTAAACTCTTGGTTTCCCAGGATCTTAACTCGTGGGCGAGCTTGTCACCGATGGTTGGGCGGCGTTTGGCCCGGGTGCTTTCGGACGGGAGCAGGATGCGACCCAGACCGTGCAGGACGTAGCGTTTGATCCAGGGCGGCACGGGCTTGCAGTCCGGTCCGCGATGGTGCATATTGAGCACCGTGACGGACATCCCGATTGAGATGGAGATGAGAACCATTGTGCAAGCAAAATATTGACCTGCAAATACCAAAGAGAAATCGAGTTTCTACTGTAAAAAAATGTGTTGAGTCACAGGTGTTTTTCTGTTGAAAAAGTCAAAATCGAACAGTAACTTTTACTGTTTTTGGAATTTGTTGTTATTGCACAAACGTTCTTCCGTCTGTGTACATTTTAAAAATATTGTTCTGCTTGAGTACAGACGATTTGCCGTTAAACTACAGGTTTGTTCAGGAACAAGGCACTTTGAATCTTAATCTGTTAAAATACAGCCATGTTCCCTGGTATGCGGCAGAAATTACGCGGCGTTGATAGCGAGTACCAGTACATTGCTTGCTGGGAAATCACTGCCGGTAAATTCAAACTGCGCAGTGCGCTTTTTGTAGTTATGCCGTTTGTACGAAATGACAGCTTTTGGCCGGCGTTATATGTCGAAATATGCACTGGAGACTGTTCAGTTTAGTGCCGACTTGAACGAGAAGTAGCTGCTCTTTATTCATGTCGTAAAAGGCCAGTCGGCATTTTCGTACATTTTTTTGGTTTTCATTTGCGTGTTATTTGCCGTGCAATACTGCCTGCAGTGGAGATATACGGGAGCATGTAACCTGCCTCAAAGTGCGGGAATACAATAGATTCAGGCGGAAATTTCCCCTGAATTCATCGTATTCCTGTATTTCAATGACGAGGTTACATTTTTAGTATACTGTACACGTACACCCTGTTGAAACTCCACTGCACCCCGGCATGTAAATAAAAACTAGAAAATTGAGAGAAACATGCCCACTTAGTTTTCATGAAGTGTGGTGCATCTACAACACAACAAAAGTGAACTGTAAAGGGCAACATGAAACAGTCGTCAATAACCTGGACTGCTTCGTTCAGTTACATAGAATTGTTTCTGTACAGAAGGCTTTGTTAAAGAACAAAACCATGCACAAAACGATCACTTAGTCGTCTGTTGAAAAACAGAAGAATCTTCTGTAAATTTACAATTCTAAATAACAGTTCTGTAGAGTCTACTGCATGCAAACAGAGAAAACAAAAAAGTAGAATGTACTGTTCAAAAACTATGTAATGCCAATTGACATATGAATGTACTGTAAATGAACGGAGATTTTTAGGCAAATAAATCCTGTGCTAAGCACATTTTTGTGCTTAGCAGCGCAATGAAATTGCCCCAGATCTGATTATTTGACCTTACTCAATTTCAGCTTGATTTTGATGCCATAAAGACTATTTTTCACATAAGAAGATTCCCTATCAGGAACTGGGGAAAAATATATGCTGAGGTTGCTAGGGGTGACCTGGACATTTTTTGGGACACCCTGTGTAGAAGTCTGCGAATACAACAAACTCTAAATTCTTACCAATGATCGGTACTGTGCTGGTGGGAGGCATAGTCTCCGCCACCAGCAGTAAAAAGACGGTTAATGACAACAGCACCGTCACTCCCAGACTGACTTTCTCGCCCGATTCCGGCGGCAGGAAGAATGTTAAGAGCGACACCAACGACAGAAACATGCAAGGTATGAGAAGGTTGAAGAGGTAGTATAGCGGACGTCGTCGAAACAACACCTGTAACATGTAACCAAATGAAAATACTTCCTTTAATTAACATACCAATTACTCCGTAATGACCGAGAATTGTCAGTGGTAAACGGCAACTACTATCCGTGTTATCACTGTGTCCTCCCTCTTAAGACATCAATAAATTACCGATGGTTCATCGATACAAAAAGATAAACAGAACAAAAAGACAAATAATCAGTTTCTTACAGTGCTCCCATTAATAACCTAAAAGTGAATAAATAATTGTGTAAGTCATCCATGCAGGTATTCTGGTTTTCTTGGTGTCATAAGAAAGAAGACACGCTGATAAAACGGATAGTAGTTGCCGTTTTCCAAAATTCTTGGTCACTATTGAATATTTAGCAATTTAATCCGGGTTTCCTTCTTTTTTTTTACCTGAATTTATTTCTTTCATGCCAATTTTGGTTGTGTTGGCTTTGTTTGCGAGTGGTTTGTACCTTTTGAACACGTTTTAGGAAGGCCAGGGACACATATTAAAAACAAAATTGATTTACCTATTGTAATTATTATTAGAAAGAACAACCAATAAAATAAAATTGCAATGAGTTCGCATTTACCTTTAATTCATACTCAAACCAAATTAGTCAGGGGGTACCGGTATAAGTATATGTACTATAGTTATGCATAGGGTACTTCTCATAATTGGTGAAGTATACGCAATCTCAGACTTGAAATAAGTCTAAAAACGACAGGACGGTAGGGCCTATCCCTATGGTGGATGTCTGCAAATTTTCTTACCGGTACCCATGAATTAGTGCACTTTATATTGTAGTAATTGTACCCGCCATAGTTCAAACAGTCTAATGGCGCGGAGGCCAAACACATTTCCACAATTATCACGATAAAAGCTCCGATGTCATTAAAATATTTCTTCGAAGCATCCTGACTACAAAAATAAAATTTACATTAACCTGTCGTGATCTGATTTCAATGTTGATTGCCGGATTAAACGAAGGGGGTTAATGTCCAATATTTCACAGCAACGACCACATCCGGTGATATGCATTAGGCTAGGTCATGAATCAATCAACACGGTTTCCCTTAAGGTGAGTGATTCGGTTACTGGTTAAATCCTCCAGATATGAATTGGTTTAAATCATGTGCTCGATGCTGGCAATTATAGAAGTGAAAACGTATGATGTCACTGCAGTACTCAAGGGAATGACTTTGGTACATATTTTTTTAAAAGAAATTCTACTCGAACCGAAAGATCAAGGAGACTAAGAGATGTAACAATTTATTGGTCAGCAACGTGTATGACCACATCTTGTGGCAAGGCTGATATGTATGACCACCTCTTGTGGTAAAGCTGACTGCATCTGCCTCAGTGTAACAGCCGCTGAGGCAGGGTGCGCCACTCTGCTCAAAGTGCTCCCCGAGAACCTGTACTTCTGGGGCTGTTTGGGTGACGCGTGGCTCCAGAGGTCAGCCCATCCCACGCAGGTTAATCAAGTTAAAAACCCAACAAACAAATTACGGGATTTCTGAAAGCCGTTAAATACAGGATTTTTCCACAAAGAGAAAAATGCCACATTTGGATCTGGAGGAAATCACTGAAGCTGAACAGTTTTGAAAGCGATTCCAATGTGATTGGTCGATCAGTGCCTTGTTATCCCCAAGTTCACTGTATTCAGTAAACTGGGCAATTCCGCGCGTAATTTTGACGGGCGTCACTTTGAGAAAAAGCGGCGTGGGGGAATTTGGAGTGAAACAACGCACTGAAAACCACAGGGAAAAAGAAGAGAAAAAAACCACTTTCCACCCAAGTTTATTCTGTATTTTTTTAGTTAGACTCCAAATTCCCCCACGCCGCCTTTTCTCAAAGCGATGCTTGTCGCCCCGTCGCATTTACGCGCGTAAGTCTAAGCGTGAATTCACCCCTTCTTGCCCCGCGAGCGCGTCATTTTGATCCCCTCAACACAAAATCAAAAACAGGGAAGATATAGCAAATCGACCACAATCCTCAGAAAGTTGCGAAATGAGACACCTCCAAGGGGAACCCACATCATCAGTGTCAGTTTGATCAGCAGGAATGGCTCAATTTATTTAGTCCCCAACAGCATCTTTAGAGCTCTTGAAAAATCTCTTTCCAAAAAGGTTATACATGTACTTCGAATTCAAAATGTCAAAAGTAACTGAGCGAGCGAGCGATTGATATTCACGAGCGAAATCCCGCGGGAACTCGCGAGAGATGAAACCACGCGTGATCTTTCATATCTAAAAGAGCCTTGCTGCTCAAAGTAACATTTAACTTTCCTGCTTTAGAAGAAAGAAAAGCCTTTGCTGTATTTTGGCGCGAAATCCCTCGGGTGCACTTGTCCGTGCATATTAACGACGGTTTGGCTATTTAACATCCCCGCTGGCTATGAAAGCAAACACCTTCTTTCGAAATTAATTTTTGGGCTGGCGGCTAAATCGGTGCTATACCTACACAGTATACAATATAGGTCTGAGCACTTCTGACACACACCTATGTGTTATGCGAGGGGCGATTTTTTTTTACGGTTTATAGAAATGGGCCATGACCGGACGGGTGTTCCGTGGAAGAATAAATGCAGCTAAGGAAAGTACACGATTGTTTTCGCGGTTTAAGTTACTGTGCTCAATTACTATAGATTACCATATAAAAAAAGAAATTACTGGCACGACATCTAAAATTCTTAAAAGAATTGCCAAAATTACCTAATGCCTAACATTTCTGACTGCTTCACACGATCATTTGTACCAAAACTAAAAGTGCAAAGTGCAAAAGCACATGTGCAGTCCGAATGGCCGCTTTTAAACTCTTGGTGGCAGCAGACTTGTTCTTTTGAGTGTGCGGTGAGCCCACGTACAACAACATAGAATGTGGACTTTCTAAACAGCACCTACATTTGAAAGTTAAAAATTCGAAGCTCCAGTCATAGTAAGGTTAAACGCAAAAGGCTAGTTATAAAGGCACCTGTGCGGTACGAATGGACGCTTTTAAACTATTGGTGGCAGCAGACTCGTTCTGTTGAGTGTGCGGTCAGCACACGTGCAACAACATAGAATGTGGACTTTCTAAACTGCACCTATACATTTGAAGATGAATAATTTGGGGTGCCAACTAGAGTGCAAAGGTTACACACAAAAGCTAGTGAGAAAGGCACATGTGTAGTCCAAAATTACGCTTTTAGACTATTGGTGGCAGCAGACTCGTTCTTTTGAGTGTGCGGTCAGCACCACGTACAAAAACAACATTAGCACGTGGACTTTCTAAATTGAACCTACATTTGAAGATGCAGAATTTAACTTGAATGAAGTTTAAATTTACAAAATGTCAGCCGTTAGAAATCATTTTTAAATTTCAAAACTGCGTGGAATACAACTGGTCACGTTACTTGATATCCTGATTCCGGACGCAGAATCGTTCGTTTTCACAGTGACACGGTGCTGGATCAGTAGGTGCAGATTATGGGATCCTGTTGACGCCACTTCACAAAGCGTCCATTGCGTTTCTCGCTGTCAAATTAACGAACGTTTGCTCAAATAACAGTGGCAAATAATATATGTAATAGGACCTGTTACGATCATGAATGAAAGCTTAAACCAGGAAAACACACTAAAAGGGTGCAAGACGTGACTGCGAAGCTGAAATCCAATATGTTGGCAAAATAAGGAGGAAATGAAGTTCATTTCACGGTGATTGATGAGTCTTATAATTGAGGATATTGCTTTAGATTGTAAGTGCAATAAGTACGCAACCGCGTCGCTCACGTCAATATTATACGCAGACTCGACTAGAGTTCGTGTTATTTGTAGTTGTCAATTATTAAACAACCCAACGTGCGAACAATGTGTTATCATAATCTTCTTTATCAAGATTAATTCGAATGTATTAATTGAACGAAAATTGCCAATTAATGGTAAAAAGCCCAATATCCATCATTTCAGCTATATTAATCACAATCCTACATCAGTCAATTTCAAATGTAGTTCTAAGTCTTCGGTTTTTCTATTCGGTTTCTTTTATTTAATGAGCCGAACAGCGCCCTCATCATTGCAAGGAATATTGTTCAAATTATTTTAAAGGGGCTTGTTCAGATTCTTCCAGAAAAATTAATTTCGTTCTAATCTTACAATCGTATAAAATACCTCCTTAAAATACTTTATGGGGAAAAAACAGTAAATTTGTAATCTCCAATTTGGATGTGGAAGCAAAAAATGTTGGTGTAATCACTGCACTACTTTATGTAACTGGATAAATTAGTTTACAAATCATTGGTGGTATTTTGACGATATCCTTGAAAATATACGGATTGAGAGCGCGACATTTCATAAGGTAATAAAAAAAACAATGACACATAAAAATTGTATCAACACCCATGGGAAAATGGGGAGAGGGGGTTAAAAGAATGTGATCTAGACACGCTCTTTTAAGACAACTTATGCTACATGGACACCATGTGTGCCCCAAAACACAAGAAGAAATGACCCCCATATAATACTTAAAGTAACTGAAAGGTTTTGTACGGAGGTATGTAAATAGATGGAGCCAAACTCCTCTCGGAGAGAAAAAGGTAAAGCCGGCCGTACACCTTGCGTACCGACTCCGTTGCGATTGCACAGACACGCCAAATTTCGAGCATGCTCGAAATTCTGCGATTGCGTTGCGACGGATTAGTACACAAAATTATCGTGACCACATCGCCATCGGAACGCATCGCAAAACCCGTACACCTTGTGATGCGACTGCACAACATGCGCTCTCGTGATCGGAGCACGAACGAAACGCAAGGTGTACGGCCGGCTTAACACTCTTGTTTGATTAAGAGTGAATTATAGATGTCTTTAATGCTTGGGTAGATGGTTATAATTAAATTTTGTTTTGCTAAAAATAACTGTGAGGCATAGCGTCTTCACGCCCTACGGCGAATGCTAATTGGCTAATTGGCTAATTGGCTGGAGTGTCTAATGAAGTGATTTTACGTGAATATGGATTAGATATAATACACCAGACTGCGCAAGGTATAACTGTAGTACTGTACGTGAATATACGTTTGATACGTTTGAATTGCCAAACAGACAAGCGTGCATTGTGGGGGAAAAATCCATACGCTAGTGGGCAAAATAGGGCCACTTTTACGAGCCAGATTTTACGAGCCAAAATACCTAAAGTTGAAAGAAAAAAATACCACATATCTCGTTCAGCTCAGTGGCGCACCCAGGATTTGTCGTTGGAGGGGGGTGGCGAATTTCCACTCTGCTTAGCGCCGTTACAATCCCCTAAGGAAATACACGCGAATCTGTGAAGTTAGGCGGCTGTTACGCACACATGAGTCATTTTGATGTAATTTAATCAATCTGGTCATGTTATGCTAAAGAGAAACAATTTCTATACTTTCCAGAAATTGCATTGGGTTTTGTTCTTTATGACTGTCCCTTCCTACCGAAATTTCCGTGGACGTTCTTATTTACTCCGCAGTTTTTAAAATTAATAACAGGGATGTATGATGACAGACGTGAATTTAACGGATTCCCTGTTGCTTTAAATAGAAATCATTTACCGAGTATTATAACTGCACTATGTTTACAATCTGCGTGCGTGTATTTGAATGCCCGCAATGTACTGCCAAACGTCCTGATTGGCCCAGAGCGGCGACAAGATTTCTGTCGCTGCTTCCACAGCGAGATGGGGCCAATTTCAACGGGGCCTTGGGACGCATGAGTAGGGGAGTGCGTTAAAGAAGCACTGTTGCAAGAGGATGGGGGATGGCTGACACAACTTGTCCCATTATGCCTACTTATAGTGCAAAATCCAAGCGCCTGTGTTTTGTTATGGCCATCCTGTCGATGACGTCATCAGTGCTGATATCCTTAGGTGCCGCCACTGGTTCATCTCCCGACTCTCTCCAATATACAAAAATGTTAAGGGAACACAAAATATTAATGAGGCCGGTACACCGATCTCTGCCTATTGAGTGGAGTGAACCCTTAGTATTTCACACATACCTAGTCTTGTGCCTCATGCTGAAAACACAAGAATGCAGCCTTAATAAGTCAGGGAACCACTTACAACATAGACTACGTCAGTGTAGACTTTCCCAGGATCGTCAGGGTACTCATTTGAATTATTCTGTACTTCCATGTCTATCATATCCCATTGTCCATCGCTGTTGAATATCGTCTCGTCACCTCCTGAAACAACAAGATAAAAATGGCGGGAATTTGAAACTTAAAGATTCCTGCGCTTCTAAAATGCTACTAACTACAATATGCATGGCGCTATCGTGCAAGTCAGTTATGACATACCGAGCATGCATGATGGGAAGACAACGTGCATTGCATGATGGGAAGACAACGTGCATTGCATGATGGGAAGACAACGAGCATTGCATGATGGGAAGACAACGAGCATTGCATGATGGGAAGACACGGGGCATGCATGATGGGAAGCCACCGAGCAGTATAGCCTTAGACTGGTTCCCGTCCATATATTCCACATAGGATGAATATGAAGACAGGTAAAGGGCGCTTCATCTTGATCTGTGATTGGTCGTCTTTGCGCGTGCGCATTGTGTGCTTTATATTTAAAAATTGGCGAAGACCTTTGCTTTAGGCAATGTTTATTTACATTTGGATATGTTCGACACGCATGGCCGGGTTACAAATGTCAATGCAAAATATACGCACTTACTAAAAAAAAAAATAACCACAGGCAGATTTCTTCCCGTCATGGCCGCCCTTAGCGATAGGATCGGTAAGCGATAGGATCGGAAACCAATCTAGTATAGCCTATGGGAAGACAATGAGCAGTGCATGGTGGGAAGCCACCGAGCAGGGAATGGCTAGGCCCTATGCGAGAACTGAAGCAACGCGTTGGCCATCTTACTAATCAGCAAGACAATGCTTTGCCTCGATTAGTCCCCAGTCCACAAGATTGCTTGTGTCCCGCTTAACGCATGTACTTTAGGTAAAGCAATCAGTCGAGACAAGTAAGGTGGCGGACGCTGGCCTCAATCAGGCAATCGCTTACCAGTCCATCACATATACATGTACGTCAGTTGACGACACACGTGCAACTAATGGTTATACAATCGTCTACGTGTTTATACAGTTTACATGTCTATTTTTTGATGAAGTCGACAGTGTGAAGTTTGAAGTATGACAATATCAATATGTGACCCGGTACAACGTAATCAGGAATAAGTCGCAAATTAAGATATGTACACGGTGAGAAAGGAAATTTCATAAGCTTTCTAATGATACCTATCACAAGCATGTAACTTGTTCGGTTCTATAGTTATGATCCGATAACGATGACAAGCCATCTGTTGTTTACCAAATCCACATTCACTTGTGACCCGGTACTAAATTGAACGTAATCAGGAATAAGTCGCTGATGCCGTTTCGAGTAATGGCCCAGTCAATTGGGTATGGTGAAACCGTGAACAAAGTAGATTTTCGGGTTTTTGTACTTTGAGGAAGTGTAGTTGTCATAGATTACCGTCATTAATGTGTTTATTGTAAAAACGATACTTAAAGATGAAAATAAAGATGATTTGTGTGAATTGTCCGTGTTCTTTTGTTCTAGGAAGTAATCAAAATCTTATGAATAACACCGATTTTCCATACATTTTGTCACCCTTATTATTCATTGAACCCCCTACATTTGAATGAATGAATGAATGAATTTGGTATCGTCCGAAAGCTTATTATTTCACAATTTCGGTGACGTATCTATTTTATTTCAAGGCCGGTTTTCTTGGAATGTGGATTTGGTAAACAACAGATGGCTTGTCATCGTTATCGGATCATAACTATAGAACCGAACAAGCTACATGCTTGTGATAGGTATCATTAGAAAGCTTATGAAATTTCCTTTCTCACCGTGTACATATCTCAAAAAGTCAATTTGCGACTTATTCCTGATTACGTTGTACCGGGTCACTAGTATAGATATTGGGCAGCCTTTTTCAATCTCATGCAGCAAATGCGACCTTTAGAAAGGTCTTGGAAATGTCTCAAATACACCTCTAGCTTTGTGACACAGGCAAACTGGCGGAACAGAAGGGGCAAACTGGGGGAACAGAAGGGGCAAACTGGGGGAACAGAAGGGGAAAACCTAAAAACAGATTTGCAGCTCTGAATGTTATACGCTTGATGAGCACAATCACAAACAAGACAAACTACCAAACTTCAAACCAAAAACTCGTAATTATGACTATCGTTTCAGCTGCCTACTTCAACCGTAAGCCACAATTTTGGCAGAAACTTGAGCACTCATGCAAATAAAATCGCTACTTCAAACCACTGGAAAAACCACTCCAAAATAAATATAAAGTAAGACTCAATCTTAACGGAGCAGTTGTATAAATACGGAACGGACTGTATTCATTTGTTGACACGGGGTTTTTGTAAACAATTTCAAAACTTCATAAAGCTTACCACTTTAAAATTTCATTTGTAACTATAAACCCGGCCCAATTATTGCAGAAAATGAGGTTTTGGATAAACGCTAGCGAGCGGTTTTGGTTATATATTCGAAAACATCAGGTGGAAACACCCCGTGGGTTCGAAACCATCCGAGGTATAGACCCTTTGCACCAGCGGCCATGACAGGGGCAGGTTTTCATATTTAAATGATGTGACAATAGATCGACAAAGTGCCTACTCGTGCATGACGCACGGCGACAATGTGACTGCACCCTTTTGAGCATGGCGCATGCATATATCTAACTGCTCCATCCTTCGGTTGGGATGTAAAGCCGTAGGTTCAGTATGCTATGTGTTGTGTCACCAATGCACCCAAACGTGCTCTATGGTCCAGGGACTTAGTTTTATGGCGCTCTTAAGCGCAAAGAAAGGCTTAGTACAAAACTTATTTGATTTATATAACAAAAATGGGTTGCCAGATAAAATTGTATGTGGTGCTTTTTGCAAAATTTTGGGTGTAAACCAATTTTACAAAGCAAAGAAATCCTGGCTAAACAATTTCTTTTTGTGCTTAGCAGCGCCATTGAAAAATTGACCGTGAAAAATCGCCATCTTTTTTTCGAGTTAGGACAAACTGCCTGTGCAAGAAAGAAACAATCCATAGCAGTCTAAAATCTTTTGAGTCAACCAGACAAAATACTCGGAGCTCAGCTCAACAGAAGATTTGTGATTGAATTTCTTCACACTTGACAAAGAACTTAAGATCACAAATTCGCTCACTCGAGGGCCTCGGAAATGCCACGTATATCTCCATGATACATCCACCAATTGATTTTCCCTTAATCTTCGACTCATTTCAAGCTGACATGTCACGCTACAAGCCG
Source organism: Henricia sp. BOLD:AAB3569 (assembly GCA_037783545.1). Lineage (NCBI taxonomy): Eukaryota > Metazoa > Echinodermata > Asteroidea > Spinulosida > Echinasteridae > Henricia > Henricia sp. BOLD:AAB3569. Next base: position 2,757,676 of record JBBELK010000454.1, on the reverse strand, counting down.
TTCGACAACAACGTCGGTCTAGAAATTCTGCCGAGGGCCGGTAAAGGGCTTAATTCTGTCATCTCAAATGATTACTGATACCTATGCCAAAAGACCGATGTCTTTTTAGCATGCAGGCAGCGCCGGGGACGCCTACGTGTAGTTGCAACACTAATACGACGACTTGGGGGAAATATATACATCGCTCAAAATATAAACAGCTGTAGACTTAAAGCCCATTATATCATTTGCAGTTACCCAAAATTTTACTTCACAAGAAAACCCACTGAGAGTGTTGATAGCAACACCACATGGTTTAAAATGTACCTTTGTCTGCAGCTAACCTTTTTACCATTTATTCACGCACAAAAATCATGCATGGATTTTCAGATTTTCTGAAGTATTACTGCATCTGTGTGGCTGAAATGTCTACAAGACAGTTAATCAAATGTTTTCTTTAGTTATGTGCTGTTGTTCCTGTTTTTAAAAGTTTTGTAATAACGTATAATCTGTCTTTAAAGGTATATACTTGTTTTGTAAACTGTTGAAAACGGCATGATTTCCACTGGTAATTGAAAGCATAGGTCGAGAAAACTACCTTGTAGAAATGTCAGCAACACAGATGCAGTAATACTCTAGCAAACCTAAAAAAAAATCAAAGTACGGTTTTTGAGCATGAATTTATGGCTCCAAAGATCGCCTACATGCGATCTTTGGAGATTCAAATAGTTTTGTCTTCTTGCTCATGAATTGGGGCAATTCAGACGAAATAGTTTCACAGGATGATTAGTACCATTACCATCTTAATAACAAGTAAGCTCAAAGAAAATAATTCGGAAATGTTTTTGAAGGGTAATTACCAAACAAGTAGACTATCTTTAAGGTATCATCGCGAGCATTTTGTCTTAGATCAAGTACAAGGAGGAAAAAATCCTACAATCCCTTACGACATGATGAATATAGTCTAAGAACCTCGAAGTGATTGTAGCTCTTTGCAAGATTTGCAAGTGTGCCAAATATTCAGGGGCGAAATTAAAGGAGCGTGTCCAGATCAATTGTGAATCGCACATGGGTCATTCTATAAATTTTGGGTCCAACGTGTGACATTTTCCTGTCCCTGTTACACCTGACATACTGCCATTTGCCATACAAGTATTATTAAAAATGCCTTCAAAACATATTTTTATGAATTGTACTTTATGTAATCACTCCTTGAAATAGAAGGCATTTAAAGAATATGTCCTGAATTTACAAACTACAACATTTTACAAGATGTCAGACGTAACAGGGGACAGAAAAATTGGACCCCAAATTTATAGAATGACCCACATGTCATATTTTTCTCCTTACCCTTTTGAAATTTCACACTCTCAATGAATCTGTATATTTTCAAGGATATCGTCATTAAACCAACAACGTTTTGATCCGGTATAAATACACCAGCTTTTTTGCTTCCACATTTAAAATTGGAGACTTTAAATTTCCCATTTTCTTCCCATGGATAGTATTTTGGGGAGATATTTTACTTGATTGCTTGGCCTAGGTTGAAACGAAATCCATTTTCTGGAAACATTTGGACAACTCCTTTAATTTTTACTCTCTTGACAAGGAGACACCGTGTATCACGCAGACACATCGACGGCCCCAGTAAAACTGACGACATTTTCTCTCTCTCATTTTTTGGCATTTATTATTGGTTCCCGGGACTCATTTCGAAGCGTACTTTGGTCGCGTGTGACGGCCGTTTAATTGGCGCGGAATGCCCCTTCCGGTAATGGGCGATATCTGGGGATTTCTGCAAGTCATGGAGAAAAAGAATGAGATCGGTTTGGTCCTTGTTTTATTACATAAAATGGCTGACAATTAAACTCGAACGATTCTAAATTCGTGCCAGGGATTGACAAATACCCATCACCCATCCTCGTACAAATCATGGTGCAATGCCATTTTGCACAACATTTCTGGTCATCGTTAAATAAATGACATGTTATGCTTCAATGAGCCTTTTGCGTGTGACATTTGCATAATGGCTGGCGCCCCAAAACCTTCACCTTCAAATGGAGGTGCATTTTAGAAGGTCACAGACTACGCTGTTGCCTAATAACCACAGTCTGGTTGCTTTATGCAATGCTCCCCTACGGTGAACACGGTATTGATTATGTACGTCACACTGCCGCATACAGCACCTGGCAACAACAATTCAGTCTGCGTGGATACTAAGTGTGCATTACGTCAGTACACCAGACGCTATTCACGCTAAACGAAACTTGATGCACTTGGGTTGTGTAAAAATGATCTGTACATTCATTACTTTTAAAGAAAAATCTGGTTTTAATTATTTTGGTATAAATGGTGCACAAAGTCCAAGTCCATCCTCTATTTGGTTGTCGCTAAGTGATATAACTGCTAGTAGCAATCAGTTTAAGGTGTTAGTGCAAGGATGAACTAAAATGAAAACACTTCAATATGGTTTAACGTAAGCAGGGAGTCTTACGTATAGCAACACACACAAACACAACAATCCCAAACCTAGCCAAAAGCAAACTTAACACCTCAAAAATCAACGGTGCAGGGAAAGTAACACGTTATAAAAAGCAAGGGAAATCATATAAGCACAGTTTATTTTTCTTCGTGGTTGGTTTGTTGGTTGCAAATTAGATGTAGAATGGCTTAAAAGGTGGCAGGGTGTGTGGGGTGACGTAGTATAAGCAGGCGGATGAGTGCGCATGAGTAGTTAAAACAAAATGGCGGGAGAAAAAAGGCGGGATTGAACCAAGCAAATTTGCAAGGCGGGTCAAATCGATGAAAATGTGGAGATCATCTTACCGCCTTCAGTATCAGACGGAGGCGCTTCGTTATCTGAGTGAATGAACCGATACAATAACACACATCACAAACTGGATTAAGCGAGGGAGAACTCGTTTCCATCTTTAAATAATTTACCCTAAAAAACCTTAATCCCGCTCACTTGGTGGTCTCATCGGAATATGACACTTTCCCGCTCGTCAATAATGCAAACTTTTGAATAATTGATTCGAAATTTGATATCTGCAGTGACGTTTGGCACCCAATAAAAGCAAAGTGTTTACGAACATCACAAGTAGCTCTCTCAATTACTTGGGAAAATATTTTCAAATCATGGGAAGGGCGACATATAAACAATAATGGGGACACCAACAAAATTCAAAATAAAAGTGATAAGCCACAGACAACCCAAGTTGAAATGTGAACGACATCGAAACAAGGCTATCGCAAGCAGAGATAGGACCCAGTAGGAAACGGACAGGTGAATGGTTTAACAGGACATTAACGCAGAAGATGATTGTGTCTGTCGTGTTCGTGCCAGCCAAAATTAAAAACACAAACAATTATCATGTGCAGCGTGTACATTTGTTCGGGCACAGGCGTGCTTCGTGCAGACAAACACAAGGCTTAAGCTTGCCATGAAAATATCACAAATGCTGTGGTCGAAATGGATGATTTTTGCAAGTTTTACTGTCGCAATTTTGGTGCAGTTTTACTTTATAAATAACATATTCTCTGCAATAGGAACCATCTTTCGATCTCGTTCTTTTTCTCAAATAATTCTTCACGCATAAATGTCAAATAAAGAAGGTAATCCTTTTGTCAGAGTTAAAAACAAGGGGTTTTTAAAAGACATGTACACACTGTACCTACCAATCGTGATGTGCTTAAAGTTTGTCGCGATAAATTTGTGCCAAATAAATGTTACTAATGTGCTTTCTGTTTTTTGTTAATAACATGTTAGTATATTACATTGTTTTGTTAGTTTCTTTGTTTTGAGAATAAAAATGTACAAAAGGTATAACAAATAAAAAATCGATTAACTTATTAATAGTGTCAATACTGTCGATTGTCAAGTATTAATATAATAGTGTCAATTGGGAACACAGTGACATTTATTTTTTACTAGAACAGTTGAAGACAAGTAAACCACAGTTTTATCGTTTCTCCATGATAATGCAGTGACTGTGTTTAAAATAAAAACGTGTAGATGAAACTACCGTGGATTTTCATGCACACCAGAGAGTCTATCCTCTTGGTTTAACATGCTATGAGATGTCAAGCATATATATACCGCTCCAAAAATAAGAAGACAAAAACAAACTAGACGTACCTGCTCCAACTATCATGATTTCTTTAGCGTCGTGTTGCCAAGGACCGAACTTCAGCTGACATTTCTGTTCGTCGAAGGGGAACGTGGAGATGTCTATCTTGCAGTAAGTGGTGAAGATTTGAGGGCAGCCCCATAGAACGTCTCCGGTACTGCTGACCACGGATATATGGCCCTTGAGAAAGTTGGTATACTTGTCCGCACTGTAGTTGAAAGAAATATGGGATAAATAAAGGACCTTGTTAAGATTTTTCCAGAAAATGTACTTATTTCCAGAAAATTAACAAAAAAAACCAGAAAGCACATTGTTAACATTTATTTAAAAATCATATAAAAATATCTCTTCAAAATACTATCCATGGGAAGAAAACAGAAAATTTGCAAATTTCAAATTTGGATGTAGAAGCAAAAGGATTGGTGTAATCACTCCTGCTTTATGGAACGGATAAATGAGCTATACGAAGCAATTTGAAAATATGTAGTCTATTTATCAGCAGGTCGTGGGTTCGAATCCCTAAAGACAGTACCGTGTTTCAAGGTCCAGGACGTCGTGTATACCAAAATCCATCAACTTTTCGCAAGGTAGATTGTTTTATCCCTGCCCCAACTAACTTTGTGCAAGACGTTTTGACTTGAAGGAGTTGATATCGTTCTAATACAACATTTCCGAAACCTGTAAGCTACATGGCTTTAAAAAAAAGACAACTTAACGCTCACACTGAACTCTACCATCGCCTCAAAAGCAGGTAAAGATTTGTCGTTTTTGCAGCTGTTTATCGAACAAGCCAAACCCCTGGATCTTTTCTTCAGCCGGCCTGTGACCGATTTTCCCGGCGACTTTTTCCGCTCGCTGTATCGGTTTCGATAAAGTACCATCCTCGGTTCGTTCTTCGCCTCCATTCGCGGGTAATTATCATAATCACAAGTGGCAATTAAAACCCTAGAATTCTAGAATTTCACCTGCGGGCCCGAAATGAAATCCGCTATCGCAGGTGCTCGCTCAACAATGATATCCTTTCAATAACACGGTTGCGCTCCTCCCGCGATTTATCCGACAAGACGTGGTCTATTCAAAGTGCCGTTTGTATTTGTCGAATTGACTGCTTCAACATACCCGAAACCGAAATACCAGATGGAATTTGAGGTGCGAACGTCTACTTAGAACTAGAACAGGAAATTTAGTTTGCGATTGATCTTAAAAAGAAAGAAAATGATGTACCAACCGTATTGGCCTTACTCTGTGCATGATATCTTGCACCAACACCACTCGACACATTTCCCGACTACAAACTGCGCGATCTCTACCGAGCAACAAAAAAACAAATTTTCAGTTTAATAAAAACTTGCAAATTTCTTTTGTAATGAGTTGACTTCGAAATATTCACATATCATCTATTACAAATGGAGATTTGTGTGGTTCTTTTGTTGAATGTGTTTAAGACGATTTGAGCTATTACCATTAAGCGATTACCAACTATATAATTTCGCTTATTAAAATTAACTGGATGCCTATAGAAATAAGCAGTTCTTATGGGATGAAATGTTGTTGTTAATTTTTGGCAACTAATGCCCTTTATGCCATCAACTATTAGCTTTTATTTTATTATCAACTTAAGATGACGAAGAAGGAGATGCAATTTTAGACTAGTACGGGAGGAAAAACCCCAGAGAAATCTCCTGGGGAAAACCCACGTGGTCGTGGAATGACAGAAATGAGAGAACTATTTTTATTACCACATGCGCCTATAATTTTTCAACGTGTCCATGCCAAAAAGCCAACAATAAAGGCGATTTTTTTTTCTTTCTATTATGGAGAAAAGAAGCATGGCTACTGTAGAAATTCGTTAAAGAAGTGTGTCCAGATTACAATTTTTGCCCCCCTCCCCCTCCCCCTTGTCCCATGGGTGTTGGGATTTTGATATAATTTGTCATATTTTCAAGAATATCATAAACAAACTAATATCCGAAGTGATTACACCAACCCTTTTTGCTTCTATAATTGGGGATTGTAAATTTCCTGTTTTCTTCCCATGCATAGAATTTTGGGGAAGTATTTTATAAGATTGTTAAATTAGAATTTCTGGGAAACTCTGAACAAGCTCTATCAAGAAGAACATTTCAAGATGCATTCCTTGACGTGTTCTAAGATCAGACCGACCTTGACTTTATTTCTGTGACCATGCATACCCTCGCCATATATATATACGGGAATGCCAAATATCGATACTGTAACAAACTAAAATGGTATCAAGCTGCTTTCAAGCCGAATCGCTCGTTTCACAAAACTGCTTAAGACAAGAACTCGGCAGGATTCAATTAAATCGGAACGTATTTCCAACAGACCTATACCGGTCTTGGCGTGTCTCGACCAGTCACACGGGGGCAAGGAATATTGCATCTGACAGGCATAATTTGGCTAAATGACATGAAGTCACGCCAAGCTATTTAATAATAGATTGACCGGTTTAGCCCATTACGCTACATTCAAATTTCGTCGCATGTCTCTGAGCAATTTTGACTCTGGTATGCCATGCGGTCATAGAATATAAAGAATTAAGTCCTAAGGATACGTCCGATCCAAGATGTGTTTTGAATAATTGTTAATAGTGCTGCGTATAGTAAAATGAATCTGCCAGAAGCCTTTTTACACCAATTACGAGAGACATGACACATCTGACGAACCAAGAAACTGCATGATTGACAGAGGACGACATGATTGACAGGACGTGAGGGTCGAATAGATTTCTGTGAACTTTGTGTTCTATAGTGACAGATCCAAAATGGGAAAATGAAGACATTGTGCCAAGCCACCGTCCTATTTAGGCTGGTTCCCTGGCTATACTGCCCGAAAACAGTGTCTTAATGCTACGGTAGTCGGGGCACTAGTTTTGTTCACATGGAGGCGCCTTTTTAAAATATGCGTGTGCGCATGCATTTACATAAACTCATCTTTAATTATCGTTTTCTTTTAAAAATAAATACCATCTCGGGCAGAATCATTGCATTGGACAGTTGGAACCCCATCTATTTGAGGACGGTCTTTTAGTCGAATGGTTGATTAAAATGTTGGGACACTTCAAATCCTATGTATACATGCTTTAATGAATTTAGTCTGTTTAGTTTGTTTTTGTATATCGAAGGTGTGTAGAAAGGAAACCCAGCAGATTGAAATGAATTGATATTGACCCTTGTTAACCTCCTGGTCTCTCTCGTGACTGACAAGTTCCCAATTTGTGTCTGACGTGTTAAAATAAACAATCGGAACTATCTACTAATGAAGACAACGTATGTGCAAAGCTTGGGCCACGATTCTGTAATGGAATTGTCCAAAAATGTTATTCAATTATTTGACCGGACAGCCTTACGCATATGGAATTAGATAGAAGTCTGCTTGGCTTGTTTGCAGGAGGTCGTGGGTTCGAGTACCACCCGCCGAGCACGCTATGAAGTTTTCAATGTCTTGAGTGTGCAGTGTTAATAATTACGTCGGGAGAGGGCAAACATGGACCCTAATTAACAATGACGGATTCTGCCCCGAGATATCGTTTTAAAATGATAATTAAAGAAGAATATATGTCTGCATACACATTTTTAACAAGGGCGTGTTCGTGTTTCGTGTGATAGGAAATAGACCCCTGACTACCGTGATATGTTTGCTTCGCACAATTTCTCGTAGATGGGGTACTGAGATCACTTACACTGCAGGCATTTTTTTATCATACACATCCTTATCCATGGGGATATCGCCGTTTTGAACAGTTTTCCAATCAACATGTGATATGTCTTCAAACATCTCCACACACAGTGAAACTTGTCTGTAGTGGCCTCCCTCGGAACCTTAAAAACTATAGACAGGTGGCCTCTTTATAGAGGTTCCTCAAGCATTATACACGAGGAATTTAGGACCAAAGACGGGTGGCCACTATATAAGCAGGTGGCCTCTTTATCGAGCTTTTGATGACCTATGGCAAGTTTCACTGTACTATGAATGTATCGGCAAAAGAAGAAAAAAACAGTTCAACAGTTGGTTTTGATGTCCAAAATGTACCGGAATTAATTTGACATCGCCTTACATGTTTTGAAATTGAAATATCCACGACCATTATCGACCTAACGCAAATATCACTCGATAGGATGACATTCCCCTGAAGCGGAATGACATTATCTGCCCTCGTGTCTCCTCCGGAGACATCGACGACTCGACGAAATCCAACTTGAAGTGGAATTCTCTCGAGGATTTAACAGACGGACAGGAGGGCTTTAGTTTGTCCCCTGTGATTGAACTCGTCACATTGTCTCATTAAAACGACTTAGAATCAAGCAAATACTTCAGGAACGAACTCTGACATTTATAGGACAAGAAGAACATTTGTGGACTTTTTAGATCTGGAGCTTAAAGGCCCATTATATCATTTGCAGTAACATAAATTAGTGTTACGCATGGGACACTCTTTAGTTGATGCGGAAAGCATTACGCGTGGGGGGCGGGGCACATTACGTACATCTATTTGTAAAACAACCATTCCAGAATGAAATTTGTGGGTGCACCTAATTTTGGTAATGCCCAACACACAATACATTTCATGAAACATGTGAAATAACTAATAGTTATTGTTAAGCAGCCTGTTACAATTCGAATTTTGAAACACGACAAATATCTATTCTTGGGTTTCACTTGGCTTAACAACATTTGCTATCCGCCATTACTGTGTCCATACTATGGCACGCCAAAGCGAAAATAATTTAACACTGATAATTTAATGTTGACGCATATTTTCGCAAATGTTGCGCAAGAAAAAAAAGTTGGCATGACTTTTAAATGTTAATAGACTGTTTGAAACTGGCATACCGTGCTTTTATTTTTACTATGGCACGCTTTGGCAAGCCATAGTATGGACACAGTAATGGCGAATTTGATAGTTGTTGACGTCACGCGTATGGCACGCCAAAGCGGAAATAATTCAACACTGATAATTTTGCCATCAACCCTGAAAAACAACATCTTTTAAAACTTGCCAACAAAAGCACGGTATATGCCAGTTTCAAACAGTCTATAAACATTTGAAAGTCATGCCAACTGTTTTTTTCTTGCGCAACATTTGCGAAAATATGCGTCAACATTAATTTATCAATGTTTATTTTTTTTTTCGCTTTGGCGTGCCATAGTATGGACACAGTAATGGCGGATAGCAACCGTTGTCAAGCCAAGTGAAACCTAAGAAAATACAACCTACTTGTTGTAAAGCGTAACGTCCGGCATCCACATATTTTCGGAAGGAATCCTGATACTTTCCAGATCATTATAATCCCTAGGGTCCCAGCGAAGATATTCATCTTTCCATTTCTGATGACAAAAGGAAATAAATATTTATGATGATTGACAAATCTGATTAAAAGTCCATTATATCATCTGCAATGACCCAAAATTTTACTTCATGGGTTGACAAGAAAAAACCTTATTCATAGTGATGACAGCATTGGTAACAAACACCACATGAATTCATTTTCTTTCCAGGATGGTATTTTTCGGAAGAAATTAACAACTGGAGGTTGTTTTCAAAATTGACTATATTTAAAAACATTTTGGACTTTTTAAGAGGAATGATAAATATCTGTGCGAACCCAAAATCCATTTCGTGTAAACGACCCATACTGCTTTGCGAATGCCAAAATAATTTATTACGAGCGAGCTTCGCTTTCGGCGAAATTACCTACGTAAATGCGCGGCAATTTACATTAAATGCAAAGTTTCGCAATGGCGCGAAACGAATCGATCAATTTCATTAATGCGATGGATAAGTGGGGTCATTAAGGTGACACAAGTACGCGTGGCATGAAGAAAAGAAATTAAAATATAAATCTGCTTTAAAATATGTTTGTATTTCGGATCCTGCCAGTTGATAAGCCATTTGTAAAAAAAAATGTGTCCGCAATCGAGCGTGAAAATGGAGGACGAATTACGTCAGGGCAGATTATAGCCTTCTTTAAAGGCAGAAGAAACGTTTTTACGAATTCCAGGAACAACAAGATAACAAAAGATTAATGTTTATAAACGTGTAGAAATTTCTGCCACATACTTCAGAAAACCTTAAAAATCCATGCACGGTTTTTGTGTTGAAGGAATGGAAAAAACATCGTTTGCAAACGATATTAAAAAAGCACCTTCAGTTGGCAATTTCTCCAACAACGGTACCACTTTACACGGGAAAAAATAATATGGTATTTAGGGTATATTACGCAGTATATATTTCTTTCCTTCAAAAAACATAATGGTATTTATTACCATTGCTATCAACAGTCAAGTAAACAAATATTGGGTCATTGCGAATAATGTAATAATGAGGTCAAATCTGCTGAGGTTTAAGTAGGAAATTCCTGTGAGTCAAAAACCATTTTGGCGCGCAAATGCAAACTCTTCAATTGAAGGTGCGCCTCTTATACATCCCAGCCTATGGACACCTGTAGGCCTACACACTCTGATCAGATCAGCTAAATCGAGCATGCGATATCATAAAGCACTGATCTGTCTTTAATCAGACTATACAAAAGACCACGTGCGTCCGCAAGGCTTTTGAAAAATGGCGCCAAAGGGCAATCGCTGGTTCACGTCCGGATAACCAACAATGCCGCGGGTTTTTGGCCGAGTCCCGGCAGACATTTTGTTGAAACAGCTGCCGAATTTATCGCACATCCTTCGATCTATTCGACGGCTGTTCCGTGACCAACTGATTTGGATTTCGCACTTCATACCTTATGTCTGTATTTTTTATATTGTTTGGTTGAATCGTTTTACTTTCAAGTAAAATTGTTTTCAATGAGTGGGCTTACATGTGTCACGTGGTTGACGTGTAATCTTACAAAGAATAATTCTGGCCATTTTGTGGCACAGGACACGTATAACATTGCGAAAAAATAACCAGTTTTAAACAGCAGTTAGACGCAATGCTAGTATACGGGTGTCAGCCCCCGCGCTAGACACAGTAAACTCACAACCGCTGGCGAAAGCCATCCATTCGCAAAACGATGCAAAAAAAGCCAAAATTTAATAAATATCGAGCGGGTTAAAAATAGGGCCTTGTCGGGCTTCTCAGTTCTCAGGTATACAAAGATTTAAACTGATCACACGCCGCGGTTTTCGGCGTTGCGCCGAATTAAGTAAACAGGTGCGATTTTTCACGTCTAGAACATTTTCGCTGGTTTGGTTTTTTCTTCTGTTTGCAATGAAAACACAACTCAAATTTCTCATTTGCTTCAGACTGGAAGGTCTCAAGCCGACGACTGTTTGTTATTTCAGCTCATCCGGTGCGAACGTTTTGTAAAACGCAAAAATAGGCACTTGAGCTTTTAATGTAAATTTTAGTTTTGTTTTGTTATGACAGATAAAACAAAAAAATCTTCATGCAGAGTGGGAAAATGACAATTCTTCATATATGTTTATTAGTTCTCAAATTCAGCTTTTGCACAGATTTATTCATTTTATTTTTATGAAACCTATAGTTTTAAAACCGATTAAAAACGGTCTTCTAAGTTAAAGGTCATTGTATTATTTGGAGGTGGCGCGTTTTCGTAAATTCCTTACAGGAACGACATTTAATACGAAAAGAAGAATCTTGGCAAACTAGCCTGCAGAAATTCCAGCTTTACTGACTGCACACATTAGAAACGCAAAACAGAAAATTTAGTGTAATTATTGTGTAATGCAAGCAATAAGAATGATAAGGCCCAAACAACATTTGTGAGTGGCAAAAACATATTTTTGTCAATAAGGCTGCGGGTTTGAATCTCATCCATGTTCCCAATATGAAAACAATTGACAAAATGCAGAAAATTATGTGCAGCTGTATACAGGCATGCACAATCATGTTGAATGCAATGCACGTGCAACACGAGTACCTGGATGCATTAGAAGCAAGACACAATAACGAGATGCCATGCACTGCCATCATGCCACGGTTAACGGAAGGTGAGACGAGCTTTGGGTATGGTGCTGGCTCACACAGCGAGGTTGCGAGAACGTGTGATATTATTGCATTCAAAACTGTTTTTGCGTTTCTAAAGTGTGTATACAAGTAATATACATGCACTACTTCAGAAAATCCATGCATGGTTTTGTGTTAAGCAAATGCTTGTTTTGTGTTAAGCAAATGAATGTGCATCACTCATTTTTTAATAACCACTTTCAGTTGTTAATTTCTAGCAGAAAGGTGCCGTTTTCAATGTGGTGTTCATTGTGTGACATTAACACTTTGAGTAATTTTTGTTTGTTCAACTCATGAAGTAAAATTTTGGGTCATTGCAAATGATACATCTGAAATAATTGATCTTAAATAATTAAATAAAAAATTATAAAAACTTACCAAAGTTACCCAAGCGTTGATTTTTAGTGTTTGTTTCCTCTCGTCCTGAAATAAACAGAAATGAAACAAAAATAAATCAAGCTTGTAACATCATCTTGTATGCACAGGGAACAAAGTATCATTGCGACTAAATGTTGCGTAATAGCTTTCCCCCTGAAATTTACGCCACATTTTAATCCACATTTCCCAAATTAACTACATGGAATTAAGCTACATGTTAATCGGCATAGAGTCACTGATTAATAACTAAACATGTATTTCTACATGTAAGCCTTCTACTCCGCGTCAAAAAGGTTTTTAAATCAAACGCTCTCGAAAAAGCTGATGAAAGTTGTCAGGCCGTGTTTACATGATCTGAAATTTTGGTTGAAATCTGTTGGCAAATGAAAAGTTATTCAGAATTAAAAGTAGGGCTAGTATAGCGAGTTCACCACTGAATTTGTTCGGTACATCTTCTGTTTTTTTAACACATCCTCGAGTTCGATGTCATTTCACTTTGAGAGTTTATCAAGAGTGTTTGTCTTAAGTCGCACTATCACTTGCAGCGGAGCTAACTGAAAATCAGCTATCGAACACCCACTCTACCCAACAGACAATCCTTGACAGCACTCTGCCGGTATATTACTCGTTTTGGCGAAAAAGTCTCACAAGAATGTTTGGATAACGCCGCGCTAGTCGATATAGGGTCACACCTTGGCATTTTGTGCAATCGTTGATACACCTTTGAAAAGCTGCGAAACTCGGGATGGAATTTGATTTTAAAAGACATGCACGGAAAGGTTGTTGATTCTGACTGCAAACCTTCGGCGATTTCCTCACAATGTTTACTTTCGAGGAGGTTGATACTTTGTTCCTTTATGTTATTCTAATTTCCATTACCTATAGGACATAATTTCTGCAACTAATTGATACATTTAAAATTAGCACTGGCAGCCTCTAGATATACATCATGCACGCGTCTTTTCATTTGTAAATTTCATCACAAAAGAAACCACGTTTATGATGACAATTTGATATAGACCTCTAAAAGGCACTTAGTTCACAAAATTGGAAAAAAATCATACGGAGTCCCCGAAGGCATTAAAATAACTCCGGAATATCTTGTGTGTATACAATTCACACAGGTGGTAAAACTCGTAAAATTATTTTTAAAGATATTTTGAAAATAAAACAAAAACACCAAACGAAATCAAATGGCGGAACAAAAGGAAATGGTACAATATTATTTGAATATTTTTATTGCATACATTTCTTTCAAAAAACTTGAATTGTAAATAAAAGAAATGAGTGCAAAGTGAAAAATGCAGTTATTTTGCATATAGAATTCGAATATACCCAAATCAATGTGTGCCATCCCATTGTGTCCGTCATAAGATTTCAAAAGGCTAATCACACACACACAATTAAGCAAAACATGTATCACGGCAATTCACAGCTTCAAATTGTAGTTTTCACAAGATCCGTATATTTATAGAATAAATAATGAACGAAGGTCCAGTATTGTTTGACCTGTTGTGTTCGAGCTCACGGCTGATTTGCAGATGACTAAAACCGCGGAAAAAATTAATCTCCGGCCCGGAGGTGAGATCGCTGCCTGCCCCGGGGCCTGGCGACCCGTTCGCCAGGTACCTGACGTGCGAAAGGGGTAGCCTATGACACGGGCATTAATTGATCTTTGCATTCAAAATCACCTGCTTTTTCAAACACAAAATACGCACCTGATCTTCAATCGTTAACAGAAAATTATAATTCTTATGGTGACCACCTGATGACAAAGAGTTAGATTTAATATTTATAATGGATTGGATTTTGCTGGACCGGGAATCTTTGTTTCCCCGAAGAAATTTTTTTTTTTTGACGATTGGTTTTAAATCAGAGTCCTTAGAGGCGTTCTACAAAATCCTCTTTCAAAATGCAATTTTTTTGTCGCTTTGTAAAATTCACCTATAGAAATATTGTCATTACCAAAATGAGTTTTCAATCTTTTTCAATACTTCAGAGAATTGTCTTGCGAACCAGAACATAAAAGGAGGTCACGTGACAGTAAATCCCGTTAAGTGGTTGAAATTTTGGACTAAATGAGGAAAATGATAATTAATAAATGGGACCTGTTGTAATTAACACCACATGATTTTTTTCCCGCGTAAAATGGTGCCTTTGCGGGGAAAGCTGCCAGCTGAAGGTGCTTTACAAATCGTTTACCGATTCTTCAACACAAAAACCATGCATGGATTTTTATTCTGTATTATAGGATACATGCATGTATGTGGCTAAAATTTCTACGAGGCAGTTTACCAACATTATTCTTTATTTAGTTGTTATTCCTGGAATTCGTAAAAACGTTTCATCTACAAATGGTATAATTGTCCCTTAAAGACGACAGCCGCACTTCATAGCCTAAAGGCTCGCGTGTTTAGCGAGTTTTTATAGGCGGGAAACATGTACCTGGCGCAAAAGCAAATTTTACGGTTATTAAATATAGATTCCCCCGAAGTGGTAATGGCATTGGTGATAAATTGACGATAAGTGGCGGTTTTGTGTTACACCGCGCAGCATCAATGAAGTTTATCATTCGATGAACTGACCTAGTGGCTTTACGGTGCTTGGGAATAAGGAAGGAACCATTAATCTCAAAATTGGTAGATACGATTTGTGATAGAGTTGGTAATGCATAGTTCCGAGATTGCCCAGTTAACCCCGCTCCCTTGGATACTGTTGCTATGCCTCACACGCTATCGTCAAAATGGCAACACACAAAGCAATGGGACTTTCAACGGAAAGCACAGATTCATTGGAGAAAACTCAAAGGTATTCATGTTTCATGGTCGACAGTTACCGTAGCACGCACTTAGTAAAAGGCAGTGATACAGAGATGTCATATATTCATAACAATTCGCTTTCTTACCTTTGAACAGCGAATTGCCCGGCCTTGAAACCCAAAAATTCACCTGGAACACCGCATACAACGTATCGGCAGAAAATCGCGATCAATTTGTTTGTGAGGTAATGCACTTTGACCTATGTGGGCGCTGTCTTCTGGCTCTGTTGTGATTTGACGGCGGGTTCGGTTGATTGACAGGTCGGAACTATGCATTGATCACGGATCGGAAAGTGGGGTGCATTTTGTATGGCCCAAATGTCCTTTATTCATTAGCACCTTTAAAGGAGCGTGTTCCTATTTTTCCAGAAAATGGATTTCATTTTAACCAAAGAATCGCATATCCGTGGGAAGAAAACAGGAAATTTACAATCTCCAATTTGGATGTGGAAGCAGAAAGGTTGGTGTAATCACTGCACTGCTTTATGGAACCAGACAAATTAGTTTACGAAACATCGGTAGTTTCTTTACGGTATCCTTGAAAATATACGGATTGAGAACGCGAAATTTCAGAATGGTAATGAATTAGCAAAATATGACACACGATTTGGTATCAAAATCTCACACCCATTGAAAATGTGATTTGGACACGCTCCTTTAATTTGCGATAACTCGAAAATATTTCAGGTTATATTTTAAAACGAAACTTAAAATAATTATTTCAGTTATAGTCGACAATTGTTTTATTTTTGTCAGCAATACCAACGGACACCATATCTAAACATTAAACATTAAACTGTAATTAAAATTTAATCATAATTAAACATTAAAATCTTGAAATAATGGGGGACTTTCAAAACGCACAATCGCAGCGGCAAATTGCACCCCCTCTCCCCAAAGTCCAACGACTGCGAACATGTGCGTAGCCTATATGTCTGTCAGTTAACAATAATTGGTCACGGGATTCGACTTCAGACTACATTGCTGAAAGATTTACTTTGGGAGAACGTCTATTTTCAGCCGTCTTGACTTAACAACATCATGTCTTAATAAAGCGGGCCTCCCACTGTGCGATTTTTGCCACGAATTTCCTACGATTATGTACGATTTGGTGAGATTGTGTGTAGAGTCTATAGATAATCTCTGGCAACCGCACCAATTCGTAGGAAATTCGTGACAAAAATCGCACAGTGGGAGGCCGCTTTAACAGTTTGGCAGCGTAAAGATAGACAAATCGTTTTTAGGCTTAAATGCACAGGCTCAGGCTCGTCAGCAATGTGCGCGTGCCAAATTCGTGCCACGAAATACGCAGCTCCATAGCAAAGGCATGGAGCTGCGTATTTCGTGGCACGAATTTGGCGCGCGCGCGCATTGCTGACGAGCCTGTGCCTTTAAAGGCCCAATACATTACGCATACCTGCAAGGGCATAACATACCTAAAGAAGAATGCTGGTAAACTATACTGCATACATTTCAGCCAAATAGATATGCAGTAATACTTAAGGAAATCTTTTAAAAATCCATGCATGGTTTTTGTGTTGAATGTTTAAAAAAAGAAATCGTTTGCAAACGATAAAACACATTAGGTTGGCAATTTCTCCCACAAAGGCACCATTTTACACGGGATAAGAATCATGTGGTGTAAATGTATATCATTACTATACGTATCAACACTTGAAGTAAAATTTTGGGTCACTGAAAATGATGTATGAGGGCTTTAAGGTCTAAAGTAGAGGGTATTAATGGAACAATCTGCATCCATTTGCCTCTTCAGATTTATAACCACCATTTAACTTTTAGAAGCATCTCACTTATTTGCGATGCAATTTGCTCCGACAGCCATAAAAAAGCTGACCGGCGTTTTTCAAAACCAACTGACTTTCAAAGCCGACTGTTTTTAAAAGCCGCCTTTAATTCATCTAAATCTTGGTTATATATAGTCTTTTCGACGATGTCCGTTATCTACATATATTTTCAGTAGGGTTAGACAGGAGTACATGTAAATGTTCTCCTGGCGCGGGTGGTGGTTTTTCTGATGGGTGTTTTCATAACAACAGGAATCAATGTGATTTCAAGTTATACCAGTTTTTAAAAGAAATTCCCGTGCAATTTCTAAATACATAATTATGAAGTGCAGTATTTTGGAAACATTTAGCCACGTCTTTTAGTACAATATACATAGGTTTTTGATAACATTCGAGAAATGTGTTTACCAACGTAATTGGGACGTTTTTAACTTAACTAATTTCTATCATTTATTTTGGGGCAGTATGCAGAAATCCTTATATAGCCATCAAACTTTTGTTTTAAATTTGAAGATTCTTGTCGTTTAAATGTGCTGCATCGTCGGATTAGAAAAGGTCGGTACTGGATTTCATAATTTAAAAAATCTGCCTGAAGCTCTATCTGGACAAAATATGCCGAAACTGAAAATGTATGGAAATTCAAGACATTTACCAGTTGGATGACTTGCGCTAGAAAGAGCAGCATCTGAACTACGGTGACCGTGCTTTGTGATCTAACTGGCCGGATGAGACTGCTGTAGTTGGAGTTAAATAACATCCCGAACAGCCGAGTGTGCTCGTCTGTAGCCAAGATGTGTCGACCTGAAAAAACAAATAATCCGAAGAGAGAAAAAAGTGATTGTGGAAACAACTTAAATACAAATCAGAATATTGCAAATGTTTCCAATATCATTTACAAATGAACAACGCACGCGTGCATCCAGTATCATTATTAATCTTTCTGGTATTGAAACCAACCGGATTCCTAAAAAATGCCCCATGCACTGTAGCTCGTAAGCCTGAAGAAATCTGTAAAGAGAAGACAATGAAGAAATGCTCAGTTTTAGAGGTGGGAGGAAACCCTTAAACAAATGTACACGGGAAAACTCGTGGAATTAGGCAGGGACTAATACTTAGGGACTAATACATAGACGGGATTTTAACAGAGGGGAAAGGCACAATTCTAAAAACCACAATTCTAATCCTTACAAGAAACGATACGGTTCATTATCACCAAAGAAATGAAACAGCCAAACACATGATCGGATAAAAATCATATGTTCCTCATCGGGATTCGAACCCGTGACCTCCGACATATCGAAAAGATATATACCCGCCGAGATAATAAGAGAAAAAAACATGTACAATAAGGTCGTCGTCGGCATTCGAAATCAAGACCTCGGATTATCGGGCAGATGATGTACCCGCTGAAGATAATATGGGGCAAATACTCCCTTGGGTTTTAGGCAGATGCTCTATTAGATGGGCTACGAGGAACAGCACAATATTCTTTCTAGGCTTTTCCTATTTAAACTTAACTTCTCTCTCGGTGCTGCAACGTAACGAATGCAATATCTGGTATACCATGAAAATGAAACCCGGGATAAGAGAAACATTATGTGGTCCCATCGGGATTCGAACCCGAAACCTCTGACACACTGTTTTAACAATTGTAAATAAATCAAGATAAAATCTATTTGAATGCAACGACGTAGAATTTATTTTAATAACTTTCGATATGTTACCCTTTCTCGTTATATGCACTTACATTCACTTCGAAAAACCAAACGAAGACCGTTTTAAACTTACTAAACGTATATGAAGGCCATACGCTGACACAATCACCAATTGTGGCTTAATTACAAATTAGCTTTTGAAAAACACAATATAGACGCACTTTACAAGTCAATAAACCGCAGCTGTTGCACGGGGTTGGCTCAGATTGTATCGATCTTATTTTTTGAACCATTTTAAAGCCTTGTATTTGCAATGTCCCAAAATGTTAATCAATTATTCAACCGAGAAAACCTTGCTCAAATGGAAGATAAAAGTGGTTCCAACTGTCCAATGCGAGATGATATTGTTTTAAAGAAAACGACAATTAAAGATGAATTTATATAGATGCGTGTGCACACGTATTTGGTATTGAAATTCGGTGCATGAATGTGGATTAGAACGCCATATAAACGCACAACGGTCAACAAACAATTAAGTATCGAACTTAAATTATAAAATGTGTTTATATTGCACAATTCCAGTCCACATGTTTCTGGCAAGAGCACATTTTATGCTAATTAAAAGTAGCAATATTGTGTCTTTGGTAGTACACAATGCATACATACATAATACTGCCGTTGAGAAATGACCTATAAATTCTTACAGGCGGGCAGTTAGGTAAATTACATGTAATTATGGCATATAAAAACAGTTAATAGCCACTAAGCCCATAAGGTACGCGTTTATTGCTTTCGAGTGGGCGAATACCATAATAATATACTGACCAAACATGAAATGTACAAAAACACGCGGTGTGTTTCCGTTCGGAATTCAAAATTTACGATTTTAATACCAAACCCTATCTAATTAATTAAAGATTTTAATTGAATTGCTATTATAATATTTTTTTTTTCCTTTTACTACCGATTACATGATTATCGTCGCTATGTTCATGTATGTTTGAGAATGTGTGTGATTAAAAAAACCTGTGTATAAGTCAGCTCAGTGCCTCATCTATATGCTTTCAAGAAATTGTGCGACGCCGTCGTTCTATTTAGACTGGTTTCCTGACAATATACTGCACTGACAACGGAGCAAAAATACTACAGCAGTCAGGGGAATATTTTTTTCAAATGCAGATGAGGTAGCCCTCGTAAAAAAAGTATGTGCACGCGGATATCTATATAAATTCATAATTAATTATACTTTTCTTATGAAAAAATATTATTTCGGGCAAAATCGTCGTATTGGGCCGGCAGTTGGAACCACTTCAGTCTTCTATTTGAACAAGGTTTTCTCGGTCAAATGGTTGATTGAAATTTTGGGACATTGCAGCTCTTGTATAAGGGCTTAAATCCCAAGATAAATATGTAATAGAATTCACGTAATACAATCTAAAAAGGAAATACGGTATACTAAAATTGCGTCGCCGATTTTCGCGCCATTTTTCTTCTATATGCTTTATTTGTTCAGCAACAAGCGTTAGTGATATGCCCTCGCTGCGGAGAAATTAAACTTGAGCCGGTAGTGAGGCATCGCACAATGGCTTATATCCGCCCAAAAAAAAACGCGGGAAAAAGCAGACGATCGCGACATAGCCAGGACGGCGACGTGGTCGGAAGGCGGTGGCGTTTGATATGACGCATGGTAATCAAAAACGGTGTCTGCTTGTTGAATGAATAAGGCGAACTTTCGACTGTGTAAGATTATATGCTCTTCCAAAAGAGACGAAATTTCCTTAAAGTAGGCCTACTGTCCGATTCTTTATCAGGAACAAAATTTGTTGAATGCAGTGAACGTGTGGATATAGAATCGCTTTCAATTTTCGCTTGAGTGATTTCCTCCGGGACCAAGAGGACATGTTTGAACAAAGTGATTCCTACATGCAATTAAATGTGACAAGGTTCTCAGAAAACCAATTTTGTTAGGTTATCAACACTATTGAACTTGCATAGGATGAGCTGACCACTGTATTCGCGCGTCTCCCGAACAGCCCTACAGAAGACTTCTAGTGCAGACGCTCGCGAACGTCAGCCAGAGTGGCGCACCCTGGCTCAGCGGCTCTTACAGAGGATGGTGTAGTCGGCCTAACAACACGAGGTGGTCATATATGTTACATCTCTCAGCCTTGTTGATTTGTATACAATGTACATGTATGTAAACAAAAAAGCTTAGCGGTTGCCTAAAGTAGTCCAAAACACCTTCACTGAAGTGCGCTTAGTTTCATTTGTAAAACCGAACTTCCCTGGGTAAAATAAGGCATTTTCGTAATGCATCCAAATTCCATGCATACTTTAATAACAAAAGGTTTCTCTTAACGACCTCAAAGCTTGTCCGGGGCTTGTCCTACCTAGCAAAATGAATTCCAACCATAGAAATAAAATTTAAAGTAACAGGTGAATGAATTAGCTCATCACTATAGACACTAAGCAATGCCACAAGAAACATCTATGAATTTGGATACATTGAAAACGACATAATGCGTAATTTTGACGTTCATGCTGTCAAACGGTATAAACGGAGTATTTCGGATACAACCGATGTTTTGTTGAAAACGAAACATTAAAGTTGCACTGCCCGTGTTTGGGCCGATTTGGGCGTACAATTTTTTGTTTAAAGTTAAATAGGTATTTTTCTAGAATATAAAAAGTTATCAGCTTTCATTTGGTACCAAGAACGTAAAAATCCGTCAAGGATTAATGCCAGTCGATTAAAAACAAGAAATGATTAAATGGCTGGCAGGTCATTTAATCGACAGGGTTATGACGTAAATGTACATGTGCGCGTACATGTGTACATTGTACACATACTATGTACACATGAGCGTACGCGCACATGTACAACATGTGAAGCACGTTTCAAGAAAAAGGCTTGTATCTCCAATTCCCGACTTCGGAAATTAAGTTTTTGATATTTTTCGTTACAGAGACACGTAAGCTTTCTAAATTCGTTCGCTTGTGTAAATTAATATTTTTAATCCTTTCACCCAAACACGGGCAATGCAACTTTAAATCTCTTTCTCGGTTAATCTAAGGCTTACAAGCCTATAATCTCCCATCAAGTCCACGCGCAAAGCCGCATGGTACAGGCTATGTTGGCCTAGATCTTCGCTTTGCTGCTCAACCAAGGGAAAACAAGGCCATAAAATACCATACCTTACCGAATCGGATTAACAGAGCCGGATTAGACAGTTACACGAAGCCTAACGGTACAAGGAAATTAAACTGAACATCCTTCGACATTGTGTAATGGCGTAGGCCTTGTGGGTGTTATTGCAAATGGTTCGCTATATAGCGAACTGTGTGTGTACAGTTCGTGGCAAGACACTCACACACGTCTTCTGGTAAAAAAAGAAGACTTGAGTAAATTAATCCGGGCACTCTTTACAGTTCGTGATGTTTCTGGATAGGCCGTCCAAATAGTCTCATCTTGCTCGCGCAAAAACGAGATTTAATTAACTTTTTATTTCTCTTTGTGAGAATTTGAAATTGCATAAAAACGAGCCTTTTAAAGTTAAGTTGCGTGACTGGAAAACATGCTATACAAACGGCGTTATTAATCTCCATGCGTGATTGAGGATGCTGTGGTACGGTGTGTATGATACAAAAACCAACATGTGTACAAGTCAGCTCATACCTAATACGATATGCGAAAACAATCAAAACTGTCCAATATTTCAAGACATTGTGCGAAGCCTCCGTCCAATTTATAGGCCGATTCCCTGGGTTTACTGCACGGAAAACGAAGCCAATACACATGGTTGTCAGGGGCCTAATTTTGTTCACATGAGGGCGCCCTTGTAAAACAATATGTGTGCACACGCATTTATATAAATTCATCTTGAATTATCATTTTCTTATAAAAGATATCCTCTCTAATGAAATCATTGCATTGGAACCACTTCTATCTTCCATTTGAGTACGATTTTCCGGTCAAAGGGTCAAAGGGTTTGTTTTGCCATACCTGACGATAACTTACCTAGCACTCAGTGCTTCCCCGAGACATTATCATGATAAAAACTCCATAGCGTGCTCGGGTTGTACTCGAACCCACGACCTCCGGCATAACATTTTGTGACAATGCAAATACGCGAACTAACATCAATGTTATTTGTTAATAAGGTTGGCTAGATTCCAACTCGTGAGCATGTGGAAATTCTACCTGGTTGTTTTTGCGACTTGTGGCATACATCCGAACCGGTCCGGAGAGGGTATGGGGGCGTGCAAGTACCAATATTCCCGGGACACTTCAGACCAATTAGGTTGGACCGGGCACTTACGTGTTTCTGCCGAAGCGATGGTTGAAGCATGCACGCCAGGTACGGCCGGCCTAGTCAAATTTCAATTCCAATAATTTTCACCTGCGCACGATAAGCACTTTCATGTATTCATTTAATTTCACTCTATATACAGACATTTTTTATTAACATTATTATGCTACACTTTTAAAATAACGGACGTTAAAATATCGTATTATTCAATGATAAAAAGGCCATTTCGTAATGTATCCAAATTCATGGATGTTTATTGTGAAATGAAATTGTCCAGTGATGAGCCATTTCATTCACCTGTTACATGTACTTTAATTTCGATTTATATGTTAACCCGTCAGATTGTGCATCCATGTTGTTAATGGGTTGGTCGTTAAACCCCTGCAGTACATCATTTTCAGTTACCCAAAATTTGACTTCACGAGTTGACAAGGAAAACCCGACTAAAAGTGTTGATAGTAATGGTAACAAACGCCACATGATATTTTCTCGTGTAAAATGGTACCTTTGTGGGAGAAATTGCCAACTGAATTAAGGTGTTTTTTTTTAAAAGAAAATCAACTGTAAACGATTTTGTTCTAGTGGCTGACATTTCTATACAAGGCAGTTTATCAACATTATTCTTTAGTTATGTAATGCTGTTGTTCATGTTTTTAAAGGTTTTCCAATCATGTAATCTGTCTTCTGTCTTTAAGTTTTTCGAAAATCCCCTTTTAACAGTGGCCGATCCAACCTCATTTATACTGAAATACAAAGGAATATACGCCGGTTTTTCCATTGTATTCATGCCTATTAATGAATGAGGCCACTGTATTAGATAACCGTGTAGACCGTAATAGGTGGTGACAATATTAAATTAACGCGCGTCAGGTGCAGTAATTTCCTATAAAATCTGAGATAATTGTTAGGGACAAAAACGAATTCCAATCAAATAATGTAACTATACTAATGAGTGTGATCGAGGTTGAGATAAATTGCAAGGCATTCTACAACTGAATCCGTCCCTGAGAAATGAACAGGGAAAGAGGTTGAAGCCTGGAATTCGGACAAAATATGGCGGGAATGCATGAACACATAATCAATACCGATTAGCAATTCTGACTAAGGTCGTTTTAAATTACACACGGCACGCGTTGGCGGCAAAATCCCACTAAAAATCTTTCACCGGAAAAATTGAGACGACATAATGGAATGCATGGGACATAACTTGCCTAATATGTCGTGTTGTGTTTTGTTTTTTACTTTTTATTTTTTATAATAACTTTCGTATATTTACTGACAATGTTTACGGGATTTGCCCGGTTCAGACAAGAGTTTGCTAATTTTACGGATGAGAGACGCCGAATTGCACAAATTGGTAAAATTAATTTTTTCCCTTTTAAAACTTTTTTTCAGAAAAAAACATAGCGTCCGGTGTACTGACGTATATACCTCTTTTCATATGCACACTTTACCAGAATAATTATTTTGCTATGTGGAGCACGCACTAGTAGGTGTAGTACAGAATCAATACCGTATTCGCCATGTGATTTCTAAAATGTGATTTCATCGAGAACAAATAAAGACAAATTCAAAAGGTTATCCAAAAAAACGCACACAAACATTTTGAATCAAACATCTGATCACATTTTTTTCATTTGACTGCGAACAGACAGTCCATCTCTAGTACATACCCTCCGAGAAAGATAGCACTACAAAATCAATTTCGTCGCGCGCAGAATCAACACAAAATCCTGTTCTTATTCGCCCCGCGGCCAGACGAACATTATCAGTTCGAGCACTTATTTGCCCCGCGGCCTTGAGCCCAATTCACTTACAGTGCAGGCACTTAGCAAAACTTGGAAGCGTTCAGACATCATCTGCTTCGCGGATGGTGTACATGTGGCACTTTAATTGGCGAATGAGCTATGGATATCATTACTAAACAAATAATACTTTCTGCATTTCGCGTCTATGTTGTGTCAATGTGCGTATGTTCCCGCCAATTAACGTATATTAACGTCAGTCTTTCGTATATGATTCGATTATGGCACTGTTCGCAGTGCATATTATTAACGGCATGACAAACCTCTCAACGGCGGATTAGTTTAATTAATCAGAAGTTGTAATGCGACACCGCTTACGACAGCCGTTACAACATTTCGAATCTGGACTTTTCGACGGCAGCATGGGTTTAATCTAATAATGTTTTGACAGACGCGCAATTAAAACTGGACTTATTCGCTACGACGTTTTTGATTGACATTAATCCGGGGTCTGTGGCCGGGCCGTGCTGCTTGGGAGTCGCGCTGGTTTGAAACATTTTCCTTGAAAGATTTCGCAAAAACAATCTTTCAAGTCAAGACCAATCTACTTCCGACAGATTCTGAATCCTCTGCAAATTGCAAGCGAGCACGTCAGGAATCTGTGTACTCTAGTCTTACTGTCTCGTCAGTGTAGAAGCTCAACGTTTTGTTTACTTTGGCTGTGTTCCCGTAAGAATTTTAATGAGCGACAGAGATAATTTCGGAAGGGGAGATGTTCTGTCGTTTGAGGACAAAGTTGTAATCACTGTCAAAGTTGTTAGTGTGAAAGCTATAGTTTAAAACTAATCAAAGTCTAGTTGTCACCACACAACACGCAATTATACCAAAATCATACGCGAGCGAGAAAATTAAAGTGAACTTGTCAGGGATACCCTTATTTTGTCTGGTAAAATAAACACTCTTAACGCTGCTATTCCATTCACTGAATCAAACGTTTTATACTGACAGCAGCCCTTTACGGAATTTGCTTGGTTTATTAGTTCCGTATACTTTTACGCAGTACCGCATATATAATATGTAAGGGGCCGTTCAAAGACAAGTTGTCAACATTTTCACGGAACTACAAAGCGTACGATTGGGAAAGGGGGTCGAGAACCGCGTACGATTTTACATGGCTACATGCACTGTAAAATGTTGACATTTCACGGTACTGACAAAAAATGTTGATAAGTAGTATTTCGGGGGGAGGGAGGGGAGTCTTGAAAAATACTACGCTCTGTAGAACTGTGAAAATGTTGACAACTTTGAACGGCCCTTAAGGGTGGATTAACACTCAGCTTTTTCGTGCGTAAATTTGACGCGCGTAAATTTGAGGAAGGGAGGCCTGGAGGGAATTTGGAGTGCACTGAAATCACAAAAACACTTTTCGCCCAAGTTGACTTTGTGGGTTTTTACTACAAAATTCACCACACGTCGCGCGTCGAATTTACGCGCGAAAAGGCTGTGTGAATCCACTCTTAGCTAGCTTTGACCAACTCGTCCTCTAATTCTAACGGCGTGGAGGTCAAGAGCAAATGGGTAAAAGTGCACTCCGAGTCTAAGTAACACCATCTATACGATGCCTATCAGTGACCTTCAAAGAAAAGCCTCATCTCTCGACCTCTTTTACTTTTTCCCCCTAAAGGGCCAACGTACTTCTTGCTTGAGCACTGAGAAGCACTCAAGATGTAAGGAACTATACGGTATACGAGAACGCCTTAATTGAAAACGGGGTTGGGAAAAGGCATCGCGTTGTTGCGCACTCGCAGCAAAACGGAGCTGTGCTGACCGAACATTGCTTGTATAGAATTGCACGCGCTTTCTTGCAATCGTAATGGCGCGCAAATGGAGCAAACATGCGAGAACTTGACAACAAGACCCAAGACAAAACGGCGCCAATTATACGGATATAAATAGACCTAAGCGTGGTGATGTCATCATGACGTCACATGTGTACTTGTTATGGCACTAAAGCCGTCTAGTTACTTGGCACTCCTATTGAAAAGCGTACATGTAAACAAAGCGTGACGTCATCGCGACATGGATATATTGATATACTAGTGATCGCATCTTCCTCAAACTTATGTCGCCTTAATATCCCAAATGCACATTTAAAGCCCTAATACATTTTGCAGTTAGGCCTACCCAAATTTTTACTTCACGAGTTGACAAGAAAAAAACAACTAAAAGTGTTGATGGCAATGGTAACAAACACCACATGATTTTTTCCCGTGTAAAATGGTATCTTTGAGGGAGAAATTGCCAATTGAAGGTGTTTTTTATATGCGGCTAACATTTCTACAAAGCAGTTTATTCTTTGGTTATGTAATACTGTTGTTCATGTTAACTTTTTAAAAAGTTTTTCAATCATCTGTCTTCAATTTCGTCCTTATTTCCTACATTAATTTTATGCGTTTTCCGGCTTCATCAGACCAAACACATAAAACACAAACAGCCATGAGAAAATGCATCTGCAATCATCTGGTTTTGTATGTCCTAATTGATTTTAAATGCATTGAAAGTTTACTAATGGTAACGGATACACGAAGGTAAATATTTAGCCTTGTCAAAAAGTCGATCCCGACCGGGGCTTTTGACACATGAGCCGTGGGTTCGTGTGACACGCAGTAGGGCGACACATGTATCATAATATGATTTTACGCCAAAAGGTACACATAGTTAGGAAAACACAAATTTGCTGTCGATACGGCCCCTAGTGGGTGTCTAGACGAATTTCGTGGAAGAAATCATCACTGCACTTTGATCGGCAAATTTAAAGAAGCGTGTTCATTCTAACCTAACAATCATATAGAATACCTCCCCTAAAACACTAGCCATGGGAAGAAAACAGGAAATTTGTAATCTCCAATTTGGACGTGGAAGCAAAAAAGTTGTTGCGATAACTGCTTGATGGAACGGATAAATTAGTTGACAAAACAGCGGTGGGTTTTTGACGATATCCTTGAAAATATAGGGATTGAGATCCAGAAATTTCAGATTGGTATTGAGGAAAATAATGTTGACAAATGATTATATGGTAAATCTCAACACCCATAAGAAAAATGGGGGTAGGGGCCTCAAAATGTGATCTGGACAGAGTTATACAACTTGCAGTTACGGGTGCCATTTTGTTTTCTTAGTAATACACAAAAGGGAATTAGGGCGCAAATATTTAACAAAGAGAACCCCACAATAATTGATGTTGCTAGTTCTGCCAGT
The DNA here is from genome assembly GCA_037783545.1 of Henricia sp. BOLD:AAB3569. Classification (NCBI taxonomy): domain Eukaryota; kingdom Metazoa; phylum Echinodermata; class Asteroidea; order Spinulosida; family Echinasteridae; genus Henricia; species Henricia sp. BOLD:AAB3569. Next base: position 2,729,614 of record JBBELK010000454.1, on the reverse strand, counting down.
TTACCCAAGCGACAAAGTGTAAACCTAAATTTAACATGCATTGTTCAGTACAATGTTTAGATAGCCTCGTTCACAGATTTGTGACACGCGTGCTTCACCGTCGTAGGCAGGAGCAGTACGTGGTTCCCTGTAAAATGACAGCAGTATCCAAAGGTAGAACGGCTATCGGTAACCAACGACAAGATGGCGTATAAAACGGTTTTAAACGGTCGACTGAACTCAACAAGCAATCGTTAATAAACTAAAATAGTCTTGTGCCGCCTAATCACTGTTCATGAGGTACAGTTTGTTGTTTTTGTTTGGTTCCCGCCACATCAGCCCATATTAGCAATACGCGCGGAATTTGGGTGAATAGGCCATTTTCACGTATCCAAATTCATGGATGTTTCTTGTGACATTGCCTAGTATTTCGTTCACCTGTTACTTTGAATTCGATCTCTATGGTTATAATTCATTTTGCATACATTAGTTGTTGCTAGGTATAGGACAAGCCCTGGACAAGCTTTGTGGTAGTTAAGAGCAACATTTTGTTACTAAAGTATGCATGTACATGTACATGTACATGTAATTTTCATAAATTAATGAAATCCTCTATTTTGATACAAATGTGGACAAACGTCCATATGAGTTTGGGAAATCTGGATGCAGTGAAAAGCAACTTGGCTCCACCGGGATTCGAACAGCGCACCTTCTGTTTAACGTGCAGACACCCTACCATTGAGCTATGAAGCCAACTGGTGGTCCCCAAATCACGATAGTGCTGTTGTTCTTCACTGATTGGGATTGGCTATCACGTGAGCTTAGCAAGCCCTACAGAGAAAAAACCACCCCTCCCACAGATCACTTAAGATACGCCCCAAACTTCCTCTATTTTGCTAACACTTGTATCGCGCACGATGTTGCATTTTCAAAAACAGTTTATGAGTGGCGTGTATCGAACAGACAACTGACAAAATACAACTTGAAAACGAGACTTCTGGGTTTCGTTTTTTTCACAGCCAGCTAAACAAGCGGGGGAAAAAGTTCAATATTGACCAGGCTTACTGAGGCTTTACCAGCCAACACAATGTCGACATTTTGTGTTTGCTTAACACAAATACCAATTTTTAAATCGATACAACTTGCGCTGAATGATGCTTTGACGTCTATGTCTATACGTTGCACGTTGTGTTGCGATTTAGAAAATTCCAACGTCGACTTTTTGTAAGATTATTCCTCGGTAGATGGTCTACCAACTGAGCTATGAGGCACAGTGGTATATTCCCTCAGGTTTCCCCTGGGACCTCTGACACACTCGGCAGATGCTTTACCACCCGAGCTGTGAGATGCTTGGATGCTTGAATGCGTGGATAAATACTCATGAAATGTCCTTATAAGTCGAAATACCTTGCAATTAAATTGATAGGCACACAAGATTTATAGTTCTGTCGCCCTCCTAAAGATTATCAGTAGCTAATTTTGCATGTCATTCCGAGTAATTATACTAATGTCCATTCTGATGTACTCAGGCAAGCCGTATCAAGGCCCAAAAGAGAATATCAATTGAGGAGTGGAGGAAGATATAGAGGATGTATGTAGGGGTTCTTGACACGAGAGCAGCTGGCTCATTAGACCTCTTCATAGCAGTATCGATGCCGTCTTCTAGACGCCTCTGTCCCCATCAACAAAGGCTGATCAGATCGCTGAAGTAACCTTGCCGCACCTGATGCAAAGACCAACTCTTCTACCTCCCCCCCCCCCCCCCCCACCCCCACCCCCCAGCCGCTTCTTAAGAAATTCTGGCCAAACCGAATTTCATTCAAATTTCCTCGGAATACATGATCCCTGCTCTCCGAAAGGCCACGAAAAAACCTCCTTACATCGTCCGGCCAAAACGGCTCTTCGACCGGGTTCCCCTCACGTCTCGGAGACGGCCGGGTTTTAATTAAGGACAGGTGAAGGGTGGTTCTTAAGAAGGAGAAACGATACTCCTTATGCTACCTCGTTTAAGCGATCCCACCCCGGCCTAGCGATGATATCTCGGGAGTAAAGGGGATGTCAATAGCAGGCATCATGTTGCTGAAACCAATCCGGGGGCAGCTTTTCGAGATCTTTCAAAGTTCAATTTGGGTTTTCATCGGCTCGGATATATAGGATCATTTCGTCCATAAAATCTATGTCTGGAATTGAAAAATAAAATGACAGACGCAGAGCGCTTTGAACTGTCACGTACACTCTGTGAGAATTCATATCAGACACGATGTCATTTCAAGTTGAGCGACGATTTTCAAGGACGTTTTCGAAGTGACTACTTCTGACTTGGGCTTTGCCGTTGAAATGGCATCTAATATCTGGCTGCCATTTTACGTACGCCATTTTAAAAATGGAGTTAATGAGGAATTTGGTGCTTTCTGTTTGTGATATTAAGTTTGCAAATATGAAAAGACGCATAACGTAATACAATGGCTCAGCATCTGAAACGAGGATGCCGGTGCTAATTTGATATTTGTCAATTCAATCTTTAATAATAAAGACTAGCATTTCATATCTAAACCATTATTCAATTAGCCTTGCTCGTTTCATATGAATAGCGTATATGACGTATACTTCCTTTCACATGCACACTTGACCAGACTAAATTGTTGTTGCTACATGTATGTGGTGCACGCGGCAGGTGTGAAGTACATAATAAATTACTTGTTCACCGTAGGAGGGAATGGCATAAAGCAATTCTTTGTTGCTAGGCATTGTTGTATCAACAACAGCGTAGTATGCGACTTTCTAAGCTGCATCTTCATTTGAATGTAAAGAATCAAAATCCAAATGTTACACGCAAAAGGCCAATTAATGAGCACATGAGTTAATAACATCATTAGCAAAATGACAGAATACGCTGGATGATAGACAAGTTCGAGACAATTATTGGATTCCGCCTCATTTCCTTTTTAAAAATATTCGTAAAAATGAGTGAAAAATTTGCCGAGTTGGCCTCCGCCTCATAGGTTTACACACTTCACCAATGTTTGTCATCCAATCCCATGAGCTTTTGCGAATGCGCAAAAGTTTGATACTGTCCAAAATGCGCTATAGTCCCCCTTGAAAAACAATTAAGAAATTTCCCCGCGACTCATTTTTCTCTCTTTTGGTAATAGAAAAGAAAATCTTTCTGCTATTTTTTTTCATGGTGTCTGGTAAAGCATACAACCACACAACTACTGGCTTTTTGCACGAGACAAAATCTTTAAAAAACACCATCGAACAGAGACGGTTTTCGGATTTGTTTGCGTGTAAACGTATGGAACTGCCGACCGTGTTTACTCGTGTTTCACAGGATTGCGTCACGGGGTCACGCGCATATCATTAATACCTAATTTTCGAAAACCGCACCGATTTATTCAATTAAAACGGACAATTTGAAATAAACAGCGGTGTAAGTCGGCTGGAGGGATATGTCGACTATCGAAAATAGTGCAAATGCTGGATTTTTCGTCAAGGGGGATTCTAGCTCTTTAAGGTTACGGTCTCCATGAAATAGCCGCAGCCTCCGTTAGCACAAGATCGGCTGCTAAACAGCTCCATGACATTGGCCCCTGATCCAATAACGCGCGTTTTGAGGTGCACGCGCACTTGGAAAGAACGCGTTAATTTCCAAATAAATAATCCTCATCAATAAATTCACGAGGATCATTTTGTTCATTGTATTGGTGTGGGGAGATCATGCGACATTTACGCCTAGCGGTGAGGCATAAGGTGCGAGGCGCGTGTTGCAAAGCGATACCTGAGCAGGTGGCTGATCCGTGTTGCCGGGTGGCGAATTTCATGCGCGCCTGCTGAATACTGAAAACTTCCAGTAAACTGTTCCATGGCGGAGAAAAACACAGCCGTTCAACGGTCGAAAAGTCCCGTGTATACGATTTCAAATTACTGCGGGCTTTTTTGCGCAGGTGTGGCTAAAAATAGAGCGTTGATTTCTTGATGTTGGAATTGTTTGTGATGGAACAAAATAAACGGCTTTGCGGGCATGCGGCAAAATTTAGGATAATTGGTAATTTGGTATAATTAATTAATTATAATCAAAATATATAAAAACAAAAAATTCCTATGCCAATACGTGTACCCAATACCTCATACAAAATGTATCAAAATGTTTAACTGTTTCACATTTCAAAATATTGCGTGATTTGCGTCAAGATATTTGTACACTGACAAAATAAATGTGGGGTTCTTTTGAGTACGATGATTGATAGTGTTTAAAATTCAGGGTAAAGAAAAGGAATGGGGCTTGGCTAGAGGCCCAGATTTCCCAGGATCGGCCCGACTGGGGAGTGAATTCAACATTAGAGGCGACTATACAAACTCAAACAGGGTGTTTAATTGAGGGTCACATGGAGTTCGAGCGGAATTTGCCCAAATCGTCCCATAATAGGCCTATGTCGGAGGGTTCAAAACGGGTTTCCACATTAAGTTTCATATACTGCAACTGAAAGGAACAGTTAATGGGGGTGTCAGCCGTGAGCACAGAAAAAATACCTTTAAACGCCCAAACGTGCCAATATCGATAACATGCATAATTCATGTTTAATTTTCCTCCATGAGCAACCGCCCATATAATCTATCTTGCTTTCCACGAATGTTATCTGCGTAACAGACAAAATCGCTCAAGTAAGACAAGATTTATGAGACGGTTGGACAAGCATATAACAGAGGTTGGCGTTCTTGTTGATATACTGAATAAATCATAAATCTAATGTTAGAATTGCTTCCCGTGTATTTTATGTTGACATTGCCACATTATGATTAGAAAACTTTAAAACACATATAGGAACAGCATACATAACTAAAGAATAATGTTGATAAACTGCCTTGTAGAAATTTCAGCCACATAGATGCAGTAATACTTGTAAGAACTCTGGATGCCGCAATAGGGCACCACCGAAATTTCGGCAAGAATCACTCAAAATGACACCTTATTTTTTTACCCAAAGCTTCCAAAAATGGTTCCAGACCAAAGAGAAACAGCTCTAGTCCTAATAAAAATGGTTTGTGACCTAAAAAAATGATTTAAAAAAATATATATTAGGGCGACACCAAAATGTCGCCCTATTGAGCATGTCGCCCTAATACAGCTTTTTTACACACAAATTGTCGCCCTATCTTAGCATTCATAGTTTTTAAGAAATCCTTAGAAATCCATGCATGGGGTTTGTGTTGAATGAATGCTTGCAAACATTTTTTTTAGTTGACGATTTCTCCTGCAGTACCATTTCACACGGGAATAAAATCATGGTGTTTGTTACCATTGCTATCATCACGTTTAGTCGGTTATGTTAGGTCACTGCAAATATGCAACGGTCATTGCGCTCTCTGTATATAAATCTTGCATTAGTGCGTTTGCCAAACGCAAATGTCTGATTCCGCGTTCAAGAATACGCAACCAATACACATATCAATCCACGATTATTATTAGTCCCAATCAAGCGTGAGTTGACGAAATTGTCCTCGGAAATTCAGGTCATGCGAAAACCAATTCCAGGCTGATGGAATAGCGATGGCATAATAAAGTCACTGTTTTTACCGACATAAATACGCGCACTGTATCCTTTCGCGGAGTGACAGATTTTAAAGGGTATTGAGTGAAACGGTTTCCCGCGTAAATAAGGCTGTCACTGCAAAACAACATCTGATCTAAAATGAACTTCAACTTGATGTAACCTCATTTATTTAATTCCGGCAATGAAATTATGTGTTTTGATGCTCTATATTTACAGTGGAACTTTATTAACGATTAGTGAACATCACTCCTGGTAGAAAACAAAAACGTAATTTCTAAAATTTGGACCATATGGAGTCTGCGAAACAATTTAAATTTTAATTTGAAACAATTATATTTTTAAAACTAACCATTTTAATTTGCTATAAAACAGCTGTTCTTCAACTCAACTTTCAACCCGATTTCAATTAGCCTTTTAACATGAATACCGTCTGGTGTACCGACGTACATCCTTTCACATTCACACTATAGTATTCACTTGACCTGACTAAATTTTTGTTGCTATGTGGTGCACGCGGCCGGTGTGAAGTACAGAATCAATACCGCGTAATTCACCGTAGGGGAGAATGGCATAAAGCAACCAGACCGTTCGTTGCTTAGCATTGGCGTGCACCACGTAGCAATAAAAACGTAGGATATGGACTTTCTAAACCGCACTTCCATTTGATTGTGAATAATTCAGGGTACCAGCCCTTATGCAAATGTTACACGCAAATAAAGGCTTATTTTTTTGTTCCTCGTTTTATCATAATTATTATGTCAATCAAAGATCGGCATAGCGCCCTCTATATTGAAAAAGGGTGTCTGAATAATTTAACTTGTGCATTTAATTTAACACTTGCATAAAAATAAAATTAGGTGCCCACAGTAAAATGACATTTTGCACAAGGTTGACAAAACTATGACGTCATCAAAGTCTGTCATTTCACACCTACGCAGGCATGTTTATGCTCGGTCCACGAACGTTCCAGCCACGATGTTGCTTACGATTAATACATAACGGCTTAACTTTCAGCTTGGGGGCTTGTTGAAATTCAGGGTAAAAATGCAAAAGGTTAATTAGTGCGCAACGCGCTACCGGTTGCTCCGAGGCATGACAAGTTGGATCATTGCACACACAGGGTGTTGTAAGTAATCCGTCAAGTTGGGGGCTGTTTTCAGGATGTGCGCGGCCGGCTTAGATTAAGGAAACAACCCGTATAAACCCGTGTTTACTTTTGAGACATCTCCCGCCATTTTGTATTAAATCTCTTTAGAGATTTGAAACTCTGCATAAACAGGATTTGCAATGTCCCAAATTTTTAATAACCATTTGAACGGAAAAACCTTACTCGAATGGAAGATATGGTTCCAACTGTATAATGCAATGATTTTTATGAGAAAACGACAACTGAAGATGAATTTGTATAAATGCGTGTGCGCAGGCATGTTTTTTTCTTAACAAGAGCGACCTCATGTGAGCGAATCTCGTTCCCTAACTACCATTGTATTATGGATCCGTTTTCCATGCAGAACAGTCTGGGGATCAGCCTAAATAGTACAATTTCTTTCATTGTTTTCTTGAAACGTAGATGAGGTCCTGAGGGGACTTACACACAGGTTGGTTTTTATCATACATCCTCAATTATAGATGAAGATACTATTACTATTATTACTTTCTGGTACTGAAACCAAGGATTCCTCAAAAGTGCCCATTGCACTGTCGCTCGCAAGCGTGAGGAAACCCATGAGAAGACGATGAATTAGAAACGAGGGAATCCCCTTGCTCTTCACGAAAGAATGCTCTGGGATATTTTAAGTGCGTTACCAAACACATTGGACCAACGGCTTTACATCTCTTTCGAACGATGGAGCAAGTTTGTTTAAGTGCCTTGCTTAAGGGCACAGGTACCCCATCGGGTATCGAACCCGCAACCCCAAGATAACGCCGGGTGTGACATTTTTCCAATCCTGTAACCTATATATACAATTTACATGTCGTCAACAGCCTCTGAACATTTGTCAGAAGATAAATGTTTGTAAACATCAGCAATTGTCTACTTTATACAAATGGCGTATTGTTATACATGAAGAGGGCCACGGCCTTATAATCTGTCATTTTCTTTTGCCAATGTCAGTTTACGTGTACTTTGCCCATTTAAGGTTAACAGGTTATCGGAAATTGGAAAAAGATAAACAGTAAAACAAAGACAGATTTCCAGTAAGCAACTTGGCAGGGGTGTAAGCACACATGTATACTGCCAATCATGTTTCAATAGGCTAGTTGTATATACCTAATTTAAAAGTTGACATTTCAGGGATACAGCAACGTCTAGGAATATTTCAGTAAGTATACCCATGCACGACATAGGTACTCCCCTGCATGCTGCCCCTATATCTTAATACACTCTTCGCTTTTGTTAAGGCAAAATTTTAAAAACAATGGAAGGGCAGGAGGTATACCCTCTGTTACATATTGTGCTGCATATGTCAGCTATATAGTACCGTGTTGCTTCCAACTTTGGCTGCGGTTCAATTCCGGATAATTTTCAGCAAATTCCCCCGTTTTTACATGGTGGATTTACGCGGTGGCTCTGGTAAAAATCGAACAATAAATTATGGCTTTCATAAATTCAAAAGTATGTACCAAACACAAAATCTGTACATGTAAATATACGTGTATACACATAGCCTATATACCATATACTCCACATTTATGCCTTTTCGCTGTTTTGGTAAAACAATAAAAAGTCCCATTTTCAAAGGCAGAAGGGTTACATGTCAAGGAGTAGTTTTGCGAGTTCCTACCTGTAACGAGCAGTACAAAACAGGCCGTTAAAATCCGCATCCACGTTCCGCTCGAACACACATTCATTTTACTTTCCTTTTCTATAACGATTTTTCCTCGCACCAAACAGAAAGAACATGGAAAAACGATTTCTTTTCCCAAAGTCTCCACAGAACTTCGGCAACTAGAAGCATCCCTCGACGTGGAATTAAATTCTCAGGGCGACAGACGAGCCAAGTTGGCGGGCTTTTGACCGCCCTCGTGACGCTCGCTGCTGATTAATAATATCATCCAAAATTGGCGCGCATTTTGACGCAAACAGTCCAAACATTTTCTCGTCTACGTTCGTAGCTTCAAAATCCCAGAAGCCCAAAATGAAGCACTTTCCAAAGCTCGGTTCTAGGTATAGTACCAAATTTTGTCCCAGGTTGCCAAAACATTTTACAGACTTAACAGAGCTGTTTTCAATTTCGTCTGAGTTATTTTTTCAATATGTTCGCGTGCTGCGACATGTGCGGCTCACGGCGAAATGTTCGGAGCCACGAACGGGCGGGGCCTTGCAGCGCGCGTGTCACGTGATGTGGGCGGAGTTATAAACGCCGACGTTCATCCTATCACAAGATGTGGATTTATTTTTCAGAGAAATGTTAAAAGGGGTCGCCGACCCGCCTAGGTTTTTTTCTAGTGAGCAAATATGTCCACAAGGATGACTTAATGTCCATTAGCAATTATGGTACGTAATCCGACATGTCCTTAAGTGAATTATAGAAAGTTGTAATCCCTTGAAATCTACAAAAGAAAATATTTTCTTGTTAAAATTAGCATGTGAATGTCATTTTCCGTGAGGAGTTACGACCGGGGACAAGATATTTTCTTAGAAAAATATCGGAAGGAATTTATTAATTGCAAAAGGTACAAGCGCCTCTGGCCAAGAACTTCACGTTGTTTCCTGTATGATTTTTCGCCAACCTCTTTTTCTGATTCACTGAAAGCGAGGCTCTAGAAATAATAGCCTATTTACACATTTCAAATTAGCTCCGACAGCCTCGTTTCCGATGCTTAGCCATTGTATTGGGTCACGTTTCTTTTCATTTGCAAATTTACCACAACAGAAAGCACTGAGACCCTCGTTTTCGAGGATAATTAGAAATTTCTCTACACTCAAACGTAGAGCGTAGTAACAAGAATCTCTCTTCGCGCCATTTTGTCCAAGATGGCGTCCTTTTTGCTCGCAAAATGACAAACCAAGCGTGTTCAACGTGCATTGAATTCCAGCTAATTAAGTATGGTTGATGACATCGTGCTTTAATTCTTGTGATCATGGTGTCTTGAGCACGCAGGGTAAGAGCTCTTGTGTTTTTCTTGGCGTCTTTGGTCCGCGGATAAGGGCCCCGGGACCCCATCGATTGTTTATATCTTCGCCACTCGTGCTGAGACAAATGAATCGACGTAATTAACCAAGCGATGAGATCGTCTGGCCAATATAAATCATTGGCATCATCAAGCACCTGGTTGCATGTTCACTTCATTTGATTGGCTCCTGATCGGCGTCACGTGAGCCTTTCATATCGTGTTCCGAGACTGGTTGCACTGCTTAATTGCTACTTCAGTCGGAATGGCACCAATCGATCAAATCGATTGATAGCCGTGCGCCAGTAGTGCCGAGATGCGTTCACTCGCCCCTGACAGGGAATTTTTAAGGTTCACTTTTTAACACCAAAAAGTCACAAACCTAAACTTTGAATGAAAACTGCCAAACGTAAAGTGTTTAATGTACTCAGCCCTGCCATAACGTTCGAATACCTGCCTTTAAGTTACCGCGGTGAACATCGTTTTCCAACTACATTGAGTACACTTAATTTGTATGATGTCTTGTGCTCATGGTCTGAAAGGGCCTCCAGAGGGCGCTGTACATATTAGCATTATATGTATTAAGTTTTTTTAGATTTTGCACGTTTTCCCCAAAACGATCATAATAAAACGCATTAAAAACACTTGTAAAACTGTTTTCACAATCGTCTAAACAATTTATGAGCTACATTAAACCACAGAAATTATGTAGGCCTACCGATTCAACGTTTTGCATTATAGAAAAAGAAACGCCAGGGCATGATGGGGGGCAGGAGGGCTTACCATTAAAATTATAGATTTCAGTAACTGAAATCTGCAAGTAAAGGGATTTGTTTCAAAAATCTAAACTTGCTTGAGAAACTCTATATATTGAATAATTCCAAGCTTTCCCTTTATGCTAACATAGATTTCATATTCATAAGCAAAATTTGCAAAAAAGTGATAAGCAAAAAAGTGATGTCACAGTCATTCACCGAAATATTACACTATTCTATGCACAGATTTTCCCTTTTTATATTTTCATGAAAGTTTTTGCCTGCAGGACTGTATTTATTCTTGGATTACATATGATGATATAATTTGGGTAAAACTTCAGTAGTGGGCCACTTTCAAGCACGCACACTCACTGGGACCCCGAGCACTAAACCTATGGGACAACTCTATACAGTAATGCAGTAATGTTATCATTTATTTATCTCAGAAATGCAACATTTGCGACAAAAGTGCAAGTGGGAAGTATATCTTAAAATTGGATGATCTGTTGATTTTAGGAGGTAATTTCCTTCAAATCTTTGTTCAATGTATAAGGAAAAAATACCATGAAAATTCTCCCTGTAAATTTTCCATTTTTATCACCAAACCAATATTTTCACAATCATGATTTATGTCATACCAAGGAAAATCTGGGGTGTCCATGCATGGTAATCAATCCAAAAACATAAAACAAACAAACAACTAAACGCTTGAATTGACCAATTAGTTCAGGGTGTCTCAGATACTCGTCTATAATTGACTTGTCATGAATTTGTCAAGTTGAAAAGCAGTACAAACTGAGAAAATACCTTCAAATCACCAGATTCATGAAACAGCATCCTTCGCGTTGGCACCTTCTTAAAGACGTGCATCCACTGTCCAAAGAGCACGCACAAGCGGAATGTCATTACTGTGACTCATAACCACTGGAGCTCTGGAAATACATGTAGTTTCACTGTTAAAACAAAATGAGTTCACCTGTTCAATCTAATATTAATGAATCTAACAGTGAGAACTAATTAAATAAATCCATTTAATACTAGGAGGTCTCCCTTGATTGCCTTCAAATTGTCAGGGATATGTCAACAAGGGAGCCTAGCTAAGCAAGGTGTGATTTACTGGCAACAGAGGGCGCTGTAGCTCAACAATGGCTGACACGGTATTGAATGCAACATATTAGTTCCATAAAATGGACCTTTAATTCATTGCTTGCAGGCTTAAACTCCCAAAAAACAAATTAAACAAACTTACTTGCTTTTTTGTAAATATCCATTGTAAGTTTACGATCACGGCAGTTCTCAGTGAACGATGTTTAAATGTTGAAATAAATTTTTAAGGAAATTCACATAACGTAAATGTCGGTATAAATCGCCACTCTATTGATGAATAATGACTGCTGATGAATAGGGTGGCGATCTCACGGTCCACGGACCTGGCGACTATGCCGACATTTACGTTACACATCAGCACATACTGTTTGATCATTGCATGAATCATACTGTTACCTGGCATGCCTGGCGCGGTACTGCGGGTTCTGGGAAGCTAGCTGCAGCATTGAAAGCAAAGCGCAAGATTTTGCTCTGATATAACGCCCAAATCCTCCACGTTTCCTCCCATCAGACAAAGTCTACATCCATTATGAAACGGTCTTGTCTCTGTCATGTCTGTTGAACCAGCTGAACATTTCCTGCACATGATTCACGCCAAGCCCGCCACCAGGCGACTTCAAATGAAGAGTGATAGGGCTTATAGCGCCACCAAGAGTTAGCACTTTGATAGTATTGTTTTTGGGAGCTGTTACGGGGAATGTCGCAATCAAAGTGATGTTAGTTGGTGTGCTAATAGTAATAGCAAGCAGCCGCCTAGATGTTGCGAAATGATTCTGATGATTTCTTGATAGCGATAATAATGACAATAGCTCAAAAAGAATCCTGCTAAATAGATATGTGCACTAAACAAAAACTACCATAATGTTTTTATTATTGTCAAAATACTTTTAAAATGCATTCTTCTATAATTTAAAATGGGCTGGTTAAACAATTTTCCTCCACAATTTGATTTTTTGTTAATACTTTTGAATGCTACTTACCGATTTTTAACAATACAAATATTTTGGTTGATGACAAAAGTTTGTCAAACTCCAAATAATTGTATCTGATATTTTCACCTTTCTGTTCTTTTCATGGCACTATTGTCGAGTTAAGCTGCCCACAATGGTGTATGGTGTTGCTTTATGTAGGGTGGGGACATTAAACTCCTAAAATAAGCGACTTTTTGCGGGTTTGCCGCTCACCTACAAGGTTAGACTGGTTCCCGTCCACATATTCCACACAGGAGAATATAAGGACAGGTAAAGGGCGCTTCATCTTGATCTGTAATTGGTCGTCTTTGCGCGTGCGCATTGTGTTTTTTATATTTAAAAATTGGCCAAGCCCGTTGCTTTAGGCAATGTACTTTATTTACATAATTGGATATGTTCGACACGCACGGCCAAGTTACAAATGTCAATGCAAAATCTGCGCACTTACTAAAAAAATAAACAAAATAATAATAACCACGTGACGGGCAGAATTCTGCCCGTCATGGCTGCCCTTTACCGATCCCTATATTTTCGCAATAAGCGAACCAATCTATAGGGATCGGGAACCAATCTACTACAAGGTGCACAAACATTTTCGAAGCCAATCGCTTGGTGGCGCACTGTATGAGATACGGATCTAATAATAATACTCTGACGGCAGACCTTCTGATTGGAAACTGATGATTTTACTTCACTGTAATACAATCTCTTCAAAAATCTTCATAAAAATACAAGTCAGATTAACCTGCGCTCAAAGAAAATCAGTTAATGTTAAATGAGTTGGTTCGTCAAAAAATGTATTCAATATTATTATGCAAACATTTACAAGTATAAATTTTATTTTGGATTTAAAGGTCACTGTATCATTTGCAACGACCCAACATTTTACTTCATGAGTTAAAACAATTCTTACTCAGTGTTGATAGCAATGATAACGAACAAGTTTCATCTTGTAAATGATATATTGGGGCCTTTAAATCAAAAGGAAGAAGCATGACGTTCTTCGCCAAGAGAGGGCGCTGTTTGTGTTGCGTCACTTCAGGACCTCACAACTTTGCTCATGAATATGGAAATTACATCAGCAAATAAAAGCGCAAAACTTGTACAATTCAAAAACGGTGTTCAAAGTGAGTTTTCATAAGACTGTAACCGTGAACACCAGTTACCTATTTAAAAAGTCACAGTTTTTGACTTGAATCTATGACAATTTTTGATAATCTCAGTCACAATAACTGAACTCAAAACTAAATAAATTTTACATGTTGCTGTAATGTTTCCTGTGAAAGAAAAAGTCAAAACACTAACATGTCTCCTAATTTCAGTAATTTTTCAACCACCTATGGAACTCCTTATTTATAAATTATTCATAACTCAATCAAGACCAACTACATACAATAAATTATAATGTATTAAAAACTGGCAAGGAATATCGTACCGGCCGAATCCAATGCATCATACACAAAAGTTACAAATCCCAAAATTACTTACAAAGTAAAACTTTACTCAATATTAAACATCTGTACTTGTCTCCTAAAATGCCTTCAAAAACCAGGAAGGCAGTTTGCTGTAAATAAAGAATTATTATGAACAGAAAACATGTAAACAGAGCCACTGCAGTGTTCTTTTTTTCCCGACGATTTCTAAAACAAAAAGAAGGAAATCAACGTCGGAAAATGAGACATTCTTTAAAAATGGCCATCAGCGTTGCTAATACTAATCCGGTCGTACAAGTTTCACATGACTGCTGTACAAAATAGTGACTTTGTTCAGGTTTTTCGTTGTTTTTAAAAATAAAAATACCTGGGTTCCAGTTTAGTTTGTATCTATACATGTACATCAAATAATTTATGCAAAACACCTATTTCAACTAAAACAAAATGTTCATATGATTGCAAATAAACAGACACTGTAATTATTGTTGAACTCTGCGCGATAATGCGGTTACACTTGGTCCTCAAAGTAAATGGTGCGTGTATAAGCAAATAGCTAAAAAAAAACACCCCACTCAAGTATTATGTAGTACAAAGGAATAACTGAATAAACTGGCAAATAGCACTCGCATTAAAAATCTATCTTGACATTTTCACCCTACTTGAAGATAACTGCAACATTTTATTACTACTAGGCCTACTTCAAACTGCCGATAAACCAACGAAAAAAAATACATGTATCTCAAAGGAGGTATGATTTTTTTCGAAAGTTGGACTACATTTTATGTGACGCATCTTGGAAAGGGTTGCAATAATTCCCAGGAACAAAACTGCCCGAGAATGATGCAGCAAACATGTACATGTAGCAAACACGAGATGTAAGTTTCCAGCCACTCAGCTGTGTTACAGGTCGTAGGTCGAATAGCAAATAAATCCACAGAAAAAAGACAGCGCTCTCTGCTGTTGTAAGTGGGTTCCGAGTGCGCACTTCTCTCCGGAATTTAAAAAGAAATACATCCATGAAAGTCGATCATAAAATAATCGTTGTATGTATTAGCTGCTGGAAGACAATTCCGATATTATGGCGAGTATGAGGTTTCATCCAGAACGTGCACTACGATGGCTATTTCATGTGATATGCCCGGTGATGATGAAAATAGTCGACACCATGCCTATAACGTACAGCATCATGAAAATGCGGTCCACTACCAATGCTACTTGTTTCCATTCCGCGCGCAGTGTTTCATCAGCCTCCCGTTCGTGCATATTTTGCCGAATGCACCGAAACTCCTCCAAAATCTGCCGCAACATGTTCATTTGACGCGTGTTAAACTCGGCATGCGCGAAGTTTGGTTGTGATATCGCCCTCATGCGTTGACCTGCGAGCAGGCGACCTCGGCGCGTGTCAACCTCGTCCTCAGAGGACGAGCTGTTCCCGATCACGACGTGATCGTTCTCAAACGTGCCTTTCAGATCCGGGTTGGAGAACACGTTTTTGTGGGATCGTTTGCTCCCTCGCTTGCCAGCGCAACCGTTTCTCTTTTTGGAATCAATGATTCCGCGATCTCTGGGTTCTAAGGTAGTGATTCGTCTCATAAGGATGAGTCTACCGATTTTGCTGATCATGATTTTGCGCAACCATTCCGGCACTGGTTGGGCAGCCGGTCCCATGTGGTGTAGGTTAAGAACCACGACTGACATGGCTAAGGACAGTGACACCATAACCATTGTGGAAGCGTAGTAGATAGCTGTAAAGAAATCAGAAGCAAAATTTATTCAACATTTTATACTAAAGAAAATGGGAAGTTTGACACAAATCAGTTGGTAACCCACTCTATCAAAATGTAAACCTAAATACAGCAAAAGGATATCTGACCAGGTTTTCTCCACAAACTGTTCAAACATTTTAAACAAATGTTATGACGCTATTATTGCCGTCATTGGTGTAGCTTGCACCTTGCACCTTAAACCCAAAGCCATGAAGTTGTGAGAACTTGCAGGGCCCTGTGACACCTTCAAGCACTGAGACCCATGGAGTTGTGTGGACTTGTAGGGCAAAAGTGATGACCTAGTAAAAGCATTGACTTCAACACTGAGACCAATGAAGTTGTAAGGACTTGCTGGGCCTATGAACTTGAATGTGAAAACCTTTACTACAGCACTGAGACCCATGGAGTTGCCTTGTGGTGGCATAGGGAAAGCCTTGGTGACAGCACTGAGACTAATTGACTTGTGAGGACTTGAGCCTTGTCAACTTACCTATGATAGGCACCGCTCCGGATGGGGGCAATAATTCTGCAACCAGCAGCAAAAACACGGTCAAGGACAGCAGAACAGTGATGCTAAGACTGATTTTTTCGCCGGATTCGGCCGGAAGGAAAAAACTAAGCAGCGTAGTGCAGGCGATGAGCACACACGGCATGATCAAGTAAAACACGAAGTAGGTCGGAATTCGCCGGAGTTCCACGGAGTAAGTGACGAACGTGAACATGACTATGGGATCGTCCGGGTAGATCTGGTACCCCTCCATGCCGTTTGAGGCGTTGAAATGCATTAGGGACCACTCGCCCGAACTGCGGAGGTACCGGTCTGCCGAACCTAGATCGGTGATAAAAGATAGTTATAGTCACATGGAAAATAAGGCTGGCGTGGTGGTACTGACCTCGCCTTCCACCTCTGTGGTCCGGGTTCGAATCCCGTCCGGGTCAGCTTGATTCTGTGGGTTTTTCCCTGTGCGGGTTTTGTAGGGTTTTCCTCTCACCTCTAAACCTACGAAATTCTTCATCGTCTTCTCTTCACAGGAATTCTTCAGGCTTACGAGTTACAGTGCCTCGGGCACTTTTGGGAAATTCTTAGTTTCAATACTAGAAAGAGTTAATAATACATGTAATAATAATAACACATTTGTTTTACCATAAAGGACATAATTCCCTGGTTCCCTGCTGTATTTTACAAATTCGCTATGAAGACACGGCTACCGGTAACCAGCGGGTTCTTGCCTTACAGGACGGTTTAAAAATGGTCGAATCGACAAAATTAACAGTCGCAGACTAAACTAAAGAATGTTTATGGAAAGCACAGTGCACTGGCGCGGTCGCTCTAAATTCAAAATTAGCCAAGATTTTTTTTAAAGGATATTGAAAAATCTGCCGGCTTTAATACAGCCATATGAACATTCTTCCAATGGCACCATCAAATGACACTGATATTAATAATGATAAATTTCGTCAAAATCATACCAGTTCCTTCCAGAACAATCTCGTGTGCGCCATGTTGCCACGGCCCGAACTGAACCGAACACGTCTGTCTGTCGAACGGGAAGTTCGTCACATCCATTTGACAGTGCGTTTTGATGATTGACGGCGATTGCCAGACGACTGTTCCATCGAAATACACGCTGCAGATGGAATTTTTTGCGTAATCCTCGTACCGACTCCCTGCGCTATAAAAGGACATTTCTTTTGATTGGTTATTTGGCGGTCGGGTTGGCGTACGGGTTCTTTCCTCGCCTTTCACCTCTGGGGTCCCGGGTTCGAATCCGGGGGGTGTATGTGGATTGGGTTTGCAGTCCCTACTTGACCGCGTGGGTTTTCCCCTGGGGCATTTCTCTGGGGGTTTTCCTCCCACTTCTAAAACTGCAACTCCTTCTTCGTCATCTCAAGTTGATAATATAGTATAGTTAAAGCTAAGACCGTATAGTTGATGGCATAAAGGGCCTTAGTTGCCGAAGATGCCATAAAATATACAACAACAACAACATTAGTTATTTTTTTCAGCTGTGCATCAGAACTGTCCTATCATGAATGTTGTTACATATCATATACGAAATTCATATAGTGACGGGCGACTGTTGTGTACACGCTAGTTTTTTTTTATCCATATAGTGAAGTAAGTGCATCTAACGCACCCAGAAGGAAAAACAATGTTTTAACATAACACCTCACTTTTTGCAGGATAGACTCGGGATAGACGCGGGATGGACTTGGGATGGACTTGGGATGGACTCGGGACTGACTCGGGACTGACTCGGGACTGACTCGGGACTGACTCGGGACTGACTCGGGACTGACTCGGGACTGACTCGGGACTGACTCGGGACTGACTCGGGACTGACTCGGGACTGACTCGGGACTGACTCGGGACTGACTCGGGACTGACTCGGGACTGACTCGGGAAGGACTCGGGACTGACTCGGGAAGGACTCGGGAAGGACTCGGGAAGGACTCGGGAAGGACTCGGGAAGGACTCGGGATTTTAAATTTATTTTAATTTAATTTATTGACTTGTGATGACTCGCCCACAACCCTGATAATATATAACTCTGATAACGTCCGGCTCCGAAATGTCTCGTCTCGACTTACTTATTGTACAACCACAAATCAGGCATCCATATTTTGTCCTTTGAGATTTTGAAATTCCTCAGTCCGTTGTAGTCACTTGGGTGCCACACCAGGTATTCATCTTTCCATCTCTAAAAGGAAAAAAAATGCGCGGGAAACCATAAAGATTTCTTTGAAAGTTATCTTCTCTCAAAACAAAAGAAATATCTTAAGACAGATCTAAAAAGATAACTTAAGCAACAAATAGTGCAACAACATACCTTTCTAAAAATTCTGTGTACAAATTTCCTATTTAACGTATGTAACATAGGACACACCCTTTGTGACATTTTTTTGTGTCCTTGTTACATACGGTATATTGGAAATTTGTACATAGGGCTTTCAGGAAGGTATGTTGTGACACTATTCGTAAGATCTCCTTAGATCCATCTTAAGATATTTCTTTTGTTTTGAGAGAAGATGAATGACATTGTACAGAGATATAATCCTGTAGGAAAAGGTCTCTCTATTTATTGAAAACAGACACATATATATGTCTGCTTATATTAATTTTTAACTAAGAATTTTTCTAATCTTATTTTTATATGTATATTTTTTTCGGTCTTAATTTATACGGATTTTATCCGGGGAGTGGTTTTAAAATAGACTTTCAAGTCTCTTCCACAACCCTTGACTTTGTCAAAAATTGTAAAATAAAAAAATAAATAAGTGACCATCCCTCGTTAAGTGAGCATCCATCGTGAAGTGATCATCTTTTGCCCCGGGTCTTCTGCGTATTTGTAAAGGTATAGGTAACACTTGATGCGTATGAAGTCATGCACTGTATTATATTTTCTACACTGCCAAATCCCAATCTTTGACCCCAAAAAAATATATATATAAAATAAATTTTTTTTTACTCACAAATGTGAAAGAATCAGATATTTTCAATAATCGCTCAAATTATACTTCAGGTACCGGAGCCTATTTTTAAATACTTACCATGGTCAACCAGGCGTTGATTTTAAATGTTTCTAATCTTTCATCCTGCACAAAGAAAGGAAGAAGCCTAATATGACATCAATTCATGTAGCATCGATTTACTAAAGAAATAAATATTTCAGTGTAAAAAAAGCGAGTCAACGAGCGAACAAATGACAGTAACGAATCCTGACAGTTTGACATGGACCTGACTATGATGACGTCACGGTATTGTTTAAATGTGAAATTCATGTGGGAGTCTCAGGGTACCAGACGCGGTGTAGGGCCATAGGAAAGCACGCATGTAAACAAACAATGACGTCATTATGTTTTTTTATCTCTTGAAACAACGCGTCGGCCATCTTACTATAGACTGCTCTCCGGTCCATACGATTGCTTGCATTCCACTTAACATATGTTTTCTCGTGAAATTATTATAACTATACAAGGCATTGTCTTTCTGGAGCAAGATGGCGGACGGCTGCTTCATTCAGGGAGTCGCTGTCAGTCTATTGTTTTTGTTAGGTCAGTGGCAAAGACAGTATACATTGAGCGCCCTCTATCGTTCGTCGTCACTTACCACATCCAGCACCTGTGCGACAAAGAACTGCATCTCAACCCGTGTGGGGCGACTGTAGTTTTTGACGGGGCGAATCGAGACGTCATACACGCTGTTGTTGTGGAAGAGGTCACTGCGCAGGCGCCGATGGTACTCCGATGCAAACATGCCTGCAAATGGAAAGAGGACATACGTGTAACATCAGTTCATCGGTTGATTGAACAGATTACAGGATTAAAGAACAGATTACAGGATTGGAAAACTGTTACAAACGGCGTTATCTCCATGTGTGATTGAGGATGTGTAAACTTGTGTATAGGTCCTATACCCAGTTCCGAGATAACAATGACAAATTGTGTCCATGCACAATTGAGCATTGAGCGAGAAGGAAGAATGACCAACTCTACCAAACAGAAAAAGGTTTCTGGTTGTGGTTGCGAAAATACGCCCGGGTAAAATTTCACACAATGTTTAGTTGTGGTACGTACATTAACCTGTAACTGGCGTCCAATTTGGCGCAAAACAAAATCAAGCACAGAGCACTCGGCAGCCACTTTACGTCTGTCAATTACTGTGAAATATCTATCCATCGGCGACAACTATACGACCCCCACCTTTCGCCTCTGGCGTCCCGGCCGGGCTCGATTCCTGGGCCAGTATATGGATGGGGTTTGCAGTTCCTACTTGACCGCGTGGGTTCCCCCCTCTCCCCCAAGAGAGTTCCCTGGGGGGTTTTCCTCCCACTTCTAAAAATGCACCTTTTTCAACATTTCAAGTTAAATCCCTTTTCCTCATCGACGTAAGTGGAGTTTAGGCTAATCCCCGACAATTCGTTAACAACTGCATGTTGAGAAAACTGACCAATACAATTAGCCTTTTGCGCGTAACATTTGCATATTGGCTGGTGCCCCGAATTCTTTACATTCAAATGGAGGTGCAGTTTAGAAAGTCCATAGGCCTATTAGTATACTACGCTGCTGTTGCTACGTGGTGCACGCCATTGCCTAGCAACCAACAGTTTGGTTGCTTTATGACATTCTCTCCTACGATGAACACGGTATTGATTCTGTACTCTGCACCTGCCGCATGTACCACATATCAACGAAATTTAGTCTGGTCAAGTACACCAGACGCTATACATGCGGAAAGCGCAAAATGCTAATCCATGCAGGGGACACCAGTGGCAGTGGCTTTCTGTGGATAAGTTTTGTGAATCGATTATCACTGTCGGTGTAACCATATGTGTTGACATCGTTGTATCATTTTGGTGTCTCTTTCATCGACCATCGTCAATAGTTCTATAGGCTCCTATCAGCTGATCCTATCCTTGACCCTGCCTCGATAATCGATTATCGGTATCGATCAGATTAAATAAATGCCGTGCATGCTAATGTGATTACAGATGTATTTACCAAATGTACGTTTTAAATACAGAAACGCAAAGTATACACTGACCGAAAGATAGAGGAGGCTGAGATATGTAACATTTTTATCGGACAGTAACTTGTCTGGCCATCTCTTGTGGCAAACATGATTGCACCAGGCTCCATTAGAGCCGCTGAGGCAGGTTGCGCCATTGTGACTGAATTACCTCTCTCAGGTTTTGCGTTTCTGCAGTGGTTAGCTCATTCCACGCAGGTTTGATAACCCAACAAATTTGGTTTTCTGAGAGCCCATAATTGCAGGATTCTTCGTGCAATTAAGAAACAGAAACAGAAAAGTCACATTTCACTCTCGGACCTGGAGGAAATCACTGAAGTGGAACAGTCTTGAAAGTGATTTCAAAGTGATTCCAAAGTGATTGGTCAATCAGTGCCTTGTTTAATATCCACAACTTCACTGTACTCATCAGGCCTCTGTTCCGGTCAAGAATTTAGATTTGGTCCCCATCGAGATTCGAACCCAAGACCTCGAGTTTTCCCCGAAGGCCCATACATTTCTCTCTGTATTGCATGGACTCACAACTGGCCAAAATAAACCAAATTATGTATTTAGAACGGCGCCTTCCCTTTTCGTGTGATTTCTAGTGCCACTGGAATTAAAATGACCACCTCCAAAAGATCATTCCGGTTGGTCATTAGACTAGAATACCTTAATAATAGTTATCAGTTTAGTTATCTTAAATGTTCCGCTGGTGTATGACAAATTATTATGTTATTATCTGATATGTTTGAGCGGAACTCTGAATTATGCGATAAACAAGTGCCGCGTTGCAATTACTCCCGTCTTATACTCGTAACTTCAGAGAGCGGCCGACTTCCGAAGAATTAAGAAGAGCGCGTCTTTGAAACGGACCTTATCGGGGTCTAGTCCAATTTCGCCTGTTGTAGATGTTCCTTTTGTATATAGCCATGAAAGAACATAAGACTGTGTGCAGGACTTGCAATGTCCCAAAATTTTAATGAATTTTTTTAGCGGAAATCAAACCATTTAGTCAAATGGAAGATAGAGGTGTATCCAACTGCATGTCTAATATAGACCGTATCGAATAGCTGCCATCTTGTGGGACAACTTTTGACATTTAAAGTGCTCAACAACGTAAGTATACAAAATGTGCAACCATGCATGTTCTCACGGAACAAAGAAACTGTTCCACAAGATGTCAGCTATTCTATACACAGTTATTCCGTCCAAAATATATTTTCTTTATAAGGAAACGATATTTGAAGATAAATTTATATAAATGTGCATGTACACACATCAAATTGCACCTTGTTTCAGAAATCGTTTTATTACTTTAAATTGCTGCATGCTAGTCCATTGTTTTGCACAATACAAGGGACCAATCTAGTTTAACCTTGAAAAAAAACCAGTATTTTCGCATTGTTTCTTGGAAACAATGGACTAGAACAATGCCGCAAATCAATTGCGCGTCAGGAATCAATGTCGTCCGAAGCCCGAACGTGACCAAAGCGATTAAAAGGTGATATCACGAATTCCAACCACAAATTATTGAGATTTGTTTTAACATGAAACAGCAATTGGGGATTGTCGTCATGCATGAAAATTCCATGCATACTTTGATAACAAATGGTTTCTCTTAACGACAACAATGCTTGTCCGGCGCTTGTCCTATAGCAACAATGCAAAATGAATTCCAACCATAGAAATCAAATTTAAAATAACAGGTGAATGAAATAGCTCATCACTCGGCAATGTCACAAGAAACATCCATGAATTCGGACTCATTACGAAAACGGCATATATTGTATTACTTGCAATGACCCAAAATGCTACTTCAGTCGTGAGTTGACAAAAACCCCACAAACACCACAATTTGTATCCGTCCAAAATGGGAATTTTCTGTAAAACTTTAACAACTGAAGGTGGTTTTTTTAAATGAGTGTGCACATTTATTTGTTAGCATTCACCTAAACACAAAAACCATGCATGGATTTTAAAGGTTTTCTTAAGCATTGCCGCATCTGTGTAGCTGAAATTTCCAGTGGCTTGTGTATTATGCTTTTGTTCAAGCATTTCGTTTAAAAAATTTGATAAAAAGGGCCTTTATAATAAAACAACCAAATTGTATACATGCTTTCTTGTATTTTCCATATAAATATTTCAATATATTTTCTATAAAAATATGCTTTTAAATGAACTGAGAAAATAACACCGGCAACGACATTTTCAAAAGCTAAAACTTAAATATAAGACCACCTAAAATTAATTACGGTCTTCCAAAGCTCATGCACATTATTCAACATCATTTGGTTTGCAATGGTGCCAATGACGAAGTAGGCCTACATTTGTTTGTATTCGTGTGCATGTTTGCTTGACGGGTACACGGCTAATCGAGCGAACCTGATATAGGGTGGACTAATTGAGTGAGGGTTTAGCAGAATTATACGGGTAGACATGCGTGAAATCTGCTAAATGTGACATGAATTAATTTCTGATTGAACTGTGAATATGGACAATTTTCGCAGGGTGCACAAAAATACAAACGATAAACTGCAAAATTGATTTGATAAAGAAGTAAAATACATTTAAAATGTATTTTTAAAACCTTTTTTATGATTAACAACATTTTATTTATCAGGCCCAAATATGGAGAAAATAATATTTTCGCCCATGGCCCAAATATTTGGGAAGAGTTAATTTTGGAAGAGTTAATTCTGAAAATTGCATCCCCATGTTTTCATGCCCCGGGCACACTAAACCAGGCGTAGTTTGGCGTGCAGCCCGTTATATACCCTTCGCGCGGGCGGCCACGACAGGGGGCAGCCACATTGTCACCGTGTGTCATGCAGGAATAGGCACTTTGTGGATCTAATATCACACATTTAAATATGAAAACCTGCCACCCGTCATGACCGCCAGTGCAAAAGGTCTATAGTCGATAAATTTATCGACCATAAGCAAATGAAATGTGATTAGTCTTTACGGTTCATTGTATGTTGAGCTAATTTGTATAAAACGCATTCATGCAATGCAATGAATGACATAGAATTCATTAATTGCGTGTGATAGATTCCAGACGTGGGGTTTATAGACAGAGGAAGGGAGAAAATCGATATATAGCCCGGGAGGCAATAAGATCGCGACTGGGAAATAAATGTCGTGTCAAAAAAAAGTGATGGTCTCATTAAAATAAAACGTCTCGCCAAAATTCAAGACAGCGTACATACTGTCAAACAAATTTTCAGGTTTTTATTGGAAGTTTTGGCAGCAAAATGTCCAGAACTTTTTTTTTCGTAAATGTATACGGAATTATTCCGTTTATCCAATTGTTTTGTCCTTATTAATGTGGATTCTCCCTCAGTGTCCCTAAATTACGGAGTTTTGTAATGCTAATTCCACAAATTATGGAAATTCCTTCAATCTTGTTTTTAAAAATTGCAGGGTTTTTTTTTCTAGAAACGTTCCAGAAGCTAAAATTTATTTTTTTTCTGCTCCGTCATTTCGAATCATTTACGGGGAATCTATAATTTTACAGAAATAATCCATTATCTCATATGTTGTGCTAAAATAAATGTATTATAAATTTTGCGTTAATTGCCAAAACAAAATCATGGAACATGTCCTTTAACGAACTACACAAATTCCCTAAACATTAATTGTTCGTCAAAATAAATAACTGTTTTTCGCTAAAGATTCTTTTTAGATACTGATCACAGGCCAACTCATTCAATTTCAGCAGACCAATTCCTTTTTTACGGAGGACTCAATAGAAAACTTTTTCACCTTTGCAAAACACATTTTAATTTTGCACAAAACTAAAAAAACACACCAATATCCACACGCACATCGCAAAATATGTTTTAAAACCCCCTGCTGGTCTCCGCATTCAGCCGTTTAAAATGTTTTCTTTTCACATCTAAAATAGAAGTGCCACGTGCGGTTCGCACGACCATGCTGTGTTACACCTGGTATCGCGTCTCACCGTCATACATTACGCGGAAAATCTAAAATGACTGAATGACAGTATAGCTCGGTTGGTAATCAAATTGATATTCAAGGGATGTACAGCAAATATCGCTGTTTAATCCTGATGAGAAAGCAGCGGTTTACCGTTCTGGAATACCTTAATTAGGCGAAATTTTGCCCCACTGCAAGATCAGCATGTAGAAATATCTTTATAAACCGACGCCTTGCGTGAGTTTTGCCTTTGGTCAACTTAATTACAAAAGAAATTTTCAAATTTTGATTAAACTAAAAATTTGTTTCTTTTGTTTCTCGGTATCAGTACACAATATCAAGATTCGCGCAGGCTATGATTTTGTTTAATTTAAAATCAAAGTCCCCACGTGATAATGTAGAATAATTACAAAATAAAAAAGCACAATAAATCTATGTATAAAATATGATAGAGTGGTTCAACGAAAACGTAACAAAAAAATAATAAAATTAAAATAAATAAATAAATAAATAACAAAAAACAAATGTCAATACACGTTATTGAATCCGAGTGGATTTCAATTAAACAAATATTCACAGTTAAAACAAATAAATCTTATAGTTTGTTTTTTATCAAATTTCGGTCGAAAGAACTAACATTTTCCCTTTTCTCAAAGCATGTGATCACAAACTCAATTCATTAAACCGCTCTTTCCAAATATTATTGTTTTCATTTCTGAATATTATGATTCAAAATGGACAAACAATGACACAGAGGATCTATACGATCTTGCTATTAAAACAGATGTTCGAGATTCAGCCTGCTTATTGGCGACGTTTTGTTTTACTATTTAGAAATTAAACTGCTTCACGCACAGAAAATCAATCGATCAGTTCACATGAGTTCACTGCCACAAACAATTGCAGAACAACTGCCTGTTAGGGTCATTATAAGGCAACTTGTATAGGCAATTTTTAAGGGATAAAAGTAATATTTTCAGCATCTTTATTTAAGAATCCCACGCTTACAAATGAGCAGAAAGCTTTATGTGTTTTCAGAGTGTCGAAAACATGCACAGTGGCAGAACAATAACATACAAACACGGGTTTTCAAAATAAATCCATTTTCAAACAGTGGGATTGCGAGTTACAGTAAAGTTGCCCCAAAAAAATTGACAAAAAAGTGAGTCATGTAGATCTAATTAAATTAACATTCGTCCAAAAACGATGGTGTGACTAGATTTTGAGCCTAAAATTGAACCTTAACAAAAAAGAATTATTCTGCTGAGAATTTGGTGCGATCTTTGGTTATCGGCATATCTTTGGTGCAAAGACAATAATTGATAATTCTGTTGTTTACTTTACATGCTAACAGGATCTCAGTTCAGTCTCCTTAATTGGATCTTAATCCATTAACTGTCCATTAATTTTAAGGAAGATGTGTAATCTGCAAAACATTTATTATTGTCAGATTGTATTGTTTAAGAAAATAAATGCACATCATGCTCTGACCGAAAGATCGAGGCGGCTGATAGATGTAACATTTTATCGGTCAGTAATGTGTATGAACAGCTCTTGCGGCAAGGCTGACTGCATCAGCCTCCGTAAGAGCCGCTGAGGCAGGGTGTACCACTCTGGCCGAAGTGCCCCGATCCCTAAGTTCCTGCAGGTATGTATTGGAGACGGGCGGGTGCAATGGTCAGCTCATCCCACGCAGGTTTAACCAGGTTATAAATCCTACAAAATTGGCTTCTTGAGAGTCCTTAACTGCACTTAGACCATTCTGAATTCACACAGGGTCGGCAAAGACGCCATTAGAGACACCTTAATCCATTGTTTTGTGAAAGCTCACACGAGATTGATGTCATACAATCGGCTTCGGGCAGTAAAACCTCTATCGGCCATCAACTTTGCTTCTTTTTGCGTCATCAACTTCAATAATCCCACCTGCCGCCCCCGTTCAGACGATGTTCACGGGAGATTAACACAAAAAGACGGCCAATATCGACGCGGAAAAGCGAAAAGACGTAAGCGACTGACGTCGACTGGAAACTAGAAATCGTCAAAAATGTCCGCACGGTAAAAGGTTTATCTCGGTACGGTATGAAATCGTTGTTTGCATACCAAATCGGGACATACAGACGGCCTCACGGCTCAGGGATATAGCCCTATACGGAACTAAAACAAAAACAACCACGGTGTTTTTCACGTGGCTGTGCATGGTTTAGTTAAAGCGCTCGACAACTCCGTGCCCAGTGGGCTCTTTATATACACAATGGCAGAATAAACAGAAGCTCATTTAAATTTCATATCTGCCATTTGGAAACCCGCCAAAGGGATTATAGTTGCATTATCGTATATTCTGGTGCGTGGATGTGCATTTGCAGAACGGAAACACTTCCTGAAATGCGCTTCGCCAGTGCTTTAAGCCAAAGGGCTGAATATTTCCGGGTTTTTTCTCAACAACCATTAAATATTTTATACAAATATGCACAAAAACTCACGTTGTATCACTGCGAATTCAACTGGTTATAGGATATCTAACTTACAGGTGTAGCAAACGCCTATTCTCTGAAACAAAATTAAATTTGACACCGCAATATTGCTTCTCCAAGTTAATTATTTCCTTGCATGCTTATATAGCACCACTCCGAAGGCGCGATGAGCGTTTGAGCATATGCATCCAAGCGAATATAGATGAATTGTATACACTGTTGTGACAAAAAAAATGCCCTGAGCTTGCAGCTGTTCGCATTGTGTTATCTTCGATTGTACATTTCGTGATAACATCAACTCACTTTAAGGAATTCGATTGTACATTTGTATCCTAGCCTAGAGGATTAGAATTAAGACCATGTTACTCGCATTTTTTTGGTGAAAAGAACCGCAGCCTCCGCAGATTTCGGTTCGTGTCCGGACACGATACCTATGCTTCTGCGTAAACGAAGCGCGTAATCACAGTTGCGTCATCTTTCGAATGGGATTTTGAAGCCGTGTGCCCCTGGTGTTTTGAAATGGTAATGCTTAAATAGTCTAAACCACCTTTTCGCAAAAAGTGTTTTGTTTATGTGGTTGGTGACTGTTGAAAGCTCCAAAACAATATAATGTGTCATGAGTGCGCCGTATATGAAAACTCTTATATGATAAGCATGTATGATATATCACTTATCATGCATCGCATAGGCTACCATGTAACATACATTCTGTATTATATGTGATATACATGTATCCTAATGACTTTTCATGAGGGGTGATGATACATACCGTTGTCCCGAGGTGATCTTGAGACAGTAGGGCTGCTGTCTCAAGATCATCGAGGAGCATGCAGTAGTTTGCGCACGTGAACATGTTCATATGAAATGTGCGCTATACAGGGTGTCCCGAAAAATGTCCAGATCAAACAAGGCAACCTCATAATCTATGTTTCCCCGGATCCTGATAGGGAATCTTCTTACATGAAAAATAGTCTTTATTGCATCAATATCAGTCAAACGAATCAAAAGATATGTCAATTTTGGTACAGCAAAGTCACATCCTAGTTTATTTAATTAGGCACGCATGCACTCAGCCTAGTTGAGGGCTGACCTTACTGCACTAACAAATGACATAACTTTTGATTCGCTTGTCTGATCTCGATGCAATAAAGACTATTTTTCATGCAAGAAGATTCCCTATCACGTTCCGGGGAAACATAGATTCTGAGGCTGCCAGGTTTTACCTGGATATTTTTTCAGGACACCCTACTTATAAATGTAATCATTGTTATACCATGATATATCATATATCATAAATGATATAATACTCAGGGTGACACATATCATTATTTATTATACTCACAACATTGAAGACGGTCATTTGAAGTCAATTTCTTTGTAGCCAACTCGACTGTATATAAACAACATTTTCCTGCGAGTATAGCACGCTACCTATCACTGTGGATTATAAATCGTCTGTCCCCAAATGGCAAGGCACTGCCGATTTCCGCAAAACCTGCAAATCACTATATCTATACGCACTGCACGCTACACTACTTCGCAGTTGCTGAAAAGCAGAAAAGGTCATGTTTACACTGTTTCTAACAGCCTTTCTATAGAAGTATTCTTTCTCGATATGAACCGGTCGTATATATGTCTGAGATCCAAACTTGCTACCTAAGATTGAAGACTGAGGAATAAGTGGCAAGAATGCCCTACACCATAAACTATCTCTCGAGAAAAAACATGCCAAAACGGGCTAATTGTAGGGTGTGAACAGACGACCGTTTCAGGTAGTTTGCAGAAGGGCAGTGCACTAAAATCACGCAGAAAGAGCCGTTTTTTGTCTTTACGTGCCTGCCTCACGACCCAATACAAAATGTACCGTTAACAGTTGTTAATATGATGCCTTTTTAGATAACCTTGTTATAACACGAACCTAAGCAAAAGAATGTTGTGCAAAGAATGTTGTGCAAAAAGTGCTGTTATTATCGAAGCCAAAAGATGAACTTATTGAAACAGGTATACGACCGACTCGTTTTTGCGATGATAAAAAAGATTAATCAATTAGAAAAAAATAATGCACATTAGGGCGGGTTGATATAGCGTTTAAATTCCTTCCCTTCCACTTGAACACATCTTTCCTTACTCATAAATTTCGTCCACGTGCAAAAGACGTCAACAGAAGCAAACATATAAATCTCCGCATATCGTCGTCCAAATAATTTCGGACACAAATTTCAACCGTTTTTTAGCTTGGCAGTTGTATTTACCAGTGCGTGTTTTTTTTTTTTAAATGGACGTCAGTTCACAAGACACCGTGACATAAGATCAAATTTAAGATGTATAGTTTCCTCTATCTAAGTATGTTCCCTATATTTTGCAATTTCTGCCAAACACCTTGCACTATTCCAAATGTACGCACTATCTTAACGTACCGGGAATTTCAGTAAACCTGTCGTCTATTTTTAGTCGATCGGGCCGGTTTTTTCCGGCCAGCAAACTTAATAAAAGTCACTCCACCGCGATTTTACGACCTCAGATCTCGGGTGATATCCGTTATTACGCGGTGGCTGCAGCGGCCACGCACGGCTCGGGTGACACGGGGCGAAAAGTGCGTCAGTGTTTGGGCGTTTCTAGGGTGGAAATAATGCTTATTGAACGGATCGGACGAAGCTGATCTAGCTAAACGTTGTTAAAAAGGAGGTCACGAAAAATAGACGTGCGGTCATGCAGGTAGTGATGTACAGGCCACAAATATACTTAGAGAACATCGCAAAGATATACCTCCCCAAGTATCCAACTATCCAGCAAGAAAACAGGAAATCGGCAATCTCCAATTTGGATGTGGAACCAAACAGGTTGGTGTAATTACTGCACTGCTTTATGGAACCAGATAAATTAGTTTACTAAATATCGGTGGATTTTTTACCATTTCCCTGGAAATATATGAATGGTAATGAGACAATACATGATTTGGTATCAAAATCTCAACACCTAGGTTGTATCATATGGACATACATGTACATGTACTAATATAATGTATTAGCATTGCCATTGTCGTAGCGTTTTATCAGCGGTGTTATATTAGTTTCATTAAAGGCACAGGGTCGTCAATGCGCACGTGAGGCCAAATTCGTGCCACGAAATACGCAGCTCCATGCCTTTGCTATGGAGCTACGTATTTCGGGGCACGAATTGCAGCATATATGGGAGGCAAAAATGTGGGGGGGCAAGTATGTCAATTTGCACCCCCCCCCCCCCCCCCACCACTTTTGAAAGGCCCCCCTTGCCCCGACCCGTCTCCTATACGCGTATGCCTATGTTTATGATGTAAAATAATGCAATTTTCAACATGATCGTTGTGGCACTGCACATAGGAGAATATGGTTGAACCTAGTAAGAGGTCCTTTAGACTTTGCAAAAGGAACCTTGTATTATCAGGAATGAAAACAATGAAAAACAAAGGATTGAGACCGAAAATGTCCTTGTTATGAGTAGAATGTTGTATTAACAGTGCTCTTATTATCGGGATTTGACTGTGACACGTTTGGATACATGGATGACATCCGTCGGAATTCTGTAAGCAAATACATCTATCCATTTTCAAAACAAAAGTATGTTTCTTTCACTTTTGCAAAAATTAAGAGATTAGAGAAGTATTTTATAACTCACCTTTCGTGTTGAAAAGCAGCAGCATAACGCACACCACCGCTCGAAGCAAAGTTTGAAAATACCCGGTACACTGTGCCATTTTGCCGCTAGATTTTCTAATCTCCGCGATCCTATAGCGGCCGATTCAGCGCCTCATTTTGCGACGATCACTCGCTTCGCTAGAGCTGTATTCCCTGCTCGAAAATCTCTCGCATTGTTGACATTAACAAGAAGATTCTGCATTTTCAGTCTATTTTCATCATCCTGGATAATTTAACTCCTTTTTGCCCGAAAACGATGCAATTCCTTTCGCTCGTACACTTGTCGCAAGCTTCTGTAAACAGTTAAAAATCGCTTATCCGAAATCTACAACCGGTGCGTGTCCAAAATAGGTCTACCGATCGTTGTATAGACCTTCCTTGCTGTATCCCCAAAATAATATTCCAAGATGAAGAAATCCAGCGAAAAATTCAAATGCTTGGACGAGAATCCATGTTTAATCCACTTGTGCCCACGGCTAAATATTGTGTTGTGTCCCTTTGTTGTTACTGTTCATCACTCACGCAAATCGTCCGTATAGATAGCAAATTTGTGACAGAAACATCTGGTATAACACGGCGTGTCAAAAAGCACGCAAAGCATCTGTAACCGTGCGACAAGCGTGTGACGTTCTTTTCCCGTACTGTTGGCTGCAAGCAAAGCCCGCCCTCAACGAAACTATCTGCCCAACTCCCCCAATTATTTGTTACCAATTATCTTTCTTCGTAATTCCAGAGGTTTTCAACACGGGAGGTTTTAAGTAAATGAAATTATTTGACTTGAGTGAACACGCATATGTTGGTGTTTTATGTTGGCTGCTTATACAATCATGTAAGCTACATGCTTGCAGTCAAGCGTGTAGCTTGGATAATTCATAGCATCATCTCTGTGTCATTAGCACGCGTGACTTGAGACTAAAATTAGCAATTATTTAATTATCTCCTGATTACGTTTAGGAAAAAACAATTCATTAAAAAAGAAGAGCAAAATTAACACTTGGGGGTAAACCTAACTGATACCATGTAGTCTGGTCTGCATGGGGTACTTTGCATTATGGTGTTATGTACAAAGTGTGAGTCGGAAACTCGATCACAGTGGCTCAAGATCACGAACATAATGAACGTGCTCAAGTTTACCACGTTTACTGTCCACAAAATTAAGAGATTCTACTTAAAGGCACAGGCTCGTGTGATTGACCGGTATTAAACAATCCGCTCAATGCATAGTTCCGACCTGTCAATCAAGCCGAAACCGCCGACCAATCACAACAGAGCTAGCAAGCAGAAAGCGCCCACATAGGTCAAAGTGCATTGCCTCACAAACAATCACGTGATGTTCTGCCCCATACAGGGCTGCTTTCGAGCGCTCGTCCCTGGTGCTCCCAGGTGGTGGAAACGTTACGTCACACACATGCTTACACACACATTCGGGCGAGCACCATGGAGCACTGTTTGTACGGTGTTGTATGCGGTGATCCAGGTGAATTTTGGTTTAAATGTTGGGCGGTTCGCTGTTTAAAGGTAGAATTTTTGTGAATATGGCGTCCCTGCATTACTAGCCCTTTGCTCAGTGTGTGGTACGGTACCTGTCGACCCTAAATCATAAATACCTTTGAGATGTGCTTTCCATGTCCAAGGGGCGGGGTTAACTGGGCAATCTCAGAACGATGCATCCGCTGAGGCTTGGACGACTCATAATTACCCTCAGCTCCGCCTCGGGGACAATTTAAATCCGGTATGATTGCCAATAAATATCCATGAAGTTTCCCGCCATTTTGTTCCGTATATCTCACTTTTTGATCTGCTCAAAATTGAAGTGCCAAAAATGTGTTTATTTAGCTGCAGGGTCAAAATGCGAATACATACTGTACAAAGTCGCTCTGTCAGAAAAGCCCACGATAAATTGCGTACTGATTAACTGGATTTTGTATGGAAAGTCATGGTTTTAGTGGTTTGGATTGTCTTAACGGAGGTTTAAGTAGCAATGATATATTTTCAGTGACGAGGATTATTTCTCCTCTGAATAGACTACTGAGGTGTGACGTCAGTTGCTAGGGTAACTGGGTCTAAACATTCGCTGGTGACAGCGGCGTAGGTAGAGGGGGAGGGGGTGTCGGGGTGTGACACCGCCACCGCCACCGCCCCCGACCACCGCCACCGCCCCCGACCACCGCCACCGCCCCCGACCACCCCCCCCTCCCACCACCCCCATATTTATTTATTTCGGCAAATTCATGGTACAGTCGCCAAGTTCATAGTGCTGTCGGCAAAACAATAAAAATTAAAGAATCATAAAGGCACGGGTATATCGGCAATATTACGGCGTTGGTAATATATATATTAAATTGGTACTAGTTGTCCCGCGAGGGCGCTTATCGGTTCACCAGCACCAGACCACCCTCCCCCTCCCCCTCCTCCTCCCCCTCCCCCTCCCCCACCCTCCCCCTATTCTTAAAGCAGCGTTCCATATTTTCTTCCAGAAAACAGATTTCATTATATAACAATCATATGAAATACTTCCCCAAAATACCATCCATGGGGAGAAAACAGGAACTTTGCAATCTCCAATCCGGATGTGGAAGCAAAAAGGTTGGTGCGATCACTGCACTGCTTTATGTAACCTGATAAGATAAATTAGTTTGCAAAACATTGGTGGTTTTTGAATGGTATATACATGTAGGCCTAGACCTAGCGAAATTTCAATGGTTTTAAAATCTCTACACCCATGAGGAAAATGGGGCGCTCAAAAATGTGATCTGGACGTACTCCTTTAATCCCTGGTATTTATTTTGAAGTCTGTTAGGGGATTACATTCATCGGCTTAAACTCGGGCTAACAAGTCATAAAGACGAAACAGACATTTTGAAAGGATTTTTGACAGGCCAAGGTACATAAATAAGAGGGTTAACCGGGAACAATAAGCGGGGACCGTTAGACCTTGAAAGAGGGGTTCTACACTATACTAACAGACAGATTATAATTATGCTTGAAAAACGGCGTTATATCTAGCCCTATGTGTGATTAAGGATGCGTGTGATAAAAACCAACCTGTGTATAAGTCAGCTCGGTACCTCATCTACGTTCCGAGAAAACGATGAAAAACTGTGTCCACGCTTTCAAGAAATTGTGCGAAGTCGCCGTCCTATTTAGGCTGATTCCGTACGGAGCCATGATATTGAGGAATTTCAAATTGTCATCGATAACGAAGGTTCCAGTGCTTTATTTTGTGATACATTTTGCAAATGAAAAGACATGTGATGATACAATGGCTCAGCATCTGAGATGAGGCTGCCAGTACTAATTTGAAATTTGTCAATACCATAGTAGTGAGGGCGCACTTTAAAAAAATGGGTGTGCACACGCATTTATAAAAATTCATCTTTAATAATTGTTATTTAATAAAAAGATATCATCTCGGGAAGAATCATTGCATTGGACAGTTGGAACCACTTCTATCTTCCGTTTGAGTAAGGTTTTCCGGTCGAGTGGTTGAATAAAATGTTGAGACATTGCAAATCATGTCGGGCTTTAAAAAGGGACACTTCGTAAAATAAAGAGTGTCGTTCTCCCCTTCAACGCCACCCCCCCCCCCCCCCCCCCCCCCCTCCCCCAATCTAATCCCCATCTCCCGACCCAATCCCCCTTTATTCGCCGCAAGCCCGTCAGCGCGGCCCGGTAAAGCTTATCCCCATCCGAGGTCGTGAAACTAACGGTTTCGGTATTTGAACCCATGCAGCCAAGCTAAAGTTTAAAAAAATTTGGATAAAATCATTTACCTTGTTGCTCTTTTATTCCGCTCTAATCCACCCTATACAACATCCAAGACGCATACAATTTGTTTTCTTTTCATTCTTAACGACTTTACGATACAGTTTTGCCGAAGGGGGCAAAATGGAGATTTAGTGACAGACACAAAGGCGAGTGTCCTTAGTCGGTCTTAAAATTCGTTCGGGGTCTCTAATTAATTGTCATAATAATGATAATCGGTTGAGGAGAGCTTAAACTGTGTATACTCACAAATTGACGTGTGGGTTGATGACAAATTGAGCAGTTAGAAATACCGCCAAAACTAGAATAACCACGCATGCGTCGTTGAACCGCCACCGTTAAATCCTAAAGCGAAAAGGGAAACATTATAAGTTTGAGCTAGCCTCTGTATATCGCCGTTTTAAAGATGGAAAGTTGTCAGTTTGAAGCACTAATTCAACCATCCCGGAATGGTTTCGAGTCCGTGTACCGGTCATGGGATGAGCAGCGAGAATCTGGGCCAAACGTCCCCGTCCACCACCCGCATTCGGAGCTGTATTCTCGGTCGACGGTTACCGCCGCCAACTCGTACCCCTACACGGCTTGCCCTCAGACTATCGAGTGAGTTTTCCACTTTTTAAAACACTTTTCATCATTTTCTAAATTAGTATATATAACTATGTATCATGTGGTATTTTGTTGCGTTTCAGTTACCAAAACCAAAGGGTTCTGTTGGTATGGTTAGATATTTTTTAGTTACAACACTTTGTCGTATAACATTAAAACATTTCTTATGCATATTTAAAGATTGAAATGGTAGGACCAATATAAAGCAGTTGTCCTTTTGCGTACTGACGTATTCCCTTTCATACGCACACTTATTGTAAACAGAATGGCCAGAGTAAATCTTTGTAGTGTAATGTGACCAGGTGCACGCGGCACGTGTGAAGTCAGAATCAATACCGTGTTCTCCGTAGGAGAGAATGGCATAAAGCAGCCAGACTGATTGTTGCAATGCATGGAAGTGAACCACGTAGCAACAACGTGCATAGTGTGTGGATTTCTATAAGGCACCAGCCATACAGTGCAAAGGTTACACGAGTCTTTCCAACACTGTAAAGGGGGCATTTTGGCAACACAGACCATATTTTCAAGAAAATACCATTGTCTGGTCTCAAAATAAAAGAAATAAGTTCCAGTTGTTCTGAAGAGATAACTTAGGCCCAAAAAAGGTTACAAATAGTGTGACAACATGCCTTTCTAAAAAACCCGTGTGTGTACAAATTTCCAATATACGCTCGTAACCGGGACGGCCTAAAATGTAACACAAGTGTCCATCCCGGTTACGAGCGTATATTGGAAATTTGTACACAGGGCTTTTAAAAAGGCATGTTGACACACTATTTGTAATCCTTTTTTGGCCTAAGTTGTCTCTTCAGAACAACATAAACTTATTTCCTTCAGTTTGAGACTAGACAAAGGTATTTCCTAGAAAATATGGTCTGTGTATGTGGAAAGACCCACATACAAAAGGCTAAAAAGTAACTCTAGGAACGTGTGACTCACGAAACTCCCTGGTAATAAATTTGGTTAAACTCGATTTTACAGTTATCAACCTCGTTATGCAATGTCAAAATTTGTTCAAATACGTCATGCAATTGTCATGTAAGAATTATGTTCTTGAAACAAAATTAAAGACACTTATATAGGACAAATTGAGGCCATTTAAAAACTGATTTAGATATACACATATACCATTTCGCATCAGTAGAAACGCAATGTGTATTAGGCCTATGCATTGCCAAAAAATGCAATGAAACCCTCTAGCAAAAGAAAATCTTGCAATATCCTAATGGTTGAAATGAGGCAGGCGCGGAAAAAAGCTCCGGGCTTAAATGTAGTGATTTTATCTTTATAGTTCCCGTTTAGATAAATTTAGATAAAGCATCATATTTAGACTATAGGCAATGACATCTATAGTGTATTTTTTTTCCTTTTAATTGATTCTATTATCGATTTGTTTCAAAAGCATTATTATCAAACGCCTTGTCCCTCAAATTAAAAATTTTTTATAACAAACAACATACACGCGATGTGGTATTTATTCGGTTAAAATCATGCAAAACTGCATGTACATAGGCCTAGCATTTTTACGCTCGAGTCAACATTTTAAAGGGCCTGTGACATGCTAAAAACTTTGTGCCTAAGCTTTGCTTTATAATGACGGATTACTTGTTCAGCAAGACATACTATTGTTCGTTTGGATGTAAAATCAATAAAAGGTGGCCTTTTTTCAACTTTGAAGATTTCACTGCAATAAATCACAGACAGAGGGCGCTGTTTTGAGTGCATCACATAAGGAAGACAAAAGGGAAAAGTTAAGAAAAAACATAAGACTTCAAGTTGGACTTGTGGCAAATTGCTGCAGTTTCTACCCCCAGTTTTGTCATGGCTTACAGCAGGCAACATGTAAAACAAACTCAAACAGCCATGGATTACAAAAGTTTCAGGAAAATTGAGAAAAAAGTGGAATCTTTTGTGCACAGTTGATTGTGATTTTCCTGTGTTTGCCTCTTGTGACATAGTGACCTTGGTCATGAATATGCATATTCGCATTAGCATAAAAACTAAAAACCTTTGTTTTAACCCCCAAAGCAAGCTCCAACTAGGATTTTTATGACTTTAACTGAGTAGAGTGGTTTTAAAGCATATAATTCATTGATAAAAATCCTAAATAAGGGGCCCTTTAAATAATATGGTATACGGGCCCATACTAGTTCATAATGTCAGTGACTCTCGGCAAATTTTGAGTGGCATATAATCATATCAGACATGACATATGTTATAGAGTATTATAATTATTACTTTATCATCCTGATGCCAACTGTTTTGCACAATTTCTGTTAATTTTGGTTTCCGAATCAAATTTAAACGCCACGAGTTGCACACTGCCTGCAGCACATCACAAAATAGCCTCCGAGGGATACGTACTCAGCGGGGCAACGAGCCTCCTTATACGGGGCGATTAATGCCTAAATCCTCCCATCGTTTGTTCCCCTGATGCCCGCTTGGGTATTATCCCTTACAAATTGCCCGTTGCTGCGAAAGTCGAGTGTATAATCCGCAGTCAAGTGGGTATTTCTGTCCAGTTTCCACAAAAAGCTAGCTCCTTATTTTAATCTCTATTTACTATAATTCAGAAGAAGAAAACATTCCTGCGCTAAAAAGTGTGACAATTTATCTCTCATTTTTGGCCTCAATAGTCCTTTCTTAAAGGAGCTGCCCAGATTTTTCCAGAAAATAGATTTTGTATAAAACTCCCCAAAATACTATAGCCATGGGAAGAAAACAGGAAATTTGCATACAAGAAAGTTTGTGTAATCACTGCAATGCTTTGGAAGCGGATAGAATAGCTCACAAAAGATCGGTGGTTTTTGATATCCCTGGAATAAGGATTAAGACAAATCTTAACACCCATATATACTCTCCAACAAAAGAAACTGTGCATGGTAAAAATTGCTGTATTTTTTTCAAGAAGGTGGAAAATAAACACCAAATTCACAGACAATATTCTCTGACATTGTTAGAAAAAGGTTATGCACTCAAAACCTGCTCATGGCATAGTGCAGGACTTAGGCATGCCTGGGTGTTGATTTCACAATAGGGGTCCTACAGGTTGTTATGTAACAGAATTCCATAAAGTTCAGGTCTCGTTAGCAAGCCGTACAAAAGGACTACCCAAAAGTCAATATTCTCTTTCATGCGCGTGTCATTGGCTCCATGAGGTGAAGATGCACAGCAGTGATTAATGCACAAGGGGGACACACTCGATACTGACTTTGTGACTTCAATATTGGCAAGTCAGTTTTCAGCAACCTCTGAGAACACGAAGAACACATTTTGTACATTTCAAGTTCGGTTAACCATTTGAAAGATTTCATGGACTTTCATTAACAGTTTATTCCAGCGAGTTATCTGCCATGGCTGAAAAAATACAGAAATTTTTATCATGCACAGTTTCTTTTGTTGGAGAGTATAGAAAAAATGGGGGGGGGGGGAGGGGGTTGGTGGTGGGGGGTGTGGTGGTGGTGGTTGGTTGGTTCAGAATTGTGATCTGGACCAGCTCTTTTAAACTCATAAAGCTTAGATATACATTCGATTTCTAACATTCGCTTTTATCCTCCAGGGTTTTCCACTTAGCAAAATGATAGTCGGTGATTTTTTTCAGCCATTAAAAAACACCCAGCCGAACCGTCTAGCAGTAGCGTGATGAAGAGATATGCGGGAAGTTAGGAGCAGGAGCATCCACGGAGGAGCCGTCTTTATCCCAGCTAGCCTCGGGGCATCGCCAATTTCTCGGCAATTTTACATAGCTTAAATCAAGCCGCGCTGTTGAAAACCGAAAGGGTATTTTTTTTCATATACATTGAACATGGATTTGGGTAAATTTATATGTTGGAATCGATAGCTTACTCAATTCTAAGATATACTTCCCACTGACACTTCCGTCGCAAATGTTGCATTTCTGAGATAAATAAATGATAAAATTACTGCATAAAGTAATGCACAAAATGACGTGCGAGCAGTCTGTGCGTAAGCGCGACAACAGAGGGCGCTGCACGCGCGTGTGAATGGTTATCTTGTGCATTAAACTGAAGGCAATTTTTGAGAAAGAAAACGTGATTTTTCTACAGAAAAGCAACATTTGCGACAAAAGTGCAAGTGGGAAGTATATCTTAAAATTACATTATGTGTTGATTCCAGGAGGTAATTTCCTTAAAATCTTTGTTCAATGTATACGAAAAAAATACCAAAGAAGGGGACCCACAACTAAAATTAAAAGAGCATTTTACCCCCTCCCCAATTTTCCCATCTCCCCAATTTTCCCATCTCCCCAATTTTCCCATCTCCCCAAATTTCCCATTTCCCCAATTTTCCCATTTCCCCAACTCCCAATTTTCCCATCTCCCCAATTTTCCCATCTCCCAATTTTCCCATCTCCCCAATTTTCCCATCTCCCAATTTTCCCATCTCCCCAATTTTCCCATCTCCCAATTTTCCCATCTCCCCAATTTTCCCATCTCCCAATTTTCCCATCTCCCCAATTTTCCCATCTCCCAAATTTCCCATCTCCCAATTTTCCCATTTCCCCAATTTTCCCATCTCCCAATTTTCCCATCTCCCCAATTTTCCCATCTCCCCAATTTTCCCATCTCCCAATTTTCCCATCTCCCAATTTTCCCATCTCCCAATTTTCCCATCTCCCAATTTTCCCATCTCCCCAATTTTCCCATTTCCCCAATTTTCCCATCTCCCAATTTTCCCATCTCCCAATTTTCCCATCTCCCCAATTTTCCCATTTCCCCATCTCCCAATTTTCCCATCTCCCCAATTTTCCCATTTCCCCAATTTTCCCATCTCCCAATTTTCCCATCTCCCAATTTTCCCATCTCCCCAATTTTCCCATTTCCCCAATTTTCCCATCTCCCAATTTTCCCATCTCCCAATTTTCCCATCTCCCAATTTTCCCATCTCCCCAATTTTCCCATCTCCCAATTTTCCCATCTCCCCAATTTTCCCATCTCCCAATTTTCCCATCTCCCCAATTTTCCCATCTCCCAATTTTCCCATCTCCCCAATTTTCCCATCTCCCAATTTTCCCATCTCCCCAATTTTCCCATCTCCCAATTTTCCCATCTCCCAATTTTCCCATCTCCCAATTTTCCCATCTCCCAATTTTCCCATCTCCCCAATTTTCCCATTTCCCCAATTTTCCCATCTCCCAATTTTCCCATCTCCCAATTTTCCCATCTCCCCAATTTTCCCATCTCCCCAATTTTCCCATCTCCCAATTTTCCCATCTCCCCAATTTTCCCATCTCCCCAATTTTCCCATTTCCCCAATTTTCCCATCTCCCAATTTTCCCATCTCCCAATTTTCCCATCTCCCAATTTTCCCATCTCCCCAATTTTCCCATCTCCCAATTTTCCCATCTCCCAATTTTCCCATCTCCCAATTTTCCCATCTCCCAATTTTCCCATCTCCCCAATTTTCCCATCTCCCAATTTTCCCATCTCCCCAATTTTCCCATCTCCCAATTTTCCCATCTCCCCAATTTTCCCATCTCCCAATTTTCCCATCTCCCCAATTTTCCCATCTCCCAATTTTCCCATCTCCCAATTTTCCCATCTCCCAATTTTCCCATCTCCCCAATTTTCCCATCTCCCCATTTTTCCCATCTCTCAATTTTCCCATCTCCCAATTTTCCCATCTCCCCAATTTTCCCATTTCCCCAATTTTCCCATCTCCCAATTTTCCCATCTCCCCAATTTTCCCATTTCCCCAATTTTCCCATCTCCCCAATTTTCCCATCTCCCCAATTTTCCCATCTTCCAATTTTCCCATCTCCCAATTTTCCCATCTCCCCAATTTTCCCATCTCCCAATTTTACCATCTCCCCAATTTTCCCATCTCCCAATTTTCCCATCTCCCCAATTTTCCCATCTCCCAATTTTCCCATCTCCCAATTTTCCCATCTCCCCAATTTTCCCATCTCCCAATTTTCCCATCTCCCCAATTTTCCCATCTCCCAATTTTCCCATCTCCCCAATTTTCCCATCTCCCCAATTTTCCCATCTCCCCATTTTCCCATCTCCCCATTTTCCCATCTCCCCAATTTTCCCATCTCTCAAATTTTCCTATCTCCCCAATTTTCCCATCTCCCCATTTTCCCATCTCCCCAATTTTCCCATCTCCCCAATTTTCCCATCTCCCCAATTTTCCCATCTCCCCAATTTTCCCACCTCCCCAATTTTCCCACCTCCCCAATTTTCCCATCTCCCCATTTTCCCATCTCCCCAATTTTCCCATCTCCCCATTTTCCCATGGGTGTTGAGATTATGACACCATATATTGTGTCATATTTTTCTCATTACTAATCTGTATACATTTCACGCTCTCAATCCGTATATTTTCAAGGACATCGTAAAATAAAACACAGATGTTTTGTAAACTTAAAACTAATTTATCCTGTTAAATAAAGCAGTGCAGTGATTTGATTACACCAAGTATTTTGTTTCAAAATGCAAATTGGAGATTGCAAATTTTCTGTTTTCTTCACATAGATAGTATTTTGGGGAGGTATTTTATATGATTGTTAGATTAGAACGAAATCCTTTTTCTGCAAAAGTCTGAACAAGCTCCTTAAAGTATTAACTACTATTATAGCTGTTACGAAACGTGCTCAAAAGCTACTTATAGGCACAAATCTTTAGCGTGGCAAATGTCCACCTTTTTCAGACGAGGTCCATAGGGTTTGTGCACAAGGTAAAATATTTCGACAACTAGCGAATTTTCCAACTTGTCCCATATGTTTTGTGCATGGGGTCCCAGGCAGTGTCTGTGTATGGTAATCTTTCCATCTCAATGGCGAACGTGTATGGTATTCCCCGCCCCGCCCCCCAAAAAAGGTTGCACAATATACCATACTTACTTCTCTTTATCGATATCTGGCACATTTCTATAGCAACCTGTCTTGGACAAAGGACAGCACCTCAAACTGCAGTTACACCAACAGCAACAACCAAAATCGGATACATCTATCTCATTCCATCTTGCCGGTTCGTGGTACAGCGCCTACTGCCATTCTGGATGGCAACTTCCCCCATCATCAACCGGTCAACTCGATTCATAGTCTACATCGAGCGCCCCCAACGTCGGTCCAGGCATCGGTACACGGCTCTGCGTTCACACAGTCAGGTTACTCAAACCTCCTCAGTTATAATAGACCTTTTTCAAACGTCCAGATTTTGTTTTCAAAGTGTTTGTACCATTGTGTCCGGACACAACGGTGCAGACATCATTGTTTTTCGGACACAATGGTGCGGACATAGTGGTTTTATGGACACAGTGGTGTAGCATAATGGTACAAAGAGACACAATGGTGTGGACAAAGCTGTCTGAATAACATTAGTACAAATGATTTTGTTTTGGTGTCAAGTATACCCTGACGTTTATCATTGTGTCTGCCATATTAGTTCCGAGGACCGCAACAAAATGGCCGCCCCCATGTGCCATGGCAACCCATTACAGCGGACACGCCGAGTCGGAACCCAATAACGCAATTCATCGCAGCCCATGCACAGGTGAATGGCAGTACGCCAGCCAGCAGTCTGGGTGCCCGACCTACGCCTCCACCACAGAGTATTTGAATGGGTTCGGGGCACCAGCGAGGTCGTCTTCAATGCATGAGATCCGAAAAGGACGGAAAACCAGTAATTGTATGGTAAGAACACGTACATGTATAATCTGTATGTGACAAAATGGCGGTATTGGGGTGCATCTACAAAGAGCCGAAATTTTGAGGTAACTTTTCGGCAGATGCCAAAACAATGGTTCCAAACAAGAGTCACTGAACTTCTCTCAAACGCACTGAATTTCTCTGTACTTTTCCAATAGGTATTTTAACTATGTATACAAAATAGAGGTTTACCAAATTAGTTGTAATTTACATGTCCTATCAATATATACACACCATCTTCTTGTAAGTTGTATGTCAAACATTTACCCCAAAGTGACTTTTTACCTTATGACGTCTTTATGACGTCATTTTATGACATTTTATTACACGAGTCCGGATTTAATCTTTG
The DNA here is from genome assembly GCA_037783545.1 of Henricia sp. BOLD:AAB3569. Classification (NCBI taxonomy): domain Eukaryota; kingdom Metazoa; phylum Echinodermata; class Asteroidea; order Spinulosida; family Echinasteridae; genus Henricia; species Henricia sp. BOLD:AAB3569. Next base: position 2,685,944 of record JBBELK010000454.1, on the reverse strand, counting down.
GTATGAATATCTTGAAATATACATTAATTTTATATATTTCAAATGCTTACATTTTGTTTGTTTCAGATATCGAACTCTCCCTGCGGGGCATGTGGCAATTTGTTGTCTCCCGAATCCCATTTAATGTGCCCCAACGAACTCACCGTAGCCTGCCCCCGCTCTCCGCCCTGCTCCGGCCTCAATTTCCCAGCCTACGCCACCAGGCCAGCACCGCCGACACCGGCCGTGGCTGCCCCGCGAAGCGAGGCCCTGGTTGGGTACGGTGGGTGGCCCGCATCGGCACCTCCTCTGTGTTTCTACGGGAAGTTGGTTTCCGCGGGTAAGAAGCGAGATTTTCCGGGCAACCGAGGAGTAACAGAGAGTCTAGATGTCGGACGAGGCCCAGGAACAAACGAAACTGTTAACTCCACAATTCAGGTGTCAATGAATGGTCACCGCGATTCGGAACCAACAAAGCTCCCAACATACTACCACAATAAAGGTGAGTTACAACTTACATGCTACACAGTTACTCACCGTGTATTGCCAAAATTGGTAACTGCGAGTAAAACTTGCAATCGCCGCTGACTCCATTCCAGTAGGCAAAATGCCTACTGAAACTGAAACCGTGTTAAAACGGGATAAACTTTTTTTGTTCAAATATAGCACATTGTTCCTAAATCACTCAACTAAATACACTTATTTTCCGTCTCCAAGGCAGCAACTTATGCAATATTTGTGGCCGATCATACGCCCGGCCCAGCACCCTTAAGACCCACCTTCGCACCCACTCCGGGGAGAAACCCTACCGGTGTCGAACCTGCGGAAAAGCGTTTTCACAGACGGCCAATTTAACAGCTCACATGCGGACACACAGCGGGGAGAAACCGTTCCTATGTACATTGTGTCATCGGCAGTTTTCGCAGGTAACAGTTTTGGGTGTAATTGTCGGGGTAAAATTCACTTTTAAAAAAGAGGGGTGGTGTTTGGAGATACCAGGATTCGAACCTGGGACTTCTACGCGCTCTACCACTGAGCTACATCCCCTACACGTTTTTGTTGTGGTGTTTAGTTTTTAAGATTTTATCAGTACTGTACTTTTATCGTTTTGTATAAGAAAAGAAGAAAATTCTGAAGATACCGGGACTCGAACCCGAGGCATCTCGCATGCGAAGCGAGCGCTCTACCACTGAGCTACATCCCCGTACACCTCAGTATTTTGGTGATCATTTTTCCCCACCGATTTTACCAGAACTGTACTTTTGTCGTTTTGTATAAGAAAAGAAACAAATTCTGGAGATACCGGGATTCGAACCCGGGGCATCTCACATGCGAAGCGAGCGCTCTACCACTGAGCTACATCCCCGTACACGTTTGTGTTTTGGTGATCATTTTTCCCCCGATTTTACCATAACTGTACTTTTGTGAGCTTTCTATAAGAAAAGAAGAAAATACTGGAGATACCGGGATTCCAACCCGGGGCATCTCACATGCGAAGCGAGCGCTCTACCACTGAGCTACATCCCCGTACACGTTTGTGTTTTGGTGATAATTTTTCCCCCGATTTTACCAGAACTGTACTTTTGTCGTTTTGTATAAGAAAAGAAGAAAATTCTGGAGATACCCATCCTGAGATCTCAGGGAATTTCCACTCTGCAAAGCGACGTAACAATACCCTGAGGAAATACACGCAAATCTGTGGAGTGAGCCGGCTGTTGTCTTGAGCCAACTCACGCCCCAGTCATTTTGATGTAATTAAATGAAATTAGTCATGTTTTGGTCAAAATTCCAAATATCTATATTTTCTAGAAATTTGTTTGAGTTTTTGTTCTTTGTCACGTTAATCATATCGATAATTCCTGCAACATTTGTGTCTACTACGCATTTTTTAAACAAAATTAATCAGAGGGATGCGGAACGAGTAACGTAATGTCCTGTTCAATAGAAATAGCGACCAATCGGCGAGCGCGTTAGATCGGACATGGACCATGTTTACAAACTGCGCGCACGTGTGGCACTGGTAACAAGGTCGATCGTGGAAACACCGAACGCCACATATAACAAACCTCATGATTGGTCTAGAGAGGCGACAATATTTCTGTCGCTAGTCCCACCGCCAAATGGGGCCTTTTTCAACAGGGCCACTGTACGCTAGGAGTGAGGGAGTGCGTTAAAGGGGCACTGTTGCAAGAGGATGGGAGATACCGGGACTCGAACCCGGGGAATCTCGCATGCGAAGCGAGCGCTCTACCACTGAGCTACATCCCCGTACACCTTAATATTTTGGTGATCATTTTTCCCCACCGATTTTACCAGAACTGTACTTTTGTCGTTTTGTATAAGAAAAGAAGAAAATTCTGGAGATACCGGGACTCGAACCCGGGGCATCTCGCATGCGAAGCGAGCGCTCTACCACTGAGCTACATCCCCGTACACCTCAATATTTTGGTGATCATTTTTCCCCACCGATTTTACCAGAACTGTACTTTTGTCGTTTTGTATAAGAAAAGAAGAAAATTCCGGAGATACCGGGACTCGAACCCGGGGCATCTCGCATGCGAAGAGAGCGCTCTACCACTGAGCTACATCCCCGTACACCTCAATATTTTGGTGATCATTTTTCCCCACCGATTTTACCAGAACTGTACTTTTGTCGTTTTGTATAAGAAAAGAAGAAAATTCTGGAGATACCGGGATTCGAACCCGGGGCATCTCGCATGCGAAGCGAGCGCTCTACCACTGAGCTACATCCCCGTACACCTCAATATTTTGGTGATCATTTTTCCCCACCGATTTTACCAGAACTGTACTTTTGTCGGTTTGTATAAGAAAAGAAGAAAATTCTGGAGATACCGGGACTCGAACCCGGGGCATCTCGCATGCGAAGCGAGCGCTCTACCACTGAGCTACATCCCCGTACACCTCAATATTTTGGTGATCATTTTTCCCCACCGATTTTACCAGAACTGTACTTTTGTCGTTTTGTATAAGAAAAGAAGAAAATTCTGGAGATACCGGGCCTCGAACCCGGGGCATCTCGCATGCGAAGCGAGCGCTCTACCACTGAGCTACATCCCCGTACACCTCAATATTTTGGTGATCATTTTTCCCCACCGATTTTACCAGAACTGTACTTTTGTCGGTTTGTATCAGAAAAGAAGAAAATTCTGGAGATACCGGGACTCGAACCCGGGGCATCTCGCATGCGAAGCGAGCGCTCTACCACTGAGCTACATCCCCGTACACCTCAATATTTTGGTGATCATTTTTCCCCACCGATTTTACCAGAACTGTACTTTTGTCGTTTTGTATAAGAAAAGAAGAACATTCTGGAGATACCGGGACTCGAACCCGGGGCATCTCGCATGCGAAGCGAGCGCTCTACCACTGAGCTACATCCCCGTACACCTCAATATTTTGGTGATCATTTTTCCCCACCGATTTTACCAGAACTGTACTTTCGTCGGTTTGTATCAGAAAAGAAGTAAATTCTGGAGATACCGGGACTCGAACCCGGGGCATCTCGCATGCGAAGGGAGCGCTCTACCACTGAGCTACATCCCCGTACACCTCAATATTTTGGTGATCATTTTTCCCCACCGATTTTACCAGAACTGTACTTTTGTCGTTTTGTATAAGAAAAGAAGAAAATTCTGGAGATACCGGGACTCGAACCCGGGGCATCTCGCATGCGAAGCGAGCGCTCTACCACTGAGCTACATCCCCGTACACCTCAATATTTTGGTGATCATTTTTCCCCACCGATTTTACCAGAACTGTACTTTTGTCGGTTTGTATCAGAAAAGAAGAACATTCTGGAGATACCGGGACTCGAACCCGGGGCATCTCGCCTGCGAAGCGAGCGCTCTACCACTGAGCTACATCCCCGTACACCTCAATATTTTGGTGATCATTTTTCCCCACCGATTTTACCAGAACTGTACTTTTGTCGTTTTGTATAAGAAAAGAAGAAAATTCTGGAGATACCGGGCCTCGAACCCGGGGCATCTCGCATGCGAAGCGAGCGCTCTACCACTGAGCTACATCCCCGTACACCTCAATATTTTGGTGATCATTTTTCCCCACCGATTTTACCAGAACTGTACTTTTGTCGGTTTGTATCAGAAAAGAAGAAAATTCTGGAGATACCGGGACTCGAACCCGGGGCATCTCGCATGCGAAGCGAGCGCTCTACCACTGAGCTACATCCCCGTACACCTCAATATTTTGGTGATCATTTTTCCCCACCGATTTTACCAGAACTGTACTTTTGTCGTTTTGTATAAGAAAAGAAGAAAATTCTGGAGATACCGGGACTCGAACCCGGGGCATCTCGCATGCGAAGCGAGCGCTCTACCACTGAGCTACATCCCCGTACACCTCAATATTTTGGTGATCATTTTTCCCCACCGATTTTACCAGAACTGTACTTTCGTCGGTTTGTATCAGAAAAGAAGTAAATTCTGGAGATACCGGGACTCGAACCCGGGGCATCTCGCATGCGAAGGGAGCGCTCTACCACTGAGCTACATCCCCGTACACCTCAATATTTTGGTGATCATTTTTCCCCACCGATTTTACCAGAACTGTACTTTTGTCGTTCTGTATAAGAAAAGAAGAAAATTCTGGAGATACCGGGACCCGAACCCGGGGAATCTCGCATGCGAAGCGAGCGCTCTACCACTGAGCTACATCCCCGTACACCTCAATATTTTGGTGATCATTTTTCCCCACCGATTTTACCAGAACTGTACTTTTGTCGTTTTGTATAAGAAAAGAAGAAAATTCTGGAGATACCGGGACTCGAACCCGGGGCATCTCGCATGCGAAGCGAGCGCTCTACCACTGAGCTACATCCCCGTACACCTCAATATTTTGGTGATCATTTTTCCCCACCGATTTTACCAGAACTGTACTTTCGTCGGTTTGTATCAGAAAAGAAGTAAATTCTGGAGATACCGGGACTCGAACCCGGGGCATCTCGCATGCGAAGGGAGCGCTCTACCACTGAGCTACATCCCCGTACACCTCAATATTTTGGTGATCATTTTTCCCCACCGATTTTACCAGAACTGTACTTTTGTCGTTTTGTATAAGAAAAGAAGAAAATTCTGGAGATACCGGGACTCGAACCCGGGGCATCTCGCATGCGAAGCGAGCGCTCTACCACTGAGCTACATCCCCGTACACCTCAATATTTTGGTGATCATTTTTCCCCACCGATTTTACCAGAACTGTACTTTTGTCGGTTTGTATCAGAAAAGAAGAAATTTCTGGAGATACCGGGACTCGAACCCGGGGCATCTCGCATGCGAAGCGAGCACTCTACCACTGAGCTACATCCCCGTACACCTCAGTATTTTGGTGATCATTTTTCCCCACCGATTTTACCAGAACTGTACTTTTGTCGTTTTGTATAAGAAAAGAAACAAATTCTGGAGATACCGGGATTCGAACCCGGGGCATCTCACATGCGAAGCGAGCGCTCTACCACTGAGCTACATCCCCGTACACGTTCGTGTTTTGGTGATCATTTTTCCCCCGATTTTACCAGAACTTTTCCTTTTGTGAGCTTTCTATAAGAAAAGAAGACAATACTGGAGATACCGGGATTCGAACCCGGGGCATCTCACATGCGAAGCGAGCGCTCTACCACTGAGCTACATCCCCGTACACGTTTGTGTTTTGGTGATAATTTTTTCCCCGATTTTACCAGAACTGTACTTTTGTCGTTTTGTATAAGAAAAGAAGAAAATTCTGGAGATACCGGGACTCGAACCAGGGGCATCTCGCATGCGAAGAGAGCGCTCTACCACTGAGCTACATCCCCGTACACCTCAATATTTTGGTGATCATTTTTCCCCACCGATTTTACCAGAACTGTACTTTTGTCGTTTTGTATAAGAAAAGAAACAAATTCTGGAGATACCGGGATTCGAACTCGGGGCATCTCACATGCGAAGCGAGCGCTCTACCACTGAGCTACATCCCCGTACACGTTTGTGTTTTGGTGATAATTTTTCCCCCGATTTTACCAGAACTGTACTTTTGTCGTTCTGTATAAGAAAAGAAGAAAATTCTGGAGATACCGGGACCCGAACCCGGGGAATCTCGCATGCGAAGCGAGCGCTCTACCACTGAGCTACATCCCCGTACACCTCAATATTTTGGTGATCATTTTTCCCCACCGATTTTACCAGAACTGTACTTTTGTCGTTTTGTATAAGAAAAGAAGAAAATTCTGGAGATACCGGGACTCGAACCCGGGGCATCTCGCATGCGAAGCGAGCGCTCTACCACTGAGCTACATCCCCGTACACCTCAATATTTTGGTGATCATTTTTCCCCACCGATTTTACCAGAACTGTACTTTCGTCGGTTTGTATCAGAAAAGAAGTAAATTCTGGAGATACCGGGACTCGAACCCGGGGCATCTCGCATGCGAAGGGAGCGCTCTACCACTGAGCTACATCCCCGTACACCTCAATATTTTGGTGATCATTTTTCCCCACCGATTTTACCAGAACTGTACTTTTGTCGTTTTGTATAAGAAAAGAAGAAAATTCTGGAGATACCGGGACTCGAACCCGGGGCATCTCGCATGCGAAGCGAGCGCTCTACCACTGAGCTACATCCCCGTACACCTCAATATTTTGGTGATCATTTTTCCCCACCGATTTTACCAGAACTGTACTTTTGTCGGTTTGTATCAGAAAAGAAGAAAATTCTGGAGATACCGGGACTCGAACCCGGGGCATCTCGCATGCGAAGCGAGCACTCTACCACTGAGCTACATCCCCGTACACCTCAGTATTTTGGTGATCATTTTTCCCCACCGATTTTACCAGAACTGTACTTTTGTCGTTTTGTATAAGAAAAGAAACAAATTCTGGAGATACCGGGATTCGAACCCGGGGCATCTCACATGCGAAGCGAGCGCTCTACCACTGAGCTACATCCCCGTACACGTTCGTGTTTTGGTGATCATTTTCCCCCCGATTTTACCAGAACTTTTCCTTTTGTGAGCTTTCTATAAGAAAAGAAGACAATACTGGAGATACCAGGATTCGAACCCGGGGCATCTCGCATGCGAAGCGAGCACTCTACCACTGAGCTACATCCCCGTACACCTCAGTATTTTGGTGATCATTTTTCCCCACCGATTTTACCAGAACTGTACTTTTGTCGTTTTGTATAAGAAAAGAAGAAAATTCTGGAGATACCGGGACTCGAACCCGGGGCATCTCGCATGCGAAGCGAGCGCTCTACCACTGAGCTACATCCCCGTACACCTCAATATTTTGGTGATAATTTTTCCCCACCGATTTTACCAGAACTGTACTTTTGTCGTTTTGTATAAGAAAAGAAGAACATTCTGGAGATACCGGGACTCGAACCCGGGGCATCTCGCATGCGAAGCGAGCGCTCTACCGCTGAGCTACATCCCCGTACACCTCAATATTTTGGTGATCATTTTTCCCCACCGATTTTACCAGAACTGTACTTCTGTCGGTTTGTATCAGAAAAGAAGAAAATTCTGGAGATACCGGGACTCGAACCCGGGGCATCTCGCATGCGAAGCGAGCGCTCTACCACTGAGCTACATCCCCGTACACGTCTTCATTTTGGTGATCATTTTTTCTTCCCCGATTTTACCAGAACTGTACTTTTGTCGTTTTGTATAAGAAAAGATGAAAATTCTGGAGATACCGGGACTCGAACCCGGGACATCTCACATGCGAAGCGAGCGCTCTACCACTGAGCTACATGCCCGTACACGTTTGTGTTTTGTTGATAATTTTTTCCCGATTTTACCAGAACTGTACTTTTGTCGTTTTGTATAAGAAAAGAAGAAAATTCTGGAGATACCGGGACTCGAACCCGGGGAATCTCGCATGCGAAGCGAGCGCTCTACCACTGAGTTACATCCCCGTACACCTCAGTATTTTGGTGATAATTTTTCCCCACCGATTTTACCAGAACTGTACTTTTGTCGTTTTGTATAAACAAAAAAGGCAGAAGAAAATTCTGGAGAAACCAGGATTCGAACCCGGGGTATCTTGCATGCGAAGAGAGCGCACTACCATTGAGCTACATCCTTTTAATAAATCCATAAAAACCTATATTTTGTTTCTATTTGAACTACAGAGTTCGTCCGTGACTACACACATGCGGACGCACTCCGGAGAGAGACCGTACCGCTGCGCATACTGCAAGAAGGCATTCGCAGACAGTTCCACGCTGACCAAACATGTACGGATTCACAGCGGAGATAGGCCGTACGAGTGCCGTACGTGCCTACTTCGGTTCTCGCAATCGGGAAATCTCACGAGACATATGAAGGTTCATCAGCATCTGCGGGAGGACTGTTTTGGAACCAATTGAGGGCGTGCTTTTCAAAACACTAAACCAAAATCTTGCAGGTTTATCTTCAAAACAGATTGTAAATGACAGGAACAGTAACACTGCTGGGATTAAAGTGATAAAAATCTGAAAGGAGCGTGTCCATATCACATTTTTGACCTGTTTCATTTTTTCTATGGGTGTTGAGATTTTGATACCATATCAATTGTCATATTTTTCTCACCATTCTAAAATTTCGCGCTCTCAATCCAAAGATATCGTCAAAGACCCAACGATTATTTGTAAACTAATTTTCCCGTAAATTTCATAAAGCATTGCAGTGATCACACCAATCTTTTTGCTTCCACATCTAAATTGGAGATTGCAAATTTCCTGTCTTCTTCCCATGGATAGTATGTTGATGATGTAATTTATATGATCCACTTTCTGAAGAAAAAAAATCTGGACAACTGCTTTAAGTCTCTGTGACACCAAAGTAAAAAACGTTGAACGGCCAAAGCCTGTCTTTCTGAACATGTTTTATTCAACGAATCATTCTGCAATATGGCCTTATAAACTTATCTTAGTAACTAAATAACTCATATGGTTACAAACTGAATAGTTACGTACACTCCTCACAAAAAAAAGATTAACAATTATAATTTGTTTTCGGCCATGATTTCCCCCCGTGTTTGTTGCAATAATTGAAACGTAATCACTGATCAGATGTGCCTTAAATGGAATTTTTTGGGATTCTCGTTAGTCTCTTTTTCTAGAGCAGATACAAAGTAATTAATAGACTTGAAATATGGTAAAAGTCTTCATAATGTGAGTAAAATATAGAGAAATATCGATAAGTCGAATTAAACATGGTTTTGTGGTAAACAGTTAATTCTACTGTCACGTTTTCAATACAAGCAGCGACTAAGGTAAAGTTCGACTAGAGTCCCTCAAACGAAGGGCAACCCGTCGTTCGAGGGACTCTAGTAGACTACAGACATAGAGTTAGATATAGAAAACTAGAGTGTGCACTGGGTATTCAAGCCTCGTGTGTGGACTGTGCCGATGTGGGCGGCGCCATGTGTGCTTAACGCTATGAGTGCAAAGTGGGCAACACCCCTTTGCCCACCGTGCACCCATAGCGTTAAGCCAAAATGATGGCGTCCATGTCGGCACATCATGTATTGGGAGTGCGCACTCTAGTTTTCTATATCTAACTTTATGACTATAGACTATAATTCCCTCGAACAATGCGCATCGTTGATTTCGTTGTTCGAGGGATTCTACTTGCCCAATCTATTATATTCTGCATGATGTTCTCTACATAATGCATTTCGCCAATCTTTACATTTTTTTTTTATTTATGACAAATTTGAACTACAATGTGTAACATCACCAAATATACAAGGCCACAGTTTGAAAAATATTCAAGACTATACTTGACAAGTAGCGAAAATTTTCCAATAACGCAGTACTGAAATAATAAGTAATACACAAAAGTACGGTATACACTCCGAATTTAAGAGAATGATTTTGCCGAAACTGTAAATTTGACGGATCCGCCAAGCTGGGGCCAATTTCATAAAGCTGTTTAGCAGGGGGGAGGGGGGGGGGGGGGGGGGGGGGGGGGAGCTTTATTCAAATTTTAATTGCTTTGCAAAAATGGGTTATATGTAGCCATCTGAATTACTTTTTCTACAAGGCAGTTTACCAACATTATTCTTTAGTTATGTAACGCTGTCGTTCTTGTTTTTAATATAGTTTTCCAATTAAGTAATATGCCTTTAACTCTGCGGCTGTGCAGAAGATGGCAGACGTCTTTCCGTTATAGCGCCCTCATCGGTAGCATATAGCCCGTGTGCCGCCTATTCCTGTGGAAGCGATGCAGTTTTGACTGCCACACGGATTTGGGTTGCAGGGGTCGTTGGCTAATAAAATAAGAAAATATAAACGAAATAAAACAATAAAGAATACAGAATACAAATATTCAATAGGCAAATAACCAATAACCAAATAACCAATAACCAATAATAAGTAACCAATAACCAATAACCAATACCCAAAACCCAATGATCAATATATAATATATAATCAATATATAACCAATAATAAATAACCAATAACCAACAACCAGTAACCAGTAACCAACAACCAGTATAACCAGTAACCAACAGCCAGTATAACCAAGTAGCAAATATATAATCAATGTATAATCAATCAATAACAATAACAAATGACCAATAAACAATAATAAGTGGTAAACAATAAATAAAGTCAAAAACAAAATAGACTGCCGAAGTGAATACGTCATATTTTGTTAGTTGCCTTGGCAATGGCTCTGAACTAAAAATCACTGAACCGTGTCCCTGTGCTTTTGCAATGGTACTTTTTCCGACGGCCATGATGTTTAGATCCAATTACCATGGCACACGTCACACTTCGGCTGTCTATATGGTATGCTTACCAACGGGAGGAATATCACATGTAGTTCCCGTATAACCATTGACGCAATTACACGCGATGGACGCGCCGCCCGTCACGCAGATCCCACCATTTAAACACGGTTCGTGGTTCGTACCGCAACGACTCTTTTCTGGGGGAAAAGGATTTTAAAATTAACGGCTTATCAAATGTGTTGGTTTTAGAATTACTTATGGGTCAAATTACGGATTCTCTGTCACTGTCCGTATAACCCATCCTCTTGCAACAGTGCCCCTTTAAAGCACTCCCTAACTCCTGCGTACAGTGGCCCTGTTGAAAAAGGCCCCATTTGGCGGTGGGACTAGCGACAGAAATCTTGTCGCCTCTGCTGGACCAATCAGGACGCTTGCAGTGCATTGCAGCATGATTGCAGGCATTCAAATGTAACGCCCGCAGATTGTAAACACCGTGCATGCATGTGATACATGTACTCGGTAATGCTGGCCGTTGTCCGCGTCGGCGATTGGCTGCTATTTAAAGCATACTGGGGAATCCGTTCCATTACATTCGTCAGCATGCATCCCTGTTATTAATTTGAACAACTGCGGAGTAAATAAGGTTCGTCGTTTGAAAGTTTGGTAGGAATGGGACAGTCATAAGGAACGGAACCCAATACAATTTCTGGAAAGTATAGAAATTGTTTCTTTTCGGCATAACATGACCGAATTGATTAAATTACATCAAAATGACTCGGGCGTGAGTTGGCTCAAGACAACAGCCGGCCCGCTCCACAGATTTGCGTGTATTTCCTCAGGGTATTGTCACGTCGCTTCGCATAGTGGAAATTCCCTGAGATCTCAGGATGGTATAACCACGAAGCTCGGGTCTAGTCCTTATAAATAAACAGCGCGAATTACAGTTAGTAATATTAATAATAACGTTAAATTATTATATAATGCCTTTGCATTATTAGCCCAATAATGTCAAATTCTTATATAGCGCATCTCAAATACAGCCTCAATGCGCTTTCTGCATTATTACCCCTGGTCATTGGGCTCAGTAATATCATTCCTTAATCCTTCTCAGCTCCCTGGGGAGCATGCAGTCCCATGCAGCTTATGCACACAGGGACTAATTTTTAAACACATCAGCTTTCACTATATACCCTCACAGGTACCCATTTCCTCCTGGGTGGACTCGGAGAGGCAATTCATGGCAAACCGCCTTGCCCAAGAGCACACGCACTATGGACGAGCCGGGATGGGGTTCGAACCCACTATCTGTGGATTTACTAAAGTCTTTGATTAAATACGCTACACTACTCTGCCATAGTGTCCCATCCCACTAATCCAACGGAACCGTTGGTGCAGAATGTTTTGAAGAACTTTTTTTTTCTGTTCCGCAATTTTATGGAGAAAAATTTAGGTAAAACTTAAGGCTATGCATGGTGGAAATCAACGTGTGTATGGGTTTACGGTAGCACCATGTGAATCTCATTTGTATATGTGTGGTTCTGAAAAGAACTGGTGAGTGAAAAATTTAGGTTACCGAAATAATCTTTTCATACAGTTAGGCCTAGTAGTAGTAGGCCTATGCTTGTGCTATTGAGTTACGAAATTTGCGTCAGTAGCCCATAAAAATACGCAAAATGTCCTTAATTCAATAAGCAAGGAAAATTGTCCACAAAAACACAATTTCACAAAATCAAAATAACTAAAATCACATTAGGCCTATGCTCAAAATCCATAAACGTTATACATACCTGCAATGCTGCACGGTACATGTACTCCCAAAATAGTTAGGCCTACTCCAAGGAGTACGAGAAACGCCACGCCGAAAAATGTCTTCATTTTAACTTTTCGTCAACAGAAGATTTTAGCTTTAAACCCAAAATTCACTCGTCACTTTCCACGGCCAAAGACACCAAACCTCAACTCTATTATTACGAGAAAAAAACACCTCTTGTTTCCAAGTTTGTTGGTTTTTAGACAAAACAAGTTCCCAAATAGCCGCGAAATCTGTTTTAATAGTTTGCTCCACACCAGCGAAATGCATTACAGTGATGTAGGTCTTGCGTTCAGTTGGTTGGACGGAAGTGCATGTGACCCGGCTCATAGACTGTGCACCTGTGGTTGTCATTATAAATTAACCCAGGTCGTAATCCCGGGTGGTGGGAAGTAGATTTGCCTGAATCTGCGTCCAGGAGATGTTTTAAAAAAAACAAATGCTTGTAACGAAATTGGACACTGGACCTGAAACATAATGACGTCACGGTTTGTTTACATGTCGCAAATCTTAGACTGGTTCCCGCTCCACATATTCCACATACAACGAACGAATACGATGACCAGCAGACGTGTTTTGTTTTTTTACACCACAGCGAAGGTTACATCCTAATTTTTCAACCCGAATAGAGTCTACTAGGTTTCCAATGACTGATACTTCTCAAGTGGCAATCTTAGAAATAGCCACAACTCTTACTCTCACTATTAGAGAAAAAGAAGAAACCGAGATATTTCGAAAAATCCCAAACAACACTGAGAACCAGGGACCTTATGATTGTAAATCGAGATCTCTTCTAACCAGACCACGAAGCTGGTTGCAAACCGACCACATTCTAAACCCTAAATTCCTTTAAAATAACCAACCCTGAACCTGAACTCTAACCTATTATATAGTCTCCTCTCAAGACGCTAAAAAGGTACAAAACCCCTCATTTTCCCCTCACAGTGGTGTAAACAAATTACGCGACCGGCGTCGGCCAATTAATCTAACCTTTGACGTAGGCATGTGTAGGCCTACCGTGTAAAGATTTGATAATCAAAGTAATATAGGCTATCAGGAGGGGAACAAATACCAAGACTTCTTAAAACTTGTTTGCCTTGGTAATTTCAACATGCATATATAGCAGAAAAAAAAAGACGAATAAATAGTTTTCTAATGCTTATATATCCAGTGCAAAAATAAAATTTACGAATGAAATGAGAGTACTGTGTGCTAAACCTGGACAAATTTGTTTTACGTCCGTTTACAAGAAAAAGACGTGACTTCGTGGTCACGTGTCGTATAAAATTTGGCAAATGAGGGCGCAAACAGATTAGCCCATCACACTTTTAATTGGTCCACGCAGATTCGTGTTTTTCTTCTTAACTTTAAAGTTTGTATAGAGCCTTTGCACGGCGGCCATGACAGGGGGCAGTCACATTGTCACCATGTGTCATGCATGAGTAGGTGTTTTGTGGTTCTATTGTTACATCATTTAAATAAGAAAACCTGCCCCCTGTCATGGCCGCCGGTGCAGAAGCTCTATATGGGTATAGTTCTCCTTTAAAGCCCCAATACAACATTTGCAAAATACCCTAAATTGTGTGTTAAAGGAGTGTGACCAGATCACTTTTTTTTACCCATAACTCCCCGGGACTTACCTTATGGGTCATGAGATTTTTATATCATAACATCCGTTATATTTTTCTGATTACGAAACTGAAACTCCCGCGCTTCTCGGCCGCATATTTCCGAGGATATCGTCGAAAATCCACCGATTATTTGTAAACTAATTTTCCAGTATCAAATTCAACGTTTATCCACTGAAAGCCGACTCGATAGTTTTGTTCAATTTTTTACTGGAAATCGCGAATGTTTTCGGGATTTTGGGACATGGGAGGTGTGTATGGGAGTTACTTGATAATATTGGTAAGTTACATCGAAAACTATTTTCCAGAAACTCTGGTCATGCTCCTTTAAAGCCACAGTACATCATTTGCAGTGACCCAAAATGTTACTTCATGAGTTGACACAAATCCGACTGAACGTGTTGATAGCAATGGTAACAAACAACACATTATTTCCCCGTGTAAAATAGTACCTTTGTGAGAGAAATTGCCAACTGAGGGTGCTTTTTTAAGTCTGTAGACATTTTGTTTTACCGTTCATTCAACACAAAAACCATGCTTGGATTTTTGACGGCTTTCTTAAGTATTACTGCATCTATGTGGCTGAAATTTCTACAAGGCAGTTTATCAACATTAATCTTTAGTTATGTAATGCTGCTGTTCCTGTTTTTAAACGTTTTCCAATCCTGTGATCCGTTTTAAAGTCTGTGGCTGTGCGAAAGATGGCAGAAATCTTGCGTTAGCGCCCTTCCTCATATGGAGCAGAGCATATGGGCCGCCTGTCGCCAATTCCTGTGGAAACCAGGCATTGCTGACCGTCCGGACACGGATTGGGGTTACAGGGGTCGTTGGTGCTAGTCTCGAGGGCTAATAAAAATGATAAAGAATAGCCGATAATCAACATCCAACAACCATAGGGAAAACCTGAGAGAGTATACCAACTGTGCCTTATAGAGCATTTAATGGAGCATCTGCCCGGCGAGTCCGAGGTCTCGGGTTCGAATCCCGATAAGGCCCTT
Organism: Henricia sp. BOLD:AAB3569; assembly: GCA_037783545.1. Taxonomy (NCBI): domain Eukaryota; kingdom Metazoa; phylum Echinodermata; class Asteroidea; order Spinulosida; family Echinasteridae; genus Henricia; species Henricia sp. BOLD:AAB3569. Next base: position 2,670,790 of record JBBELK010000454.1, on the reverse strand, counting down.
GCGATTTTTAACTCATCCCAAATTTGGTTGTTTCATTTCAATGGTGATCAGGCACCATACCAGATGTTGTGTTCGTTACTTTGCCCAGTTAGTTGGCTACCATGCAACACCGAGAGAAAAATTGGGCTCATAGGGAAAACCTGAGCGAGTATACTGTGCCTTATTCTTGGGTTTCACATGGCTTGACAACCGCAGGTTGTTTCATTTCAACGGTGATCAGGCACGCATCTGTGTACACAGGGGTTTATGGGGTACATGCATTGTTGTCCTATTTTCCCTTTTCTTTAGAATTCCTCTGTGGGGTACCACTGTTCCTTTTGAATTTCTTTATGGGGTACCATTGTTCCATTGTGTTTGGTACCCCACAAGTGTGTCCGTAATAGACCACCATACCATGCCGATGTTGCGTTCAAACAACAACCGACAAGTGATAAATCATAAGTCATAAGTCAAAAATGCCAAAAACAAAATACTATAGGTGATGGTGTGCTTACGAGGAGGAATGCCACATGTATCTCCAGTAAAACCACCGACGCAATTACACTCAGTTGAGGTGGTGTGCGAAATGCAGATGCCGCCATTTTGACACGGATTGTTCGCAACGCAACGATTCTTATCTGTAAAAAAACAAAAATGGATTTTAAAGAAAAATCGTTTCATTGTCGAAGTTTTTGGATTTAGAATAGGTCAAAACACGGGTTTTCTGTCACTGTCCGTAAAATCACGAAGCTTAGTCCTTTAAAATAAACCGTGCGAAATCCGTATAAATATATTAAACAAATTTTACAATTCTTACGCGGAAACGTATAGGCCCAACACTATGAGCAGCCAACAATTGAAAATGGGCTCATAGTGTAATGTGGAGCAAATTTGAAGAACTTTTTAAAAAGTTAATTTAATCGAAATGGTGCGTTTATAAATTATGTTTGTGTTATAACAGATACAAAAACTGCGTCACTAATAATAGGAAATCGTTTTTCAATAAACCTGAAAAATTATTAAAACACTGTCCGCAAAACTCGGTAAAATCAAAGACTAATATAAAATAACTCAAATTCTACATATACGTACCTGCAATGCCGCATGGTACTCCCAGAATAGTTACTCCCAGTACGAGAAACGCCACGCCGAAAAATGTCTTCATTTTGACTTTTCGTATCTACAGTAGATCGTTTCGTTTCCAACCTGAAGTTAACTCGTTTTCGTCTTGTTTTTATTATACGGCCAAAGGCACTGAAACGTAACTCTTTTCCAACGAAACAAACCTCACGTTTTACTATTTGTGACCCGCTCTGGAAAAAGGTAGCATAAGTCGTGCAGGCTAGGTCTAGTTATTGCGACCATAAGAAGAAATCTACGGCAGATCCACGCTCATTAAAATACAAAAATACAATGGAAATTCTAGGCGAAACAAGGACATTCCAGGCTGTATCCGGGCACCGCTAGGAATTTCCATTGTGTTTTGGTGTTTTAATGAGTGTGGATCTGCCACAGATTTCTTCTTACGATCGCAAAATCTCGACCTAGCCTGCGCGACTTTGTCTACCTTTTTGCAGAGCGAGTCACATTTGTGAATGTTTCTACGAAACATTCTCATAAATAGCCGTGGAAACCCTTTTTTTATAGTTTGCTCGACACGCACGCGAAATGCATTACAATTATTCACGAGTTTGTTTTGCGTATAGTGTAACCCAGATTATAGAATGTTCACCTGTTCATGTCATTATCAGTTAACCTATAGGTCGCCATCTCGGGTGGTGGGAACTAGACTTGCATGAATCTGCGTCCGAAGCTGTAAACAAAACGCTTGACACGAAATGGTATACTGAGGAAAAATACTAAAATGTGACGGGTAACTGGGTCTGAACATTGGCGGTTAATCTGAAACGTTCAATGCTCACGCGCAGGGAAACAGTGCAATGGTTTTTGTGTAGACCCAGTAACCTTGGCAACCCACAAAGGGTGACGTTTTCACTTTAGTGCTCTATTGTAGTGGTTGGAATGGTCCATGAAGAATGGTACAAAAATATCTTAGTATTTTTTTAACATCGTGCGAAAATTTCGTTTTGTAGACTGACACGAGTCTAAAGACAAATTCCAAGGCCTTTCAGGAAATAGGTTTCTAGATCACGTCTGATTGGTCAATGGTTTTCAGTTATTGGTTTCCCGTGGGATGTAGGACCATGGGGAAGGATATCGGGTTTTTAGTCGAGTCCATCACAAGTCTTTCACAAGTTAAAGGGCTCCTTATTTAGGATTTTTATCAATGAAATCTATACTTTAAAACCACTCTACTCAGTTAAAGTCATAAAAATCCTATTTGGAGCTTGCTTTGGGGGTTAAAACAAAGGTTTTTAGCTTTTGTGCTAATGCGAATATGCATATTCATGACCAAGGTCACGATGTCACAAGAGGCAAAGACAGGAAAATCACATTCAACTGTGCACAAAAGATTCCACTTTTTTTCTAAATTTTCCTGAAACTTTTGTAATCCATGGCTGTTTGAGTTTGTTTTACATGTTGCCTGCTGTAAGCCATGACAAAACTGGGGGTAGAAACTGCAGCAATTTGCCACAAGTCCAACTTGGAGTCTTATGTTTTTTCTTAACTTTTCCCTTCCGTCTTCCTTATGTGATGCACTCAAAACAGCGCCCTCTGTCTGTGATTTATTGCAATGAAATCTTCAAAGTTGAAAAAGGCCACCTTTTATTGATTTTACAACTCAATTTTACACGCTCAATTATGAAGCAAAGCTTAGGCACAAAGTTGTTTAGCATGTCACAGGCCCTTTAAGAGCCGATAAATGCACAAGTCTGTCACAAGTAGGCCTACAGTAACAAGAAGCAAAGGATAAACACGCACAAAAGAATGCCTTTGTTGGAGTCATTTAAATAGCTTGTGACTTAAAGTATTAAGACCCAGGGACTTGTGAAGGCTTGTGAGGACTTGTAATGGACTCTACTACATTTTGCTAGCTATATAGAACACCAGCTCTGCTATGCTTTATTTGAAGCACGGAGCTATAAAGCTCATGTTTAAAGTAACCGGCTCTTTTAAAGGAGCTTTAAAAAATAATTTTGCTCTAACCTAACAATTATAAAACGCCTCCCCAAGATACTATGGGATGAAAACGAGGATTTTGCAATCTCCAATTTGGATGTGGAAGCAGAAAGGTTGGTGTACGCACTGTACTGCTTTATGGAACAGATACATTAGTTTAAAAAAATACATTTTACAATATCCTTGTAAGTATACTGACTGAGAACGCGAAATTTCAGAACGGTAATGAGAAAATTATAACATATGACATCAAAAATTCAACACCCATGGGGAAAATTGGTGGCTTAAATATGCTATCTGGCATTTCGTTAGACCTGATTTGAAGTTAGGTTTCCGTTATTTATTTCGAGTAAAATACGCTCATTATGTAAACAAATCTACGGCGCTCTATGAGTGCCATCCTACTTGTTTAGATAACGAGATAAATTTATCTCGTTAAGTCGACTTATAACGTAGATTAAGTCGACTTTGCAAGATAACCTGTGTTGCGAAGTCGACTTCCTAGATGTAATAAGTCGACTTAGCGAGATAATTTATGTTGCCAAGTCGACTTCCTCCATTTAATAAGTCGACTTGGCGAGATAATTTATGTTGCCAAGTCGACTTGGCGAGATAATTTATGTTGCCAAGTCGACTTGGCGAGATAATTTATGTTGCCAAGTCGACTTGGCGAGATAATTTATGTTGCCAAGTCGACTTGGCGAGATAATTTATGTTGCCAAGTCGACATCCTTTATTTAATAAGTCGACTTAGCGAGATAATTTATGTTGCCAAGTCGACTTCCTTAATTTAATAAGTCGACTTAGCGAGATAATTTATGTTGCCAAGTCGACTTCCTTAATTTAATAAGTCGACTTGGCGAGATAATTTATGTTGCCAAGTCGACTTGGCGAGATAATTTATGTTGCCAAGTCGACATCCTTTATTTAATAAGTCGACTTAGCGAGATAATTTATGTTGCCAAGTCGACTTCCTTAATTTAATAAGTCGACTTGGCGAGATAATTTATGTCGCCAAGTCGACTTCCTCCATTTAATAAGTCGACTTAGCGAGATAATTTATGTTGCCAAGTCGACTTCCTCCATTTAATAAGTCGACTTAGCGAGATAATTGATGTTGCCAAGTCGACTTCCTCCATTTAATAAGTCGACTTGGCGAGATAATTTATGTTGCCAAGTCGACTTCCTCCATTTAATAAGTCGACTTGGCGAGATAATTTATGTTGCCAAGTCGACTTCCTCCATTTAATAAGTCGACTTGGCGAGATAATTTATGTTGCCAAGTCGACTTCCTCCATTTAATAAGTCGACTTGGCGAGATAATTTATGTTGCCAAGTCGACTTCTTCCATTTAATAAGTCGACTTAGCGAGATAATTTATGTTGCCAAGTCGACTTCCTCCATTTAATAAGTCGACTTAGCGAGATAATTTATGTTGCCAAGTCGACTTCCTCCATTTAATAAGTCGACTTAGCGAGATAATTTATGTTGCCAAGTCGACTTCCTCCATTTAATAAGTCGACTTGGCGAGATAATTTATGATGCCAAGTCGACTTCCTCCATTTAATAAGTCGACTTAGCGAGATAATTTATGTTGCCAAGTCGACTTCCTCCATTTAATAAGTCGACTTAGCGAGATAATTTATGTTGCCAAGTCGACTTCCTCCATTTAATAAGTCGACTTGGCGAGATAATTTATGTTGCCAAGTCGACTTCCTCCATTTAATAAGTCGACTTGGCGAGATAATTTATGTTGCCAAGTCGACTTCCTCCATTTAATAAGTCGACTTGGCGAGATAATTTATGTTGCCAAGTCGACTTCCTCCATTTAATAAGTCGACTTGGCGAGATAATTTATGTTGCCAAGTCGACTTCCTCCATTTAATAAGTCGACTTAGCGAGATAATTTATGTTGCCAAGTCGACTTCCTTAATTTAATAAGTCGACTTAGCGAGATAATTTATGTTGCCAAGTCGACTTCCTTAATTTAATAAGTCGACTTAGCGAGATAATTTATGTTGCCAAGTCGACTTCCTCCATTTAATAAGTCGACTTGGCGAGATAATTTATGTTGCCAAGTCGACTTCCTCCATTTAATAAGTCGACTTGGCGAGATAATTTATGTTGCCAAATCGACTTCCTTAATTTAATAAGTCGACTTAGCGAGATAATTTATGTTGCCAAGTCGACTTCCTTAATTTAATAAGTCGACTTAGCGAGATAATTTATGTTGCCAAGTCGACTTCCTCCATTTAATAAGTCGACTTGGCGAGATAATTTATGTTGCCAAGTCGACTTCCTCCATTTAATAAGTCGACTTGGCGAGATAATTTATGTTGCCAAGTCGACTTCCTTAATTTAATAAGTCGACTTGGCGAGATAATTTATGTTGCCAAGTCGACTTCCTCCATTTAATAAGTCGACTTAGCGAGATAATTTATGTTGCCAAGTCGACTTCCTTAATTTAATAAGTCGACTTAGCGAGATAATTTATGTTGCCAAGTCGACTTCCTTAATTTAATAAGTCGACTTAGCGAGATAATTTATGTTGCCAAGTCGACTTCCTCCATTTAATAAGTCGACTTGGCGAGATAATTTATGTTGCCAAGTCGACTTCCTCCATTTAATAAGTCGACTTAGCGAGATAATTTATGTTGCCAAGTCGACTTCCTTAATTTAATAAGTCGACTTGGCGAGATAATTTATGTCGCCAAGTCGACTTCCTCCATTTAATAAGTCGACTTGGCGAGATAATTTATGTTGCCAAGTCGACTTCCTTAATTTAATAAGTCGACTTGGCGAGATAATTTATGATGCCAAGTCGACTTCCTTAATTTAATAGGTCGACTTGGCGAGATAATAATTATATGTACATGTACTTTAAAAACTTGACAAGAAGTTATATCGGTAAGCCGACTTATTGCAAACAGGACGTCGACATGTTAACAAAAATCTCAAAAATCTCACCAAGTCGACTTGGCAACATAAATTATCTCGGTATCTAAACAAGTGGAATGGTACAAATCAAAATCCTGAAATCTTTTTAGTTTTAAATGTGTATTTTTTTTTAGGAAAATACCAACTGCATGGCTAAACGCCTTGGGACAGTTGTCATGTGGTGTCCACTTTATTCCTTCATGCTGTGGACAGGAACCAGTCTAAGCTCACTGTTAAAAAACTGCCGGGATTTCTTTTTTAAATTCTTTGCAGGTCTTTAAGCAGAACTGTACCCTAAATTAATATTAAGGCGAAAAGCAATACCTTTTTGCAGAAAAGTTTACAATTTCACAGTATATAAAGTCCCACTGAGAAGAATTCTGATGTTTATTTGTTTGTATCTTTCTACTGTCTGATTTTATTATTTGATTTTTTTTTTCTTTTTAAAATAACATGATAAAACAAAATTTGGGGTTATTAATTTCAACCCCTAATTTCGCCCGTCTTGACTTTGTCAAAATTAATACCAGCAGACAAAATAATTGAGCGATCTCCTCGCACGCTCAACGTTGAGGGCGCCAGACGACGTCCAGTGTCGAGTTAAAATTACAGGCAGATGTACCCAACTTGAAGGTTTGTGCATGTCTGTCCTGTCGGGCAAGTTACGCCGTCACAAGGCATCGAATTCGAGGCAGCTGCAAGACAAATATACGAAAAATACCCAGTTTACGCCATAATTACTTTTTGGGGAAACAAATATCAATTTATTTTTGAAGGCAAATGTGATTGGCCAAAAGTTAAGACCAGGTCAAGCGCCACAAATACAGACTCTTGAGAGTAATTTCTACATTCATTGTATGAATCTTCTCACCAAACGATAATACTTTGCAACACTCGCAAGATTTGCTCCAACGACAGGCCGTTCACAGCCGTCAGGTTTAAGTTCAAAACATAAATGAATGGTAGACAAAACACGTCAACCTTGTAAGCCAGCAGCAAAGCTGACGTTTTAACTCGTCAACAGCCCCTGTGTTTACACGTCCTCCTGAGTCAATTGAGGCCCTCATGCGAACGAAACTAAGCCTCTGTCTACCATGGTCTTGGGACTCCGCTGTGCGTGCATTGATATGATATATACATTGGATGAAGTATGCAATAGACTACTAAAGTGAAAACGTCACCCTTTGTGTGTTGCCATGGTTTCTGGGTCTAAACTAAAACCAGTGAACTGTTTCCCTGCGCTTTGGCAATGGACGTTTCAGATTACCAGCGAAGGTTTAGACCTAATTACCATGGCAACTGACGTCACACTTTAGTAGTCTATAACAGTTGGCTATACGAGAATTGAAGCCACGCGCCGGCCGCCATTGTACCCCACGAACAATACTTGGGCTAGACTGCTCCTTGGTCCATGCGATCGCTTGCACGGCACTACACATGTAGACCATGACGAGACTAGTGAAGACAGTATGACCAGTCTAGGCAATGCATTGTATTCGGTGGGGTACAATGGTGGACGGTGGCTTCAATTTTAGACGTCGTTGCTTCATCCAGTGTATATATATATCGATGGCTGTGCGTGCAGTATAACCACGGAACCAGCCTAAATAGGACAGCAGCTTTGCACAATTTCTTGAAAACTGGGTAAAAATTGTTCATTGTTTTCTTGGAATGTACATGTGTATTGAGCCGAATTATACACAGGTTGGTTTTTAATCATACACGTCCTCAATCACACATGATCTCCATGTTTAACAAACATGTAATCCGACTTACTGTTACAGGTAGTTCCCGACCACCCCATTGCGCATGTGCAGAGGAAGCCCCCATTATGCACCTGGCAGTAACTGTTATTTTCACATGGGTTCGGTGAACAGGGATCTAAAAACGAAAAAGACGGACAAATATTTTCGATTTGCCAAGATTGCTGTCGTGGTGGATGTTGTTGTTAATTTCACGGCATCTTTCGACAACTAAAGCCCTAACTATACGGTATTATACCTTTAACCTCACTTTATTATAATATTGAGATGATGAAGAAGATGCAGTTCTTAGAAGTAGGAGGAAACCCCCCGGGAAATCTCCTAGGGGAAACCCACGCGGTCAAGTAGGAATCGAACCCGGGACGCCAAAGGCGAGAGGCGGGGGAAAGAACCACTATACACCAACCCGACCACTCCATTTGCCAAGATTTTCACAACAGAACGTATATTATACATGTTGCCATTTTGCCAACATTGGTCAGAAGTTGATTTTATTTTTTTAGCTATTTAGAGGTAAAGGCCGTTCTAAATTTGAAACATTTTCAGGGTTTTACAAAAAATAGGAAGGGCATTCGATCGAGGGAGGCGTAGGACTACATGCGCTGTACAATATTGAGATTTCATGGTACTGACACAAAAGTAGTATTTCGGGCATTGGGTCTTGAAAAACACTATAGGCCTACACCCCTGTAGAAATGTGAAAATGTCGACAACTTTGGACGGCCCTTATAACGGGAAAATTTCTTACTCGAAACCACAGCTTGACTGTTGCTGGTCGAAGTTGAACAATCATCACCAAGCCAGCCCGATTCACAAACGCAGTAGGGCGTGCCGGACGATTCGTCACAATACTGATGTGTGGCAGAGCACTGGCCCTGGGACGTCCTGCACCTGCAAGAGTTGCACTGACCTAGTCGGTTTTATATATCAATAGAAAGAAACGCATATCAGAATATATTTATTTTTAGTGGTCAGTAGTGTGTATGAATACCTCTTGTGGCAAGGCTGACTGTGCCGGTGTCCGTAAGAGCCGCCGAGGCAGGGTGCGCCACTCTACCTGAAATGCCTCTCTGAGCTCCTGCACGGTTTGGGAGACGCGTGGCTCCAAAGGTCAGCTCATCCCGCGCAGGTTAAAAAACAAACAAATGAAAATCATACTCTGACCGAACGATCGAGGCTGGGAGATGCACCCCAATTTATCGGTCAGCAATGGTATGAGCACCTCTTGTGGCAAGGCTGACTTTACCGGTATCCGTATAAGCCCCTGAGGCAGGGTGTGCCACTCTGCCTGAAGTGCCTCCCTGAGCAGTTCTAGGGCTGTTTGGGAGACGCGCGGCTCCAGGTGTCAGGTCATCACACGCAGGCTCGATTATGTTGAAACCCAACAGAATGGGTTTTCTGAGAGTTCTTAACTTGTCATGTGACTTGTGATTCGACTTGCGACTTGGCTTAAAGCCCCAATACAACATTTGCAGTTACCTAAAATGTTACCGTTATGCCTTTTGTCTAGACTGGTTCCCGCTCCACATATTCCACATACAACGACTGTAGTGTTTAAAATAGCACTAAGCATTACGTCATGCATTTATTTTTAGAAGCGCATAACCGTTAATTTTCAAAGCGCGCTGCGCTTGTTCTCTCAAACAATCGTGGACGTTTTAGGGAGGTCTAACAAAGAGAACAATATCGTCCGCGATTGGCAAGCGAACGTCCGCGATTCGCTCCTGTACAAAACCAACGAGAGTAAAGAAAAATAGACTATGTCCAAACAAAAGAGGAACAAAGGGACGTCCGCGATTGTATGTGGATTCGCACCTACATGCGCGCTACGGCACGAGTGTATACCAATTTGAAAGGGGTTATTCCATATTTGACCAATACAAATTCAATATATTAACCTTAAAATATTACACATGCCCATTTTAATGTAGCATCAAAAAGCAAATTCAAACCTTGTCTGCATCACACAGTGAGCTCCATATTGTAGTTTTAATCTGCTGTTGCAATCCCGTAACTATAACCAGTCACTATCACGTTACGGTTACCGTAACTATTAGTCCAGTGGCATGTGGTAAGAAATTAGGACCCGTTGGCATCGGATGATTAGAAAATGCCACATAGCTAGATATCTTAATTACACCCCAATGAACAAGAAAAACAATGTCGGCAAAATCTGAGGGGTTGCAGACGGCCGCCATCTTGGATTTTAAAATGGCCGCCATTTTGGAACTATTTTCTGCTAGAAATTCATTTCCAAAGGTCATTGAAAAAATATTTTCTAGTATTGGCACAGGAACTTGAGTTTGACGCACTAGACCGCTCGGCCATAACACTAAAAGCAACCAACTTATGACCAACACAGTGTATAGTAAAAACCTAGTGACAATCGGGGAACATATTAACAAACAAAACCAAAAAGAGCAAAATAATTAATTACATGGATAAATACATTATACAGACGAGCCAATAAACTAAACAAGGGACCTATATATGCACTAATGAATATTCATGAAGTACTACTGTACTGGTTTGTAATAAAACTGCTAATCCCTAGCTAGCTTGGCACACCATATGGGTGCCCCCAAGTAAATAGGCAGAGATCTGTGCGCCGAGCTCATGAATATTTTGTATGCCCTTCAAATTCTTCTTTATTATGGAGAGTTGCGAGCTGAATGAGTGTGGTATTGTGTAGAATATGACTATCGTCGCGATGTGGGGTATTTTTTCTTCCAACTATAAACATTTTAGACACTGTAGCTCCTAAAAGTGGCCCTATTTTGTCCAGTAGCGTATGTGCCTTTGTTCCAAAATGGATGCTGGTCTGATTAGCAAGTTTCACTGTTGCAGGGGTAGTTTTGTTTCAAGTGGAAATTAGGAAATAAAAGTGACGAATTACCCCCATAAAATTGAACATAATTGAAAAGATGAGACATCAGTAAGTATTCTGGTTGTTGTCCCGAGAAGCTGAGAGAGTTGTGAGTATTTTTAAATGATTTTTGAAAATTAGGCATTAGCATTGGTTCATATGGGAACCCTATTTACTGGTGTGCAACCATATGTGGCCTTCAATGGGTCTCTAGGACAGAACAAAGAAATATTCTGAATCGCATGGTTTTACACTAATGAATATTCATGAAGTACTGGTATGTAATAAAACTGCTAATCCCCAGCTAGACACACCATATGTGGCCTTCAATGAGTCTAGGACAGAACAAAGAAAAATTATGAATCACAGTTTTACCAAACCTCCATGGTTTTAAAAGCTAAAAGTACAAAAAAAGGGAAATTATATCAAGAAATGTACAGCAAAGACAAGTCAAAAACTATACAAAAGTCACCTAGTTAAGGCGAACTTAATTTCAAAGGGGGTTTTGCAACTGAAAAGTGAGGTACAATTAATTGTTTAATAGAAATAATAAATTCACTCTCAAATTATCGGGTTGTTCTAAAACCCCCTCGACCCCCACGACCCCCTCGACCCCCACGACCCCCTCGACTTGCCTTCACGTGCGACTTTTTCACGTGCCCGAACCTGTGTTCACAGCCCGATTACGAATGCGGGCCATAGCCATGCGCCAGCGCCAGCCCGGCCTAGTTCGAATGAGCCGCGTCGCCGTGTGCGAACGCGACGTCATAGTGTTGCTTCCAATACGTTCTTAAAAATGACTAAATTTCCTACCTTCTAAAACCCGATCTTACACTAGTTAAGCTCATTATCTCCCCTATCGAAATATAGCGTTATTTTTTGTCGGGGCTTGATCGCGACACAAGCCGTGCAAAGAAAATTCAGGATTTGACCTCATTAACGCGTGCGCTGCGGACTGACTGATAAGCTGTACCGCTTTCGGGGCCATCCATAAACTACGTACGCACGGAGGGGGAGAGGGAGGGTTGGAGCCAATGCCTACACCCAACGTTAAAGTATGTGGGTGACGTCACGAAATTTGCGTACGGGGGAGCGTAGTCTAAAAAGTCGGCATTCCGTGCTTACGTACTTTATGGATGGCCCCTTCGGTGATACACACATTAAAAACGTATTGGAAGCAATGACACGGCGACGCGCGGCTCATTCGAACTAGGCCGCGCTGGCCCGCATTCGTAATCGGGCTGTGAACACAGGTTCGGGCACGTGAAAAAATCGCACGTGAAGGCAAGTCGAGGGGGTCGAGGGGGTCGTGGGTCGTGGGTCGAGGGGGTCGTGGGGGTCGAGGGGGTTTTAGAACAACCCAAATTATCCTTATTTAAAAATCAAAATTTGTCTTTAAGTTAAACAAAATAAAAATCAGCGTCTAATATAATTTCTTAAGATTTCAAATATATGGGAAAGAACCTTTATAGAGGTATTAACTAATTCTTTATAATAAAAAAAGTAAAATGCAAAAAAGAAACTCTTTTAAAGAAACCACTACTATAGTATTAATTAAAGTTGAAAATAACAAGACAACTCACCAGGGATGTGCAGACATTTATAGAAAAAACTTCAAGAACAGCATAAAAAGCACACAAAGTTGGAGAAATAAAACGAAACGGGTCTTGTCTCCACCATGGAGGAAGAAAGTTTCTTCCTCCATGTCTCCATGCTGGTCTGCACACTGACCACGTGCCTGTGGTCACAGGGCCAGACACCTCTTACAACAATAAACTATTAAGAGGGGATGCACTACAAAAGACACGGGTCCTACACAATCTAACGGGGCTTACACAAGGGAAACTGAAGGGACGTTATAAATGCATTACAGGGAATGAACACGTACCTCTGAGAAAAACATGGGAAATTTTGACATAATTGAAATGAAAGTTGTTATTCACCCTTCTACATACATTCACATCTGTGGAGCATGCTGCTGCCAGTATACATGTTTGTCCGCAATATTGAAACAGGAGGAATTCCTCCTTTTTCCAAAGGTTCCCGAAGTTACCCGAATGCACGTCCGGACGTTATCGTTAACCGTCGGGTACGATTCGTCAGTGTTTTGCTGCGTGTTTATTTACGATGATGCAGACAAGGTTTGAATTTCATTGTTGATGCTATAGTGGGCATGTGTAATATTTTAAGGTTAATATATTAAATTTGTATTGGCCAAATATGGAATAACCCTTTTCAAATTGTTATACACTCGTGCCGCGCTTTGTGCGTGACGTAATGTTTAGTGCTATTTTAAACACCACAGTAGCCGGTCCTCATATTCAGTCGTTGTATGTGGAATATGTGGAGCGGGAACCAGTCTAAGTTCCCACAGGACAATCCGACCAATCACATCGCCTGCGGCGTTGTGGACTCGTTCATTATCAATGTAGGTACGGCACTTACATTTACTTCGCAAATACCCCATTGAGCGCCATGTAAATTGTTTATTACAGTCAAGTTTTATACGGAACGAATATAATTTCCATTTAATTTGATTTATTTGCTGTTTAATTTACCCAGTGAATTCAAAAGCGGAAGCCTACTTCCCTTGTTTGTAGGAGCTCACGACGTAATTTGCATAGGCTGACCTGCATGTGACTAGCTGATTTCTCCTACCGAATTCGGTAGCGATTATAAAGAAAAACATAAGAATTGCCTCGCAGTTCGAAAAAAGGCCATGCAAGTGAATGAGACACTCGGCGTGTGTAAACTCTACTCAAGTCACCAAATCGCCCAAATTTACGAGGCCTTGTCAAAAGGCTCTGATACAGTTGTAACAAACCCCACATGCCTTTTTCCCGTGTGAATGGTACCTTTGTGGGAGAAATTGCCAACTGCAGACATTTACTTTTACCATTCAGATAATTTTGTTTACCATCCATTCAATACAAAAACCATCCATGGGATTTTCAGGTTTTCTTAAAAATAGTATACATGATTGGTAAACTGTTACAAAAAGTTGTATCCCCCTGTGTGATTGAAGATATGCATGATTTAAAACCAACCTGAGTAAAAAAACCAGCTCAGTACTTCGTCTAACTTGATTGGGGCGAAATGGCACTTGGGCGAAATGGTTTTGGGGCGAATTTAATTTTCGTATCATGAGACGAAAAATAATTGTTTTACTCATTTCTCAAAGACTATAGCATTTCAGACAAAACCATTTCAGGGGAAGTTTTCTACGGTCATCATGTTTATATTGTGTATAGTTAGGCGTAAATCTGTGAACATTTCTGTGAACATTTTCGAGATATACCAATCATGTATACTGCATCTACGGGGCTGACATTTTTACAAAGCAGTCTATCAACATTATTCTTTAGTTATGTAATGCTGTTGTTCCCGTTTTTTAAAAGTTTCCCAATAATGTAATCTGTTTTTAACCGTCTCACCTTTAACCCCGACAGCAGCGATCGCTACGATCACGATGGCCAGAACAGCTTTCATGTTTCGGTTAAGTTGATCAAACACTGAAGAAGAAAAAACAAAAAGAAAAACTTCGCTCCAAGAAAAACCAAATGAATTAAACTGAATGTAGGAAATAATTAACTAGACGTAGGGCCTATTAAAGATATTAACATAGGCCTATTAATTTTCGAAATCATCGATTAGTATTGTTTTTAAGAAAACCATTTATAAGAGAACTAAGTCTTACCCCGACTTTAAATGAGGACATATTTTGTTTGCAACTCTGCAAAAATGTTAGCTACAATTTAGCTACTCTGGGAACATACTAAATGAATTGAAATGAATATATGTCTGTTTTCAATACTGGAGAGACTTTTTCACCAGGATCATAACTCTGTGCAATGCCAGTTAGGCATATCTTCTCTCAAAACAAATGAAATATCCTAAGACAGATCTAAGAAGATAACTTAAGCAACAAATAGTGCGACAACATACCTTTCTTAAAACCCTGTGTACAAATTTCCTATTTAACGTATGTAACATAGGACACATACTTTGTGACATTTTTTGGTGTCCTTGTTACATACGGTATATTGGAAATTTGCACACAGGGCTTTCAGGCAGGTATGTTGTGTCACTATTCGTTGCAGTTCTTTAGCTGAAGTTATCTCCTTATAGATCAATTTTAAGATATTTCTTTTGTTTTGAGAGAAGATGAATGACATTGTACAGAGATATAATACTGGAGGAAAAGGTCTCTCTAATATTGAAAACACATATCGGAAACAAACTATTAAAGGAGAGTGACCAGATAACATTTATGAACCCCTAATTGTTTTCCTATGGGTGTTGATAATTTGATAACACATCATGTGTCATAATTTTCTCATTACCATTCTGAAATTTCGTGCCCATTCAATCCATACGTTTCACAGCGAAATCAATTTTCTGGGGAAAAAAAATCTGTACAACTCCTTTATTTGGACTTTCGTAGGTGTTACTATAGCTTCTGCACCGGCGGCCATGACAGGGGACTCTATATGTGACGGGCTCTACGAAAATGAGTCACAGGTCGCGCTGGCTAGTATTCTTTTTGCGACCATAAAAAGAAATCCGCGGCAAATCCACGCTCAATAAAATACCAAAACACAATGGAAATTCCTGGCGGTGCCCAGATACCGCCTGGAATGTCTGTGTTCCCCCTGAAATGTCTGAGTTACGCCTGGAATTTCTTTTGTGTTTAGGTATTTTAATGAGCGTAGAAATGCCACAGATTTCTTTTTATGGTCGCAAAAAGAATACTAGCCAGCGCGACTTGTGACTCATTTTCGTATAGAGCCCGTCACATATAGGCCTATTAGTATTACTAAACAGGGTTGTAGTCGAGTCCACCACAAGTCCATTACAAGTCAAGAGCCGATAAAATCACAAGTCTGTGACAAGTACCGTACAAGTTCGTCACAAGTTTAGTAACAAGAAGCAAAGGATGAACACGCACAAAATAATGCCTTTGTTGGAGTTCATTTGAATAGCTTGTGACTTGAATTATAAGACCCATGGACTTGTGAAGTCTTGCGAGGACTTGTAATGGACTCGACTACTACCCTGTTACTAAAACACCGATTAGTATTAATTTTAGAGAACAATAAGGTAACTATCAAGAACATTATTTTGTTAGCAATGCATGAAAATCTTACCCGACTTCAGAAAACGAAGACAGATATTTTTGCAGCTTATGTCAGCTTCTCGAAAAACTATTGTGTACGTGACTGAGGAAAATCGCGGCCTTTTTATCGGCCGGGCCGCGATATTTGTTTCTGATGCACCAATCAGAAACCTCGATGAAGCCCCATAGGGAATGTGGTACGGAAAGAAATATCGCGGCCGGGCCAGGGTAGGCCGATTATGTCCGGATTACGCTACGTCATCGCGTCCGTCATATACCATGGAGGAAGAAAACACATGGTCATACCATGGTCAAACTAGGCCAACTGCTGAGGTTTTAACTTTCGTCGTCCTCGAAAAATAACGGTCAGGGTTGAAAACTAACAAGATTGTTTCAAAGATATCACGTCTTCCAACAAGTTTTCTTGTCACGGCAAATTGGTCCAACACATGGTATTCCGGCAAGTTTGAGTGCAAGGACCTTTTGTGCGTTGCCAAGGTTACTGTTGGGTCTACACTTGCTTTGGCAACGGATGTTTCAGATTACCAGCGAATGTCCGGTAAAATGCGTCCTGATTCCCACAGCAAGTGAACCTTCTTAAGAGCGGCGTCTTAGCGCTTTGTGAAATCGGCCATCTTATATCTTGTATACTAATCTTATACTAATTTGAGTAAGCCCTTTTTCGTTTGTTATAGATAAACTCCCAGGCGCCTGAAAGAAACTGGCTGAAAATATTCGTATACGTGGATATTTCGGGCTGGTCTAGAACCTTAAGGGTCGGAATTTCCCCGTGAAAAAGATCGCAGAATAACTAAATTCTTAAAAAACCAAAACACATTGTTTCAGTGAACCATGACACATGCATGCCTGCACCGTGTGTGTGCATTGTACACATAGTCTTTTGCAACCAGCGAGAGCTCATCCAGGTGTATACCTCGCGAAAGGGCCGCCGAAAAATAATCATCTTTGACAGAAATATATTCATTTGGTAACATGCTTGTTACCATTAATTGCTATCAACACTTTGAGTAACATTTCCATTGTCAACTCGTGAAGTAACATTTTGGGTCATTGCAAAATTATTATTGGCCTTTAAATTTGCGAGTATAGACTGGTCCTTGATTTTGTCCTTGTGCTTGAAAACGAAACTTCCTCTTAAGTTAAATTTGGAAGTAAACGATCTCCCAAAACAACGGAAGTACGCAAATCCACAGATCACAACGACCACTGATATATTCTCCAATAAATATACCTGGGCCACAGTGACGTCACGATTTGTTGCACATGCGCATGTCTTTGGGAGCTTGTAACAAGGAAAATCCTGGGCCTCAATTTCTTGTTCTTAGTTATTTTTATTCCTGATAATACCAGGTTCCTGTTATAGCAAGGTAATCCGTCTCAAAGGCCTATTAACGAAGTTCAATTGTCCGTCTTTATTTCATGACAATGTGTCTTGCCTAAGGGCACATACACCGTAAGTTGAGCTCAGAAGTAGCATACGCCACACCTATATCAACAAAGTTCATTGGTTCGACGTACTTTACAAACTGGACACGTACTCCAACCGTGTGAAGGACAAACTAAGGAAAACGTTGACGTGACGTCAGTGCTATATCACACTGGGCTAGCGTGCAGTTTAATTTGTTTAAACGGTCACTTGCTGAGTCAAATCACCAGTGTCAAAGATCTTTTTACTATATACAGAACAATTTAAGGGACTGTTTCTTTTATTTTAATAAACACTCAAACTCACAAATTCACCTTGTGTGTGCGTGCGAGCACACAGGAGCATAATGTATTTTCAATGACTCGAACGAAAGCATTTTATTGGTGGAATAAAGCACGTGGATGTACTACAAATACTCCCACGCGGACGCGCACCGCTGACCAATGATATGCGTTTATTTTAATTCTTAAGTATCAATATGAGCAAGGAGTATATAACACTTTTTTGCGCCCATTTTTCCGTTGGTTTAGGGACATTGCTTCTGATTGGTCTAGCCCCCATGCTTTCGTTGCATACTTATTATTGTGTCGATAACTTTACCTTAAAGGCAGTAGGCCTATACATGATTGGTAAACTGTTAAAAATTGCGTGATTTCCACTGGTAACTGAAAGCCTATGTCAACTGCCTTGTAGAAATTTTTGCCACATAGATGCAGTAATACTTCAGAAAACCTGGAAAACCCATGCATTGTTTTTGTGCATGAACGAATGGCTAAAAAAATCACCTACAGGCGATCTTTGGAGATTCAAATAGTTATGTAATTTTTCTTATGAATGGGGGCACTTCGGACGAAATAATTTCACAGGATGATTACTATACCATCTTGATAACAAGTAAGCTTTTAGATAATAATTCAGAAAATAATGTGGAGGGTAATTACCAAACGTATAGGCTAGACCACCGTTAAAATAACCCCACACTCTCCACATTAATGAAATAAAAATGACTCAAAGCAGAATCGAACTCGCAACTCTTGTTTGATAATCCTCCGTTTTAACCACAAGACTATACCAAGCAATTTAACAACTCCATGAAGGCGCTACATAGAGAATATAAATATTCAGCATTTGCATTAGTATGATTGGAAACGTGCAATATGATTGGTTAATTTTTCTTCCCTTGATGATGTGTACTGCAGAGAAAAAAGAGTCGCTTGCAGGACGGCTAGGTATCAGGTTGAACATTATTATGTGCCTAAAATAGTGTTTCTTGCCATTACATTTTGTTCAATTGCGGTTGCGTTTTTTGTGAGATACCCTTTAGAACTGATTTCTTGGACACGACTGATTATGATCTCTTTTTTGGCAGAATAACCCATTTATTGGCAACGTAACAATTCTATTTTAAAAATTTATTTCGTTTTGAGAAAAATAATCTAAAACAATGCTTACAGCAATAACATTACAATTTTGACTTTTCTTTTTGTGACAACAGATTATATCACCGGACATCATACACGTTCCCTGCGTACAAGACCCCAAAACGCACTAATTCGTGTAGATTAACATGCCAATGTTTCTAGCTAGCTATGACACACAAAAGATCAATTAATTTCACTCCGCACACACTGGCAACACCACGGCAAATATTAATAGTTGAATCAACACGATGTTCCATTTAGCCAGGTCATTAAATAGCCGTCGAATTAACTGAATGCTTAATTGTTTTACTCATTACAATTTCAATTTAGCATCTATTTTTGCCGCCGTCCTTGTTTGATGAAGCCACGAACGGTTAATTACGAAGCTTGTATATAGATGGATATTAAAATATCTTGAAGGCGAGGATTAAATGTGTCTCGGAAAATACTGGAGTGTTTTAAATGAGAAGGTGATGACTCGAATGTGACAACAATTAAAGATTTACGAATACCTTCGAAATAATCTGGAACACGCTTTATTGGTCTGCGGCCACCTGCGTAAATTATGTTGACTTGTAAGCAGACGGACGATCCGAGCGCGGTTTCCGATGATTTCCAATCGCCTGCCGGATGCACTGCGCACGCGCGTTGCCATGGTAACGGTAAACGGACCCGTCCCGCGAGCGGGAAGCAAAGCCAGAGACCCAAGGAGCAAACTATAAGCGCGGGTAAATCATTGACTGAGAGCGCCGATTTAGACCGCAGCGCAAAACCGCAGCAAAATGCACTGATTGGAATTTTAGAGAGGAAAAAAATGGCCGCCGCGGAAAAGATGTGGCATCTATTACAAGGATTCCTGCTGCATATTACGGTATTGTAGATTTATCGTTTATCGTGGGTTTAGGGCGGCTTTTTTCCCCAGGAAATTATCAATCCATGAAACGTCGACTGGGTAACAACTGTGGCGTTAGACTTTGGGTCAAACACCGTACGAAGTCTCACACGTATAAAAACCACGGGACGTGTTGTATCGGCCATGCTTGCACGTATATGCATTTAATATTCCCAATCGATGGCGAATTCTCGCATAGGTGTTGATCAATTCCGTTCGTGTTGGGACAATTACACAGTCTATCCACGTGTTGACGGATTTATCAGTGAGCAAAACTGTATGCTGTCTTAGTATCTGTGGATGAAAATCGATTGAATGATTCAAAATTCAACCAACTCTTTTATATCTTCTAAGATGTTACCTTACGGGTATGTCTAAGTAACCCACGTAATAGCAACCCCATCGTTATATGAAAAGTTTGCCTCTGAGTAGGCGAGGAAACAGTGTCGCTGTTGTTTCGATGACGTCATAGGGACGGTTGTTCTGGAACTCGTCTCCAAGGCGACGTCCACTTGTTAAAGTGATGTGTCTCGCGTACGCGTATCCCAGCCCAGTGGAGTATGCGAGAAGTGCAAACCCACCGAGGCACTTCACGGAGCAAGGAGTAGACGCGGCTCCCCTAGGACTTTGACAGAACGCCGCTGCGTGGAATCACCACCAAGAATCAGCCCATTACACGAGAGAGTTTCAAGAGGACTGGGGACTCGTTCAACGTCGACGTGTCTCCTTTTCCGTCATCTGAAAGCATGATGAATTGATTCGGCGCCATCTGTTACGGTTTACCTTTGCACCTTGGAACTGCGAAAAAAACAAAAATAAATCTGGAAAACGAGCAAGCCGACACGATGTCCGAGTCCAAAGACAGAACAGCGAAGGGAGTTGGGTGGAGTGGAAGCACTAGTGCGTCGACCGTGCGGTCTGCAGCCATGGAGCAAACACTGGGTGACCTTCGGGGAAAAGTCACCTCCGAAGTGACGGACGAGTCCTTCAATAAAGCTTGGGATCGTGTGTACGGGAACAAGGAGTATCGACCATCATGGGTGGGAAAGATTACGGACGGTGGAAGGCCGCGGGGTGGGCGCGGTCTGCCCCCACCCAAGCCGCTCTACACCGATGGAGCCGTGAAGAAACGCTCAGAGCCCGCGGCCTCGGCATCAGACGACCAGGGACTCAAGAAAATCGAGGAGGAGCCAAAACCAGAGAACGAGGCCATTAAAGCCAAGCAATACGCCGGGATACCGGAGAAGTTCCGGTCTAAACACGTCCACAGCCCGCTGAAAATCGGAGGCAAAGTCGTCCCCCACGAGCAAGAACTCGCAACATGGAAGGACGCCATAGCTACGGATGAAGTGACGAGCGACGGGAAGCCGGTGTACAACAAGGTGGTCAAGCAGACCAACGTGTCCGGGTGGATGGACCATAATAACTACTGGGAGCCGGCTAAGACCAGCCTGACGTCCAACCCGCCGCCACCGCCCCATGCCAGAAGACGCCAGCAACACAACCGGCCTCAACACAAGATGGTCACAGCCAACTATGACATGGTCGGTAAGTACGAGAACAAGGTCCGGCGGCAGGATCTCAAGATTGCTGCCAAGGAGCTACCCGATGAGAAGGACCTCAAAACCTGGGGAGATGATCTTGAAATCCCGGACGATCTGGGTAACACTGATTACAGTGTGGCTGACGTAGCGAGTGAGGAGGATTTGTCCGCCGTCTCGCCACGGCGCCAAAAGTGGCACGCGGTCCTAAAACATTCGAATGTTCCCGGGTTTTTCTCGCACAATAACTACTGGAAGTGAGAAACCGACAAGCGCCAATCACAGTGACACAACACAAGATGGCGTCGTGTTGCCATGCTACATGCATGTCCAGCCCTCATTATGAGGTGCTGCAGTCAAGGAGTCCATGCTGTACTTCTATAAGTATCTAATATTTGAACAGAAATATTTATCAAGCTTACCGGCACTCCTCAGTGAGCGCCAGATGTTGGTTGGGCTGTATTAACTGTATTGTATAATTCGATATCAAGTCCTCTCTTTCTGGTAACAGTGATACTTAAAGGAAGGGACAACACTTGTTTAAAGTTATCGACGAATTTAATCAAAAATATTACCGATGTATTGCCCGGTGCATTAACCTTCATTAGAATCAGATAATCTTGTTTTCAACGTCGGCAACTCAATTAATTTTGATGATAAACTATGCAATTATGTGTTGCGCCATATTTGAAATTTTTAAAGGGATGATGACGTCAACCATGCAACGATTGCATGGACGACGTCAAGATTGATGCCTTGTTTCCCGACTCCCATACGCCGTGAAGCATGTAAACATATGTTGTGTCCTGACTCACGCCCTCTCAAGTCCGAGCTCCGAACTGCAAAAGATGGCGACTTAAGATGGCGACTTAAGCCGGCCGTACACCTTGCGTTTCGTCCGTGATCCGATCACGATATAGGGCATGTTGTGCAGTCGCATCACAAGGTGTACGGGTTTTGCGATGCGTTCCGATGGCGATGTGGTCACGATATTGTGTACGTGTCCGTCGCAACGCAATCGCAGAATTTCGAGCATGCTCGAAATTTGGCGTGTCTGTGCAATCGCAACGGAGTCGAAACGCAAGGTGTACGGCCGGCTTTACATGAAGCGTACAGAGTTAGGCAACCCTTTGCAAGTGTTGTCCCTTCCTTTAATGTCCGCATTCGCTCCTTAAAGAGCAAATATTCGGTTAAGAATCCGAATATTCGGCTGTCAAGATATTCGGTTTCATCAAATCGCCACAAAGTGCCTGGTGCATAATGAACAAAATCCTTGCACCTAAAGACCCCAAACTCACGCGTTTGAACGGTTCAGTCGTGTCCCCTTAATCAGTTCTATAGAGTGCAAACTGTCGATTGGAAAGGTACCATTTACGTATGCGTTCCAAACCTCGATTTGAAGACGAGGCTTGAAATGCATAAGTAGTCTGGGACCTTTCAAATCAGCAGGTTGCATTCTATAGAACCGATTCAGGGGACACGATGATGATGGAACCATTCTAACGCGTCACTCATATATAAGATGGGTTAAGGACAATTTTTCTTATGTTTTTCAAACATTTCACTGGAGAGTTCTGAAGTGCCCTTACACAAAAGCGTCCTTACATTGCAAGAACCTTTTTGAAAAATACTATATAATAAGTACTATTTTCTTTTGATTTCACATCAAATAGCTACCTGTAATATAAGTTTTCTCGCTCAAACTCATCAAAAATGCATTCGATTTCGTTTGTGTAAGTACGTATTCAAGTGATTTTGATCAGGACGCAATTTCTCTGGCGCTTATTCATTTGTACGTTATTCAATTTCGTCACTTTTGTTCGCTAAAGACATCTAGATTAGAATTTGCGTCATTCAAATACAAAGCATTGAATCTTTATTCAACTTAGCACAAGCTCGGGGCTTGGGCGAATTTGAATGATTTTCGCTGGTATTTCAAATTGAATGCGCGTAGTTTTTAATTTGAGTGCGGAATTTTCCCAATGCATATTTCCGACCTGTCAATCAAGCCTAACCCGCCGACCAATCACAACACAGCTATCAGACGGCGCCCACAAAGGTCAAAGTGATGCAATCATCACGCAATCACGCGATTTTCTGCCCATACAGTTTGTATGTTGTATGCGCCAGTGACCGGGTGAATTTTTGTTTCAATGTCGGGCGAATCGCTGTTCAAAGGTAGGAAAGCGCATTTGTATGAATATATGACATCCCTGTATTACTAGCCCTTCGCTCAGTGTGTGCTACGGTAACTGTCGAATCTGTGCTTTCCATGCCGAGTCCCGTTGGTTTGTATACGTTGTGTCGCCATTTTTTTGCGATGGCTTGTGAGCACATAGCAACAATATCTAAGGGGCGGGGTTAACTGGGCAATCTCGGAACTATGCATTGCGTGCTCGGAATTTTCCCGATTGCAAGCTCGAAAAACCAAATTGAATGCTCTCTTTAAATAATTGAAGGATGATCCCAAACTGCATTCAAATTTGTGCTGAAATGAATGCATCTATAACGAACTTGGGAGGTACTTTGTTAAAACTGAACGAGAAAACCTATAATAATCTTGCTTTACACAAACATGGGTCTAAACTTAGTGACTATTTCAGGAGCCTTTTAAGCAACAGAGTGCCGATCACTACGTCAGTTACCAGGGTAATTGGGTCTAAACATTCGCTGGTAATCCGAAACAACATTGCTAAAGCAGACGAAGACAGTTCGCTGGTTTTAGTGTATAGACCCAGTTCCCTTGGCAGCACACAAAAGGTGACGTTTCCATTTTAGTACTCTATTGCACGCAAACAATGGATGCAGAATATGCATATATGGGGCAAGAAGGACTGCAGTTGCAGTCAGATGACGTCATAATGACGTCACCAGTGCGACTTGGGATAACGGACAAAACAAATTTATCGCAATATGAATTAATGTAAAATGTCGGAAATTATTTCTGATGTGCACGTATTTCGAGTCATATAAGAATTTGAAGAGGACTAACTTTATAGGAACTTAAAAACAGATTATACTTCATTGGAAAACTGGTAAAAACGGGAATAATAACTAATACATTATACACTCGACCAAAAATGTTCTGTCACCAGTAAGACATTTGTAGATATTTATTATGACATAGGATTTAATGTAGGAAAATAATATATCAAATTTTAGCTGAACATATCCCTCAAAAGAATAGAGCTCAAGAGAGATCGTGATGGCAAGCTTCACGGAACAGGAATGCAACAAAGGAGTGTGGGGTCAGAATGAAAAACACCAAAGAACAATGCAACTTGTGATTTGGGCAATTTGTGTGTAGACAATTAGGAATTTTTTAAGTGAGTTTGGATTTATCAATGTCTTGTTAAAAACATCCAAATCAAAATGGTTAAATTGTCCAATCTGAATCGTGCCATTGCATTAGGTATGGTGGAAGCAAAATACTGAACTGTAACTCCCCTTGCTTGATTGCAATAAAGTTGACATCGTTGTTTTGTTTGTGTTTTTTATTCTGACCCCACACTCCTTTGTTGCATTCCTGTTCAGTGAAGCTTGCCATCATGATCTCTCTTGAGCTCTATTCCTTTGAGGGATATGTTCAGCTAAAATTTGATATATTATTTTCCTACATTAAATCCAATTTAATAATATATATCTATAAATGTCTTACTGGTGACAGAACTTTTTTGGTCGAGTGTATATACTACGTGTAAAAAAGTCCTACTTTTAATCTTAAATAACTTTGTCATTTTTCAACGGATTTAACCAAAATTTCACATCATGTAAACGAGGCCTGACAAATTTTATTGAGTGACTTTCATCAGTTTTGTCCAAGAGGTTAGGATTTAAACGCCATACGAAAAAATCCCTTGTTTACAAGATGTGAATTATTGGTTTAAATCCGTTGAAAAATGATAGAGTTTTTCAAGATCAAAAGTAAGACATGTTTTTGTACACGTACAAGAATCGTTAACACCGTGACGCCCTTTTCGCGCGTCTAAATTCACGCAGGGTGGTTTCAGTCGATAATCACCGTTAAAATCGTGGTACTGCATTAATTAATAATTACTACAATAATTAATTCCACACTTAATCATCTGACAAGACCTTTGCACCTGGGATAACGATTCAAAACGCGCAGTAGCGAAATAATCGAATCGTGTATATTCAGTGTCAACTGCGGCACAATCAATTAGAAGGAAAATTGCCCAATGTAATAATACTATCGCCAATTCTATCGCTTACTGAGATGAAGATTTCTCTGTCAGTGGTCTATTGTGTAAATACACCTGTCCCGTGCATTATGATTTTAACAGGATTTTTGTCAAACGGACCTTTGGGTTAAATATTTAATGACGACACACTGAGGTACTTGCCGTTTCCTCGCAACGGAATCTTCTAACTAAGATAAAGAATGTAAATTTGTAATTTTTTTAATTAATTTTTTAAGGTATGAATTCCCATACCATATCATTTGTTCTCATTACCATTCTTAATTTTCGCGATCTCAATCTCAGTATATTTTCAAGGATATCGGTTACATAAAGCTACTGCGGTGCATGCAGTGATTATATCAACCGTTTTGCTTCCACACCCAAATTGGAGATTGCACATTTCCTGTTTTCTTCCCATGGATAGTATTTTGGGGAGGTATTTTATTTGATTGTTAGGTTAGAATGATTGAAATTTTTGCAAAGTTGTTTGCAATTAGGCTAAATTTTCTAATGACAGAATGTTCCTCTATAATGTGGCTTCTGAAATAATATAGATTAAATGATTGGAAAAATTCGGAAAAAAATTAAAATGTTGATAAACTGCCTTGTAGAAATTTCAGCCACTTAGATGCAGTAAAACCTTAAATTGTTAAAATCCATGCATGGTTTCTGTGTTGAACGAATGGTACAAATCTTTAAAAAAACAAAAAATTAATAAACTTTTGCACGGGGGAAAAAATCATGTGGTGTTTGTTACCATTGCTATCAACACTTTTGGTCGGGTTTTTCTTTTCAACTCAGTTTTTGAAGAAAACAAATTCAGTTGGCAATTTCTCCCACAAAAATACCATTTTGGACGGGGAAAAAATAATGTGGTGTTTGTTACCATTGCTATCAAGTAAAATTTTGGGTTACTGAAAATAATGTACTGGGCTTTAATACTGTATGTTCTGCTGGGGAATAACATAACGTGGAAAACAGCACCTGTTCACATTTATGCCAGCGCTTTAGTGATTATTTTTAGCTCAGATTTTGAACGAGGAGTTCTTACCTTAACGAGGCCCCAGACTTTGTTTGCCTTTATTTGCCAAACTGTCAAAACTGATGCAGATTTATTGGTCTCCGCTTCCTGCCGCAGTGGTCATAATAGCAGGCCAAATTGGCATAATGTTTGGAGAAGCGAAGCCCGACAAAGGATTTCAAAGTACGATAAATTACGCGGTAGCGGGAGGGTTGGGGTAAGTTTAGCCGGGCTTTTAGCGGCGGTTCCCCGGTAGCTAGGCGCGAGTCGACACGGTAGCGTGACCACTTGAGATTTCTCAAAGACAAACAAAAAAAACCACATCTCTTCTACAAACGTTAATAATCTTTCTATAAAGGGCTGGACTAAAAACGACTCGGCAATTAATTTCTCTAACAAGTGCAATTTTGTAGTTAGGTGCATTACGTGGCATTATGATAAACAAATGAAAAGGAATGACAGCATTAAACATGCGTGTAATGTTGTGTAAGTACAATTGTATACACTTTTGTAAAAACATATTTTTCATCTTTAACCCCAACATAAATTATATTTATGGGGATATACGAAATAATATCAAGTCAAATGTAAACATATTTTTGTCTTATTTAAAATTGTAGTTTAGCGCTATATTCTGTACACTATTCATATTTTAAGTGCAATGTATAATTTATAATATTAAAATTTCATAATTTTAAAATGAGTATTTCTCAAAGTGTTGCAATATTTAAGAAACTGTATAACAATGCAATCTTAACTATATCGTAATTTTATTCAACTATTATGTCGAGCCAATGTTATAGATGAATCCCGGTCTGCACACTTCCGGGTTTGATAACGAGGCTCTTTGTGTTAAGCAACTGAAGTGAACTAATGTACGCACGTGAGTGCACAATCACTCCTAAATGCCACGCAGAAAAGCACAGGTACACAAACACTCGTTCAGTCACTGTACAATATTGTACTTGTAGCACGCATGCGTACTGCTGACTTGACACGAAGAGCCTCGGTTTCAATGCGGAAGTGCGCAGACCAGGCTAATGTGAAATTGGTTTACATGTATAAGCCTTACTTTTTCAAAGTAAAATATGCAGTTCTGATTTTGGACTTATGAAATTATTGTTGGATTATGTCTACAAAATAATGTACATATCGAAAGATGTTCCTTAGGGGGAAGGGGTCAATTTTAAAGGTGCTACTTCGCAAAAGAGACCACCGAAGTGTGACGTCGTTGCCAGGGTAGGTGGGTCTAAACATTCGCTGGTAATCTGAAACGTCCATTGCTAAAGCGCGGAGAAGCGGTTCGCTTGTTTTAGCGTAGACCCATAGTAAACTTGGAAAGATACAAAGGGTGACGTTTTATACGTTAAGTACTCTATTCACCACTTGCACAGTCGCATTCAAAACGAGGCTTTCCTGGCATACATCACATTTTACAAAGTCAACGTCACAGGAACCGACTTGGTAACGACACAAGGGAGTCATTGTTCATGCAAGGAAAGCCTTGCTGTTTTGTCAATATGTCGGAACCGTGCAAGTGGCGAATTGGGGTATTGGATGTGCAAAAATATGGTTCAAATAAACATTGAAGCAACAATGTTTTAATCTCATTCCTGCAAGTTTGGGAGCGGGTGGAAATTTGTGTTCATGTATTTCTGATAAAGAAAGAGATCACCCATATGACATGCTTTCCACCAATAGAAATGTGTAATTCTTTTCCAAAGGTTTTTGTATAACTGTAAATACATTTTTTAAGTACGCTACATTATTTAAGAGTTAATCCCAACAAGAGGGATTACTCTGAAATTTGGCCTTATGAATCCGTCCAGGTTTAAAGTAGAAGATTAGCGATTTCATATTAAGTTTAGATATTAGTAATATTTGATTTTGATTTTAAAAGTGTGTAGTTATACTTAACAAGTAGGCCTACATAAGATTTACAATTCTTAATTCTTATGTCCGAATTAAAAAAACTACAGAAAGAGAGATAATTGTAGAATTATAATATAATGGTAGATTATGTTTTCATGTTTTTATTAAATAATGTGTAATGTTAAACAATTCGACCAAAATGCTTTGGTGTGTCTATTGCATGCAATATCATGTCCTTATATTATATCCAATACCTGTCCAACACTCATATCCAAAACAGAGTTAGAGCGGAGCGAGTAGAGTCCAGCAACTATGTCGAAATTAACTCCATTTTAAGGGCATTTGGCTCCTTCAAAGAGTCAAGGTAAAACGGAGTCAGAACGACTCTTCAGGAAGAGTGCAGCAACTATGTCGAAAATGACCCCGCAGTTTCAAAGAGTCAAGGGAACGATCCTTCGCAAGAGTCATGACGACTCCTTGAAAAGTCAAGATGGATAATTGCTGATTTGTCCATATTTCCACGTGGAAATATTTATTCATCGCCCTTTGAGTAACTTGACTCATTTAGAATCGTGGCATATATTTGAAATCATACGATTTCAATCAATCAACGAACTTTTACATGTACATGTAATTCACATGTTTGCATTTCCAATCAAAAGAAGACTATACTTGCAAGCGCTATGCCTTACCAGCCATGGTTACAGCCTGTTTGTTAGCCAAATTATGGCGATTCTGTGCAAAAAAGCAATACGACCAAGTTTGATCCACCTTTGTAAGCAAAATGTTGTCATATTTTGTGTCCGTTGAAGCTGAAGGTGGACTTTGAAATAAGAATCACAAATATTTTACGATATTTTACGGACTTTTAGCACTTTCATTTTGCAGCGACTCCTAAGAAGAGTCAAATGACTTTAGGACAGGAGTCAAACTACTCTGTCGACTGCCCCCTGTCATGGTCGCCGTGCAAAGGCTCTATTGACTCTGGATATGGCTATGTGTGAATGTTTTAAGGGCGCCCGCTACCGAACCCTCTACCCCTGCCTAAACACCCAGTCGCGCACCACGTACGCACTGTGGACGTTTCTTTGTATTCGTGCACTTAAGAGAATTGGTCGGAAAATCGTTGTTTTCTCCAAATTCTTCCCTCATCCACCCCAATGTTTTCCTAATCCATGTTTCTAAACTTTACTCCTGAACCCTAACCTTTTTTTTTTAACCCTCCACCCCCACCCTAACCCCTTTTCCCAAGTTTGGACAACATGACTGTGGACTTGAGCGAACGAGTGCAAGTCCACAATCCGTCACTTTTCCCCGCAAATTGTGGACTTCAATGGGTTTCGAGTCCACAGTGCGAATGCAATGCCCGTACACACACATCTCGCTTGTTGGATATTATCTTCGATGAAACACAAATCGGTATTTTTCGGATGAATTGTTAAAGTAAACCTATACTTATCAATGTCACATTTAAAGTGAGTTGGCCACTTTCAAAATGATTGTGAAAACGCAGGAAAATTTAAATAAATCAGCCCCAATTTAAATACTCAAGTCATTCTTTATTCTGTTTTTAAAAATAGAAACACCTTTTTATCAGATAAATTAAAGTCAATAACAGATGACGGAACGATCTAAAAATATAACTTAAAAGATTTATCTTCAATATTTCCTTTCAGCAAAATTAACTTTAACTCTCCAAATTGTGAATTTCGAGAAAACAGCTGCGTTGAGGTTCATAAACTAACTTTCTTTATCAAATAAACACAACGGCAATACCGTGATTCAAGACCACCAGTTGGCTTCATAGCTCAATTGGTAGGGCGTCAGCACATTAAGCAGAAGGTCCACAGTTCGAATCCCGGTGGAGCCAAGTTGCTTTTCACTGCATCCAGATTTCCCAAACTCATGGACATTTGTCCACATTTGTATCAATTTTGAATTAATACAAACATTGTGACAAGTCAGTCTAAACGGATATTCGAATATTTGATTAGAATATTTGAATGGTAAATTATCCGAATGTGCACAGCCTTAATAAAAATTAGCATAATATGGAAAATAGCACAATATGAAAAATAGCACAACTTTAAAAGGCTGATTATGGAAACTGGATTAACCAATTAACGCCGGAATTATTTCAAACATTTCTGTACGTAGGCGCGACTTTATTTTTAGTTGAAGCATGGAGGAAGGAAAACAACTGAACTCATTAACCATGCACCTCGACTTTGGAATGAATTGCCCTTTCAGATCAGATCTAGTGATACACTATCCTCTTTCAAATCATGTCTCAAAACCCACCCGCCAAAGGCATTTGTTCAAATGTAGTTTTCTTTAATAGTGTGTAATTTGTATTTCAGCGCCTTGAGCGCCCTTGAGGGTGGAAACGTTGCGCTATATAAATATTCATTATTATTATATTATTATTATTATAAAATATTGTTGTTATGTCAATACACCGTAATTGTACACCCCAATACCGCTTTGTTATAAATTGTTTTGCCCACTTTCCTCATAAATTACTGCGAGTGTAGACGTCAAAATCAGTAACAAGTGAATTTCTCCTAAACGTGTTAACAAGTCTTCCGCTACACCGATGCGGAAATCTTGGCGTGTTTACACGTCCTCCGGTGTCAAGTGGTTAAGATCTATGTCCTGCTACATTTTGGCACTAAATTTCCGGATATAACCCCAGAGACGCATGCGACTGATTCCGCCGTCCGGTTGCATGGACAGTCGAACGTGAGTTACGGGCCCAACATCCCGGACAGTGGCTTCAAAGAAGTGTTGTTTATGCGCAGAAAGCTAGAACATAACACACAAACATGGTCCCTTAGTAGTCAAGACACACAATCCGCACTGTTTACCCTTGATTCCAGGATCAGATCCCAACTTCGGGATCAGATCTGGATCACAGACTGAATGTAAAAACTCCGGGATCAGGATCAGGTCAGGATCAAATCCAGATCAGATCCTAACAAATGATCCTAAGCCCGAGATCAGCTCTGGGTCACTGACTAAATGTAATACACCAATCGATTGTCACTTTTCAGTGACCAAAAAAATCACCACCTCCGAGGAAAAATCGAGGTGCTCTCAAAATTTGAGTTGTATTTGTCTAATTCCCACTCTAGGGAATTAAACAAACTTAATGCAACTTTCCCTTGATGTAAACTTTCCCTGTGCAAGCCCACAGTTTACTGCAGGGTCATGTAACTTTCATACGATAAAACTGTAAAACTAACCGAGGCTGGGCAGAAAGTTTTTGCGGCCCCTCTCGGCCTGTAAGTTTTACATCGTGGCCACGTTAACTTGACAGGGACGCTAGTTCTTCATGAGGCCCCATTGGAATTCTACCATATGACCACGGTAATTTAACTAAACAGGCCCAATGGGAACATCACTTAAACACGGAAAGATTGTCATTAGCAGGCATGAGAATGGAGATTTGTAAAAAATCAGGAAAAATAATTGTATTTCAACAACCTGCAAAGCCACGGCGTGGGAACTTTAAAAGCTCTCTGATGCATTTTAGAGCATATCTGGGGTTGTGTTTAAGGTAGATTTTTCCTTAAAATTCAGAGGAGATATTTTATATTTTTTAATAAAAATAGAATCAGTATTTCACAAACATTACAACTTCCTGAACTGGAAATGTATGGATCAAAAGTAGGTTTCAAATTAAGAAAAAAGGCAAAGAAAAAACACAATTTCTGCTTCCGATCACATGCCTTTCAAAAATAGTCTTGTAGGTTGGAAAAACGAGAATGGAGTTTTGAAATAAAAAGAAGGAACCAATAAACAGGCCGACTCTAGTCGTGAATCGAACTTGCTGAAGGTTGCCACAGAAGATTCATTTTCACTCACTTTTTACATTTTCTTAGCTTTATATCCATATACACCTTACTAACCCCCACCCCCCATTTTTAATCCAAATTCACATTGAACTCGGAGACCACATATTTGGAGGTGAAAAATCAGGAAATCCTGATAAATCAGGAAGATTCTCATGCCTGCATTAGGGAATTTTTAAAAATTATGCAAGCAAAGAAATCCTTCATAATCCTTCATAATCCCTAAAAATCCATCATAGATCCTGGATCCTTCGTAGCTAATATCCTTAAATATTTTACAAATCTTGGGGATGATTTTGGAGGAGTACAAGTTCAAGGGAGTTGAAAGAATCTAGTTTGGAGTAGGTTTAGACCTTAAGTCCACTGCCATTTTGTCTGCAAACTGGGCAAAGAATGACGCTGTTGGGTACAACTTTTTTTGTGTATTGAAAGGTTTCGCAAGCGAGCGGACAGAGATAGTGCGACAGATACGTAACAGGCTTCTGGGGTCTTGTGACATCATCTTTGACTCGCTATCCACTATGCGTTTGCATGGCACGAATATCTAGCTCGCTATGCATAAGCACTAAACGCATAGTGAAATTTCTGATTTCTGGTGTTTTTCCTCATTTTTCATTGCGTTTATGAATACAGCTTGAAAAGGGTATGAATTATGAAAGTCCACCAACTTGTGCATTTTAAACCTTTTAATTGAAAGTAAAATTAGTATCAAAGCTGTGTTGTGCCGGGTAGTTTTCCAGCCGTCGGAAAGAGACTAATTTTAGCTAACACGGTGTAGTTTGGGAATTGCAAAACCACAGAAATGCCACCAATAATGGCGAATAACGTATGCGTATCCATCGGCTTGCGAAACCTCTCTACTCTCTTCTCGCCTGTATTAACCCAAATTTCTTTTTTGGTTGGTCGAGTGTTGTCTATAACTATATTTTTAACCGAGTTAAAATTTAACTGCCATTTTTAATGTGATGCACTCTCGAACAGGCTTGCCCTGGAGATGGCGCACTATAAGTGCAATTATTATTACTTCTCTATTTTATCCAATAGGGTGACACTTTTTGCGTAGAAAGTTATGTTAGGGCGACACAGTCGGTTAGGGCGACAATTTGGTGTAGCCCCAATATTTTGGAGGTTAAAAACCATTTTTTTAAAGGTCAAAAACCATTTTTCTTAGGTCTAGAACCATTTTTCTTAGGTCTAGAACCATTTTTGAAAGCTTTGAGTAGAGAAATTTTGTGTCAATTTGAGTGATTATTGGCGAAATTTCGGTGGTCGTTGGGGAAAGGTTTCCCGTGGTGTCGCCCGTTAAGGATGATTATTATTATTATTATTCATAATTCCTAAAAATCCTTCATTTATCCTTCGCTTGGATTTTCAAAAATCTCAGAAATGTTGGGAATTGAGAAAAATAAGAATCGAACTTGGAAGTGGTTGTGATATTACCTTACTCGGCGGCAGAATGGTCTCCCACAAGCATCTTGAGAAGTCCCCTTTGGTCTTTCGGTAACGGTAGCTTCGATGAAGCTTTTCTTGTTCCTTGGACAGGATGCATCCTGGATGTTTAAGCAGTTTAAAAAGACAGATTATATGATTGGAAAACTTTTAAAAACAGGAACAGCATCACATAACTAAAGAATAATATTGATGTCTAGTGGAAATTTCACCCACAGTAGAAAACCTCAAAAATCCATGCAAGGTTTTTTTGTTTAATGAATGGTAAAAAAAATATAATCTGCAGATGATTTTTTTAAGGCACCTCCATTTGGTATAATTTAACATAATAAAAAAAACATGTGCCATTTGTTACCATTGCTATCAAAACTTTTAGTTGGGTTTTCTTGTCAACTTGTGAAGTAAAATTTTGGGTATCTGCAAATGATGTACTTTAGGGCCTGATCTCACATGCGCGTCAAACGTCGGGCGTCATTTTGAATGCTCTGCGTGGCATTGCTTTTAGACACACCGCTCGTGTGAAAGGCGTAATGGTAAACCACTCTTGACGCTCGACACACATGTGTGACTAGGCTTTACTGAATCTTGTGGGCTTAGCCCAGAAACATGGATTACGAATGTAATAAAATGTTTCAATCTTTCTTACCTTCCACGTAGCAGGAATCAGGATAGTTTCCCTTGAAGTGATTTGTATCAATTTCAATCTGATTGAGAAATAAATGTGGTCCAGACGATACTTCCTTTTCAATAGACACTTTGCAGCGACGGCCATGACAGGGGGCAGGTTTTCATATTTAAAAGATGTGACAATAGATCCACAAAGTGCCTACTCGTGCATGACACACGGTGACAATGTGACTGTCCCCTCCCATGGCCACCCGTGCAAAGGGTCTATATGAACTCGCGCCTTTATCTCGGGAAAAACCTGATCAAGGCACCTGCATTATTATTACCCCTGATCATAGAGCTCCATTAAATCGCTCCATATAGATGATGTACCTCCTTGCGTAAAAAAAAATGCCTCGCGTAGTTTGCATAAATTTGGTTTAGGAATGAGATCGCATGTCAAATCGTCCTTAAATTATATCACATTTGGCATCATTACCAAATCAAATTTCTGTAAAAGACAATGCATGCACATAAATGGTATTTACCCTTCTGATGACTCCAGTATGACCCAGTCTGAATACAGCCCATTCCTTGCCTGTCACTTTGAGCACAGAGTTAGCATCTGTCTCGAGGATGGCTGGTCGATCCAACTAGCCAATAAAACACAACAAAAAATCACAAGATTAATTAATAATTGGAAACTTAGAATGTGTTTGGTTTAAAGATCATTGTATCATTTGCAACTACCCAAAATTTTACTCCACGAGTTAACAAGAAAAATCTGACTTAAAGTGTCGATAGCAATTGTAACAAACACCATATGATTTTTTTCCCTTGTAAAATGGTACCTTTGTGGAAGAAATTGCCAACTGAAGGTGCTTTTTAAAAATAATCATCTGCAGATGACTTTTTTACCATTCATTCAACACAAAAACCATGCATGGATTGTTTAGGTTTTCTGAAGTATTACTGCATCTATGTGGCTGAAATTTCTACAAGACAGTTTATCAACATTATTCTTTAGTTATGTAATGCTGTTGTTATGTAAAAGTTTTCCAATCATTTAAACTGTCTTTAACACAAGAGCCATGCAGGGATTTGAAAGGGTTTTTTTTGGTAGCTAAAATTTCTGCAGGCTAGTTTACAATTATTCTTCTTTAGATATGTTGTGCCCCTATTCCAGGTATCCATAAATAAATCTTGCAAATAATACATTGTACCTTTAAAATTAAATCATAAATATACAGAAAGGTTCACCGAAAGTCATTTGGGTGAGGTATCAAAAGCAAATTTTCAGTAGGAACATTGTACAGGGGGGCCGTCCAAAGTTGTCAACATTTTCACAATTCTACAAAGCGTAGGAAGGGGGCAGGGGAGGGGGGTCGAGGGCGCGTACAACTTTACATGCACTGTAAAATGTTGACATTTCATTGTAGTGACATGAAAATGTTGATAAGTAGTATTTCGGGGGAGGGAGGGGGTCTTGAAAAATACTATGCTCTGTAGAACCGTGAAAATTATGACAACTTTGGACGGGCCCTAATCTTCAAATATTCACCCGTCTAGCTGTTTCCCAACCGTCCGCCATAGTTAATGATCTTGGGGTAGCCAAGAGGTTTCTGGCATGGCCGAAGTGAACGTCGCTGTAGCCCAAACAAACTCCACCATTTACCATGGCGACCAAATCTATTAACTGACAACAAAAAGTTAACCCCATGGTTGCAGAAATTTCAAGCAATGGATGAAGAAAAAAAAGAGAGAGGGGTGACAGAAATTAAACACTTTCTTTCTTCTCATAAATTAACAGATCGGAGAAGAGTTACTTTTAGGCATTATCTTGTTGCTTTAAGTTAGCTTACCTGGTGTTTTGATCGTTTTGACCAATCAGGTTTTGCGATGCCATACACACGTAGCCTCGCAATACCGCCATCTATATTAAGAATGGAAGGAGGTAGAATTAACATGATGTTACATCATCATCTAAACACTGATGAGTCTGAGGTCTCGGGTTCGAATCCCGATAAGGCCCATAATGTATGAATAAGTGATTATTTTTTTAGGGATTAAGACCCAGGGACCGCCGGGGTGAATCAATTCAATACAAATGTGGACAAATGTCTATTAAGTTGAGAAATCTAGATGCAGTAAAAAGCAACTTGGCTCCACCGGGATTGAAACTGCGAACCTTCTGCAAAACGTGCAGATGCCCTACCAATTGAGCTATATGTGTATCTTTCTTATTTATTCTAAACTAGGACAAATTGATATTTGTGAAGATCTGATAAAACTTTCTAGTGTCTTCCCAGGTTCTTTACCTGGGTACATATTGAGGCGTAGGTGAGTCCATCTCTTGTCAGACCTGATGCTGAAGTAGTTATGACAGCTGTCTATATAACCAGGTCTCAAAGGTGTAGTTGGAACGATTGTTTCCCACTCCTGTCGAGACAAAAATACCATATCAGCCACTTGGTGCACACCGGGGCTGCGTTCCAAACACTGCAATTGTTTGCAATGTTCCCGGCACAAAAGCACTGTAACCAGTGACAAACTTTAGCAATGTTCACTAAAGTAGAACGCAGCCCAGTGCTCAAAAATTTGGCAGAGAATGCTCCTCTATCTTGGAGAACGCAAATCTTGGAGAATCCGAAGTTTTGGAAAAATAAAATCACAAAAACTTATCGCCTCAGACATTTTTTACTTCAAGTAAGAACGCTTGGTTTTGCAATGGATTCTTTAGCCAACGGTTCAATAAGAAAAAATGGTTTTAGTAGGTGTGGCGTTCTGTAAGAAACTTTTCAAAATGTTGAATCCCAACATTTTTTTCAAACTTTAAAATTACATTTGTCGCCAGCTTCTCCATGGCTTGTATTTCTTCTTGGCTGGCTGCAGTTCCCATAGCACTATGTCGGTTTGGAAAATCTATATCTGTTGGTAAGAAAATTATTAGAAATTGGTGTTAAATTAATGTCTGACCTATTATCAAAGCAATCAAAAGATTTTCTTTTTGATTAGTTCTTTTCAATCACAGGGATGAAACTTGTTCTGCAGAAAAGTCTTTGTCTCAGACTGCCTGGTCTTGGTCTCTGACTGCCTGGTCTTGGTCTCTGACTGCCTGGTCTTGGTCTCTGACTGCCTGGTCTTGGTCTCGGACTGCCTGGTCTTGGTCTCAGACTGCCTGGTCTTGGTTTCAGACTGCCTGGTCTTGGTCTCAGACTGCCTGGTCTTGGTCTCGGACTGCCTGGTCTTGGTCTCAGACTGCCTGGTCTTGGTCTCAGACTGCCTGGTCTTGTCTTGGATTGCATGGTGTCGGAAGATTTGTATTACCTTCTTCTAGACAAGCTGCTTGAACAGACATCTTGGGAGTGAAATTGCCGGTGAAGAATGAAGTATCGGCATCGATACCGTAGATCAGTCCAGGGACACCGAGTCGTATAATGCACCAATCGTGGCCTTTAATTCGCTTACGTCGCGTCTCCCAACCGTCCATCCATTTGCCGAAATCAGTGAATTCGCTCTCCTTCCATTGGGGAGGTTCGGGCTGAGAAGAAAAACAAACACGGGAAAAACGTGAATAAGCCTTGCGCGCATTCGCAAAGGCTCGTGGGATTGGATGACAAACATTGACAGCAAAGTGAGTGCAAACATATGAGGCGGAGGCCAACTCGGTAACTGATTTTCACAAAAACCGAAGAGTTGAGGTATCGTGATTGAGCAGATGCTCGTGGGATTGGATGAAAAATAAAAATAAAAATTACCTTCAACAGATTTTCAGCCACAGCAAACCAGTCGTCAGTAGCAAATAAAATCCGACCACCATTCTACAACAAATTTCCAATTACAGAGGAAAAAGAGAATTGTTACAGGTTGAACACATGATTGGTAATCTCGAAAATCCGAAATGTTCACAGATTTACACATAACTTACACAATATAAACATGATGACGGTGGAAAACTTCCCCTGAAATGGTTTTGTCTAAAGTGCTATAGTCTTTGAGAAAAAAATGAGTAAAACAATCATTTTCGTCTCATGAGACGAAAATTATTTTTTCAAATGTCGGTCACTTCGCCCTGGACCACTTCGCCCTGGACCACTTCGCCCAAAAACCACTTCGCCCAAAAGCCACTTCGCCCAAACACCACTTCGCCCAAAAGCCACTTCGCCCAAAAACCAATTCACCCAAATGCCACTTCGCCCAAATGCCACTTCGCCTAACAACCACTTCGTGTGCAGGCCATGGTTCAGGGCGAAGTGGTTCAGGGCAAAGTGACTGTAAAGCATTCGGGAGAATAACGACACAGTTTTTGACTGTTTTCTCAAAAGTTAGACGAAGTACGGAGCTGACTTTTACTCAGGTTGGTTTTAATCATGCATATCTTCAATCACACAGGGAGATTAAACTATTTGTAACGGTTTATCAATCATGTAGACTATCTTTAAATTCTACACAATGACGTCAACTTTACGGCAATACACAAACAAAATGGCAGAACACGTACTACGGCAACCCTGCAATTTTTGTCATTCTTTGTGAAGATTGTATCTGCTCTTTAGTGGGTCATATTTTTTGCGTCACAATAATGTACGAGTTGGACTTGTTCAGCACAATGTCTTTTGTTTTTTGGGTTTCTTTTTAAATTAAATTTCAAACTCTATGAAGGTAGATATGACCTCTTACCCTAACGCCAGCTAGATCATTCAATTCTACAAAATCCGGAACTTGTTCCGAGCGTTCTGTCTCTGCAACTCGGCGATCCGCCATGGTTGCATTCAAGTTGACATTTCCTGAGCAATGAAAAAATAGAAAATAAAGGTACTGTTTTCTTATACATTGAACAAAGATTCAATTTTAAGATATACTTCCCACTTGTACTTTTGTCGCAAATGTTGCTTTTCTGAGATAAATAAATGATAAAATTATTGCATAAAGTAATGCACAAAATTACGGCGCGAGTGGTCCGTGCGTAAGCGCGACAACAGGGGGCGCTGCGCGCACGCAGGAATGGTTATCTTGTGCACTAACTGAATGCAATTTTTGAAGGAGAAAATGTGATTTTTCTACAGAAAAGCAACATTTGCGACAAAAGTGCAAGTGGGAAGTATATCTTAAAATTAGATTATCTGTTGATTCTAAGAGGTAATTTCCTTCAAATCTTTGTTCAATGTATACAGAAAAAATACCAAAATAATTTTTAAACTTAAAGACATTAGAAGCATCGTTGTTTATTCACACAGTTTAAGTGGAACTTAATTCGTTCTTTCTGCTCCAATTACAGTGATGGAAGCAAATTGAAGAAAAAACGATCTTCAAACATGAATTTTGAAGCATTTTCCCTCTCATTCTGTCTGAAAACTCATCTTTCTTCAGCGACTGTCCTGTTTGTGTGCACGTGCAGAGCCCAAGTCCAAATCAAGTCATTTTTGTCAGTGACTTGAGTCAAAGTCAAGTCATTTGCAACACTGACTGAAGTCCAAGTCAAGTCATTTGAGGTTGGAGACTCAAGTCAGTTCATGGTAATCTTTCCTATGTTTCAAAGTAAAGTGATGAAAGGTTGATTCTTGAACTCTTTTTGGATTTCGTGAAAATTAGTAAAAAGGTTGCCGAATTGGCCTCTGGCTCATACGTTTACGCACACTTCGCTGGCAATATTTGTCATCCATACCCATGATGCATTGAGAATGTCGATAAGGTTTATTGATGATCCACATTCCAATACTTATGACATGTGGACTGGGAACCAGTTTACTAGTAGGCCTACCGTCCTCGTCCCAAACGTCGCACGCCCACTCGAACTGAAATTAGTGAAAAGTTACAGTTGCAGTTGAGAGTTTGGAATCAATGAACAATCAAAACATTGGCTAGTTTGCTGAATTCTTGAGAATAGTTCGAACTACTCGCCTTATTATCGCCTACTAGTTTTAGCCTATCGGTACGGTACGGAATCGGGAGCAAAACTGTATGGTTAAAAACGTGTAAATTCCACATCCACAACTTTTTTACAGGCTTCAAGGACAGCGCCCTCATGCGCCGTATTTTGTAGAGTGGTAAATTTGGTCGTGTGGCGGCGCTGTTCATAAAAATGGTGGACGACGCATAACGCGGTCTGGTTTGCCGTTTTTCCCATTTTCGCAGACTTTTTCTCACAAAATCGGACTATCATATGAGTCCATAGATGCTTTAAACGAAAGCTGTAACATAGTGGGATGTTGTAGATTAGTAAGTTGAATGAAATCAGTTTTATAGGACATTTTATGGGTTGTTTTTCACAGATCGCGTGTGGCGATTGCGGCATGTGCTGTGTGCTTTGTGCAGGGATTTACAGTCACTTCGCCCCATAACGTGCCACTTCGCCCCATACACAATTGCATCCTCATTTTGTTCATCAATAAGCATAAGGTGCTGAGGTCACGGACCTGGCAACTATGCAGACATTTACGTTATGTCGTTAGTGATGTTCCCCACTAATTCTTCTTAACATTCATGATAATGCCCCAGAAAGTGTAAATTTGGTGAGAGAATATGATTTTAACAGTGAAAAAATTATGTTCACGTTGCCACTGAGTTCAGGAGTTGCCGTGTGTTAAGTCTATGGAACATGGCAGAACAAGTTTAAGTATTTTCAAGGAAATTGTGGAATGTTTGTCAGTCCTAAATTCACTCCTCTTTAATTAATTAATATCACTTTTTGGTGTTTATTTTCTATTAAGGAAAATTAGTGGCAACGGAAATCTTTCCAAATGTTTGTCATGCTCCATAGACTTAGTGCATGGACTGGAGTCTTGACTGCCAAGCATGTCGGGATTTTGTCCCAAACTTTTTATGCAGATCCCGTATGTGCTTTTTAAATGTTTCATGTGCTTCTTTTGTTGTATTTATCAGATATTATTGAAGTCGGGCATTTTTCCAGTATTTAACCATGGCCACCACCAGCACAAGTTTCAGCCCGCCGGAGCCTGGTCAACGGGCCCGTACTATGTCCTCATTCCTGTACCAACTGTCAGCCCGAGACAGGGAGGTAGACCTCGTCCATCTCGATCATTGCTACTCTAAGTCGTGGAGCACTCATCCGGACGGCAGCCATGCCAAGCCAGCGCGGCTCTTGTTTGTCCCGCGGACACTGAGACTGAAGCAGGACAGGCAAAATGTGATGTAGGTGGACAAAATTTTTGAATCAAAAGCACAAATTTTAAAGTGGTGTAATCACATGTATTTTTATTTCATGGTAAAGGACCTGGAAGAAGAAACAATGTTAAAATGAGGTGTCTCTCATTGTCAGACAGTTTTGGGACGAAACATTTGAAGGCCTCTAAAACAGCACATGGGATCCCAATCAGCGGCTGGATTTAAAATTTCGTGCCACTTTGTGCTTTCAATACATATTTTGTTCAAAAATCTTCAAAAATATTGTCTGTACAAAAAAATATCTGCATAATAAAAATCAACACTCTTTCTTTGAACAGCGAACCTGACTTGCCCATCGATGTTGTCACTCCGTCTCCGACAAATGTTCTCCCTTACGATAGCGGGAGAGCGCACTCCGTCATGAATGAATGCCAACGACATGTCAATTTTGCGCGCTCCAGCACGACGGCAGATCAGTTAGACGAAGAGTGGG
Organism: Henricia sp. BOLD:AAB3569; assembly: GCA_037783545.1. NCBI lineage: Eukaryota > Metazoa > Echinodermata > Asteroidea > Spinulosida > Echinasteridae > Henricia > Henricia sp. BOLD:AAB3569. The sequence goes on along the minus strand of JBBELK010000454.1, from coordinate 2,629,125 downwards.
AAAGAAATCTTACCAGGTACAAAATTTAGTTTGCTCGGCCAGGAAGTATCGGGGGGAAATATCTGACATCCTACAAACGTCTGCTTAAAAAAAAGAAAACAAAAAGAAATTTGTCTAGCACGTGTACGTAATTACAAAGTGTATGTGTTGTAAAAAGTGGTTTTGAGTTGATCTGTTAAATGTTAACTCTGATTTTGTGTTTCAGAATTGGTTGGACTGTCCAACAGAATAAACTCTTCGATAAGATTATCAAGCACATGCAGTCTGAGCGGCTTGCTAGACTTTCTTATGAAGGGGTGAGTGCTGTATACACTTATATCTAGGCCTTAGATCTCACACGGTAATAGAAAGTATGCTAACCCTTGCCTTTTGAGGATGACTTGGGGCAAGTCAACCAACCACATATACAAAGCAAGCATTAACTTTTTCCCTACATTGTACAGGCGGGCGGCTGGCAGCAACTTTCCAACATTTTTTGAGCCCTCTGTGAGGGGGCGCGCCGTTGTGAAAATGTTAAACCAAAAACATTTTGTCAGATTGTCTGGGTGCTAAATTTATTTTTATCATTATTATTTTTTTTATCTGTGCATGCTCGAAGCTGCGTACATTCATTTCCCGAAAAACAGCTGCAGACCAATTAATGCTAGGCATTTAAAATACGGAATTCCCACTTTTAGCCTTTTATTGTCGATTAGCGTCTGACGCTATTCTTGCATATTGCTCTGGTGAGGGCAAGTCAAAAAATGCTTTAGTGTGTCTTTGTCGTTACTGAAGTTAATTCTAGTTTGCGTTTACCCGTAATTTGTTTAAAAAAATCATATATAGTACGTTTCCTGACACTAATTATTAAGACTTTCCTGTTTACAGAACCCAAATGAGCCAGTGTTACGGCGTATTCATCTCGACAAGTGTGCTAAGAAAGTCCGAAGGACTCTTGCCTCAATCGGATGGGTGAGTGACAAGGAGGCTAGTAAATATGTATCCTTTTTATCGTTTGCATTTACAGTGAAACTTGCTACTGAGGCTACCGTGATAACAAGGCCACCTGTTTATAGTGGCCATCCGTCTTTGGTTCCTGAACCCTGTTTACATTACAGAGTGAAATCACTTTGTTCAATGAAGATTAGTTAATCATTGTTAGTTAATAATGAAGCAAATTTGAAGTCGCAGCAAGGTTTCACACCGCCAGGTTTCACACCGCCAGTTCACAGAAAGTTTAACTAGTTGCAACTTGCGTGAATGTTCGCCGTGAAATTACTTGACGTCAGACTTGACGTCAGCTTTCTGCTCGTATTATAAAGAATGAACTGCCTTTAATGCACAAGTGTCATTAAATTTAACATTAATTGTTTGCAGGATGCGAAGTTAACACAGTGGTTGCATAGCGTCTTGATTGACAACCTTAGCTCCTCCCTCCTAGCTATCTATCTGGATGTCCTGCAGACCCTGAAATCAAAGGTGAGGTCAACAGGTCACCAAAACTCTCAAAGGTCAAGGGTCACAAAATCCTTCAAATAGACTTTATACCAATTGTTATAATTTTAGTTGGAGACTTGTTTGAATTTATTGAGTCTAACATTTTAGTTTTTATAATATTTTAGTTTTTATAATATTGTATCTATAACCAAACTTGGGATGATATGACAAACAATATAAAATGTGGACAAACGTCCATGGGTTTGGGAAATCTGTATGCAAATGTAGTGAAAAACAACTTGGCTCCACCGGGATTCAAACCACAGACCTTCTGCTTAACGTACAGACGCCCTACTAATTGAGCTATGAAGCCAACTGGTGATCTTGAAACACGGTAGTGCAGTTGTTTCTCACTGATTGGGATTGGCTATCATGTGAGCTTAACAAGCCCTACAGAGGGATAAACCATTTACTCCCAATCGGTGAGAAACAACTGCAACCCTGAGTTTTCATAAGTAAAGGCCATACAATTTTGGTGATTTCTGTTACCCATTATAAATCTTTTAAGCGATTTTTTCTTTTCTTTTTAGGTACCAGCTCTGATCGACAAGATGATCAGCCTTTCGACATCGTCACACCGCTGTAGCGCTGCAAGCTCCGAAGCTTTAATACTACTCCTGAAACGACCATGGGACCCTGCAGTTGGAGTGCTCAGTCAACACAAACCGGTATGGGCTCATAAAACACATTATGCATATTAATTTTTTGTCAAGAAAAATAAAGTATAAAAATTCTAACATGTTTGGAATTTTATGCTTATTTTTCTGTTTGCATACATGTATAAGCTATAATAGCCAAACTTGGGTTGAGAGAAAAATCCCTAAGGGCTTTATCAGGATTCGAACCCGAGACCTCTGACTCAGCAAGGGGCTCAGACTCCTCTGTCGAGTTTGCTGTGGGGGGTTTTATCGCTAACTGAAGTTTTTTTACATCCTTTTTACCATTCGTTCAACACAAAAACCTTGCATGGATTTTAGTATTACTGCATCTATGTGGCTGAAATTTCTACAAGGCAGTTTATCAACATTATTCTTTAGTTATGTAATGCTGTTGTTCCTATTTTAAAAAGTTTTCCAATCATATAATGGGTCTTTAAACACAGAAAAAGCTTCCCGGTTCGCCGTTGCTTGTGATAACTCCAAACGGACCTGCTTTCCCCAACGTGCCGACATCGCGCCGTCTCCGATTCTGGAACTCTCAACTAGCGAACCTGGGCAAGGTGATCCCAGTCACTACGCACACGGTGACCGGGGGTAGCGGTCTCAGCATTGTGCAGTGTCTGGAGCACATGGTTGGTGCCGTGAGAACCAAAGTCATGGAGGTAGGTAGTCTGGTGTACGTACCTTAAAGCAGTCTGGTGCATAAATCCTGTACAGTCTGGTGCACGGATCCTGTACAGTCATTTTATTGTAGTCTGGTATACGGACCTAATTGTAGTCTGGTACAGGGACCTTATTGTAAGTCTGGTGCACAAGTCATATTTTAGTTTGGTGCACAGACACTATTGTAGTCTGGGGCATGGACCCAATGAAGTCTGGTGCACGTTGCAGTCTCTGCAGTATGTAATCTAGTTCACAAATCTTGTAGTTTGGTGCACAGATCCTGTGCAGTCTGGTGCACGAATCTTATTGTAGTCTGGTGCACAGACCCAGTGCAATCTGGTGTATGGATCCAAAGCAGTTTGGCACACAGAAACTATAAGGTCTGATGCCGGACCTTAGGTAGACTGGTGCTTGGCCCTTATGCATTACCACAAATGTTTCTTAAATTGCACTTTTTGTTCCAAAACTTTTTTATCGTTATTTCATTCAAACCTAATAATTTTAATGTAGCAGCAAAATTACTAATTGTTTAAAAATGTATTTGTTCTCTGAGCACAAAAAAATATGATCTTAGATCAGAACACCTTTTTTGTGTTGCTTTTTGTATTTTAGCTAAAGAGCCACTTCCCAAATCGTCCAATTGTGTTAGTTGGCTGGTCAGTCGGAGCACACGTTGCCTGTCATGTAAGTTAACGTTTTTTGTGATTTTTCTTTTATTGAACAAATCCCCATGGCATAATATTATGATGATTAATTTGCATTTGTTCTGGGAGTTATGACGTGAAATTGTACATCAGTCAACAGTAGTTGGCTGAATCACTTTAGAGCCATTTTAACAGTACCAGCATTGGTATGTCTGTGGCTGTTTCATGTATGTAAAAATGTAATCATTTTTTTTACAGGTTTCTATGGTAGAGCGTGTAACAGCAGTTGTATGCCTAGGCTTTCCAGTCATGGGGATTAATGGAGCAAGAGGGGTACGTCTGCCAAATCTAGGCATTGGACATTTTAATCTGTAATTCTGTTTTGTAATCTATCAATGTGGGGTTACCGTGGCCGAGTGGTTTGGGTCACTGACTCGCAATACTCGGGTGAAAACTTGGGGTTGCGAATTCGATACCTGGCTGGTGTACCTGTGCCCTTGAGCAAGGCACGAAATAGACTTTCGAGTAATAACAAAAATCTTGCCAAAACGATTATTTGTAGCTGGGGAAAAAGCTTACAAAATGGGCTAAATACCGAGTCCAAATCATACACATGGGGGCTAGCGAGTTACGGTGGACACTTTTCGTGCATTGAGCGGAGCAAATAGGGACCTCCGCTTATCTCGAACTCTGGTTACCTCGACATTTTGATCCATTCCCTTGAGTTTTGACTTAACGAGACTTAACTGAAGATGAATTTATATAGATATGTTTGCACACACATTTTTTTACAAGGGCACCCTTGTAAGAAAAAATTAGGGTGTTTGTTACCATTTCTATCAACACTTTTAGTCGGATTTTTCTTGTCAACCCGTGAAGTAACATTTTGGGTAACTGCAAAACGAACCTCTGTTATCGCTTGTTCAGGGTGTAGACGAACCTCTTCTGGACAGCAAGACACCCACACTCTTCGTGGTCGGCCAAGAATCAAGCCTGTGTACCCAGGACGACATTGAGAACTTCCGGGAGCAGATGAAGGCCGAGACGGGCCTGGTGGTAGTGGGAGGGGCGGACGAGCATCTTAGAATGTCTAAGATTAAGAAACAGGTTGATGGAGTTACGCAGAGCATGGTGGATAGATGTATACAGGTGAGAGGAATTGAGGGCGGGCTTTCAGCATGTTTTGTATCAGATCCTATTCAACACTACACGGCATTTCATTAGGGGGCGTTCGAGATGCTCACACCGGGTTTACACCGGGGAAGCCTCCAGAAAATGGAAAACGAACGACACAGGATTTCGCTTTGAATTCTGGGAACCCTGCCAAACGGAGCTTTTATAAACACAGTCATCGTTGGACTCGCGAGGAAAAAATTAACCCGGCGCCACCCAAAATTAATTGTGCCAGTACTTAAGCCCTGCATCACCACGAGTCCGGCACTTCTCCTGAAGACGAACAGAGCACACTGTTCAAAACATTGAGTTCACACTCACCGGTTCTTTTCAGAACCACACATGCCTGGCGTTATACGCACGCATCATGTTTAACATAAATTCGGTTTAGAAACGAGGTCGCATGCCAAATCGTCTTTGAATTTTGTGACCTTTGGCATCATTACCAAACCAAATTTATGCAAAATGGGATGCTGCGCATAACGACAACCAATTTTCAACAGAGAGCACTTTAGATATAAACAAAGAGCACATTGTCTATAAGGACCGGGAATCCGGAGATAGGTCAATTGACCACGTTCAAATGACGTCACTTCCAACAAATTGTCGCGTGCATCAGGATTTTGAGCGTAATTTTTTGTGACACGCATCAGTTGCGCCGTATTTCTAACAAATTTCAAGCAACACGTGCTCGTGTTTGGAACATTTTCTAGGATGTGCGTGCGCGTAATTGATGGCATTTAATACGCAGTAGCATTTTTCCTACGAAGATGGCGTCTGTAAGAGTGGTCAATTTTCTTATTCTTTTGCAAAAATCAGAGTAGGCACCAGTTTTCCAAATAACTAGTGCAATTTCACTGAATGTACATTTTTCTTGTCGACGTGTTTTCCAAAAGTATGTCATTCATCCAACAACAGACTGAATCGTAGTAAATTTATCGTTATCCCAGGATGAAATAAGTGATTTTCTCTGCAATATCCTGACCTCATCGGCGTCCGACAGCTCTGAACGTCCTGAGTTCAACCTTGACCATCGCAAGAAACGCGACAAGGACAGAGACAAGGACAAGAAGAGGCGCATCCACCGTGATTTGTCTCTGGAGCTGAAGGGACGCAAACCACCCACTGCTGGACGAGGGCGCCGTAACAGCTTGCCTTTGTTGCCTAACGAGGTAAGCATGAAACAACCAAAAGACTGTTCATTTTGTTTCTGGTTTTTTTTGTATTCCAATGTTTAGAAGGCACAAAACTATTTGAGTGTGGTAGAATGTACTCCATAGCTCAGCTGGTAGAACATCTGCTCATTTAGTCATATGTGTTGGGTTCGAATCCTGACGAGGACCATATGATTAGTTGTTTTGTGGGATTACAATTTTGCGTTCGTTACTTTGCTCAGCTGCACATCCATGCAACACCGAGGGGAAAGTTGGGTTGGGAAAAGCCCGAGGGAGTATACCACTGTGCCTCATAGCTCAGCTGGTAGAGCATCTGCCAAGTGTGTCAGAGGTCTTAGAGAAAACCTTATGGAGTATACCACTGTGCCTCATAGCTCAGCTGGTAGAACATCTGCCCAGTGTGTCAGAGGTATTGGGGAAAACCTTAGAGAGTGTACCACTGTGCCTCATAGCTCAGCTGGTAGAACATCTGCCTGGTGTGTCAGAGGTCTTGGGGGAAACCTGAGAGTATACCACTGTGCCTCACAGCTCAGCTGGTAGAACATCTGCCCAGTGTGTCAGAGGTCTTTGGGGAAAACCTGAGGGAGTACACCACTGTGCCTCATACCACATCTGGTAAAGAATAACACTTAATGAGCTGATACAATCTCTGGTTCAAATCCCCCATGAGGACCACATGGTGATGACCATATTACCCTATTGTGTTATTCCTTTTTTTTTTTTTCGTACTGAGTTTACCCATACAGATTCACTCATATTCCCCACTCTCTCACTTTTCATGTTTTTCAGGGCTTTGTAGCGTTTCCCAATCCACCAAGTTTCTTAAAGCCCGAGGGAGACCCCTCAGAGCTGCCATCCGGTTCTACTTTCAGTGAGCAGTATGCCCGGTACATGGCCAGCCTAACGGCAAGCAAACGAGAGTCTAAACTAGATGCACTACTGAAGGGCGAAGGAGTCGGCGAGTATCAGTCTAAAAGTGGTAAGAAAGGATGGCTGAAATTGGAAGCAATTCACCAACTTTTCCTCATGAATATTTTATATTTTCATACTTGAACAACCAAGAAGCATGACCACCTACAAGCACAGATACAACAGGACTCACTCATCAATATTCATATTTTTGTTTGAATAATTCAGGTTGTGCATTCCTAGACTATCCCGGAAGTATGACCGCCTACAAGCGTTGACGCATCATGTGTGCCAACCTTTGCTCATCAATATTCATATTTGTTTGAATCATTCATGTCGCTCATTCCAAGACAATCCTAGAAAATCCACCGCCGACGAAGCAAGAATGCCAACGTTTGCTCATCAATATTCATATTTGTGTTTAAATAATTCATGTTGCACATTCCCAGATAATCCAACTACAAGCACAGATACAACAAGCATGCCACCTCATTATTATTCATATTTGTATTTGAATAATTCATTTCCAGACAATCCCGGAAGGACAACCACGTACAAGCGTCGACGCAGCAAAAGCCCTACTCCGTCCAAACGAAAGCAGATGAAGCTGTCCTCGTTGGTTGCCCTGTCAAAATTGACCGCATCGGCGCAACCAAGCACAGCCACAAACCAGGATGGAACAACTGGGTCCCAAGTGGCCTTGCCTAGGTCTTCACCGACTAGTTTGCTCGGGGTGTCCACTGCTAAAGTCTCGGGCCCCTCGCCTATTCCTCCCTCGTCCCCACTGATGGTCTCCGCTCCGCAACTCTCGGGGCTTCTACAGAAAGCTTCGAGCGGGGTAACCGCAGGCACCAAAGACGTGGTGAGTATAATAATAATAATAATCATAATAATAATAACAACGCTGAATGCCGCAATAGGGCGACATTTCGGGAAGACTCTCACCGGAGACCACCGAAATTTCGGCAAGAGTCACTCAAAATGACACCTTATTTTTTTACCCAAAGCTTCCGGAGATGGTCACAGACCGAAGAGAAACAACTCCAGTCCCGATAAAAATGGTTCTCGACCTAAAAGAAATGGTTTTTGACCTTAAAAAATTAATTTTAAACTCAAAAATATTAGGGCGACACCAAAATGTCGCCCTATTGAGCAGGTCGCCCTAATATAGCTTTTTTACACACGATTTGTCGCCCTATTCTAGCATTGATAGTAATAATAATAATGGTGGTGGATTCTTTTATAGCACACGTCTACCCTACAGGGTACTCCTAATGCTGTTGCCATTATTACCGCTTCTCCTGTGACGCAACCTGTTTGCATGTACCATACTGCTCCAAAACAATCGGTGAAAAGTCCTTTTTGTTTGCTGGCCCTAAGGAGTGGAATATGATTTTATGGGGCATACGAGATTCTTCCACTTTAGTTGCATTCAAGAATTTACTTAAGTCTTTGTTTATTTATTAATTAATGTGTTAATTTTCTATTTATTATATTATATTGAACTGTGCTGTGACAAATGATCACTCAGGGTACAGCTTGTTTGCACGAGTCGATAACGTGTGTATGCTCTCTCCCCACAGCCCCTCACCGTCACATCTGCAGTAACAGGAACAGGAACAAAATTTTCGGTGTCAGTGGTGGGATCATCGACCTCTTCGTCAAGCTCATTATCTGGGGCGAGTTCCAACAGTATAACCCTCGCACAGCTCCAGCAGCTGGGAATTTTGCCATCCAATATTGCTCCAAGCACTTTGCTTCAGGTAAGGTTGTGGGAGAAATCAATTCATTTTACAGACTTCAACAAATACTTTTCATTTTGTTTTACAACTGTTACTTAGCTCGTGTCACAGTTATCTCATCGTTTGGATGTGTCAGAAACAAAGAGAAAAAAATGATGCATTTTAAAAATGGATTTTAAGTGTTTTAAATTGCCAGTGAGATTGGATGTAAACATAAACATGATATTTATGTAAAAGTGTTTTTGTTTGCATTAGTGCCTCTTCATGATTTGGCCCCTTCACCCTTGAAATTTGCCATCGCAACCCCTGTTGTGATATTTTTTGAAGGTGGTCATTATTTCTTAGAAAGTGCTTGAACCATTTCAAGACTTAAAATTAAACAAATTATCCAGTCAAATTTGTTTTTGTTAATTTCTGCTTAAACTTTAGTCACACGCCAAATTATTTTGTGTATGACTAAAGTTAAAAATGTTTATATGATAACTTTCTAAAGAATAAAAGTTCACCAGTTCATGTTTTGAATATTTTGCAGGGTCTGAATTTCAACATTCAACAAGATGCCCAGAAGACATCAGCATCCAAATCGCTCAGCACAACGGCCGCTAGGACTTCCGGTTTACAGTCAAGTCTGACTTCAACTACACAGACGACATCGACAATCAGCTCTGCGAGCAGCCTTCCAGCAGTGAGCAAACAAGCTGATACAAGCGGGACAGCTTCCGGAGAGTCGAGCTTGAGTTCAAGCCAGTTCCAGGCAGCTGTTAAACAAGCTACCCTGGCCATCGCTAGCAAGATGATGGCCGCTCACTCCAAAGTCCCAACCAGCAGTGCCCCAAGCAGTTCCTCCGGAAGTGCTGCCCAAGTCACGTCCTTAGCAGGGCTTCTCAACATTCCCCAGCTTGTGTCTGCCGCTCTTAAGAGCGTTCCTCCCGCGACAACGGATGCCTCCGAGAACCCCACCCTGAAAGCGCTGAAAAACCTTGCAGAGCAGAATTTAGAGTCTGGATCCACGAAACCGGATAGCGGGAGCTCTGTGGGTCAAATCGCCTCACCGGATGTCACCTTCTTGGGCCTCTTTGCCCCTCATGGGTTAAAAATAAACAAGCCTAAAACATCCTCGCAGAGCACCACAAAGACCAAAACAAGTACCCCATCAGGGACACCATCCCTGCATCTTTCCAAGAAGATGAAAATCGACAGGGAACACGAGCAAGCAATTCAGAAACTTCAGTTCCACGATTTTCCGCTCACAACGGTGTCGTTAACTTCCTCGTCCTCTATTGGAACCATCACCAAGGCTAAAATCCTGAATGATTTGGAAAAAGGAACCGTGTCAGGTTTATCTGCTCTCGAGAAGACCCTTCTGAGAAAAGGAGTGAGCACACCCACCTGTACAAGTGCTTCTGAGACGTCTAAGCCAAGTACTTTGCCAACTAAGTCCACTTTGTCTTCTACTGGAGTCTCTGCAGGATCTAGTGGTCAAATTCACTTGACCACAGCTAAGGGCGGTTCCAAACCAGAGGTCAAGCTGACATCTAGTGGTTCTATCACAACTCCATCGGGAATTTCTTCGCTGATCGGAAAATCTGCAGTAAGCACATCGAGCAAGTCCGGCTCCGTTCAAGCGACACTGCAAAGCTCAAGCACTACCACCTTGACTTCTTCTGGCCGAGCGTTAACACAGACCTCAACGACAGGAAGCAAAACATACTCGGCCAAAGTCGGACTCCCAGCTCAGTCCACCGGAAGCAAGCCAACCATTTTTGGCAAGATTTCATCTGACAAACCCTTCATCACCAAATTCCCAGCGACGCATGTCCAACTCGGACGAGTTACATTACCAGCGGGCGCCTCCCAAGTTAAAGTCAGTCATCCAGGCGATACGGCTTACAAGGCATCCCTTACCGGTCGATCATCTCCTGTCGTGATCCGTACAGATCCTGTCAAGAAAATTATCAGCCAGCCCTCGGCTTTCAAGCCAGCCCCAGTCTCTAAAGTGATCTCTGCCTCTCAACTAAGCTCCAAGGATGCCCCAAGCTCGGCCAGATCATCTGAAGTGAGCATCGTCAAGCATATTGTCGCAGGTACCACAAGTTCCAAACCGAGCAGCACAAACACCTCCACTGTCACCCGCCCATCCCAAAAAGATGTTCCTTCTTCATCCACACCCTTAAAGACATCCTCAGTTCCTTCTTCCAAGACAACAGACGAAGAAAAATCCAAGGAACGTCGCCCTCCTACATCGTTAAAGTTAGCCACCCTTCCAACCCAGAAAGAGCATGCCTCTTCAAATGAATCTAGACCCTCAAAAGCATCTGCGATTCCATCTAAGACAGACGAAGAGAAATCTAAGGAAGAGAAATCTAGGGAAGAGAAATCCAAGGAAGAGAAATCCAAGGAACGTCACCATTCAGCATCGTCAAAATCAGGATCTGGTGATTCTGGAGAAAAGAAGACTCCATCTGGTTCTCAATCGGGCACAACTGGTTCTCAATCGGGCACACCTGCTACTACATCAACCAAGACAATTGGTCCTGGGGGTGATGCTGATGGTAAAGGAAAAGGGAGCCATACTCCAGCACCCACGGCCTACATGTCAACACGCACAAGGAGGGTTCGCACCCCGCGACAGTACTTTGACTACACAGAGTAAGCAATCATGTACAAATCCCTTATTCCTAATTGGGTACACTGTATTGCTGATTTGGCACTACGACAGATAGTACAGACATTACATCACGCACACATCCATCCCAACGATGCTTGAAGGCACTCTCCCATTACTACCCCTGGTGATTGGGATCAATAATATGCAATCATGTAATAATCTCTTGTTTTTAATAGACTGATCCAGTAAGCTTCGCCCATTTAGAAATTGTCTAGCAACATGCCACACATGTGAGGCACGTGTGCAGTAGAGTCGCGTGGCCGTGCCGTGCGTCAGCATCCGCGCCCTGGTCAGCGCGTATTGAAACACGCACACGCACACAGAAACTGCACGCTCGAAAGCAAAATGTGCACTTAAGTATCCGGTCGTGTGCGTGCACGTACAACACACCTGCATTATGCGTAACGCGCACAATCGAACAAAAACATCGTGACACACACATCTAGAACTCAGTGAATGCACAACATAGCAAAACGACAAGCTAATTTTGGTGAGTTTTTCCTGTTTACACAAAAACACATTTATGAAGGGATTAAAAGTAGGTTTGGATAGTCTTATACAATCCGTTTTAAACCGGCTAGGGTCCTCTGCGCTGATATGGTGTTTTTGCGACACTCGTGCTGCATTTCGCCGTAGCTCTGTGCACAAAATTGAGGACTCGGGTAGCCAAAATGGCGATATACTTTTTGGCTACCTGAACCTGTGATTGGTCAATTACAAAATGGGGAGGGCTTACCAGATCGGTCTATTGGGCATATCATATTACCAATTTGGCACTAAGACAAGCCTATCGACACTACCTTATCCCATAAAGCTCTGTGCTCACTAACGGTATCTTCAGTTTGAAGTTGCTAAGATAATCATTGCCTGTAGCTACATCGGAGGTTTTTCAGCACGGTCACAAAGTGCGAGAGAACAGGAAGAAATTCTCAGTTTTAGAGGTGGGAGGAAAAACCCTACACATTTGTATGGGGGACACCCACAGAATTAAGCAGAGACTGAGAACCCAATCCACATACTGACCCAGACGGGATTCGTACCAGGGCCACTGAGTTGAAAGGCGAGGAAAGAACCGCTACACCAACTGGCTGATTAGCATTTTGTCCTAATACACTGATCAATTATCACAATTGGGACAGAAATGTCCCAATTCTAAATAATCATGCCTGTCAAATCCCATACTTTAAGTTGTTCATAATTATATTCACTCACTAAATTAGGAAGATTTACCGTAGGAAGACTTACTCATTTTGAAAGTAGCTAGTTTCAAAAAAAGTATTAAAAATAAGGAATTTTGACAAGTCACAAAATTCACAATTACCAGTTTGGCCCAGGTGCAGTGTTGTGAGCAAGTTTTTACCGGTGAATGTTAAAGGTTCATAATGTCACCTGTCAAATTTTTTATTAATAACACGGTTTGGGGAAATAAACTCAATCTTGCAGCAATTTTGTATTTCGTGAATAAGTAATTGACGTCAGTAAAAATTTCCTAAAGCCACGTGAAGGTCGTTTATAGAAAAAAGAGATTTTGTAAGTTCTGTGGGTCGTGAATTTCCTCGAAGTAATTCAGTCGAAGGAAGCGACTAATTTGGAGGAAATTTTCCTGAGTTGGTGGAAATTGCCCTAAATGTTAAAAAGCCAAACTGCAGAGACCAAAATATGAATCCAGATCAAAACATTTTTAACTGGCAAATATAGAATAAATGTGTATGCTGCCCTCTATTGGCGAGCTGCTAGTGTTCTGGTGTTGATCGAGTATTCAATGTTTGTCACTTGCAAAAACTACTGGCACACAAAATATCAATCACATGTTGAACCAGATGTTGGTCTGTACTTGGCCATATGCAGCGTGATATGTGGCAGAGGGTACCCCTCCCCACTTCCATTGTTCCCCTATTGTGTCTCAAACATCTAAGGAATTTCAGAGGAATTCCATTCAGGTTTTAAGGGGGTGCTGCAGTTGGTGCATTACCAAAAGGGAAGAGTGTTGAGATATAGGGGCGGTAGGGGGAGTCCCTCTGTCCCATATCATGCTGGGTTTTATATATTAAAAATTGCAACAAAGCTGTATTTCTGAAATAACTTGTATGCTTACCTTATATCATAAATGTTGGTCGCCCACTGTAAAATATTCAAACCAGCTCCGGCAAGCTTGGTAGCAGAGTGGTTAAGACATCTGCCAAATAAAAGCAAGTAAATTTAAGTAACAAATTGTAAGAACTAGTGGAATAATTACGTTATTTCAACTTCCATATTGTACAAAATTTTCATGGTTTTTGTGTGTTGAAAGCTAAATATCGGTGTTTTTTTTTTTCTACTTTAATTTTGAAAATCATTTTGGTGGTCAGTAAACCAAGAGATTTTGTTTTAGTACAAGACTAAAGATAAACACGATAAATATAACTGTCTCAAATTGAGACAATTCTAAACTTTACGTGATCTGCATGTACATGTATGTATAAATATATAGTTATAGACTGAGTTGTATTGGGAGCGAGAAAGGAGTTTTGAAGTCGAAAACTTGTACGTATTATTGTAACTTGACAGTGTAAAGTGCAGTGAAGGCAGTTTGTATGCCATGTACCTGGCCTTGCCGTTATGAAAATAAGGAGCAGGGGCCAATTTCATGGCGCTGCTAAGCACAAAAATTTGCTTAGCACAGGATTTGTTTGCTTTATTTTGCAAAAATGGATTGGCAACCAAAATCGTAAGTGATGTGTATTGAAAGGTATTTTCCTACTCTTGCGAAGAACACAAGTTGGCGAATATATTTGGCTTGAAATCCATTTTATAAGGCAAATAAATCCTGTGCTAAGCAAATTTTTGTGCTTAGCAGCGCCATGAAATTGGCCCCAGGTCACATGATTTTTCAAAGGTCACCGAGGCCAACTGGAGTGACACCATGGCCAACATTGTTTCAAATGTGTACTGGTTATAATACAAGTCATGAAATTTAAGAGGATAGGGTATGCTGGCCAAGTTGGCCTCAGAAAGTGTATATCACGAAGGGACATCAGGGTCAAGTCGGCAGGGCATGAGGCCATTGGCCTCAGTTAATGTCAAGGCCTGATATAGACCCTTTGCGCCGGCGACCATGACGGGGCAGGTTTTCATAATTAAAGGCACAGGCTCGTCAGCAATGCGCATGCGTCAAATTCGTGCCACGAAATACGCAAAGGCATGGAGCTGCGTATTTCGTGGCACGAAATTAGCGCGCGCGCATTGCTGACGAGCATGTGCCTTTAATTTCTGTAACAATAGATCCACAGAGTGCCTACTCATGCATAACGCAATGTGACTGGCTCCTGCCATGGTCGCCCGTGCAAAGGGACTATACGGTAATAGTTTCATGATGTGTTTTAGAAACTAAAATTGTAAATAACTTGATATTTTCAAGTAGGTGTTCCTGCAGCATGAAGCATATTAAATAATGAGTTACTGTTATTTGTTTTGAGAAATATGGAGTGCATTTAATAATGTCATCCAAATGTACTGCTCCGAAAATATGGGGGGAAAAATCCTATGAATAACACAAATGGATGGATTTTCTGAAGCTTTCCCTCTGAATTCCATGATAATTTTAAATTCCTCTGTATGAAAATATATCGTTTTGCCTTCTGGTAATAGAGAAGTGGAGAAACACAGAGTAAAGTATTTAACCGAGCAACCAACTCTCTGCCGTGTCTCTGACTCTATTCAGAGCCGTACAGCTAGGTTTTCTATCCCCGGAGCACCGCAGGTGTGTCACACACACACACGAACGGACTCCTTTGCCCATGGGACATGGACGGGGAAAAACACTATCGCTGGCGCGAAAACGGGAGAAAAAATATGAGATACCCGATCCTCACTCGGCCTATCCATTTTGTATATTGGAGAAAAAACGCTGGAAAGGGAGGCGGGCAGCGAATGGGGCTAGAATCATTGTCAGGAACTGACTCCGCTAAATGTTTGTTCAGAGACTGCCGCTCGGGAAACCCAATTTATAGCCCAGGTTCATTTGAGGCGGGCAGGTGTTTTTGAATGAACATCGCTCGGAATTTCGTTTTTCCCTAACCGTTTTCTAACTCGATGTACCCTGAAGACGAAAGTTAGATCCCTGTTCTCTAAACCGAGGCGAAAGGGAATCGACTCGCGCGAAAAAATAAAGTGCAATCTAATCGCTTATTTTATGAAGGTGTCGAGGCATTCTGAGGAATATCTGAGGAATACATAACTGTTGGTACACAAGCTCAGATTGAGCCTCTGGGGAATACAATTTTGCATCGTCTTTCAGTCCCGATTTCGGCCCAGCGTAACGCGACCACAAATTCTCATGTGCCATTACCTAACGCAAATTTCCGCGAGAATGTAGTTGGTTTTCTTGATGTATAGTGGCATTGTCTTCACCTATTACGAATCCCATAATTTACGGTTTAAAATAGAAACACAAATAATAAACTCTAAACAAAAGATCAAGGAGGCTGAGAGATGTAACATTTTATCAGTCAGTAACGTGTATGAACACTTCTTGTGGCTAGGCTGTCTGCAGCAGCCTCCATAAGAGCCGCTGAGGCAGGGTGCGCCACTCTCCCTCTGAAGTGCCACCCTAAACTTTTGCATTTGTCAAGCTGTATGGGAGAGGCACGGCTCCAGACGTCCGCTCATCCCACGCAGGTTCAATTGGGTTGCAAACTCAACAAATTAAAATGGGTTTCTGGAAGCATTTACATGTAACTACATGATTCTCCTATAGGAACAGAAATGTCGCATTTCGTTGCTGTGGGAATCACTTTTTTCAAACAGGTCCACTTGGACCTGGATCAAATCACTGAAGCGGAACAGTCTTGAAAGCAATTCCAAGGTGATTGTCTTGTCTCTGTATTCAACAAATGTCTGTTCTGATCAAGAGTTAACATTTCAAGAAAATGTCGTTTCTATTTCTGGAGAGTGCCTAACCTTAGACTTCCCAGAAATGACATCAGTGACACCTTCAGGAAATTTCATTTCGCCACAAGTTTTTCTTTCCACCATTTTAGTATCTCTATCTTTGATGTGATATTCTGATGTGTATCTCCATCCTTGATTTGACACGCGTGGTGTATCAAGTGTGGACGAACAGACGGAATGCAAACCCTCTCGTGTTTTCATACGCCTCGCACCAGGCGCCGCTCGCTCACAAGACATCTTTGGGAAAACGTATCCTTTCCTCGCCCAGGGGAAAATCTGAAATCACGCCATATAATCCCGGCACAACTCCAGCCAGGCGCTGGTGGTGCACGCAAATATTGACTCTGGTGTCGCGTTCTTGCGAGCCATCAGTAGGTGCTCTTGTAAAACAAGAAGAAATTTCAGCCTTTGCGGGGCAAGTCAGATATTGCTACTAACACTATTGAAAGTACGTGTATGGCTGAAATGACTTGTGAAGTGTCGTGTGTTTCAAGTGGCTCTTTCAAGCACAAACAAGTTTGTTTCTTTTGACCGACTTGTAGCACGTCTTTTCTCCAAAGTTGCAGTAGGCCTACATCGTTCACTTGGTGTGTTTTAAAGTCAGATTACATGATTGGAAACTGCTGCAAACGGCGTTTTATCCACGTGTGATTGAGGATGCGTATGATAAAAATTAACCCGTGTATAACTCAGCTCAGTACCTCATCTACGTTCCAAGAAAATAAGAAAGAACTGTCCTGAAACTGCTTCAAAAAATTATGCGATCCCACAGTCCTATTTAGGCTGGTTCCATGGGTATACTACACGGACAACGTAGTCATATACCAGCATAGCAGTCAGGACCCCAGTTGCTGTCACACGATGGCGCCCTTGTAAAAATGTGTGTGCACATACATTTATATAAATTCATCTTTAATTACCGTTTTCTTACAAAAACTGATACCTTTTCGGACGGAATCGTTGCATTGGACAGTTGGAATCACCTTGAGCAAGGTTGTCTGGTCAATTATTATGGTTGAATAAAATCAAGTTGGGACATTGCACATTTGTATAGGCCTACGGGTTTCAACACTTTCTAGTATTCTTGAAGCTAATTAAGCATGGTCAGTACATAATTAACAAGGTACCACCTACTTTGGATTCTGAAATCAGACATCTTATATATCAATCTTCCCGCGAGAAGGGGCAGTCCTTCACGCGTTGTCAACCCATGATTCTCCCTTGGGTTCAACCCCCGTCTGTCATAACCGGTATAATGAAAATGCAAATTGCGTTTTTGTTTTTATGACTACGACAGAAGGGGCAAAATGAATCATTCAAACAAATAAAACAACGGTGGAAAAAAAAACGGGCTGGAGATTCATCAACTGAAACTTGGGAAAAAAACGTGTCCGCATCACGTTATGGATGCCTTCGCAACTGCAATCACATATTAACGAGCCCAATAAATATTGCATGGTATATGGCTCGCGCCCGCCGTGAAATAGCATACCGCCTCGCAGAGAAATCTCGGCAGCCCGTGGGGATGAAAGTAACGCCCGACGGGCGGGGAGGTGTGACGTGCATGTCCCGGTCTTTGATTGCCTTACCTGTTTAACTTGCGGAGTTGCACGCGGCCAGGCGAATGAGTGGAATATGAAATGGGACCTGGAGAAATGAATGTTTTATTCGGATTCCACCTGTGTCGACCCATTCTTCATATTACGCATCTCTTGCAAGAGTTGGGGAACTATTTGAGGGGCTGAATATATGGAATGTGTGTCCATAAGCAAGGTATTTTTCCTACACCAGGTGCTGTTCCTCTGCCCACAAATCGAAGGGGAGCGATTCAATACGTAGTCCACTGTGCGTTTTGTTTTCTCCAAGAGAACAGGGGCCAATTTCATGGCGCTGCTAAGCACACAAATTCGCTTAGCACAGGATGTTTGCTTTATTTTGCAAAAACGGATTGCCAGCCAAAATCGTAAGTGATGTGTATTGAAAGGTATTCTCCTACTCTTGCGAAGAACACAAGTTGGTGTATATTTTTGGCTTGCAATCCATTTTAGAAAGCAAATAAATCCTGTGCTAAGCAAATTTTTCTGCTTAGCAGCGCCATTAAATTGGCCCCTGACGATGGGCCCTCTGACGTCACAACAAACCAAAACATGTCCTGCGTTATGCGCACGCAACATGTTTTACATAAATTTAGGAATGAGGTCGCAATCCAAATCGTTGAATGTTGTGACCTTTGGCATTAATTACCAAACCAAATTTATGCAATAACAGGATGCGCGCGCATAACAACGACCAATTTCCAACAGAGGGCGCTTTAGATATAAACAAATAGTACGACGGTGCGCATGCCTTGATGTCACCACTTTGAACCAATCAGAAGACAGGAATCTATATACTTGAAGTAATAAGAACCAGCTATTTTTGGCGCATGTATTAATTGTTACTGCGATAGCCAGATTAGGCTTGACTTAATAAGCCAAATTAACGTACATACACGTAGAACTCAATCAATTTATAGGATGAAACCTCAGACGTATTGAAATAATCTGCTCTCCATGGCGTCGTATTAAAAATGCACTCGCTGTTGCTATGCTCGTAAACAAGAAACAAGAAATATTGTAATATGCACGTAGTTACATGTGTATGCATAGACACGAAGTTTATGCAAAAGGCTTGCCGCAATCCTAATCTATATTTCTTTTCCTGCAAGCCATGTTCTAGTTCATTGATCAGTTTTATTTCAACCTTTTCTCTTTATCCTGACCAAGTCTTGTGTATCGCCGTGATTATAATGTCGGAATTATGCCCGATGGTTTGAATAAAATTTTACGGCCCGAAATGGCGCGTGTGGTCCGAATGCGGTTGGCGGATGAGCAAAATAATGAGTCCCTGTACTGCTTTGACGATGGTCGCGAAAACAAGCACTTGTGGAGAAATATGACATGAAGGGACACAAGAGGGCGCTAACAGAGGTGTTACTGTTCTCTGCACTGCACTGATACAGTTTTCGGAACGGCCGATTTCGTCTCCGGCTGGGAGCGTATCAAATATTTTAATACTGCGAAAAAGGCATCTGACTTCAACACCAACTTAAACTCTCTGTTAAACTCTCTGTTAAACATGTTTAAGGCAAAAAAGGAGAAACTTAAGCAAGCAAACTGCACACACAGGTGAACTTAACAGAAAATTCTACGGCTCCTAAAGTGAAGGCAGACACAACACTTATTTTAGACTGGTTGTAGGCTACACTATCTTTTACTAGAGTATCAAGTCGAATGTTAAATACGAATAATCTTGTGGAGCAGGGATCAGTCTTTAGGCAGAACATTGGATGGCGATATCTGTGATGTCAGTTTGAAGGCAGAGGCTCGTCAATGCGCGCGTGAGGCCAAATTCGTGCCACGAAATACGCAGCTCCATAGCAAAGGCATGGTGCGGCGTATTTCGTGGCACGAATTTGGCCTCACGCGCGCATTGACAAGCTTGCGCCTTCAAATAATAATTTATAAGTGAGTGACGAACACGGGTGTCAATTTAAAACTTCATTTTTTTAAACCAATAAACAGACAATTGTGGACAATTTGAATCCCTGCATGTGGTTATTTCAGAGCGCTTAAAACCAGGCGCAATAATTTTTATTTTCGCGCAAGTTCGTTCCGCAATCATTGCGCGCGCAATGCATGGGTAAATTCACGGATGATACAAATTTTAACTATACCACTGTAACTTAAAAGTCCAAAAATCTAAAGTCGAAAATTGGGTCGATATTAAAATTAACGGCCACTCTTAATATATTATTATCTACCAAGGTGATTTTCCGGTTTATAATTAATTTATTATTAGAACTGAGTATGTATCCAGTGTTGTATATGCGTGCAGCAACCCCCAATTTATGAATATGCCGTCCCTCCCCCCCCCCCCCCCCCCCTCCTTTTTCCCGAGATGCATGAAGTCTCCTGTTCATAATTAAAAAGCATCAGTCGATATTTCGCCCAAACGGTCTGGCCGTAGCGCGCGAATCGAGCCGGGCGAGATATTGATTTTGATCCGCCATCAATGCTTATGATTTGTGGTCATAAAATGCGGGTACACATTCTGCCCAGCTTATACGAAGCTTTGGAAAAGTCTTTTATGTCATTCAGTTTAATACTCTTTTTATTTTTGAGCACGGTTAAAGTGAAGAGGATATGGGATTGAATAAGTGTTTGTAGCTGCCGTGAGGACGTAACAAGAGTGGTGGGTAGGGAGGGAGATTGAGACTTGAGAGAAAAAATAATGAATTTCGGGTCGATCGAAGGTTGAACGGCAAGAGCAATTGTAGCGAACAGCCCGCGGCGGTTCATGTTTACACTGCGCACAGCAAATATTGTGTAGATATCGGCGATGCATTGTGAGCACTGGGGACCGTTGAGGCCCCATGGATAACAACCCAAAGCTTGATTGTGTGCCAGCTAGCCAGCCTGCTGCCAGCCAGGGAACACTAGCTGCACAGGTGGCTACGGGGCGCGTATGCTAATCACTGTCAAAAGCAAAGCTTGAGAGATTGTAGCCGATACACAATCAGCGATATAATGAGGTGGGGATTATGCGCTGCCATTAAACACAATATCAGCGCCCAGGCCGTTCATCTGACATCTGGTGGTTGTGGGGCGGACGTGCTCTGTCGCACATGCAATGCTTGCACCGTCTGTGTTGATTGTGCACAGGGCTGGAGTTTGACAGATCTATACAAAAAGGCAAGGACGGATGACAGCAACAACCTAAAACCGTCTTATGTCGTGAAACGGTTGTTTTGGGATTATTCGCAACCTAGATGCGGCTCCGGCAGACAAACTCACAAGGGAGTCTTCTTCCAAAGATGCATGACTTGGCTAAACTTTGATCAGATTATCAGATCATCAGATCATCAGATCATCAGATCATCACGGATCATCAGATCATCACGGATCATCAGATCATCAGATCAACTGATCAACAGAAAATCAGCGAGGTGTTCAAACACAGCTTGTCTCGACAGTACTTGTAACCGAGACCCTAAAAAACAGACACCTTTTTGTTTTAATTGGGTAGGGAGAAGCCAACCTCTGCTGGAGGAGCGAACATTTCAGCGAAACCCTATCGGTGTTGTGTCCACAGCTGACCCAGGGAGCGCCTGGTAAATATTACATGAGCTTGCCGCGATCATTTTACCCGCCACAAGCCGGCCGGGCCGCTCGCTCGACGGGGTCGCTGAGGTAATCTGCACGAGATTACATCCGCATATTACGCATCGCATTAAGAATTCTCCGGGCTCCCGAAACATCTGGACTGTCTGACTTGAATTGCCTCGTGTCGGGTGTAGCCAGGCCGGGGCTGTATTACTATACTCCCAGCTAGTACGCTGTGTATACACACGCACGAACCGCACTCAATCGGCCGCTGCATTCACAGCGGCCGATTATTATTCGCAGAATCGCAGCTGTTCTGTATCGACGCACAGCCGTTGCATTTATTTGTGATGCAGACTCGAATGAAGACACAACCGTGGTTAGTCCTCGGAGAGACGACAAGGAATCTGCTGTAACATTCCTCACGTTCGAAGAGACTGTTTTAACAGAAATGTCTTGGGAGCAGGATTCAGCGAGCACCGAAGGGCATCGTCAGCTTGGAGAAGACTGTGGAACTAATTCGGTAGATTCTCTCACATCTTCACAATCGCGGGGTTGTAGGGTAGACCCTAAAGATGAACGCCGCTTATCTGTTAGTCCTGAAGATGGTCAAATTTTAGGTTCAGTTGTGTCCTCTGTCTCCCCTTCTGGACATTCGAACAGGAGAAACAAACGAAAACAGAGCGAGCCCCGCCGGTTAAGTACCAGCCTCAGCCATGTGGTCAAGGAAGAACCGGCCGACGATGGCCCAGATTACCAGGCTGACCAAGGCCGGTTGACCACCGCGGGACTGGACGTCAGATCGGATGATAGCTATCGATATGGTGGTGGTCGTGCAACCATGCACGGGCAATCAAGCCGGCTACACCTGGGTGGCATGGTTGATTCGATACCTATACTCTCTCTGCTGCAGGGTCACATCAGTCGAGCTAGTAACACCAGTGAGGAGAGTTTAGACTTGGCTCCGGTACAAAAATCTTCGAGACATTCTCCTCACTCAACCCTGGCCCCCTACGGGACCGAAGTCGGCGGCATGGATAGCGATGATGCTAAAAGTGACATTGATGACCCGGACGCTGCCGGTTCGCACGGAACCTGCGCCGATTCCCCAGAACTCCTAATGAACGAGGAAGGGGACGAAGGGAGGGACTCCGCGTCCCCAGACCCCGGTAGCACCTCACCCAGAACACCCTCCCGTTCCAAGAAGACCTCCCGTTCTTACAAGAACCTAAGCAGGTCCCGACGCATCGTTGCCAACGCCCGGGAGCGGAACCGAGTACACACTATCAGCGCGGCTTTTGAGGGACTTCGGCGGGCTGTCCCCTCGTACTCGCACAACCAAAAACTCTCCAAGCTTGCCATCTTAAGAATAGCTTGCAGCTACATCCTAGCTCTAGCAAATTTAGCCGATATGGACTACACTCCGGACCAACAACAAATGTCATTCGGCGATTGTGTGGAAATGTGCACCAAAACACTACAGTCGGAGGGCAGGTCCAAAAGAAGAAAGGTATATTGAAATACAGTAGCACAAAATAAACAACCTTTTCCAACTTTTTTTTTGTGAGAAGGCAAATAGAATTACGTCATAATGACGTCATGGCCCTACAAACATCTGGTTCTCTGCGACTCCCATAGAAACGAGCACAGCAAAGCAAATTTCATGCGTAGATTTAGGCCTACATGTAATTCCTCTGACTATCCCCAGAAGCACACAGTTAGATAAATACAACGAACTACACATAATTAAGAACAATGTTGACTGGTGAGAAAAGTGGCAATTTTCATATATTTTTAAAAGCAATTAATTTTTACCCATTGCACAGCTCAGCTTTATAACGCGCCCAACATACATGTAACTACCCTTAAATGTCTCCTGCACTATTAATTTATTACGATTTCTTCTCGACAATTGTTTGACATGTACCTGTTATATTTGTACTTTGTACATGTACCTGTTATATATTTCATATTAACAGGTCGTATTAAACGTAATTAAAAGCAGTAAAAGATTGTTCAAGGAAGGATACTTCTATGGATAAAACATTGCAGAATTTTGTTGTGATGCGCCTTTTCGCAACTTACTGTTACAATTTTTGCAACATCTGGTTGTGCTACCATGCAACACCGAGAGAAAAACCTGAGAGAGTATACCAACTGTGCCTTTTTATACTAGCTCAGCTGGTAGAGCGTCTGTCCGGTGAGTCAGATGTCTCGGGTTCGAATCCCGATAAGGCCCTTAGGAGTTTTCTCTCATCCAAAGTTTGGTTTTGTTTTTCTGATGCAAGTGCCCTTTCCAAGCACCAAAATTGAGTTAATGACAGTGTCCCAAATGATTATTCTGTAAAGTAATATAACACACACAAACCTCTAAAAAGAGGCGGGACTGCTTCAAAATGATTGATTCAAACTGCACTGTTCCTCTACTCCCCTTCCTGTAATCATTTGCAAATTCTTTGAACTTGCACGATTGATTGAACCGAATACGGGTTGAAAAACGAACGTCCATCTGACATCTGATTAATAATCAGTTGTGTGTGTATGCACACATACTTCGCCGAGCACACGATTTTCCCCCCACTAAAAAAAAAAACACCTCGCCGCGAGCAGATGTTTAGCAGCACTGCCTGCCAGCCAGCGAAATAAAACCTGTATTTATTAGTCTGGGGACAATGGGTGATTACAGCCGCCGACCTTGGCGGCAAATCCGTTTTGTGTCGCTCTGTCGCCCGGCTGGAACATAATATTTCATTGTGCGCCGCAAAGTGTTGAATGTAATTTTCCTGGCGCGAGCGCGCGATGGGAGCGAGGGGGAAAAAGGAACTATTCATTAATTTTTTTTAATAAACGCGAGCGCCTGATAATTATTTCTGTCAAAATCACCTCTCGCGGATCATTTCATTAATTTGAAGGCGCGCGGGGAAATATGATTTGGCGCGACCGGCGATTCTTTAATTTTTAAAGAAGCGAAATTGAAGATAATCGTTTGAAATTGGCAGTACTGCCTATTTCGGTTTGAAAATAAAAGCTAGAATATAAAATATATAATTAATATGTAATTGCTAATTCAATTTTATGAGTTAAATAATGTGATTTAATGTGTTACAGCAATTTTTTTGGCTACCTTGAACTTTGCACTTTGGCAAAAGAAACTGGCTGATTACAAAAAAAATTCTTCATTTTTGAGTGTCTAACCACGCCTCAAAATTTCACAACAAACGTAATATCCCTCCGGACCTATACTCATGTACCAAGAATTTGTACAATTTGCCGATCTAATGACAAACAGCAGTAAACACGATTAATCGGATCTAGCTCCGAAACTCAATAATATATTTTGTTCCTCTCTATTTGATTGATTGTGATCGTTCTGAACACTTCTTTTTTCGTCTGCGGGCGCGACCGGAATGTAGTTTCGATTTTGGCAAATGGTTCCCTCGGGGGCTTGTGTACAAGGAGTGGGTCTGTTCTCCCGGAGTGGTTGGTCGTGTTGGCGATATTTCACACATATTTTCGGATTTTCCGTCAATTTTACTCAAGATACTGTTTATTACAGCTTTAAATGCCATTTTATTATTTGCCGTGACCCCAAATCTCAGTAAAATTGAAACTGGTTTTTCGACGAAGAATTAAAACTTTCAGCACAAAGTAGTAATAGACATTTTGTATACTAAAACAAAAACACTGCGACAAGACAGGAAAACCTAGATGACATTATCTCCACGCTTGATTAAGGAGACTGTTAAGCACTTTTGTCGAACCACCAAAATGACATCGACAAAACCAACCTGTGTGTAAGTCAGCTCAGTAGTCAGTAGCTTATCTACGTTCCAAAAAAAACCCAATGAAAATCTGTGTCCATGCTTTCAAGAAACTGTGTGAGGCCTCGGTCCTATTTAGGCTGGTTCTATACACGGACAACAGAGCCATAATACCGGTATATAGTCAGCAACCTAGTTTCCTTCAACCGAGGGAGTCCTTGTAAAAATACGTATGCATGCACATTTATATAAATTTGTTTTCAATTATAGTTTTTATATAAAAAGATATCCCAGGCGGAATCATTGCATTGCACTTTCATCTTGTATTTGAGTAAAGTTTTTTGGGACATTTCAAATCTTGCATACGAGCTTTAAATTAATGCTTAAAGGTACTGGTCTACATGTTTGGTAATTATCCTCCAAAAAATGTCTGAATTAATATCTAAAAGCTTTCTTGTTATCAAGATGGTAATCATCCTGTGAAATTATTTCGTCTGAAGTGCCCCCATTCATGAGAAAAATCTCAAAAAAAAAACATGCTTGGATTTTTCAGGGTTTCTAGAGTATAACTGCGGCTGAAATTTCTACAAGGTAGTTTTCTCGACAGGCTTTCAATTACCAGTGGAAATCACGCTGTTTTAACAGTTTACCAATTACATATACTACCTTTAACGTCAACTTCAAGCGCTATGCTTGGTGGATATTCGATAAAAGGTCGGCCTATACATAATTCCATGCGATTGTGGTTGCGATATCATTTTTTCCCACTAAGAATTTCAATAAAAGTAGAATATAAATATTTTCAATCACAATACTTCAGGTTGTCCTCAGTCGAAAATCACCAGTATTTCCTTGCCATGAATCAAGTAAAAAGAGCGGAGTGGTTTGGCACGATCTGGCGGTGACTGATGCCAATTTGTCGGCTGAGTTCACGGGGTCAAAGATCGGTCGAGCAGTTTTGCGCCGCGGAGCTGGAGACGCACATTCGTCACTCGCCAACTGCCGCAGAGGGGCCGGGGAAAACTGAGAAAATAATAACGGTGCTATAAAAGCACGAATTCCACAATATTGCAGTTTGCGGGCCCTAGTGACCCTCTCGACAGAAATTAAATAAACAAGCGTTATTTTATTTCCCCGGCGGTAAGTCGCGCTGCGTTTAGAGAATTCAGCCATTATTTTTTAGGCAAGAGTGGGGGTCTTGGGTAATGGAGTGTTTTTTTTATGCCCAATGTATAATGGGGGTTCGCGGCGGTCGCAGTAAAAATTGAAGAGGTGAACTTGATGCGGGTTCAGTGACTTGACTTGAGACACCTGTGAACACCGTTCCTGCAAGTTGATGATTTTTACGAGAGATGCAATCTTGGCGGGAAAATTACTTCATTGAAATGAGACAGAAAACCAGAAGATTCGGAATTCTTCACGCCGTTGTATTGTGAATGTACCACTTCTGTGAATATGTCACGAGTTTTGTGAATTTTCGACTACTTTCGTGAATTATTCAGAAAAGTGAACATTTTCCGACTACTTCTGTAAATTATCCACTAACTAAAGTCATGGTTGAAATTCACAAACTCTTGACCCGTTCGCAAAAGTGGTAAACATTACCTGTGACATCCTGAAAATAATATTGTTTGTCAAAATTGATGTTTTCTGTGACGCGACAAGAGCCTATCCCTTCCTGTGCTCAATTTGTTTGACCTGCATTGGCGCATTTCATAAACAGGAAAGCACCAAACGTATAGTGTTTTTCATCGCAGAATATTTTGGATAACTGAACCCAATGGTGGTCTAACTCGCTTCCGATTAAAATCAAAATTAAAAGTAGTATTTTTGAAAGGTTTACTTTCATGAAAATGCTGATTATCGTATGAAAATTAAGCACTGCTGTGCATGGCTCATTTTTACCTATACGCATTGTACAGAAAATCGACAGACTTTATCAATTTTTGTACCTCATCTGTGAATGACGTCACATAAACAGAGGAATGGGAGACGCTTGAAACGCTTGGTGGCAGCAAACAAACCGATATTTTCCATTGTCTATAGGCCTACGTCATTTTGAGCATGTTGTAAAAATTTGTATTCGCACAACCACCTCCGCCTCCCTGACGGGCCGCCTACCTCCACCCACCAACCCCCCCCCCCCCCCCCTCCCCCCCTACCTCCCTCCCCCCACCCCATAAATCGATGCGTAATAGATTTGCATAAATCCTAAGAGTCACGCCTTATATTTGCATAAATGATAGAGTCCCGCCTTCGCGCTATGTGGCGCTCGCGTACGAGTGAGTCAAACACATGTTATACCTGGCAAATCGTGCTGTTTCCAGGTGGTGCACGCTGGTACATGGTAACCGTGCGGTACCTGGAATACCTCGCACATTACTCAATGTATTTTTAAGCTGGACCATGTTGATAGAACATGTTTATCGGCAACTTCAAACCAGTCACATAACCCAAAATCGTTTCTCCACTTTCTTGAATGCATCATTACAGTTTGGAAACGTTGACATCGCTATCAAGTCAAAAAATACGTTATATTTCGTTATTTTGACGAAAATTCACGATGAGTACATGTTTTATTCAACATTTCAACATGTAATTTCGGATGGTCCAGCTTTAAAATGCACAGAGTAGTGTGCGAGGTATTCCAGGTACCGCACAGACTTTAGCGCTGGTTGCTATGTAGGCCTACCAGCTTGCAGCCTTGCACCACCTGGAAACGGCCCGATTTGCCAGATATGTAGTCTGGTGCTCGACTCACTCGTACGCGAGCGCCATAGCGCGAGGGCGGGACTCTTGGATTTATGCAAATCTACCACGCAACTGGTCTTGACTATTAATTTATAATAATTAAGGAGGATATTATTAATTAAAAGTGTGCTTAATTTTTTGTGAACATTTGATTTTCGATGCGACGCACATGCCATTTTAGATAGGATTTTACACAATTAACAAGATTTTGTTTTTAATTAAGGGTTTGTTATTTTTCCTCTAGCTCAATTTTCAATTTTAACAAAACCCACAGCCGTTTGTCTCCTCAGTGATTTGGGTGTCAGAAAATTGCTGATTTTTTTAAACATATAATTCCCGGACCTCATATCAAATTTTGCCCAGGGCTTTTTCGATCATCCGGCCCCACACTGCCAATTCGTCCCACAACCGAGCTAAAAATGTGCCCTGAGGTACGGTGCGATATCTAGTGAAAATATATAAAAAAGGAGAAAGTCCCCCCGCTGGTGGCTGTGTAACTCCGACCGGGGAAGTCGATTTGCACCGCGGTGGTTTAATGCGGCATCACGGGGCCGAACGTGACTGATTGCGGACGAGAGGCGCCCCAGCGGGGCGCGGCCAGTCCAGGTGTTTTGCGAAAATTATAGCACTTGAAACGCGTCAATAAAACACACTTTTTTGTTCGTTCACGAGAGGACGAAATAAAAAAAAAATGTATCGGTTGATTTGCATTGCGTATAATTAATGAACACAGCAGACATTACGTGCATAATCCATTATATTGCACAGGCCGACAGAATAAATGATAGCCTAGAATATATTTTAGCCTTTCTACTATTTCACCCTAGCTCACTGTAATTATTTCAAATTGTACGTATACATCATAATAAGATGGTTAAGCATATTTATTTGCCTTTTCATCTTTGGTAACTATAGGTCTATTTAAAATATCGTATAGACCGACGGAATAATTACCTTATCGAGGAATTTCAAATTGTCACCAAAAACGAGGATTTCGGTGCTTCCTTACATTTTGCAAATGAAAAGACGCGTGACGTAATACAAAAGCCCAACATCTGAATTTGAAATTTCAAATAATTGTCTAGGAATGTTACCAAATTTACCAAATCTACCGAGTAATTTCTCCTATTTTTGCTTTACTTTTTTGTTTTGTTTTGAATTGAAAAGGGCTGTCAATATTTGACAAACATTTATTTTTTACGATAGATATGTCAATTCTCACAATTCCTGCAAAATATACATGGTTTACCTTTTTCCGAAATCTAAATTTATTTTATAACTGCTTTTTAATTTCAACCAATAATTTCGCGCCAAAATTGATCAATCTTTCGTCCACACAGCAACTGTGGCAAAACCCTGGCTGCATATTCCCCAGACTCCCCATGGGAATTGCGCTATGGCCGTCCACAGCTTCCCCGTGTGGGTGGCCTAACCATGCCAGCTGTTTTGTGCCAACAGTCCCTAATTTCTAAACATCGTGTCCGCCAAGATTGCTCGGGCGCGCACAGGAACATCCTTGTTCACCGTCTTCCCGTCAGGAGACGGATTATTTTCGATGTACGAGGCAAAACAGCTGGTCGCGCCCCTAGCCGTGATGCTAATTACGCTTATTAAATTGCTGATGCAGTTGCATCAAACGCGTGCATGTCCATCGGGTATAGACCGTATCGAATAGCCGCCATCTTGTGGGGCAGTTTCTTTGTTCCTTGAGGACATGCATGGCTGCATATATTGTCCTTACATTGTTGAACAAGTTCAAACAGTTCAAGTAACAAGATGCCCCACAAGATAGTAGCTATTTCGATATACGGTCTACTGCATGTCGCTCAACTATAAACAAAAAAATGTGCACCTTTAGTTGCTGCATTTTGTCGAACAATCTAGATAATAAGAGCATTGTTAACATATTATTTTGCTTAACAATGTCCAAAATTCCTTGTTCTACATTTCTATTCCTGATAATACAAGGTTACTGTTATAACAAACAAGAGTCCCAACCTCTTATAGACAGCCAAAGTAAGACGTGTTGCCATGGTAATTGGCTCCAAACATCATGGCCGTCGGAAAAAAAGTATCATTGCAACAGCACAGGGACACTGTTCAGTGATTTTTTTTAGTGTAGAGCCATTGCCTAGACAACTAACAAAAGATGAGTATTCACTTCGGCATTTCAAATTAGCATCGGGAGCCTCATTTCAGATACCGAGCCATTGTATAATTTCTATTAGGTCCGCATCTTTTAAAATAAAAAGCACTGAGATCATTGTTTTCAGTGACAATTTGAAATTTCTCGATTAAAGAGGTTTTTAAACTGTAACACAGAGCTCAAGAACCGAGTGGCGGTTTTTTTTTTTGTCAGCAGCAGTGTAGCCTCACATAGAGCGCCCTCTGGTGGCCCTTACCTCAAGTGTCGTGTCGGCCTTGTAATGGGCGACTTGCATTTAAAAAAAAATATCACCAAAATTATTTTGTGTTTTATATTGATGTTAAACATCTCCAAGGTTTTATGCCCCAGGGACTGGATAGTTAACAGACAGTAATGAGCATAAGTACAGTGGTGTTTTATTAAAACATATTAAAAATGAAGTCCTTATCATGCTTTTAAACAACCAGGAAATAATTTGTGAGGAATATGCAAACCATGCATGCAAATGATGCAATCAGGAGCGAAAATTAAAATTGCAGTAAATTCAGTGATAATTATAAGGTACGGTTTTCTTAGTGTTCCTCGCTTTGTAGACAAAAAGAAGCAGTCAAAAATTATGTTTGCACTTTTTAATTACTTCTTTTCTCGACCAAAATGACTTCCCCTATCTCCATCCCTTTGTCCATAATGACCACCGGGTTCCCTCGTAAAACTCGCCATTTTACAGGCTTTAATTTGCGATGCAATATAATTTTCGCGTGTACGTACGTGCGCACGTGCAAGTTTGCGCGCGAACAAAGGCCCGGTGCAATTTCTTATCATCCTCACAACGATGTTGCGCCATTAGTAACCATGGTAACGGAGGGACCGACCGTCCAGATGTTTTTCAGAGAGCGCGCTCGGTGAAAAAGCAGGGATGACATGTTCAATAAACCACGCCGTTTGAATGACCATGTCGACCGGGGATTTTATTTTCATTTCTGATCCGATTTGTGAACCCTGCTCATAATGAACATGGACAGTTGGACACCACAATATTGGGGGAAAATTAGGTAAATAAGGTTGGAAATTATTGATTTAGAACATTAATTTGGCTCACCGGGAGATGGAATTTGTTCCTGTTGCATTCTCTGCCGTCAATTTTGTCCAAGTTCCCGTAGTTTGCAGTGTGTATAAATCCAACTTTTCTCGATACGTTTACGATCAACGATACTTTATTACTTGTATTGTACCAGATGAAAGTTGAAACGAGTAGGCTCTGTACGGTATGTTCTCCTTTGTCTCGCGAAATGCCTCGAAATGCCTCAAGTTCCATGGTTTGCACAATACATTTGTTAAAGGAGCGTGACCAGAGTTTCTGGAAAATAGTTTTCGATGTAACTTACCTATATTATCAAGTAACTCCCATACACACCTCCCATGTCCCAAAAACCCGAAAACATTCGCAATTTCCAGTAAAAAATTGAACAAAACTATGGAGTATGCTTTCAGCGGATAAACGTTGATACTGGAAAATTAGTTTACAAATAATCGGTGGATTTTCGACGATATCCTCGGAAATATGCGGCCTAGAAGCGCGGGAGTTTCAGTTTCGTAATCAGAAAAATATAACGGATGTTATGATATACAAATCTCATGACCCATAAGGTAAGTCCCGGGGAGTTATGGGTAAAAAAAAGTGATCTGGTCACACTCCTTTAATTCTCCAATGTGGCTTTTGTCACATAGTCTCTTTTATACAGACGTTCTTCTTATCTAAAGAACGCCAATTTGCCAATAGTTATGGTTATACAATTTCTCGTGTTTCGCGAACACCAGTCAAATAGTAAAGCAATGTGCAAAGTATGGTTGCAGTCTCAGTGGTTCAAACTCGTCATTGCCTGTTGTGTGGTGGTACACTAGGTACCAGACCAAGATAGCCGCCAACTATTATCTCGTAAAATCTCGAAAGAAGTGAGCGTTCAGTCACAGATGTTTTAAAATATTAGGCTTAAAAGAGAAAATTACAGAAATTCTAATAATCGATTCTAGTAATAAAAATTATTTCGAACAAACAAATTACAAAACGTACACGTGTTGAAAAGATAAGGGAATGAAATGTCACAGAATTAAAAATCTCGCAATAGCATTTCAGTGTCTCACAGTAAACGGTCAGAATTCTTATCGAGTGAGAGATTTGCTGAGTGATGAATTGGTTAATTGGTGCATGTTGAAAACCTTTTAATTAGAAAGATGATCATTCATCCAAATTTTGATGAATGATTATCTGTTCCGTTCGCTGATGGCGTATTACGATAGTGCCACGTGATTGGCTGACGATGTTCTTGTTAGGTTAATTAAGCTGTCGCTGGATTGGCTGGGAGAGTTGCGATCACTTCTTGGTTAATATTTTATTGGATGAAAATCAATGTAGACTTTTTGTACCTTGTTTATTTGTGAAGATTTATAGACTGTGGCGTGATTGTTGACATTAGTGTGATTTGACGGAGTGTGGGGGGAAATCGGGCGAAATAATTGTTTTTATTCCACGTCTGTTGTAAATTTAGCCGACATATTTTTCCTCGATAAATCGTAAGTCCGATTTCGGGTAATTGCAAATGATCTGACAGTCAGTGGTCCTTTTCGTCTTAGAAATATCAACCTTATCGGGTGTGCTTCGTGCCAATATCCTCTGTAATTCTTCGGAAAATGCTAGGCTCGAAATTAATAACCGAATGCTCTCCAAAAACTCAGGCTATCTAGTTGGCCGCGCGCGCCTTGAATGATAGGTTTCCGTTCTAATCGCACGGGCTTATCTCTTCACCTAGCGGGCAAGGGCAGATTACCTCGCGGTTGAACGGTCGCGACGAACGGTTGGCGAGAGGTCCGGCGCATGGTGGCCTGCGGACTGCAGATGGGCAGCGGGAAACCATTGTGTAGATTCGACAACCCACGGGGAGCCTTGTAGAGTCAGGAAATATACTTTATTAAGATGACTTTCTCTTTTGAGGTTATTTTCATTGCTCTAAATGTCTTCTTAAGTCGGTTATATTAAAACGCATCTGCAGGGCCAGGGAGTGAACGTGCGTATTGCATGATGTTGAAATTTTAATAGTTGATGTGTTGTGGAAATTGGAGAATTTTAACGTCGGTTAAAAGATGTTAAAAACAAGCTGTTATGAACAAGAACGAAACAAAATTCTCAATGACACAGAATAAGTATAGTTTGACTAATTGCGAAAACATTTTGGTTTTAAACAGTATAAGGAGCTGAAATGATAACGTCACAAACGTTTGAAAATTTGCAAGGTAGTGGCACCACACTAAAAATCATCCATTTTGCACCCGTTTTCGCCGACTAATCAAAAGGACTTTTAAACCATTCTGTCACTGATTACATGTAACCAATTTTCATTTGTTTACCTCCCTCCTCCCCACCCCTCTTTCCCCGCCCTTCCCCTATCTCAGGTCCCAATGGAATGACAAGGCGGCGACCTATAAAGCTGACTTCGCTTGTCTCACCAACAGAGGGCGCACTTCAAAGTTACTGGAGGAAGGATGAGCACCGCGCGGAACACAACCGACACATGCAAATGCGCCACTGTGAACTACAAACGGGCCAATGATTTGTCGGTTGAGACGAAAGCCGATTGGCTCAAAGCGCACTGTTTAAACTATAAGAACTGTTGTGATTTTCATGTAGTTGTGCTTTTTGCAATGACCCACCTTTCAGATACTATACAGAGTACTAAAGTGCGAGAACGTCATCCTTTGTGCGTTGTCAATGTTACTGGGTCTGCACGAAAGCAAGTAAACTGTATTAGCAATGGATATTTCAGATTACCAACAAATGTTTAGACCCAGTAACCCGGACCATGACGTCACACTTTAGTAGCCTACTGCCATATTTTCTGAAGCTCACACCAGCTTTGCAGTGCGTCAAATCTCCTGCCCTGTATCAAATGCGATTTGCATTTTCTTTGTGGCGGAGTCACTCCCCTTTAAGATGCTGAGTTAAAAGCTTGAACTGCATGCTTCTCTAAACTTGGAGGGAAAGCAATTTTCTTTTATACAAAACGATTAAGAAAATTGTACCATTGCCACCAAAACGTGCGGTGTTTACCCATTGCGAACATTTTTACAAACTTTCAGCCAATTTCAGCTGTATAGGGGATGCCCATTAATAGTGCAAAATATACGTATTTATATTATCATCCAAATACTTAAGATATTATCGTGATAGTGAAGTAATATATTATTTATGTGCTTTCATACTTTTGGCAGGTGTCCAGTGTCAATTATTGCGTCAGATTTTTACTCTCCTTGAAATATTCTTCGAAATATTTTCTCCCTTCGAAATAATTATTCCATTTCTTTGAATACCGTTCGTTCAAAATACACGTAGGCTAATGATTGTTCCAGCTGGAAATTAAGGTCATTCTCACTGAACATTGTTTAATTATCACCGAAAATATGTCGTTATATCGAAATATTTTGCTCTCTCGAAAAATGAATCAAATTAGTAATTATCTTTCAAGGAAAAACGTGGACATCATTAGCGCAGAAAAATTCAAATTTTAATCCGACGTAAATCCTTAAAATTTGTCAGATTTACCATCAACATTTTCCATCAAAACAATCACGTGATTTTGTAAGGGTTATTAAATTTATTTTGTACAAAACAAAAAGTATAAAAAATGCTGGTATGAAATATTATGTACTAGGACCACGCCTGTTAAATTTTACGTTGTGTGATCAGCAAAACAATAATGTATAGTATTTCTCTATACGTCCACATAATTAAGATACATCTTGTCGAAATTGTGATTGTTTTTTAAAACTCCGCGACAAAATGGAATACTTGAAAGTTGAATGAGTTGAGGAACCCTCAGTTTTCGCGGAGACGTACTTCGAGATTTTGTAGTGATTTGGATTTTGTATATTTTCCGGATATTTTGCAACGAAGTACCGCTGGAAGTTGTCGGTTTTCCCTTGGGAATTTGACGGCAAAATGGCCGGTTTTTGGTCGAACCGTTTAGTGGTAATTGTTTCTCTGTTTGCCGTCTCCGTGTCCTCCTTGGCTCCTCTATACGGAAACGAAGACGCGTGTCTTGAAAACAGATATATCGTGCATCTTAAGGTAAGATCACTATGTCATATTTTGTAATCTGTAATTTTTTTTTATAGTCTTTGGATTGATATTTTGATACCATATCAATAATTGTCATATTTTTCTCATCACCATTCTGAAATTTCGCGCTCTCAATCCATATATATTTTCAAGGATATCTTTTTAAAAAAACCCGATGTTTTGTAAACTAATTTATCCGTTTCATAAAGCAGTGTAGCGATTACACCAACCTTTTTTTTTTTGCAAATTGGAGATTGCAAATTCCCCGTTTTCTTACCATGGATAGTATTTTTAGGAAGGCGTTAGGTTAGAACGAAATACATTTTCTGGAGAAAAAAAATCTACATTTCTATATGTAATTTATTAGGCTTCGATTTAATGTCAATTTGGTTGGCTTTCTCTTTCTCCTCCGTTTATTGGAAAAAAAGGACAAAACTCGTTAAAAATATTTTTTTTAAAATCGATATTCACTTCTGAAGAAAGTAATTCACACCCGTAGTGCCGCTCCGAATTTACGCTTTGACAATTTTGTGAGGTCAATCGTTATCAAAAAGAGATTTGATATGATGGAGAAATTACGCCGTAAAATGAGGAAGAAATTTTATTGCAAAACCGAAAATCCCTTGGATTTGGGAAGCAAACTGTTACGATGTGCTTTGAAATGTGTGTTTATTTTCCCGATACTAGACGCAGCACAGAAGCGTTCACGAAATTATTTCAGCTCTGGAGTTTACTGCAAAGCGATTTTGGTTTGGATGGAAATTACACACTGTCTACGAACACGCGGCCAAGGCGTTCGTTGCCGAAATGGACCCGAACGCCCTCGAAATGGTAACTATTTTGTTTTTCCTTTCAAGGTGTGATCTAGTGGGTACGAAACCAAACTCATAATATGGAGGTTGTGGGTGCAAGCCCCGCTGTGGTCGTGTTTGTGTCGCTGGGGAAGACAATTAGTCTCATTATTCCAGGTCAACCCAAGCGAGCTGTTGGGGGATGTCACAAACTAAGTGCTGATAGGTTGTACGTGTACTATGGCCAAGCAGCCACCTATATCTATAGATAAAGTGAAATAATGATAAGATATATCTAATGAAAGCATAGATACAGTACCAAGAATGGTGCGCAAGGCCACTGGAATAAATGACATGTTTTGTACACAAACATATGGGAAGCCTGCCAGACAATCTGGGTTCGCCTTGGAAAATCTGGGTTAAGCTTTCACCGGTTTTTTTGGCACTGTCTGAAAAAGGAATTTGTTTACAAGTCAAAATTTGAGAGAATACTATTTAGCTTGGTGCAGGAGAATATTAATTAGGGTTGGGCAAAACAAAACCCCAATTAAAGTCAACATTTGATAAAGTCAAAATTCTGACAATTCTTAAGGTTCGGTCGAATCCTGATGTTGAGTTCGTTGAACGGGACCAGGAGGTTCACCTGTTGCTGCTGGGGCAAGATGGCCTCTCCTGGGGTCTAGATCGCATCGACCAACAAAAGCTTCCACTTGATGGAAAGTTCAAAGTTGAAGGTAAACCCCACGGCTGTTTCATGAATAAGTTGTAACAGGGCAGATGCTCTACCAGCTGAGCAATGAGGCAAAGTGGATACTCCCTCAGGTTTTCCCCAAGACCTCTGACACACTGGGCAGATGCTCGCCGGCTGAGCTATGAGGCACAGTGGGATACCCCTCGGGTTTTCTCCAAGACCTCTGACACACCAGGGAGATGCTCTGAAAGCTGAGCTATGAGGCACAGTGGTATACTCCCTCAGTTTTCCCCTCAAGACCCCTGACACACTGGGCAGATACTCTACCAGCTGAGCTATGACAGTGGTATACTCCCTCAGGTTTCCCCAAGGCCTCCGACACACTGGACATCTACTCTACCAGCTTAGCTATGAGGCACAGTGGTATACTCACTCAGGTTTCCCCAAAAACCTGACACACCAGGCAGATGCTCTACCAGCTGAGCTGAGGCACATTGGTATACTCCCTCAGGTTTTCCCCAAGACCTCCGACACACCAGGCAGATGCTCTACCAGCTGAGCTATGAGGCACAGTGGTTATATCGCCAAGACCTCCGACACACCAGGCAGATGCTCTACCAGCTGAGCTATGAGGCACAGTTGTATTACATGTACTCTTATGTTCCCCTAAGGCAAAGTAAGGACCACAATAGAATAACGACATAACTAAGTTATTTCTCTACCTAGGCAAAGGAGCTGGCGTCCACGTGTACATGCTGGACACCGGAATTCTTGCCACGCACGATGAATTCGAAGGAAGAGCCGATGTTGCCTTTGACGCTTTTGACGAAGACGTAAGTTAAAATCGAAACATCACAGCACCTCGGAAACCAATGGATGATAAAAGTTAATCAGAAAGAGCAATAACATACAAGTTCTAAAGATAAAGGACCATGGCTATAGGGGCCGTTGTCGACATTTCAGTTCTACAGGGCGTATTATTTATTTTTAAGGTACCCATTTTACTCCTGGGTGGAAAGAAGCAATGTGTGGCAAAGTACCTTGCTTAAGGGTACACATACCATGGATGGGCCGGACCGGGATTCGAACCCACTACCTTTGGAGCTAACTCTGGTTTCTGATATGATCCACTATAGGCTGCTGTGGACCGTAATTGCCTATTATTCAAATTTACCTCAGGGGATGTCCAAAGTTGTCAACATTTTCATGGTTTTACAAAGCGTATAGGACGAGGGAGGGGGTCGCGAGGGCTGCGTAGGACTTTACATGCCAGGGGCGGATCCAGGGGGAGAGTCCTTTTCAAAATATAAAAAAATAAAAAAATCCACTTTTTGTGCACACTTTTCCTGCTTAAAGTGGTTAAATATTGCCCCAGATCGCACCACAGAGCATCTACAATCCATCTAGAAGCTGTTAGGGCTTCGCGCTACGCGCTCGCTATTTCATTGTTATCAGCATTTCATGCTTAAAAATTTCACGCCCCCCACCCCCTTTTCAAAATCCTGGATCCGCCCCTGCATGCACTGCAAAATGTTGACACTTCATGGTACGGACAGAAAAATGTAATTAGTAGTATTTCGGGGAGGGAGGGAGGGTGATGAAAAATACTACTCTCTGTTGTAGAACTGTGATAATGTTGACAACTTTTGACGCCCCTTACTTTTCACCTTTTAAAATTTAATTTTCTACCTCATACCACAAGGGTGTGGACTGCCAGGGGCACGGAACACACACTGCAGGCATCGTCGGTGGTAAAACATACGGAGTAGCTAAGGAGGCCTCGATACATGCAGTACGGGTTCTTAACTGCGATGGTACTGGCAGCATATCGACTGTCATAGGAGGTTTGTACAGCAAATATTGTTATACCTCGATAATAAAGAGCACTGTTAATACAACTTTCTGCTGAGAACAAGGACAATTTTAGGTCCCCATCCTGTGCTCTTTGTTTTCATTCATGATAATACAATGTTTTTGTTATAACAAGGTAATCTGCAAAGTCTCAAGAACCTCTTATTAACCAGGTTTGGAGTTCAAAAAGCACATAATGAATATTTGATGGACTATCAAATAATCAAATATTCGAAAGGCCCTATGTATCATTTGAAAGATAAAACATTTTACAGATTCGTGGGATAAGAGTGTAACATATCTAAGGAAGAATGTTGGTTAACTAGCCTGAAGAAATTTGAGCTACTTAGATGCATCAATGCTTCAGAAAAACTTGAAAATCTATATATGGATTTTGTGTACAAGTGAATGGTAATAGAAAACTACCTTCGGTTGTCAATTTCCGACATGAAATACCATTTTGGACGGAAATAAATTTATGTGGTGTTTGTTACCATTGCTATCAACACTTTGAGTAAGGTTTTTCTTGTTAACTCATGAAAAACCAAATTGGGTCATTGCAAATGATACAATGGGCCTTTAAAGCCTACTACTCCACATACCTCAAAAACATTACGAAAAGGCCAGGCCAAGTTTCACAAGATTACCTAGGATGATCTAATCTACGGTTTATTTTCCAGGTATGGACTGGGTAAAAGGCAACGGTCTCCAACCAGCGATCATCAGTATGTCACTCGGCGGTAACTACTCCTTCTCCCTTACTACAGCAGTGTGGCAAGTCGTGTCATCCGGGGTGGTTGTCACGGTGGCTGCTGGTAACGAACACGCCAATGCATGCGAGTGTTCTCCTGCAAGCTCAAAACAGGTAGGTTACTCTTAAAGACAGATTACATGATTGGATAACTTTAAAAACAGACACAACAGCATTACATATAAACTGAGGAATAATGTTGATGAACTGCCTTGTAGAAATTTCAGCCACTTTAATAGATGCAGTAATATTTCAGAAAACACTAATAATTTATGCATGATTTTATGAATGAATGGTACTTGAATGAATGAATGAATGAACTTCAAAAAGAAAACATTCAGTTGGCAATTTCTCTCACAAAGGTACCATTTTACACAGTTTAAGTCCAATTTAAGTTCGGTCCAAGTCCAGTCTAGACATGCTCCCTTAAACTGGAGTTTAAAATTTACTTTATGAAGTCAGGTTAACCTTAAACTCGAGGGTCTTTCTATAAATTAGGGGTCCAAAAGTGTGACATTTAGTGTCCCCTGTTACACCTGATATGAGTTATTTTTCGTACAAAAATCATTAAAATGGCTTTTAAACCATTTTGTATGAATTGTACTTTATGTACTCACTCTTTGAGATGGAAAGTATTTAAAGAATGTGTCCTGAATTTACAAAAACAAGATGTAAAATGTAACAGGGGACACCAACATTGGACCCCTAATTTATAGAAAGACCCTCGAGTCTAAATCGAGTCTAGTCCAACTTTTAGTAAACCAAGGTTTAAAAATTAGACGAGACCTAGATTTGACTTACAGTTTAATTAAACCAGACTTTCAGAAAGAGAAATTGATTTATACCAGACCTAAACTGGAGTTCAGGTTGAAGTCTGGTTAAGTTAAACTCAAGTCTAACTTTAGACTTAAGTTTAGCTAAACCAGACTTTAGAATAGGGCCATTGTGTTTTGTGCACAACTTGTTTGTGTATTGCCACAGGAATTCACGAGAGATATGTCCGCAAAAACATCATCGTTAGTATAGACCTAGCCCAGGTTGGACTCCGTACCGCATACTACATACGTAATGCAATGAAGACGACGTCCAACCTGGGCTAGTATAGACCCTATTCTTCCATTTGAATTGTTAAATCGTGTCCCCTAAATCAGTTCTATAGAGTGCAAACTGTCAATTGGAAAGGTACCAGTTACGTATGCGTTCTAAACCTCGATCTGAAGAAGAGGCGTGAAATGCATAAGTAGTCTGGCATCTTTTCAGCCAGCAGTATGCATTCTATAGAACTGATTCAGGGGACATGA
The DNA here is from genome assembly GCA_037783545.1 of Henricia sp. BOLD:AAB3569. Lineage (NCBI taxonomy): Eukaryota > Metazoa > Echinodermata > Asteroidea > Spinulosida > Echinasteridae > Henricia > Henricia sp. BOLD:AAB3569. The sequence goes on along the minus strand of JBBELK010000454.1, from coordinate 2,588,790 downwards.
CTGAACCCTTCAAACGTGCGAATAGGGTCTACTAACATGATTAAAAGTTTGAGCAATTAATACGAGGTATTAATAACAAAACTTTGTTTTCATAAATTGAAATTATCTGCAATTTTCCCAACAGGCCATCACAGTATCAGCTTCAGACATAAAGGACCGAATAGCCCCATTTGCTAACCTCGGCCCATGTGTGGATATATTCGCGCCAGGAGTCAACATCCGCAGTTCTTGGATAGCCTCAAACGACTCCGCTGAAACAAACTCTGGGACCTCCATGGCGTGTCCTTTCGTAGCAGGTTTGTGATTGGTTCAAAGTTTCCATCCTCTGCCGCATTGACCAATCATAGGATTTGTAGTATAAATGAGCCTTGATAATATGAGCAACATTCTGCTTACAACAAGGACAAATTTTGATCCTAGTTCCTTGTTCTTCATTGTTTTCATTCCTGATAATACAAGGTTTCTGATATAACAAGGTAATCTGCAAAGTCCCAAGGACTTTTTATCAATTAGGTTTAACTGTAATTGGTAAATGACTCTATTACTCAATTTTCTTTGCCATCTTCTTTGCAGTTTCTTTGTTCCATGAGGACATGCATGATAGTGCATTTTGTGCTTACACTGTTGACCAATTTAAAAGTTTCCCTACAAGATGGCAGCTTTCCGATACGGTCTATAGGTTCTTACAATCAAAGGCTTGTCTACACGAGCCAACATTTGTCGGCCAACAAGGACCAACATGAAGTTGGAACTTGTTGGGCATTGCAAGGATGTGCTCATTCACACGACCCAACATGATCCAAATATCTTGACTGCGGTTGGCTGCTGCCTTCACATGACAGGTGTTCTACTCTGCTATTGGTTCGTTTCATCCAACAAGCTCCAACAAAGTTGGGTGATAGCTACATGGCCCAACTTGTCGGATGATGTTGGACATTGTCTGAAATGGCATCCACACCATCAAATTTTCGGTCAGTCGACACCGTCAGACAAATATTGGCTTGTGTATATGACCATCTATAGCAAGTTACATGTTTATTTAAATTTTTCATCTACACCCAATACAGGTGCGGCAGCCATTATTCTTGGAAACGACCCCAAGCTAACCCCATATGAAGTCAAGACAAAGATTATAGAAAACGCTTCGAAGGTCGTCCAAACAACTGATAACAAAACACCAAATGTTCTACTTTATATACCCTGAGCAGAACACAGAACGGGTGTACAGTGCACGTTAGGCGTAATTTAGACAATTTCTTTTTAGCCAGTTATAATCAGTATTATTGTGATATAATTTTTAAAATGCAAACCTCCAAATGCGGGTTTTTAAAAAAGGGTTTAATTTGCACGGAAGTTAGAGTTTTTATTTGGAGTAGAATAATTAGTAGTTCAAGGGTTATTTTGGGGGCTAGTGGAGAGTGTACATTGTACATGGATCCAAAAACACTAGCAGAAATTGGATTAACGGTTAAACGGCACTTAAAAGAATTGCTGAACCGGTTACAGAATTAAACGTAAATTCCCAACATTAGCATGAAATTAGATTGGATGAATGAAATATGCCTCTATTATAAACAGGGTGTCCGCGGGTTTCAGCAAGTCAAATTTAAGATTTTTTAAGACCTTTTTTAAAGCCTTTTTAAGACCAATTAAACCCCCAAAACAAGAAAGAATTCCATATTCGGCCACCACAGGCCCAAAATCTAGCTAGCAATTTAATACTTTTTAATGCTTTTTAAGGCCTTAAATTTAGAAAATGAATTTAAGACTTTTTAAAGACCCGCGGACACACTGATTAAAATTCCTCTATTAAATACATGCCTGGGATTTTCAAAATGAGGAATGCTTTTGTGGATGCCAAAATGTGCCATAGTCAAATTACACAATAAACATGGCTAAAGTAATCAATACTATTACAAATTGGCATTTCAAAATTCCTACAAAATTAGATTTTTAATGTTTTCAGATATTTGAAGATGTCAAATATTGATTCTTTATTTTGACTTTTTAAGACAACGTATCACAAATACTGTTCCTTTCTAATAGCAAGACTTTGTTCACTTTTGTATTTTAGCATTTCATGCATTATTATACCCTCAAAATTCTTCCCCAAGAATCACTTGCGATTCTGTTACCATATTTGGTTTGTTTGTATGAATAAGGAACAATAAAAGATATATTTATGAAACAACTGACAGTCTTCGGCTTCAAATGACTTTGCTTAAAGGCCCTATGTATCATTCGCAAGATACAACTTTTTGCAGATTCGTGGAATAAGAGTGTAAAATATCTAAGGAAGAATGTTGGTAAACTAGCCTGAAGAAATTACACCAACCGTTCAGACGGCAAATCTGTGAACAACTAACTGTGCTTGTTCGTTATTGAGGAAGAAGAAAATTTTTTTTTACCCAAACTCGATGTTTTAGTATGGGTTTTTACGATACTCTCTTAAAAGCATAATTCTTAGATTTCAACATTCAATATGTTGAACGCAGTACACGTAGCATTTCCATTACTCCACATATAATTCACAACCATTTCCTGTCATATACACAACAATATTGTACAATACTTTTAAAAGACAATTTTGTAAAAGCTGATAAAAAAAGAAAAAGTTATTAGACTGGTATGACTGGCAATAGAGCTTCTGCACCGGCGGCCATGACAGGGGGCAGGTTTTCTTATGTAAATGATGTAACAATAGAACCACAAAGCACCTACTCATGCATGACGCACAGTGACAATGTGACTGCCCCCTGTCATGGCCGCCGTGCAAAGGCTCTATAAGGTCACGAGTACACGTCTAGCACCCTGTTTACACTGGATCCCGAGCTCGGGGTCGAACACCGAGCTCGGGATCAGCCCCGGATCACAACTGAGTGTAAACGCTCTCGGAACCAAATTGGCCCCGGATCAGACCCCGAGATTTTGGTCTCGCGTTTGCGGAGGGTTCGATCCCGAGCTCGGGATCAGTTTGCGGTTAGATAAGCAATTAATCTTTACCGCAACCTGCCACATCCGCTCCACAGCCGTAGCGGGGGAAAGCCCGCGAAATCAAGTGGCCTTGTACACTATACACGCACAACCCATGCACACATTGATCAGTACATGCACACACAGAGCATGACCTTTGACTGCAACTTCTGGCACCGCGCTCGATAATGTAAACGCGGCACTCAGGATCATTGCGGTTAACACTGAAGCATTCTTATCAGGGGAACAATCTTGATCCCGAGCTCGGGACCAGTGTAAACACGGTGTATGCGCCCCTTTGAGGGAAATAGGACCCTGTTGTGGTCACTCACAGTCCCAAGGGGCACATAGATGTGCACTGGTGACCGATTTATGCCAGTCTATATGAGTTTTATAACACACCTCTGGCCAAAATATAAAGGCAATAAATTCAATAAGAAGCAATCCAACAATAGGCATTTGAACAATACATGTAGGTTCTGGAACTTTTAAGCACTTTAACAAGAGGCAGTTTATCAGTTAATGAAACATTTGGCTAACTAGTTTAAATTTCTGAGTTGCTGTTCACTGACTCAGTTGGCAACCTCCAGAGGGCCCAGGAACCAGTCACTAGTTTTTGAGACTAGTGCCCGGTCAGGAACACTAGCAGGTAATCACGTGCGTGCAAAGTCTTTATATGCCTGCATGCGCGCGTGCGAAGCTTGATACGCGCGGCTAGTTCATGATGGCACAAATTTCATGCACTAGCCTATGTACATGTATAGTGGACCTCATGTGACTGCATTTCAGCCAGTCAGGATTGAGAATCAGAATGAGGCGTGTTATAATTCAAATTAAGAACACATGGAAAAGACTTAAAAAATACAAATAACAATTGCAGCAGATGTAAGTAAAATAGAAATATTAAATAGAAAAGTAAAAAAAGAAAAAACTTTGGTTTATGTCTCGACTAAAAATAGCCCTAAATTTGAGAAAATGGCAGCATACACGCAACTACAGCAGTTTTTGTTACTAAAAGAAAATATTGAAAAGGGACGTAAAACTTATGTGGTTTTCTCTTTTGAGCAAAAATGGCAGCATGAGACTGGTGTACCTCAATTTGTTAACAGCATGATAAAAATCATGACAAATTTTTAAAAGAAAGATATTGATCCGTGGACCATTACAGAATTTGCTACATGATTTTGAGGGCTTAAGTTTCAATGACACTTAGGCCCGCTTCAAACGTCGCGCTTATGCCGTGTCAAAATAAATTCAACTTGGCACGACGTTGGTACGACGTTAGCACAGCAGTGGCTTCAAACGTCGAACCTAATTGCAAACTCCCAGTCGAGCTTAAATACATCCAACATGGCGGATGAGTATTGTGCACGTCATGGACGTTGTGCACGTGCGTTTTCAATTCTGTCCATTGTACGTCGCCATTTTATTATTTTGATGCACTTGTTTGTTGGTTATTTCTTTACTCACATACGCGCTGCGAGCATGCGCCTTCCTAGTCGGAACAAAATTGCAGACCAACTTCGAACTGGAATTAAATTCGACACGGCAGAAGCACGACGTTTGAAGCCAAGCCGTGCTTGTGCCGCACTAAATTGAGTTAGCACGGCAGACCCTGTCGAGCTAAAATCTTCTGCCGTGTCGAACTCATTTTGCCGAGCCAAATGGCTTCAAACGTCGTGCTTGTGCCGTGTCGAATTAAAAAAATCAAGTTAAATTTAATTCGACACGGCATAAGCGCGACGTTTGAAGCGGGCCTTACTTTTTGCCACACTTCACAGCATAGCCAAATACATATTAAGCAAGCTAATCGTGTCAAGTGGCTGTTGTTTCTGTTCATAACAAATTGACAATTATGCCCCTTCCAACACTGTAAGATTTCCCCCAATCTACTGACCGTTACGTCTTGGGTACGCTTGGTCGACGATCCACAAATGTCTTCAGCCTCGTCATTTGAGAAGCTACGTCAGCTTGGAGCGATGTGACGATTCGTGCCACGGCTGAGCCTATTGCGACGGGGGACTCGTTCTTGTTTGCCAGTTTGTTCCAGTCGTCGCGCAACACACCAAGGGGGCACTGTGGAACGAAAAAAATATTATGAATTTTATTGATGTGTTTTTCTCACATTCTACGAGTTAAACGACCTTGAATATGCTTTACTAGTCAATCACTTGTTTGGTGAAGATAAAAATCACAAGTTCATCACTCTAAAGTCTGTCCCAAGTTTGTCTTAAGTTTGAATCCCAAGTCTGAATCCCAAGTTTGAATACTGCTCAAAGTCGATTGAATCAAAATTCATAAATACCGTAGACAGTTTACGCATCCCTATTGGCTGAAAGCACATCGCGTGGGAAGTTTGAACAAGCGATAAAGGCACAGTCAGTCTTACTCTTAAACACATCTGAGCCTGGCTAGCGTCCGCGTCCGCGCCCGCGCTCTGGTCGGCGTGTATGGACCACGCACATGCACACAGAAACTGCACACTACCAAAAGCAAATTGTGCACTGTGACAAGTACCCAGTCGTGTGCGTGCGCGTACAACACGCTTGCATTACGCGTATATTAACGCGCGGGATCGAACAAAAACATAGCACTGCACAGCTAGCAGTTGTACGAACGCGGTCTTGACACTGTGGGTGTAGAAAGTGAATGCAAAACATGGCAAAACGACGAGCTAATTTTGGTGAGTTTTACCGAATTACACAAAAAGGTATTTAATTCGGCTTGGGCTTGGGCTTGGGCAGTGCCCTGCAGCCGATTTTACAAAACTTTACGCAATTGCGCAAGTCCACTTATGCCATTACTTGCGCAATAATTTATGGCGTAAGTGGTCTTGCGCAATTGCGTAAAGTTTCGTGAAATCGGTTGCAGGACCCTATCCGGTTTTAAATGTATGTTGAAAACTGGCCAAACCTACTTTTAATCCCTAATTTGAATTTACCTCAAATATCTTGTCAGGAACCTTAAACTTTCCACCCGCCGCGCCGCCGGTGCATTTGATGGGGATGACGGTATGATCACTCCAGTTGAATTCCTCTGCTTCATGTGCCGCACCAGGGCCACCTAACATCACAAACAAGTATTGCAGTTCATGTGATTGCATAAACTAATGTTATCTAGTTTGCTAATAAAATTCATCTTGTTTATTAAATCTTGTTGCATAAATGTAAAAGGCTTTGTTTAAAATTTATTTAATTTTTCTTACAAATACCATTGGCGAAACCCACAGAATCAAGCAGGCAGTATATGGACCCGGACAGGAATCGAACCAGGATCACAAAGGTGGAAGTACCACTAAACCAACTCGATTTTAATTTGAAAATTGGCCAGGACTTGGTAGGAGGTTTACACATACCAAGGGCAGGCCTTGACATTAACCAAGGCCACGAAGGTCAAATGTCTCATGCCCTGCTGAGTTGGCCCTGATGCCCCTTCAAGATATACACTTTCTGAGGCCAATTTGGCCAGCATGCCCTATCCCAGGCCTTGACATTAACCAAGGCCACGAAGGTCAATGGTCTCATGCCCTGCTGAGTTGGCCCTGATGCCCCTTCAAGATATACACTTTCTGAGGCCAATTTGGCCAGCATGCCCTATCCCAGGCCTTGACATTAACCAAGGCCATGAAGGTCAATGGCCTAATGCCTTGCTGAGTTGGCCCCGATGCCCCTTCAAGATGTACACTTTCTGAGGCCAACTTGGCCAGCATGCCCTATCCCCTTAAATTTCACGATGCTTTTATATACAATAATAACCTGTACAAATTTCAAAGAACAAAGTTGGCCATGGTGCCCCTCCAGTTGGCCATGGTGCCCCTCCAGTTGGCCTCAGTGCACTTTGAAATTCAGGGGGAAAAAAAGGTCAAGGCTGGAGTGACCTGCCCCTTATTTACTTAACGTCGAGGACTGCAAATAAGTTAGGTAAGGCCAAACAAAATAAATGGTGCGTTTACGGTAACGGCCTACAAAAAATCCAGGTAGGTATAGGTAGGAAAATAATATTATTTTTTTACATTTCAGTTCATGCATTTGCGTGTTGTTTTGCAATGTTTGAAACTCACTATTAACACTATTAAACATGTTCATGTACAAGTGTAGAACATGTTATGTTCGTTTGAAATTATTGCAAATAGTGCTCATTTAAAATTATCAACTTATAAATTGGCAATAAAAAGTTTGAGGTCGGCAATTTGGCCTCAAATTACAGGTAGGTCGGGTTACCGTAAACACACCATTTATTTTGTTTGGCCTAAGTAATATGTTCCAAAATATTTTGATAAAGTCTTACCCTCAATTAAGATACAGATATCAAATATTCTTGACACGATAGTCTCCCGAATTCGCACACTATCCCCGACAAACACAGTCTCGCCAAACGGCACTCGCTGGAACGTTTTGTCCTTGTTCTGTCGTGCCTGCGGACTGCGATCTTGCTCATCTTTAACGGGGAGGATATGGGATATGTCCCCAGGCCTGCCGAGCCGTTTTCGTTCTTCGAAGAAGCTATGTCCGACTGTTTCTCCCACGCCGAAGAAACCTCCCGTTACTAGGGTAACTTTGTCTAGCCTGGCTAAGGCTTTACCAATTTCCCTGGGGATTGAAAAATGTATTTTAATATTGTGGCTATTGGTACCTTTATAATTGAGCAATTTCAGAGCCTTTGAGTGCTTGTAATGCTGTTCGATTTTAAACAAATGTTCTTCAAGCATCCTTGATGGAAGTGTAATTCCTAAAAAAAACTGTGATATGTGTGATATGTCCCCCAAAACGTCCTCGTTTTCGGATGTTCTTTTTTTACCTATCACGCTCTTACTGAGAATGGCATTACAATCAGTTTTTCAGAAATTACACTTCCATCAATGATGCTTGAAAAACATGTGTTTAAAATCAAACAACTTGATTACGTGAAGCATTACAAGCCCTCAAAGTCTCTGCAATGTTAAAGGGGGCATCTTGGCAACACAGACCATATTTTCCAGAAAATACCTTTGTCTGGTCTTAAAATAAAAGAAATAAGTTTCAGTTGTTCTGAAGAGATAACTTAGGCCCAAAGAAGGGTTTACAAATAGTGTGACAACATGCCTTTCTAAAAACCCTGTGTACAAATTTCCAATATACTCTCGTAACCAGGACGGCCTAAAATGTAACACAAGTGTCCGTCCCGGTTACGCGTGTATATTGGAAATTTGTACACAGGGTTTTTAGAAAGGCATGTTGTCACACTATTTGTAACCCTTTTTGGGCCTAAGTTATCTCTTCAGAACAACTGAAACTTATTTATTTTCTTTTGAGACCAGACAAAGGTATTTCCTTGAAAATATGGTCTGTGTTGCCAAAATGCCCCCTTTACTGTGGAAAGACCCACTTGTCTCAATGCCACAAGTACACACATACGGATGACACAAAATACATTAAAAGTCATCATTTTGCCTAACTGTGTGTGACCAAAACCTCGCCATTATCAAGATAGTTTGTAAGTTGAACTCACTTGCATATTTCAGGACTTTTATCGTAGTAGAAACTCGTTCCTCCAGAGATGTACACACAGTTACTGCCAGGCAGCTTTTGACAGACGACACTAACCTACACAGATAAAAAAGAACCAAAGAATCGGCCATTACAAAAATGCTTCTTTTACCCCAAAAACTGCTGGCGTTGTCACCTGGCGGTTTAGTGCATGGAAGTTGTAAACTGGACGGTGGGTTCGCACAATTTCTTGAAAGCATTATGGACATGGTTTTTCAATATTTTCTCGAAATGTAAATTTGGTACAGACCAAATTTTTTGAAATGGGTTGCCATAGAAGCATTAAATCAATTCTGATTGGCCACTCACATTTGACGAGATTTCCAGCTCCTCAGCCTCTTTCAGTGCGCAGTCGTGGGCATTCTGTTCTGGGTTGAGGGCGCTCTTCACTCTGGCTAGAAGCGATTCCTTGTAGTCTGCCCTTCTGACATCCTTTTAAAAAAAACAGAAAAAATTACAAGAAAACGGCGACACAAACAAACAATCGCTTACATCTATACTTTACTATTTTTTTTAATGGGTTTGATGAACTTCAATTCGCAACCCGTAGGCTGAATTGCATGAAGCTTACAAGTGTCTTCCACCTAAACATTGAGATACATTATAGGTGGGTGGGGCCATTTGCAGCCGACAGCCAGAGACACCGGGGAATCCCCTTACTCTTCACAAAAAGAATGCTCTGGGATCTTTTAAGTGCGTTACACAACACACTGGACCAACAGCTTTACATCCCTTCCAAAAGATGGAGCAATTGTGGTTGAGTGCCTTGCTTAAGGGCGCAGGTACTACGACCGGGTATGGAACCCGCAACACCAAGTTTTTACCGTTTTTTAGAGTCAACAACCTAGACCACTCAGCAATGGTACCCCACATTATATTATTAATTGTTTGTTTATTCATAAATTTATTTATTTTATGGCAACTTACTTCAAACGTGCTTGTTCCAATCAGCATACTCAACCATCCAGGCATTTCAAACTCTTCATATTTCAAGGGCACCACTCGCTTGCGTTGCTCACAGTAGAAGACCTATATGTGTGTGAACAGATTAATATAAATAAAAAAAGTATCTGTACAAAGGCTACTGTCATTATAAGAGACAAATCATTTTGGCAACAATTATGTAATGCATAGTTCCGACCTGTCAATCAACCGAACTCGCCGACCAATCACAACAGAGCTAGCAGATGTCACCCACATAGGTCAAAGTGCACTCTCACAACAACATCACGCGATGTTCTGCCCCATACAATTTGTACACTGTTGTATGCGATAATCCGGGTGAATTTTTGGTTTCAAGGCCGTTCGTTTCGTTGTTCAAAGGTACGAAAGCACGTATGTCATGATATGTCATCCCTGTATTACTTACTCGGTGTGTTCTAAGATAACTGTCGACCCTGAAACATGAATACCTTTGAGTTTTCTCCAATGAATCTGTGCTTTCCGTTGAAAGTCCCATTGCTTTGTGCGTTGTGTGTCGCCATTTTGACGATAGCGTGTGAGCCATAGCAACAATATCCAAGGGGGCGGGGCTAACTAGGCAAACTCGGAACTATGCATTAGTCACGATTTGCATGGGAAACTAAAAAAAATTATTGAATGGCACAACCTAACTTTTGTAAATGTGTAACAGACCGTAACAAACATCATTTTGCCATATATTGTGTCAGTTAGTAACGTTACAAAAAGGACATGGGGAAAACAACGCCGTCGCTAGACCATTTATAATGGGGGTGTGAAAAAAATTTGCCAACGGCTGCCTGGCATTCGCGGAGTCGCTTAGATTTCTTTCATTGCTTGCTTAATGGTGTTTGTTTTTGCATGACAAGTCACTACTACTTTTATCAGTTTCAAGAAAATAAATTTGCAGTACAGCTGCACCAAATCAGAAGCTTGTTCTATAGCTTTTCGATGCTATAATTTAAAGCCATTTTCTACACAAATATATAATTCAGAATTTTAAGGTCAATTGCCCACCTGTTGTTTGCCTATGTCTGAATCAGCGAAGTCCTTGGACAACACGAAGACAATGACTCCAGCCTCGGCAGCCTTCTGTTGGAGAATGCTAATGGGGCTTGTTGTGGCGTCCTCGGACGAGTTAAAATCAAAGTCCTCACTGTCGATTATCAGTGTTGAATCTGGAAAATTGAGAGTAGAGAACAACGAAATGGAATTAAGGTCGTTTTCCATTTATTGTTGTCCTGGAAACATCAGCTTTGTTTAGTTTTTATGAACCATATCTGATTTCATTGGAAGGAGAACTTGCTGCATAGACCCTTTGCATCGGTGGCCATCTTAGGGGCAGATTTTGTTCTTTAAATGATGTGACAATCAATCTACAAAAGGCGTACCAGTGCATGACGCATGGCGACAATGTGACTGCCCCCTAAGATGGCCGCCGTGCAAATGGTCTATTTCACTTGAAGTCAAAGTAGTAAATTCAAAAATCCTGAAAATTCAACGTAAGAATCCACTATTAAAGGAGCGTGACCAGGTCACATTTTTGGATTGGATCACACCAACCTTTTTGCTTCCACGTCCAAATTGGAGATTGTGCATTTCCTTGTTTTCTTTCCATGGATAGTATTTTGGGGAGGTATTTTATATGATTTTTAGGTTTAACAAAATCAATTTTTTGGAAATATCTGGTCACGTTCCATTAAAGGTTTAAGAACAAAGTTCAAATGCTTGAAGGATATGTATACCCAATAAACAAGAGACATGGGTAATAAACAAGTGCAATCAGCACATTATCGCCATACATAAAATGAACAAAAATTGTGACCAACTGAAGCGAATACAAACTTCACAAAGAATGGCAATTTCAGTGATGCCTAGCAGTATGGCAGCCAAGAAAACAAGGCTAAGAAACAATGATATTGTTGCATACAATTTTGTTGTGCATTGCCATAGCAATGTAACAAAGAACTTCTTCGCAAAAGGGTCTTTCTTTGCCAAAAATTCGGATGAAAAGGCAGCAAGCATACTGCAAAGTGCGATGTCAGTTGGCCAGGGTAACTGGGTCTAAACATTCACTGGTAATCCAAACTGTCCATTGCTAAAGCAAAGGGAAACAGTTCACTGGTTTTAGTGTAGACCCAGTAACCTAGGTAACACACAAAGGGTGATGTTTTTACTTCAGTTCTCTAGAACCACCAAAAATATGGACCTACCATCTTCAGATGACCTATGTTGGGAGCATTTGTCGTATCCTTCATCTAGCTCCGAGGTGCACCAGACCTCGTAACCCTGGGCCTCAAAAAGGAGCTTCAAATCGTCGGCCTAGGGTAAAACGACAACAAAACATTTGACTCTAACAATCTTAACTGGTCTCTAAAAGTCCATGTTTTGGTAATTGGAGAAAACAGTATTTTATTACAATATGTGAAACAGATTAGCCATGTGCCTTAAAGGCCCTATGTATCATTCGCACGATACAACTTTTTGCAGATTCGTGAAATAAGAGTGTAAAATATCTAGGGAAGAATGTTGGTAAACTAGCCTGAAGAAATTATAGATGCATCAGTGCTTCAGAAAACCTTAAATCTATATATGGATTTTGTGCACGGAACTTTTTTAGAAACCGACTTTCGGTTGTCAATTTCCAACATGAAATACCATTTTGGACGGAAATAAATTCATGTGGTGTTTGTTACTATTGCTATCAACACTTTGAGTAAGGTTTTTCTTGTCAATTCAAGAAGAAAAAAATTGGGTCTTTGCAAATGTACATGGGAAATTTGTGTAGGGAGGTTTTAGAAAGTTATGTTGTCACATTGTTACCGTTACTTTTTGGGGTTCAATGAAAATTTGTTGAAGACTTACGAATTCGTTCTGCTTGGGGTGGGTGCTAATAACCACCATAGGGGCGCCCTCTCTGTTCTCCGTTACGACATTCATGTTGCGAGGCAAGCCTGGTGGTAAAGTTGAAGGACAGCTGCGCAGGATTGGTGACTGTGGAAGAATAAAGAGCGAATCAGGGGTTGTGACACTAAGTCAGTGATGCATCAGCTATAAATCGGTCGTGACTTGGTCTCGAGTCGGTCATTAGTTGGTCGCAAGTTGAAAGCTAGTCTGTCACAGATGGGTTGCTCATCAATCACTGATCAGTTGCTACTTTATAGTTAGTCATTAGTAGACCTGTCGTTAGTCGGTCACAAGTCGATTACGAGTCAGTATCATGAGTTGCTAGTCGGTTACTAGTGGGTTGCTTGTCGGTCATTAGTAGGTCACTAGTCTGTCGCTAGTCGGTCACAAGTCAGTCGCTAGTCGGTCACAAGTCAGTCGCTAGTCGGTCACAAGTCAGTCGCTAGTCGGTCACAAGTCAGTCGCTAGTCGGTCGCAAGTTAGGCATGAGTCAATCGCAAGTCAGTAATAAGTTGGTCGCTAGCGGGCCGTTAGTCGGTCGCAAGTCGGTCGCTAGTCCGCCACTAGTCAGTCGCTAGGTAATCGCAAGTCAGGCATGAGTCAATCGCAAGTCAGTCAAATGTTGGTCGCTAGCGGACCGTTAGTCGGTCACAAGTCAGTTGTAAGTCGGTCGTAAGTCGGTCGCAAGTTGGTCGCAAGTCGGGCATGAGTCGGTCGCAATATATTTTAAAAGTTACTGTTCTGAATTACTTAATGTGACACTAATTTTAACCCACACTTTTAACCAACAGGAAAATATGGCAATTTTCGCAATCTATCTTTTACCTTGTCCTCCATTTCAGCCTTTTGCGCCTTTTTCCTCGCATGCGCCAAACATCGCGTTCCGACGTCTTTACTGACCGCGACGACATCGCTGAAGTCCCACGTGTACTTGACTTCTTCCTGTCGCGATTTGTCTGCCATAAGACGAAAAATTTTCTCTGGAAATAACAACGGAGGTGTGCACGAAACACGACACTTAACATCAAGTGGGCGAAGAACGGGGGTTAGTACATGCATGTGATTGGATGGTGCTTGCTTGACAGGCAGGCCAGTCAGCCTATCGGATGTTAGTTCCATGGTGAGTGATCCCTGTGCTGGTGAGCTACTGTTAAATCTAGGCATCCCTCCAGCTGTAAACTGGGCTATGCTAAATATGATTAGTAATATGAACAATGTGATTTGTTTTATAAACTGTACTCGACCAAAACAAAACAAATTTGTGTAACTGCCAATATTTTGCAAATTAGCTACCATGGAGCAATGACATTTTACACCATTCATGGGAAGCATTGGCCTTGTTCAGACACAGTACTAAAAGCGGACTAACTTCGGTTTAACCGAAAATGGTCTGTCTCAGTTGTGTCTGAACAGTCTACGTAGCTACCACTTTAAGTACCATAAACGGTCTAACTTTGGTCTACGTAGACCGCCGAGGAGAGGTTTAACTCAAGTTAGACCATCTAGTACCGTGTTTGGACAGTTGAACATCCGGTCTAAGTCGCCGCTGTGACCCACCTCTTCCAAGCGCGCGAACGCGCAAAGCGTGCGTCATGTATTCTTGGCATTCATAAGTCAGGATGCAGCTGCGTGACCTGAGATAGACTGTTTTCTGTCTAACTTGGTCATGTCTGAACACTCAGTTTTTAGGCCAGAAAGTCTCCCGCAGCGACCGTGGAATGTTAGACGTTTTTGGGTCTCCGTAGTCCCATGTCTGAACATAGCCACTGTAGATTTCATCTGCACCAATTTTCTAGGCTTGTGACCTTGTTGGGTCTGCCAGACATGTGTTATGTAACTTTTACAAAATTTAATTGAAATTGACAATGACAGTAGATGTGTGTTTCTTTTTTGTTGAGTATATGTATGCAAAAACAAGTGCAGAGCCACTTTGTCAAAAATTATGTAATTTTAAAATCTTGAAATTAATGTTGTGTGAATTGCTCCTTGCATGCAAAAACTCATGGTAAATGACACTGCACAGAAATAAAAGAATGTCAAATGCAGAACAAGATGCAGAATTTGTAAATAAAAAAAGAAAAGAAGAGGAAACATAAAAGAAACAAAAAAAACAGGAGATTTTGTAATTTTTAGTTAAACTGAAATTCCTTGGCTCCAAAGGTTCAGAAAAAGGAAAGGTGAATATGTGGCATTTAAACAGAAATGAGTCGTTTCTCGCACAGCCCAGACCAAGTTTTTGTGGCCACAACTCTAAATCAGTGGTGAATACAGGCTCATTAAAATATGAACACACAATGGGAATTCCTGGCAGTATTTGGATTATTGTCTGGAATTTCCAGGTATCGCGCAGAATTTCAATTTGTAGTTTCATATTTTAATGAGCGTGGATCCGCCACTGAATTCTAGTTATTGTCGCAAAAACTTGCCCCAGGTTGTGCAAGAAGGGACTCATTTTTGCAGTGAGTGTTACACTAATGGTCATGATGCATCGCAAAAATAGTCCCAAACTGGCATTTGTCAACCTGCCACAAGTTAGAAAACCAAGTTTTAAGATTAAGAGGCGTAAAATGTAACACTTGAGCAGTCTCAATGAAAACAAATTTTGCACCAAATTGTCAAATCTGCTACAGTAAGATTTTAACTAGCATCCACTTGGTTGATATCAATTCAAATTCACAGTATTTTTTTTTTCTTTTTCACTGCAGAAAAATTCCAACCACATCAAAATTGCCAAAATAGAGCCTCTGGTTTAACAAACCAACGAGTTATTCAGCCCAATGTTAATTTTGAAGGCACTAAATTACATAAAACCATGGAGGTTTTCCTACTGTACCTCCACGATAAAACTTTAAACACCCAATTTTAAATGCACTGCCTTTGACGTAAGGACAGAAACAGTACTACATGTAAATGGGTCTTTCCACAGTAATGGGGTACATTTCTGTTACATTCAAGATCTTAGGTCCCAGTTCACTTCAAATGTCTTAATTTTATCTTTAAATTATCAAGCTAAACTGAGGAAATAACTTTTTCACCAAGGAGTACGAAAAATAGTCCTACAACATACATTTGTGAAAACCTCGTGCACAAATTTTCCTATTACGCATGTAACAAAGACGGAAAAAAATGTCACAAAATGGTCCGTCCACGTTACATACACGTAATAAGAAAATTTGTACACAAGCTTTTCAAAAATGTATGTTGTGGCAGCAATTTCTTACCTTTTTGGGCAAAAGTTATCTACTGAGAACAAAACAAGGACATTTCTTTAATTCTGAGATAAATTAAAGACATCTGAAAGGAATTATTGACTTATTTTTCAAATGTACCCCATTACTGTGGACAGACCCACATGTACATGTATTGTATAATGAAATTATCATATCACATCACACCACGGTTTAGTGATATGCTACTGGGGCCCGATTTCACCACTGCGCTCTTCAGAATTTAATGAGGCAAGGAATTCCTCAAGGACCTTGCCCATTCACCAGTTATGCATCATCTCAGTACATTCTACAATGCTGCAAATTATATGAGTTTCATCTTTAGATTTAGCAACTGCAAGGTTTGGCATACTGATAGCAGCACAGCTACATGTACATTGGGTGAGGTCACAATTGTGTGTGTGTTACGTGTTTAGTGTTACAGATCTGTTAACAGATCTGTTATCTTAATCGGAATTGTGACCTCAGAACAAACACCGTGCTAACAGGACGTGTTAAAAGTCGTGCGCAGAACCGCAAATTACAGTGAGTAAGGGCGCAATTCTGTGTTGCGTGTTAGTGTTAGTGTAACAGATCTGTTAACATATCTGTTGACTCGGCATCTTGGGAAATGTCAAGGTGGTAGGGTTCGATCCGCACGACTATCAATACTAACACTAACACAGAATGGTGACCTAGTAATATTACATGTACCTACACCATCTATTTGCATCCGTTACTGAAACGTACATGGGTAATTCCCAAAATTAGGGGTCCAAAAGTGTGACATGCTTTTTAAGATTTGCAAGTGTTTTGAATGATTGAAAGTGGTTTCCCAGTAGAAAATAATTATTTTTATTTGAACAAATGCCACGCGAATTTAATGTTTGTGTGTAGATATGGCACCAAGGTTGATGCAAACTCATTCTACAGCCAATTTTCATTGGCGTACGTAACCTGGGACACCAAACTCCTATTCAATATCATGGAACAAATTATAAGCCTTTATGCTATTTTGTTTTGAATCAGGAATTAGAAAACAAAATATTGAAGAAAATGATGCTGCCCCCTATAATCACAGGCCACAGTCCATTACATAACTGAGAATGTGTGGTCATAAGTAGTGTTTTTGAAGCAGAGAGTGTCGTACGTAACTGGGACACCAAAAATTTTTGGACCCCTAATTTTGGGAATTACCCACATGTATACTGCCTTTTATAACAAAATGCAACATGCATACATTTTTTAAAACATTGCTGCATCTACATGTATGTTGTTGAAATTTTTGTAGGCTAGTTTACCACCATTGCATTTGCTCCATGAAATCATAAAAAGTGTTTTTTTTCTTCTTTTTTCTGCAAATGATGCAAAGGGCCTTTAAATACTGCTGCAGTTGTTACGCTGCCTCTTTAAATTTTACCGGTAAGTATGCACTCAAATAGGGAAAAACAGAATTTGTTAGTACACTACATGTGAATGAAATTGTATGCAATTCATGAAGGGTAAAAAAGGAAAGAAATTAAATGATCTCTAGCATTGGAGCTCTATGTACAGACTACTGAAGTGCAACATCCCATGCCAGGGAAACCGTGTCTAAACATTCGCTTGTAATCTGAAATGTCTATTGCTAAAACGCAGGGAAACAGTTCAATGGTTTTTGTGTAGACCCAATTCCCTTGGCAACACACAATGTCAAAAGGAACTTTAAACAGGATGCAGATTTTGTACAAATCTTGCATTTTTCAATGAATCAGAAAATCGTTGGCAATGAAAATAACAGCAACTCATGCCGATACTATGGTTCCACCAAATTGTTTTATCAATAGTCTTTCCAAAAACATGTGAATTTTTTCTCCAATTACATTTATCAATTTACATGTTTAACCAGAAACACTTTCAACTTCTCATTTTAAAATTCAAGAATTTGCATACTGACATAAGGACAATCCCCGTTAGTGTGCTCAAGTAAAAAATAAACAAAACATTAAAATATCTCATGAATATTCAAATTACTGGCACCTCATGAATATTCAAACAATTGCCATCATGAATATTCAAACCACTCACACCTCATGAATATTCATGTAATGACCTCTCACCTCTGTCTTGTTTACCCTGCCTCCAGATAATGAACTGCGTTGTGGCAAACTGGATGGCGAGACAACAAGGTGGCCAAGTTTCTACGAAGGACACTGGGATGATGTACTTGTTCAAAATGTCGGCAAGCTTCAGCTGAAATTGGGAAACAAAAAGGATTTGTTTTTTCTTAGGCTGTTTGCGAGACAGTTTTAGGCAGAGTTTTTAAAATATTCTGTCTACATTTCTGGTGTTGTTGCAAGATGTTTCTTTCGTTGATATTTTTGAGATGCAGTAAGCCTGCGGCATAAATGAAGCTGGCCATTTTTTAAAACAACCTATATCTGAATACAATTTCAGTCTAGCGGTGTCGCTAGAGGAGGGGGTTGGGGATGTGACACCCCCCCATTATTCCTTTTTGTCGGCAAATTCATGGTGCTGTCGGCAAAAAAAAGAAATTAAAGAATTAAAGTTATATAGTACCGCTCATCAAAACGCCATGGCTATATTGGCAATGCTATTACGGCACCGATAATACAATACATTATATTATGTCACGAGAGGGCGCTCACCCGCTCAACCCCCCATCCCACACACCCACCCCCCACCACACACCCTACCCCCTCCCCCCAGTGTGGACAGGGCTTCGAGGGTCATACTACCGTGCCTACCTCTCTGTTCGTCCACTGTGTTTCGCCGTACCGCGGAGTGACCAACGGCACAAACACCTCGCAGTTACTGACGGCAAAATTCAGACTGTCCTGCCAATCACTGCCAGAGAAGATTTCATGCACGTCCTGAAAAATAAAAGTCCCAAACAATATTTTTTGTATTTTTATAAATTGTTAATGGCCTTATGTGACTTTAGTTCGCAGCCCGTAGGCTGAATTGCGTACCTTGTCTCCTACCTGAACATTGAGATACAGGGGTGGATGGGGGCCATTGACAGCCGACATCAAGAGGCACTGTAACTCTTCATAAAAGAGTGCTCTGGGAACCTTTAAGCGCGTTAAACAACACACTGGAACAATGGCTTTACATCCCTTCCAAAGGATGGAGCAATTGTGGTTACACGCGAGTGCTTTGCTTAAGGGTACAGGTACCACTACCAGGCACAGAACCCGCAACACCAAGTTTCTATATTATTTTCATTAAATGTTGTACTTCAAGAAAAAAGTCTAAACAAACTAGACCACCGCACCTCCACAAGCCGTCAACAATTTAACAATGTACTTAATAGCTGTGTTAGTCTATGACATACAAAATTAAATACAAGGGAGCACTTGTATTTCACAATTTAACAGAATGCATTGAGCTGGCCATATATGGCCAAGTCCTCACCAAGTAGACGCTGAATTTGAGTTCCTCCAGGGCTTTCTTGAGGTCCAGTGCATACTGTGAGGCCTCCGCCCGTACATAGCTAATTAAGATCTGTTTGGCGGATTGCCGTAGTGACTTCATAGAGAGGAAGGAATCGCCGTGGGGGATGGGGCTTATGGGGCGATGGATGCTGCCGTGGGACAAGGAAAGGTTGGCATTGTCAAAGGGGAGGGGTGAGGCGGAACGGCTGCTGTCAAAAAAGCAAGTAGAAAAATGACATGTTAATGTTTGAAGGGCGATAGTAAGTGCGTTCGAATACTCGTCAGCAATGCGCGCGCGCCAAATTCGTGCCACGAAATACGCAGCTCCATGCCTTTGCTATGGAGCTGCGTATTTCGTGAATTTGATACACCTCATATTTTTATACACCCCAAATCTGTGTTTACACTGGTCCCCTGCTCGGGATTAAGATTGATCCCCTGATAAGAATGCGTCATTGTTAACCGCAATGATTCAAAGTGCCGCGTTTACATTCTGTAGTTGATCTTGAGCGCAGCGCCAGAAGTTGCAGTCCAAGGTCATGCTCTATGTGCAATGTACAGAACAATGTTGTCATGTACAGTGTACAAGGCCGCTTGAATTTCGTGGGCTTTTTTTCTCCGCAACGGCTGTGGAGCAGATGCGGTAAGATTAATTGCTTATCTACATGTAACCGCAAACTGATCCTGAGCTCGGGATGTGGCAGGTTGCGGTAAAGATTAATTGCCTATCTAACTGCAAATTGATCCCAAGCTCGGGATCGAACCCTCCGCCGACGCGAGACCAAAATCTCGGGGTCTGATCCGGGGCCAATTTGGTCCCGAGAGCGTTTACACTCAGTTTGTGCTCCAGGGCTGCTCCCGAGCTCGGTGTTCGACCCCGAGCTCGGGATCAAGTGTAAACAGGCTGCAAATGTATACCTTATTATCTTGTGGGTGATAACGTGAAAAATGGCACAACAAGATATAACTGTTTCCACATAGCAGTCAAGTGTGGCAATAAACAAACATTCCACAGGTCCTTATGGGCCCTTGAGTTATCAGACTTTTTGGCCTATCAACAATGATAAAACATGTCAAATAATGAAATCTGTAAAATGGATCTCAGAACACCTGTTACAACTCGAAACACCTGCTCTTAAATGGGCAATTTTAAGGTGAAGTCATTTAAAGACAGATCACATGATTGGAAAACGATTACAAACGGCGTTATCTCTATGTGTGATTGAGGATGTGTATGATAAAAACCAACCTGTGTAGAAGTCAGCTCAGTAGGACAGTTACGTTCCAAAAAAACAATGAAAAACTGTGTTCATGTTTTCAAGAAATTGTGCGAAGCCAGCGTCCTATTTAGGCTGGTTCCCTGGCTATACTGCATGGAAAATGAAGCCATAATACAATGGTAGTCAGGGCCTAGTTTTATTTACACGAGGGCGCCCTTGTAAAAAAATGTGTGCCCAAACACGTTTATATAAATTCATCTTCAATTATCCTTTCCTTATAGAAAAATGTCGTCTTGGGCGGAGTGAGGTTTTTCCAGTTAAAGGACTAATTGTATTATTCTAAAGAAGTGTGTTGGTGACCTAGCCTGCAGAACTTTCAGCTACATACCCGGTAGATGCATCAATGCTTCAGAATGGTTTTTGTGTTTGCGGTAAAATGAGTCCGCACATAACCGCCTTCAGTTGTCCTAGATGCTGATAATGGCACTCGCCTGGCAGGTCGGGCTCTAGGACCCCAGCCGGTTTTAAACGCATGTGTAAGACTGGCCAAACCTACTTTTAATCCCTAAATGAAAACAATAAAATGAAATTCAAGGGAAAAAAATCTTACTAGTTTTTCCCGCGAGTATCAACCATCAGTGAGTGCATTGCGTCTTTTGATGAGCTTCCTTGGTCATCCGTTTCATCACTGGAGGAATCCATGAAGTGAACTCGAACACACGAACCCGCCAGGATGTCAATGATTGTCATGGCTTCCTCCTGCTGGGAGCAGATCGGCCAAAAGTTGCGATCCACAAACACCCAGTCACCCTGTGGGAGTTGGCGGCTGCCGCCGAGCTGATTCCAGAGGGAGGGAAAACAAGAAATTTAAGATGGGACCTTTAACCATTTAAAAAGAAAAAATTCAAAACTATTTATACAAGGAAGTGCCATTTCTTTCCAAGTTCTCTAAATTTGTCATACAAATGCTGCCTACCTGTGCCAGTATTGCTTCTCTAAGTTGACTGATTGGCAGGCTGAGGGTTGATACAAAGATGAAACCAAGGGGCTTCCCCTTCTCTGTTGAGATTCCCACACGCTTCTTGGCTGTTTGCAAAGAGAAAATGTAAAACAGTGAGAAATATTCTGCTGTGTATAGACCGTATCGAATAGCCGCCATTTCGTGGGGCACCTTTTGTTACTTAAACCGTTCAACAATGGAAGTACAATATGTGCAACCATCCATGTACTCAAGGAACAAAGAAAGTGCCCCACGAAATGGCGGCTATTCGATACGGTCTATAGTGGGTCATTCCATGAAGTTGAGAAATAAAGTGTGACATTTCTTCATTACCACAAAATGGCCAATATTTGAGCAGCAAGTTGTCATCTACATATGGGTCTGTCCACAGTAATGGGGTACATTTGAAAAATAAGACAATAATTCCTTTCAGATGTCTTTAGTTTATCTCAGAATTAAAGAAATGTCCTTGTTTTGTTCTCAGGAGATAACTTTTGCCCAAAAAAGTAAAAAATTGCTGCCACAACATACATTTTTTAAAAGCAAGTGCACAAATTTTCCTATTACGCATGTAACATGGACAGACAATTTTGTGACATCTTTTTCCGTCTTTGTTACATGCGTAATAGGAAAATTTGTGCACGAGGTTTTCACAAATGTATGTTGTAGGACTATTTTTCTTACTCCTTGCTAAAAAAGTTATTTCCTCGGTTTAGCTTGATAATTTAAAGATAAAATTAAGACATTTGAAGTGAACTGGGACCTAAGATCTTGAATGTTACAGAATTGTACCCCATTACCGTGGACAGACCCATGTACATAATGATGTAGTATGATATGGTTGCTCTGGGCCTTTCTATGATAATTTTTGAGCATTTGTTTATAATGGAGTGTGTCAATTGATCACTCTCAAATGACGTCACTTCCTACAAATTGTCACGTGCATCAGGATCTTGAGCGTACATTTTTGTGACGTGCATCGGCTGCGCTGTATTTCGAGCAACACACGCGCGTGTTTGTAACATTTTCCAGGGTGTGCGTACGCGTACTTGAATGCGTTTAATACGTACATGTAGTAGCATTTTTCCTACAAAGATGACGTCTGTGAGGGTGGTGAATTTTCAATTATTTGATACAATGGTGGTTGCAGATGTAACTGGGACACCACATCAATTTAGGTCATTTTACTCTGACCATTGTTAAATTTGACATTAAACAATAATTTCTAATGAGAATTTGGAGGATTCTAACTTGAATATTTGTGTGGCTCAAGAAAATCTGGACTGAAATGTCACACCTGGATTTGCACAAAATTCCATTTTAGTTGACTGTTGCTCTTGTTTTTTGTTGAAATTGACAATTTATAATTTCTCTCTTTCAACCACTGGTATTTGAGAACTACATACTCATCCAAAAATAAAAGATCAAGATCGGATGTAACAGGGACATCATCTCACAATGTCATGAAATTGTAAAAAAAGGTAAATTTCTCAAAATGTTAAGTTGAAATTTTTAGATAATGCATTGGTATGTTACATAAGAAGTTAGTTTCAATCTCTTTCCTTCAACTCTTAAAAAAAAAGCCAATTTCAAATAGTTTCAATTCAGACAGAAAACACCCTAATTACTTCCACGAGTACAGCCACCTGTCACAAAGCAAATACCATCATTACTTCTGTTTACACTGATGAACCCGATAAGATAAATCAAGCCACATCCTATTTGGACTCGCCGTCGCCATTTAGAGTTCAACGTCATAACATGTCAACAAGGACGGTGTATTAATCAAAGTCCCCTAACCCAGTTTCGATTCGGAGTTAATTTGACAAAAGCTAAACACACAAATATAGTACTGTGATGTACCCCAGGTGATTTGATTGAGAAGATCCTGTATGCCCTTGTAAAAGTAATTTAAAACTGGGCCAGTTCAAAATTGGGAAATCGTAGACAAATTTACAAGTAGTTCTCAATAGAAATGCTTGTGGAGACTTGACATTGTGGCAACAAAAGCAGCTACAAAATCGAAAGGTGGCTGAGGGTCACTATGAATGGAAACTTCAATCGATCACGTTCAAATGACGTCACTTCCTACAAATCGCCACGTGCATCAGAATTTTGAGCGTATTTGTTTGTGACGCGCATCGGCTGCGCCATATTTCGGACAAATTTCGAGCAACACGAACATGTTAAAGCTTGTACGTGCGCGTACTTGATAGCGTTTAATACGCAGTAGCATTTCTTCCTACGAAGATGGCGTCTGTGAACGTGATCAATACAAACCGGAAATCAGTGAGCCAACTTGTCCAGGCATGTCTGCAACCTCCTTACCCTTCTTGTTTTTAGGGGTGTGTGGAAGATTTAAGCCCCATTACATCACATCCAGTGACCCAAAATGTTACTTCATGAGTTGACAAGAAAAACCCGACTAAAAGTGTTGATGGCAATGGTAACTATGTGGGAAAATTTCTAACTGAGGGTGCTTTTTAAAAAAAAAAAGGTTTGCAAACGATATTTTTATTATACACTCAACTCAATGTTTTCGAACAAAATGGCGGCACCCATACTACAAAGCACTGCTGCAATTGTCATTCTTTGTGAAGTTCATATCCACTTTTCAGTGGGTAATATTTCTTGTATTAATGTACAAGTTGCACTTGTTCAGCACAATGTCTTTTGTTTCCTGGATATACTTATCCTTTAAATTTGTGAGTGTTTTTCTCGCATACCATTGACAGAATTTGTGAAAAGAAAAAAATGACACAGGATGTCACCTTACCGTAGTCCGGCTGTATCCTGACAACTCCATCATCGTCAATGAGATGTTTGACTTTAATCATGAACTCCTGGGCTGATGTGACGGGCCAACTGTTAAAAATAAAAAATTTAGCTAATGGTATTTCTCAGATCAGGAGGGGAAATTAAACAAGTAAGATCTAGGTAAATTGATTGCAGTTCACCTTGAGGGAATGTGATTTAGCTTAATGTAATGTTAATTAAGGTTTCATTTTGCCTAACCCGACCTAACTTGCTTAACCTAACATTCAGTCTCCCCGATGCAAGCTAAATTAACTTCCCTCATCAGTTGTAATTCCCGCTGCTAAATGATTTAAACCAGCCATTAAACTCGGCCAACTCGGTGGTCGAGTGGTTAAGATGTCTGCCTACCGTGCAGGAGGTATTGGGTTTGAGTCCCACCCGAGCATGCTGTGAAGTTTTTCTCATAGTGTCTCAGGGAAGTACCGAGTATACAATAGGGGCGTTCGAGATGCTGACACCGGGTAACACCAACTTACACCGGAGCATTCTTTTAGCCATCACGTGCTACACGTGTCTGCCCCAGTGGCAGCCACCACTGCCCGAGCTCGCGGCTGGGTCTCTGGTGTAATGACGTCACCTAGTAACCGCGAGTAGTAAAACATGGCGGACAGTTTGGAATCGCGACGTGAGTACGAAGAAAAACACTTACATGTATTTATGACACAAAATAGGAGGGAATAGGGCTGTAAATACATTTTGCTGAATCAGTAGATGTCTGTGGGCATTGACGAAGTTTATTTCGGTACTTTAGGGCTACTATTTTTGTGTGGCGCCGGCTTCATTTTTCATCCTGAGTCAAACGATAACAGCATTTATAAAGCCCCACCCGGCAACAACCTTTGACCACGTGTTCCCAGAATTCAAAGCGAGACCCTGTGGCGTTCATTTTGCATCTTCTGGGGGCTTCCCCGGTGTAAACCCCCCGTTACCCAGTGTAAGCGTCTCGAACGCCCCTAATGCTAATAGTTACATTGTTTAAGGGCAAAACTAACCCACCTTGAGACATAAATCTGAATAAACTTTGGATTACTACATGTACCGGTATCTTTGTTTAAACAAGTTACAGTATAAGGCTTGATCCGAATTAGTGGCTTTGGCTGTGGCTATGGCTGTTGCTATGCTGTTGCTATGGGTGGACAATGAAAGTCCTTAGAAACAGCATAGCAACAGCCCCAGCCACAGCCAAAGCCACTATTTTGGATCCAGCCTTACTTAGCTTTCGAAGAAGACATCAGTACTAAAAAAAACTATAAATATGAATGGAACAGAGCAACTAACTTACCCCTGTTTTGTGAGAAATATAAACGACGCCGGTAACGCTTCAACCTGTTTCTGCATGGCCTCACGCATCTCAACGACGGTCATGTGATCAGCGTCCATCAGAATGAAGCCGAGGGCGGAGTCTTGCTCCTTGTTACCATGGCAACCCATCTCGCTGGTCAGGCTGATGCCGACCAGTGAAGTGTTTTCCTCGCCTGAGAATTCAAGAGAAAATGGATTTCCAGTTTTAAGTTGAGAATTTTCAAGTTTAAATATTAGGATTAATATTGAGTTTGAACAGGCCTTAAGATTTTCATGTTGACTATGTGGACTGAGATGTGAATGTCATATTTAGGTTTCAGAGAAAACGCCAAAACCATACTTAACGCATTCTCGATTCTGGCAGTGGACGAAAGAGATGACTTTGCTTACTAAAGTGCTAACCTCAAAATGACATTGTCACATCACAAAGTTAGAATGACAATCCAAATCTTATAGACTGCCGAAGTGAAAACATTTTGTACGTCATCTTTTGTTGGTTGCCTAGGCAATGGCTGTAGTACACTAAAAATCACTAAACCGTGTCACTGTGCTTTTGCAATGGTACTTTTTCCGATGGCTAGGATGTTTAGAGCCAATTACCATGGCAACTCACGTCACACTTCGGCTGTCTATTAACTGAGGCCACTGGGACCAATGGCCTCATGCCCTTCTGAGTTGGCCCTGATGATGCCCCTTCAAGATAAACACTTTCTGAGGCCAACTTAGCCAGGATGCCATGCACCTATAACCAGTACACATTATTTTGGAGCAAAGTTGGCCACAGTGTCCCTGCAGACTGGCCTCAGTGCTCTTTGAAATTTGGACAGAATCATTTAAGGATGGAGTGTCCTGTCCCTTATTTTTGTAATGTTGGAGAGGGGTGGGGGTTGGAGAGAGAGTTTTTTTTAAAAAGACCTCAAATTTTGAATAAAAAACCCAGATGAAATTGCCTTGCGCACATAATTTTGTGCGCACAAAAATTTATAATGAATCTGTTATGAAACATGCATATTATGTAGCAGATGGATGCATGCAAATCAATGTCAATCAATGTGTGTAGTGTACATGCAGCATAGCGCCAGTATAAATAAAAATTTATTTTATGCATTGACGTGTCATAATGCAACTGTACATGTGCGTGAGTGTACGTACATACATGTAATACACACGTGCATGGTAGACCTTTTTAATGGACACATGCATAAGGTATCAATACTGCACACATTCCAATTGATCAGGCACATGCATTTAGGAATTTTGATGCAAGCATGGGTGCGGTTTTCAGTTTAGAATGTTATCCAGGGATGCATTCCAAATATGCGAATATTGCAAATGTTTGCAACGTTCGCCAACAACTTGTTCCCAGCTTTCCATAGATGAATGCACAAAAGCACTGTATATACCAGTGGCAAACATTGCCAACATTCGCGTAACTGCAATGCGCAGCCCTAGCTGTTCTTGGACTTGGTGTCCTTAAATTTGATTTATGTAATATACCGTAGTCTCTCTCAGAAACTGCCGATATAAAATTACATCATTCAAACACAACATCTTTCAATCCACCATGAAATTACATATGCAGATTTTTCTGCTACTACTGTAGTGACAACAATGATTTCACAATCACCCTTACAAACACCATCCATGTTGGGGAAACTTCCCAATTCGGTTTCGCTTTTAAACAAGGAATCCTGCACACCACACATTCAGTAGTCAGTGTATTTAAATTAGCTTGCACGATGCACCTTGCATTACAAAATATTAGTTAGTACATGTACATGTACAATGTATGTGTAGTTATTATAAAGGAAGTTGCAATGAATTTGCTTACAACATCTATTCAGGCATGCAACTGCGTCATCGCAGAAAAAGAGGAAATGTGATTCCGAAATGTTGTGCTGTGTTGATGAATATTTATGTAAGGTGAAATTAGTCAGGGTAAGAATAAGTTGCCCTCTGCTCGAGTCTGAACTCAATTAGTCAAGTCAAACTGCTTTTGAGTCCCAAGTCAAGTCAAACTGCCCTCGAGTCCCAAGTAAAGTCAAACTGCCCTCGAGTCCATAGTCAAGTCAAACTGCCTTTAAGTCCCAAGTCAAGTCAAACTGCCTTGGAGTCCCAAGTCAAGTCAAACTGCCTTGGAGTCCCAAGTCAAGTCAAACTGCCTTGGAGTCCCAAGTCAAGTCAGACTGCCTTCGAGTCCCAAGTCAAGTCAAACTGCCCTCGAGTCCATAGTCAAGTCAAACTGCCTTTAAGTCCCAAGTCAAGTCAAACTGCCTTGGAGTCCCAAGTCAAGTCAAACTGCCTTGGAGTCCCAAGTCAAGTCAAACTGCCTTGGAGTCCCAAGTCAAGTCAGACTGCCTTCGAGTCCCAAGTCAAGTCAAACTGCCCTCGAGTCCATAGTCAAGTCAAACTGCCTTGGAGTCCCAAGTCAAGTCAGACTGCCTTGGAGTCCCAAGTCAAGTCAGACTGCCCTCGAGTCCCAAGTCAAGTCAAACTGCCTTGGAGTCCCAAGTCAAGTCAGACTGCCTTCGAGTCCCAAGTCAAGTCAGACTGCCTTGGAGTCCCAAGTCAAGTCAGACTGCCTTCGAGTCCCAAGTCAAGTCAAACTGCCTTGGAGTCCCAAGTCAAGTCAGACTGCCCTCGAGTCCCAAGTCAAGTCAGACTGCCTTCGAGTCCCAAGTCAAGTCAGACTGCCTTTGAGTCCCAACTCAAGTCAGACTGCCTTGGAGTCCCAAGTCAAGTCAGACTGCCTTCGAGTCCCAAGTCAAGTCAAACTACCCTCGAGTCCATAGTCTTGTCAATCTGCCTTCAAGTCCCAAGTCAAGTCAAACTGCCTTCGAGTCCATAGTCAAGTCAAACTGCCCTCGAGTCCATAGTCCAGTCAAACTGCCTTTAAGTCTCAAGTCAAGTCAAACTGCCTTTAAGTCTCAAGTCAAGTCAAACTGCCTTTAAGTCTCAAGTCAAGTCAAACTGCCTTGGAGTCCCAAGTCTTGTAAATCTGCCTTGGAGTCCCAAGTCAAGTCAAACTGCCTTCGAGTCTCAAGTCAAGTCAAACTGCCTTCGAGTCTCAAGTCAAGTAAAACTGCCGTGGAGTCTCAAGTCAAGTCAAACTGCCTTGGAGTCCCAAGTCTTGTCAAACTGCCTTGGAGTCCCAAGTCTTGTCAATCTGCCTTCGAGTCCCAAGTCAAATAAAACTGCCTTTGAGTTCCAAGTCAAGTCAAACTACCTTTGAGTCCCAAGTCAAGTCAATCTGCCATCGAGTCCCAAGTCAAGTCAAACTGCCTTCGAGTCCCAAGTCTTGTCAAACTGCACCTTCGAGTCCCAAATCAAGTCAAACTGCCTTGGAATCCCAAGTCAAGTCAAACTGCCTTCGAGTCCCAAGGCAGTTTGGAGTCTCAAGTCAAGTAAAACTGCCTTGGAGTCTCAAGTCAAGTCAAACTGCCTTGGAGTCTCAAGTCAAGTCAAACTGCCTTGGAGTCCCAAGTCTTGTCAATCTGCCTTCGAGTCCCAAGTCAAATAAAACTGCCTTTGAGTCCCAAGTCAAGTCAAACTACCTTTGAGTCCCAAGTCTTGTCAATCTGCCTTCGAGTCCCAAGTCAAATAAAACTGCCTTTGAGTCCCAAGTCAAGTCAAACTACCTTTGAGTCCCAAGTCAAGTCAATCTACCATCGAGTCCCAAGTCAAGTCAATCTGCCATCGAGTCCCAAGTCAAGTCAAACTGCACCTTCGAGTCCCAAATCAAGTCAAACTGCCTTGGAATCCCAAGTCAAGTCAAACTGCCTTCGAGTCCCAAGTCAAGTCAAACTGCCTTGGAATCCCAAGTCAAGTCAAACTGCCTTCGAGTCTCAAGTCAAGTAAAACTGCCGTGGAGTCTCAAGTCAAGTAAAACTGCCTTGGAGTCTCAAGTCAAGTAAAACTGCCTTGGAGTCTCAAGTCAAGTCAAACTGCCTTGGAGTCTCAAGTCAAGTCAAACTGCCTTGGAGTCCCAAGTCAAGTCAAACTACCTTTGAGTCCCAAGTCAAGTCAATCTGCCATCGAGTCCCAAGTCAAGTCAAACTGCCTTCGAGTCCCAAGTCTTGTCAAACTGCACCTTCGAGTCCCAAATCAAGTCAAACTGCCTTGGAATCCCAAGTCAAGTCAAACTGCATTCGAGTCTCAAGTCAAGTCAAGTCAAACTGCCTTCGAGTCTCAAGTCAAGTCAAACTGCCTTCGAGTCCCAAGTCAAGTCAAACTGCACCTTCCAGTCCCAACTCAAGTCAAACTGCCTTCGAGTCCCAAGTCTTGTCAATCTGCCTTCGAGTCCCAAGTCTTGTCAAACTGCACCTTCGAGTCCCAAATCAAGTCAAACTGCCTTGGAATCCCAAGTCAAGTCAAACTGCATTCGAGTCTCAAGTCAAGTCAAACTGCCTTCGAGTCTCAAGTCAAGTCAAACTGCCTTCGAGTCCCAAGTCAAGTCAAACTGCACCTTCCAGTCCCAACTCAAGTCAAACTGCCTTCGAGTCCCAAGTCAAGTCAAACTGCCTTTGAGTCCCAAGTCAAATCAAACTGCCTTCGAGTCCCAAGTCAATTCAAACTGTCTTCGAGTCTCAAGTCAAGTCAAACTGCCTTTGAGTCCCAAGTCAAATCAAACTGCCTTCGAGTCCCAAGTCAATTCAAACTGCATTCGAGTCTCAAGTCAAGTCAAACTGCCTTCGAGTCTCAAGTCAAGTCAAACTGCCTTCGAGTCCCAAGTCAAGTCAAACTGCACCTTCCAGTCCCAACTCAAGTCAAACTGCCTTCGAGTCCCAAGTCAAGTAAAACTACCTGAGAGTCACAGTCAAGTCCAACTCCCTTTGAGTCCCAAGTCAAGTCACTTAACAAAAATATCAAGCCTGCATCCTCAAAAATCAAATTATGTATTGCAGTGTTATTTAACTTCCTTTTTGGCAGACTTTTGGTAAAATTGAACTAATTTGCCTAAGTGACTCAAGTCAAAGTCAGGTCATTTCTGGTTGGAGATTTCAGTCAAATAAAGTCAATAAAATTTGAGAATCAAGTCAATAAAATTTGGAAATCAAACCCTCTTCAATCCTAGTCCTGACCCAAAATCATCAAAATACTGAAATTAGTTAGCCAGCTGATGAAAAATTAAATGCACATGCCATCCACTTTGAAACTCAATAACTTACACGATTCCAGCACATCACATTCGCCATTCATCATTTTCCTGGCCTTCCTCGGAGAACCTGAAACATCATCATCGCTACTATCATCATCAGCGAACTGAATACGACCCTTTTTCGATTTTAGTTTCTTACTCATGTTCGTACACCAACGATCAAAAGTTGGGCAATCGCAACTGCAGGTTTACTCTGAACAGGCGAATCCGTGCAGGAAAACGAGTTCAAGTCACTGTGCAAATTATTTGCGACGGCACCAAGTTCCAGTCACGAATACCAGCGAGAACTTGCAGTTTCTATCAAGCGAGAGCCTTGCCTAGCCTACTGTACACTGATTATGAAACTTATCACGTTTTAGGTCAAACCAGTTTGAAATTTCACAAACGCCGGGAATACATGTACACTGTACTGTACTGTTGCAGACTTGTCGAAAATACACATGCTTTGTTGCCAGTGTACACAAGACGCGACCGGAACTACCGAACTTTTCAATTAAAATGGAAATAGAACGCTTGTGCTCAGTGAACCACGTAAAAACTCAATTCAAGTTTGCATTTTTCTAATCACCTCTCTTTGCAAGTGAACAATACGATAAGAGTCTACTTTCAGGTCAACAGCAACTTGTCTGTGCATGTGCAGCAATATTTTGTGTTTGTGCCGAATGCACTTTGGACCCATTACTTTATAATGCAACCACCCATCCCCTTCCTTTCGGAAATAAATTTGTCTGCCAAATTATCTGTTGGTTTAAACAGATTACAGGTACATTGTAGCTTTATACTTTGTGGCTAGCTTAGGGGGTCAGAATCAGGACTGTACACGTGTCTACATACATCTACAAAACTACGGTACCGGTAGTGTGTTTTTACAACCTATTTGCACTTTAAAAAAGAAACGCAAATGAGTCATCTCAACAGAGGGCAGTATGTAAGTTAATTGATATTCTCGCAAAACAAAATATGATCGTTATGATTACATTTTCCACTAAAAATACTGACCTATTATTTAAAGAATACAGGAAACATCCACTCAAATGAATGAAATCTGTCATAATCCCTAAAAATAATCACTTAATCATTACTTAATAAATGGGGCAAGCCGGGCAGGGGTTTGGGGCGTATCTTAATTGATCTCTGGGAGGGGTGGTTATTTCTCTGTAGGGCTTGTTAATCCCAATCAGTGAGGAACAACTGCAATACCGTGAATCGAGACCACCAGTTGGCTTCATAGCTCAATTGGTAGGGCGTCTGCACGTTAAGCAGAAGGTCCGCGGTTCGAATCCCGGTGGAGCCAAGTTGCTTTTCACTGCATCCAGATTTCCCAAACTCACGGACATTGGTCCACATTTGTATCGAATTCATTCACCCCGGCGGTCCCTGGGCCATAATCCCTAAAAAAATAATCACTTATTCAAACAAAATTTTCCAAAACTTCCAATTTCTTTTGGCCTTGAATTCCGTTTGTGTTTTCTCCAACAATTGGTATAACAAGGCACATCACTAATCAGATATGCCTTGTATAAATTACTGTACAAAACACGAAAACATTTCAAAATTCTCGGAAAATTTTGTTTGCACTTTTTTTTTTTAAAGTAGCGTATTAGGCCTACTAGTAAAACAAAACTTCCCATCACTACAGAAAGATGATAAAAATATAACAAATCTAAAATATCACACACTTTTTATTGTTTTACAGTACAGTAGGCCTAATCAGCTACAGTGTACTCCATAAATTTGGCAAATTATTTGACAACCCGCATAAATTGACAATTCAGGCAACGTGGGAGAAAAAAGTCCA
The DNA here is from genome assembly GCA_037783545.1 of Henricia sp. BOLD:AAB3569. NCBI lineage: Eukaryota > Metazoa > Echinodermata > Asteroidea > Spinulosida > Echinasteridae > Henricia > Henricia sp. BOLD:AAB3569. The sequence continues at coordinate 2,556,487 of JBBELK010000454.1, read as the reverse complement.
ACAGTGGCCAAAAACAGGCTAAGATTTCAAATTTGACTGATTTGAGTCAATTTTCCTGTGGCAATCCACCAAATTTATGATCTCACATCCTTCGTCAACAGCATAAACACACACCCCCCTCCAGCAATTTAGAACGTACAAATCTTAGAAACCAATGCAGGGAGTCTTTAATTGCTTCGTACATGTATATCACATTACACACAGCAATTTTTGGCTAGCCTGTAAGCAGAGGACGGCATAAATGTGGCTCCAGAATTAATTACCGTAGCATTTGTCATCGTCTTCTATCTCCCGCGGTTAAAACTGAACAGATATCTGTATGTACCCAAATGGGCCACCATTTGTCAAGGGTCAGTTCAGATACTTGGGATTGAACAGACTGATGAGTTTGAACAAGATGTTTTGAATTGACTTGCGGGACTGGTACATGTATGTATTTTTGTGACAGGTCTACGTTATGAACCACGGCAAAATGAATATAACGTCCCCCAAATCGCAAAATTACATAACTGGGGGAGAGCTAGTGCCCTTTTATACACCAACCTCGACATTTTTCTTTAATTTTGCAATCGTGTGTGCCAACTGCACAGATCCGTCACTTGCAGGTATCATGACAAAAAAATAAAACAAAAACAAAAATGGCAAAGCGGGACTATCATGCTGGCAGGGGGGTGCGTCCGCACCCCCACACCCACAGTCTACGCCCCTGCTTGCCCATAACACGCCTTGTTTTCTTTCTCCCATCATAAAACCTCAGTATAAAGTCAGGTACCCAAAGCAAGCATCTCAAATTAAAGGCACAGGCTCGTCAGCAATGCGCGCACGCCAAATTCGTGCCACAAAATACGCAGCTCCATGCCTTTGCTATGGAGCTGCGTATTTCGTGGCACGAATTTGGCGCGCGCGCATTGCTGACGAGCCTGTGCCTTTAAGGTAAAAGTTGCAACATTACTCATTTTGCCGTGGCAGGTCATAATTGAGAGCTTAGAAATTTCAAAATTCTGCATCAAACAAAAACAAATGCTCTGAAAATAATTCTTAATAATAATAATGTTAATTTCGATTTATAATGCACAATTCACATTTTCAACGTAATTATTTCAAGTCCATCAGAACACAAAGGAAACACAAGACCGGTGAACGAATTCAATTAAGCGGCTAAATATTTAAACGTTGGAGACTCGGAGACACTGTCGCTTCTCACATTACCGTGTGGACAGTGCGTGTAACATTGTACAGCTGCTATGGCAACAAATGAATTCACTAATTATATGAGACTTGTGATTGATGGTGTACATACAATACTGTCCATGTTTTTACTAGATCCTCTTGAAATAATTAAATTGAATGCCCTGGAATAATTGTAGCCAGTGTGACAATTTCATTAGTCGTGAGTCATACAAATTAAAAGGCCCAATATATCATTTGCAAGATGAAGCTGTTTACGGATTCGTGGAATAAAGGCATAACATATCTAGAGAAGAATGTTGGTAAACTGGCCTGCAGGAATTTCAGATGCAGGAGTTTCAGATGCAGAAATGCTTCAGAAAACCTTTAAAATCCATGTATGGTTTTTGTGTTTTTAAATATTTTTTTTTAAAATGTGTGTGCACACACATTTTTTCAAACCACCTTTAGTTGTTAATTTCTAACAGTAAGCACAAATGTACGGTATCTTGGGCAAAAATTAATTCATGTGGTGTTTGTTACCATTGCTTTCAACACTCTGAATAAGGTTTTTCTTGTCAACTCATGAAGTAAGATTTTGGTCATTGCAAATGATGCAATGGGCCTTTAATGTAAACACCCCTTGGTCACAACACACAATCTCCCACATGCTACGCTTTATTAATTTTCTGGGGAAATACTGACTGAAATAATGGCCTTATTTATAACTAGCTTAAAGGAGTACTATCAGAAGATGATAAAATTGTCTCATTTTGTACATAGAGTTTGTTTTAAATGATAACATGGACATTTCTGTCATATGACGAATACATCTTTTAAAAAATTAAAATAAACATGACTTCTGGGCGCCGCCATGACACTAAAAGCGAACCTCTGTGCCAGCCGTTCTCCACCATCTACCGCTAGCGGGCGCTTTTCATCGTGACGTCAGCGCGGCTGCCTGATCTAGCTAGCTAGCTAGCTAGCTGCATACAGATAGCTACAGGGTACCATACCCACACACGCCGCGCTGCAATTTTCCCGACTCGCTCTTCTTCGGCGTTGGTTTTGTCAACATATGTTTTGATATTTTGATGGTGGTTTTGTAGTTCTTCTTCTGTAAACTCCGGTTCGAACATGAACCCTTCAATGTTTTCTGTGTCCTGAAATTGCATCGTTTTTCTGCTGTTTGCCGTCCGCGCTCGTTTGGGAAATTCCGTGGTCGATCACATGGTACGTACACACGACACAACGTTCGTTCGGCCGGAAAAGCTTCGCTGCCAGAGGGCCGTGCAAAGTACCAGCGATACAAACGCAGCCGGCGTGACGTCATGTCCTTCGGGGTATTGGAGCGCGAAAACGGGGCTTGAATAAAAACATGGCGCGGCCCATTCACAACAAAACGGGGTAATTTTTCCCCCTTTTCCTGGTTTTACTTATAAACCATGTGGAAACATGCAAAATGAAAATCAGTACACTAACAAGTCACTAATTTGGGTTGTTTCAAAGCCATCTTTGTCTTTAATGACAGTACTCCTTTAACCATATTCTGCATTTGCCAATGGACATTTCAAGGAGCTTGTTCAGATTGTTTTGTTTTTTTTTCAGAAAAAAATGGATTTTGTTCTAACCTAACAACCATATAAAATAAAATACCTACCCTAAATACTGTCTCTGTGAAGTAAACGGGAAATTTGCAATATCTCCAAGTTGGATGTGAAAGCAAAAATGCTGGTATGATTACTTCACTGCTTTATGGAAGCAGATTAATTAGTTCACAAAACATTCTGGTTTGTTGACAATATCCTTGAAAATGTACAGATTGAGAATGCGAGATTTCAGAATGGTAATGAGAAAAATATGATACATGATATAAAAATCCCAACACCCATGTGTTGGGAGTGGGGGGCGGGTGGGGGCAGGTGGGGGAGTAGGGGCAGGTGGGGGAGTGGGGCCGAGTGGGGCGCGGGTGATTGAGGCGAGGAGTGGGTGTCACAAAAGTGATCTGGTCAACACTTTTAAAGGAGCGTGTCTAGATCACATTTTTGACCCCCCATTTTTCTCATCATTACCATTCTAAAATTTCGCAGTCTATTTATAAAAAAAACAAAATCGTAAAAACAAAATGTTTTGTAAACTAATTTTTATCAGGTTCCATAAAGCAGTGCAGTATAATCACACCAACCTAAAATTGCTTCCACATCCAAATTGGAGATTGAAAATTTCCTGTTTTCTTTTATATGATTGTTAGGTTAGAACGAAATTCATTTTTCTGAGCACGCTCCTTTAAGTACACACAGTCAGAGAGCAAGGGTTTGAATAATAATTGAGGAATTCCTATGGTGTTAATCTGTCAGATATGATCTGTGATATAGTGCGTTGAAGGACGCGAGTGTCAACTGTCAGTGTGCTGGTCTAGTAATGTCAACAGGGAGAGCATGTGCAGCTGAGCTGTCATCAGAAATTATACATGCATGAAATTCTATACTAAATAGGAATAGGGGAGTACGTACATGGTTAATGAGGCAAAACCAAAAACACATTGCATGGCTCTGGGTATAATATGGACCCTTGTGCCTTATATGGTTAGAAAAAAAAAATGAATTTGGACTGAAAGATCAAGGAAGTTAAAGGCCCATTGTATCATTTGCAATGACCCAATTTTGTTTTTCCATGAGTTGACAAGAAAAACCTTACTCAAAGTGTTGATAGCAATGGTAACAAACACCACATTAATTTATTTCCATCTAAAATGGTATTTCATGCTGGAAATTGACAACTGAAGGTGGTTTTCTAAAAGAAGTCCCATTCACTTGTACACAAAATCCATACATAGATTTTTAAGGTTTTCTGGAGCATCTAAGTAGCTAAAATTTCTTCAGGCTAGTTTACCAACATTCTTCCTTAGATATGTTACACCCTTATTCCACGAATCTGTAAAAAGTTTTATCTTGCAAATGATACATAGGGCCTTTAAGAGATACATGTATAACATTTTATCGGTCAGTAATGGTACATGTATGAACACCTATTGTGACAAGGCTGACTGCACCAGCCTCTGTAAGATACAAGAGCCACTGAGGCAGGGTGTGCCACTCTGCCTGAAGTGCCTCCCTGAAGTCCTGCACTTCTAGAGCTGTTTGGAGGACGTGGGGATCCAGAAGTCAGCTCATCCAATGCAGGTCCAATCAGATTAAAAAACGGAAAGATTACCATGCACGGACATCCACTGAGACCCCATACACTAAACCTATGGGACAACTCTCAAAAATGCTAATTTTTTTCTTAGTAAAATCATGACATTTCCCCCTCTCAATTTTGTGTTTTTATCATCAAACTAAAATTTGTTTATAGCCTATACCATAACAAGGAAAACCCTGGGTTTCCGTGCACGGTAATCAACCCCAGTAGGCCTATTGTTATTACTTTCCTTTATAATAATATAAAACAATCTTTGAAAACAACAGAGATTCTGCCAAATGGCAGTTCGAACACGCGTTGCTGTATGCGTGCGCGGATCGTATACAAATGCATTGTTAGGTCACTGTGCATTACATATGATCTGCTTACGCACGCGACAACGCGTGTTTGAAGTGCCGCCTGAACAAGATGGCATCGATAACCGTGAAAGGGTTTATTGTGCTCCGTTATTGACCTCATTCTCACTAGAGAATTCGTTTCGTTTCACAAAGATTAGTTAATCATCATGAGTTAACGAAGATCGAACGAAGACTTAACGAAAATCGAATAAAGAGCGGTACCGTTCAGTGTTCACATTAGACAACCGCTAAATGAAGATCGAATGAAGCTGTGCGATGCCCCCATTTTGTTACGTGTCAAATCGCTTCATCGATCGAAGGGTGTGTACACATAACAAATTTGCTTCGTCGATTGAAGCAATCTGAGGCGTATGTTCACATCAGGAAATCTCTTCGTCGAATCTTCGTCGAACAGAGCAATGTCTCTAGTGAGAACGGGGTTTTTGTCATCAGCAAAATATCTTGCCATCTAACATTAACAATAAACAGTGACACATTCCAGCTGAATCATCAGCATCAGCTTTGCACTGCCACTGCTAAAGCCATGTAAGCCAACACTCCCTCAAAATCCACACAAGAAACATTTAGAAAATCAGTGATAAAAACCCCATAATTGAATGATAAATCAAACGTATATTCACCTTCATCAGTCATGTTTCGTCGTGTTCTTTCACCATGCTTTGAAACACACAGGAAATAGATTTAAAAGGAAGACAAATTCCAGCACAATTCAGTTAAATGCTTCTCCGCCCACTTGACATTTTTCAGCTAGCGGTGAACGTAAACAGCGCCCTCGACATTCAAATTATTCAGTTAGTATGGTGCCATGCCTCAAATTCCGTTGCGGCTTCCTTTTCGTCGAATGAACACTAGGTACCGATCACACTTACTGGGAGATTTTAGGTGGGACATCGGAAGTTATCGAGACTGAAAGTTAATTTTTCTCTCCGTTTCTAGAACATTTACGTTATAAAACTGGCGTACATTGTGGGTGATAAATATGTCAGTGGTATAGACTGTCGTTTTCTTGATCTTGTGCATGCTGATGTGGAAGAATTCTTGGTATTAGAGTGCGTTGAAACGTGGTAGGTTGACGTTTGTTGTTCTTCCGAATTCGTGACATACGTCATCGCAGTCGCAGTGCATATGCAGAGCGCCACCAAACTGTCAACAGTGGTCAATGCCTGGGGTGCAGGTCAACTCGACCGTTTGCCATCTCGACTCGGGCCAACTCGACCGTTGTACCAGCTCGGCCATTGTGCGCTCAACTGGAGAAGTCAACTCGACTGTTGTCCAACTGGCAACTCGACCGTCGTGCGTTCTTAAACGGGAAAAGTCAAACTCGTTTCGCTAAAGTCAATTTCTTTTAGTGGCGAAACTTATAACGTCTAAAATTTCCTTGTGAATCCTTTCGCAAGCTGAAAATCCTCAAACCATTCAGAAAGAAATTTCTGCAAATTCGCGGTGCAAAAATTTCACTTTCACTGGGTTTTTCACGCCGGAGATTCGCATGAAGAAAAAGCTTTCGCCGTGGTGCAATAAGATGTTTTTTCCTTTCCCTCAGGCTCGGCCCTAAACTTTATCATGTGATTATTTATATTAGTGTTGAAGGAAAACCTAAAGTAAAAGATGCATCAATAGACCTTATGCGTAGCGGCCATGATAGAGGGCATTAACATTGTCACAGTGCATCATGCACGAGTAGGCACATTGTGGATCTATTGTCACATCATTTAAATATGAAAACCTGTCCTCTATCATGGCCGCTACGCATAAGGTCTATAGACCTTATGCACGGCGGCCATGATAGAGGGCAGTCACATTGTCACAGTGCGTCATGCATGAGTAGGCACTTTGTGGGTCTATTGTCACATAATTTGAATATGAAAACCTGCCCTCTGTCATGGCCGCCATGCATAAGGTCTATACATGTAAATATCAAACCCACCGGTCAATAAAAAGTTTGTTTTAAAATTCGAGTTTTCAACACTGATTGGATTGGATGACAAATGCCAGCGAAGCATGCATAAATTAGTATGAGGCGGAGGCCAACATGGCAACTTTTTTTTTGCACAAATTCCGTAAAGCAGTGCAGTCAAATCACACCAACCTAAAATTGCTTCCACATCCAAATTGGAGAATGAACATTTCCTGAATTTTCTCCCCATGGATAGTATTTTTGTGAGGTATTTTATACGATTGTTAGGTTAAAACGCAATTCATTTTTCTGAGCACGCTCCTTTAAGTATACTCATCGGAGAGCAAGGGTTTGGATAATAATTGAGGAATTCCTATGGTGTTAATCTGTCAGATATGATCCGTGATATAGTGCGTTGAAGGACGCAAGTGTCAACTGTCAGTGTGCGGATCCAGTAAAAGTTTGACATTGTGGATCTATTGTCACATCATTTAAATATGAAAACCTGTCCTCTATCATGGCCGCTACGCATAAGGTCTATAGACCTTATGCACGGCGGCCATGATAGAGGGCAGTCACATTGTCACAGTGCGTCATGCATGAGTAGGCACTTTGTGGGTCTATTGTCACATAATTTGAATATGAAAACCTGCCCTCTGTCATGGCCGCCATGCATAAGGTCTATACATGTAAATATCAAACCCACCGGTCAATAAAAAGTTTGTTTTAAAATTCGAGTTTTCAACACTGATTGGATTGGATGACAAATGCCAGCGAAGCATGCAAATTAGTATGAGGCGGAGGCCAACATGGCAACTTTTTTTTTGCACAAATTCCGTTAGATTTATTTTGCCAACTTATTTTTTAGTGCCATGTAGATTATTTTAAAGGAAAGATTACCATGCACTGACACCCACTGGGACCCCATACACTGAACATATGAGACAACTCTCAAAAATTTTAAGTTTTTCCTTAATAGTAAATTCAAGAACACTTTTCCATCCTAAAGTTGCATTTTTATCATCAAACTAACATTTTTGGGTGTCCGTGCATGGTAATGACCCCATGACATGAAAATGGCCCAAAAAGTTTAAATTTGGTGAGGAAACATGATTTGAGTTTTGTTTTTCTTTGAAAAACTTAGGATTTTTTACATCATGTCCCATAGATTTAGTGCAGAGTGTGTACAGTACTGTAAAAAGTTCAATCTGGGTTATGCGCAGTGCCAAAATTCTTGAATAATTTGTATTTTTCTGTTTTCTTTATCGTCCAGCGCGTTTGTGTTTCCACCTGTTACAAGCTACCACAGATTTCTCATTCACCAAGCTGTTGAAGAATATCCCCAACTTGCCAGCTTTTCCATCGGGGAAGGAGACGAACGGAGGACTGTCCTCTGTTCCAAGGAGCTCAGGTATGTACATATCCCTAGAACTGTGGAGCATGACTTGATACATTAGGGAATAAAAGTTTGCTTGCCGGTCTTACACTTTAAGTTTAAAACCGGCTGGGGTCTTGGAAACTGATAATGCCGTAATCAGCGTCTAGGCCGCTAGCCAGTTTCAAACATACTGTTTTAAAACCGGACAAACCGCCTTTAATATTCCCATTCGTAAATACCTTTTTGTTTAAATCAGTAAAACTCACCGAAAATCTTAAACGGTAAACTTTGCTGTTTCACCATTTTTGTAAGCCTACTTCCCAACACATTCAAAGTTTTGCGCGTCTGGTTGTTTTTGTTCGATTGCACGCGCCTTGCATGCGCACGCACATGACCAGGTAACCTTGCGCGATTTCTTGTCACACTGCATCAAATTTGTTTTCAGACATATGCGGTTTTTGTTTGCGTGTATGTTTTCCATAAGCACTGAAAGTAGTTACAGCTAGACTGGAAGTGTTTAAAACCAGACAGTGTTTATTGTCCGTTTAAGAGCACGCATGTGACATGCTCTCGGCCAATTACTGGTATTTACATGTATTTCAATTCGGCATCAAACAGTCGTCGTTAATGCTGTCGGTTAATTTTAGCTCAAGTCGTATTTCGATGCTCCACATATCTTAATTACAAATGAATACAAGGACATCTTGTAATAATTAAGAATCTTCAAGGCAAAACTTGAAAACAAGGTATTTTTTTCGTATACATTGAACAAAGATTTTGAGGAAATTACCTCCTGGAATCAACACATAATGTAATTTTAAGATATACTTCCCACTTGCACTTTTGTCGCAAATGTTGCTTTTCTGTAGAAAAATCATGTTTTCTTCTTCAAAAATTGCCTTCAGTTAGTGCACAAGATAACCATTCGCGCGCAGCGCCCTCTGTTGTCGCGCTTACGCTCAGACCGCTCGCACCTCATTTTGTGCATTACTTTATGCAGTAATTTTATTTATTTATCTCAGAAATGCAACATTTGCGACGGAAATGTCAGTGGGAAGTATATCTTAGAATTGAATAAGCTATCGATTCCAATATATAAATTCACCCAAATCCGTGTTCAATGTATATGAAAAAAATTTCCAAAAACAAATTATGTAAAAATTAGCAGGTGATAATTAACAAATGAGAAGCGTGACTCTTGTGATCTTCTTCGCCATTTCCCCAGGGCCGGAATTCCCTCCCAGGCTTCAAACCCACTGAAAAGAAGTCTAGAAACTATAGAGTCTTCAGCGGACTCGAGAGGCAGCCCCAAAAGTTGCAGAGAGGAAGTCGAAGATACAAAAGACGACACGTCTTGGGGTTTGTTTGGCAGAGAGTTGAGAGACGCAAGGTTTAGCGAAGCGACAGAAAGGATGGATTCATTGCAAGATGGTGTTAGTTTGGAAGGAAACCCTTCCAAGCTAAAATCCAAAGAGAAGAACAGGTATAAGGCCTCAAAAGACATCTTCCTTTCCTGTATTGTTTTTGCTTGACTAACTTTTTTAAGAATTTTAAATGAGACGTATTACCAAGAAACAAGACATTGTGCTGAAAATTTTTTGTCCTCTGATTGATTAAAAGTAGACAAGAAAATTTGTAGTCCATTAAGTTTTGACTATGCCCGGGACATAGTCAGAATTCTACAGGTAGGAATCTACACATGAGGTATATAATATCGACTATCGACCCTCAAACTATATCATATTTGCATAACGATTACTTTTGCCGCTTTTTTTCATGCCACAGAAAACCTAAGAGGGCCACGCAGGAACTGTATGTGCCACGATCTCGGAGACAAAACACACCCACTGGGGAATCAACAGCAAGCCAGCAACCAGCTACACAGGCTGTTGAAAAACCACAGGTGGTACAGGAAGAGAGATCAGATCCACCTGGGGGAAAACAGCAACATCGTGAACAGCGTAAGGGGCGCGAAGGGGGAAAAGGAAAGTCGCAGAGAGACCGGAAAATCTCGGCAGAGGGGGAAAAGGACGAGGTTGGGGAACACAAGGGCCAGAACAAGGGAAAACATGGAAGAAAACCGAGAAAGGAGAATGTTAAATCAAACGCAGCGGTCAGCTCGGAAAACACAAACCTGTCGGGTCTTGATGCTAATTCACTCAACAACGCTCCGGGAAAACCCACGTTGCCTAAATCGGCGGCCGAAACAGTAAAAACTGCATCACCTGTGCCGGAGGATTGGAATGAAATCGATTACGACGAACGTGACGTCACCTGCCACCCAACAGGTACGAGGCTCACTTCTCACGGAAAGCTAATTCCAGTCAAACCTAGCGACGACGCAACTGTACCACGGGAAACCCTAACGCCAGTTACGGATATGACAGGGGACAATGACAAAGTTGAAAGTAATGTTGAGACCGATTTAAACCCAAAAAGGGCTGAGAGTAAAGTTGATGTCGTAGAATTGGTGTCCGAGGATTGTACCACTAGGACAAGAAGTGATTCCGTTAAAAATAAGTCAGAAACAGAAGTGCAAAGCACAGATACTTCAATTCAAAGCAATATTGTCCAAGACAATGTCAGTCTTGAAGACGCAACATTAACAGAAAGAACAATTTCAAAGGACAAAAACATACTTTCAACAGACTCCGCCCAGAATTCTAAAAGCAACTCTACTTCAGCGTCCGAAAATTCATCTGTTGCCTCAACAACCGACAAAACATCCTCTGAAAATGTTGAACCAGATCGAGAAATGGATTTAAGCGTTACACCGACCATAGAAGCTGTTGGCTCCCAAAATCTTGATCAAGAGCATGAGCCGGACAATCCTACGGAAGCAATGCAGTCCTTGAAAGTTGTTGATGATGAGCAAGAAAATTGCCCAACTAGTTGCGAAACAGTTCCGTGCGGAACAGATGACGGCAATGAAACTGAGATGTTGGAAAGTGAAAAACCAATTCCGGATAGAGTCGAATCTGACCATAAAAAATGCGAGAAGATGGGAAAAGATGATTTGTCAGTTGCCGTGGAAACTGAAGAAGCATCGCCCAAGGAGGAGAGTGTGAGGGCACCAGGCAGCGACGAGGGGGCGGATGGGGACGATGATTGGGATGCGTTGTTCGACGAGAGCGGCGATTGCCTCAAACCAGAAGAATTGCAAGAGGTTGGAAAACACTATTAAAAATCTTTCATTACAAAACAAAATCTGAGACTCGTGAATAGACCATATCGAATAGCTGCCATTTTGTAGGGCAGTTTCTTTGTTCCATGAGGACATGCATGATTGCACATTTTGTGCTTGCATTGTTGACCAATTGAAATGTCAAAAGTTGATCTACAAGATGGCAGCTATTTGATACGGTCTATTTGATCAACACATAACTACTGTGGCCATGTGGCCGGGAGTTTTAGATTGTTGCGTCGACTATGTGGACTGCAACATGATGACGTCAATGTTGACACTTTGCGCAGACGTCAAGTCGTCTCTCACGTCTACTCCCACAATCGAGATTGCCAAAACCACACTTGCCGCATCCTCGATTGTGGCAGTGGATGAGACAACTTGACGCATGCGCGAAGCCTCAACATTGACGTCATCATGTTGCAGTCAACATATTTGGCGTGATAATCTGAAACTCCCTAATGTTAACGCCCTGTGCACTTTACACAGTGCAGTTTGGGTGTATGGTTTTAATTGCACAACACATTTTTTTGTAAAAGCACATAATGGCTTTTGCTAAATTTAAATTTGTGCTCAATTTTGAGCATGGCCAAATCACTGTTTATTGTCTATTTTTTTTATTTATTTTTTTTGGCTTGCAGTTGTCGGAAGGTGTCGGCAATGTTCAAGTTTCTGTGAAGCAATCAAAAAGAGACTACTATCACTACCAGCCAAAGGACAACACCAACTATTCAGGTATTTTGCCAAGTGCTCATAATGACATACAATTACCGTATATGATGTTAAAGTTTGGTATAATTTGTAGCATCTGTACCTAAATGGAGCATAAAAACTGCCCTCATTTTCATATAGTTAGAAAGATTACGATAATAATTTACCGAGGTCTTGTTAAATAATAAAATAGTCGCATACAACATTTATAGTCAAAATTTAGCATCCCATCTTCAAATTTTGAACAATCACGGATATAATTTGGCAATCCCATAACGTTTCCTGACTTAGTTTATCTGCAGTCACTAGTGTAACTGCTTTTTCCCCTGAAGATGCTTCAAACGATCGTGGTGTTTTTGTGTGTGAGTCGAACCTATCACCTGCATTTTGGAGCAGATGTCTTGACCACTTGATCATTGAGTGAGATAGTGTTGAATGGCCTGTTTAATCAACACGAAATAGTTTCTACTTTCGGTATTGCAAGTTCCAACAAAAATACCCAAAAGCTGCGTTGAGTAAAAAACTGAATTAGGTCTTAAAACTGAATTAGGGAGCGCGTGTGGTCTAGTGGGTATGAAGCGGGACTCCCAATCAGAGGTTGGGGGTTCGAGCCCCACTTCGACCAACGTGTCTGTGTCCCTGGGCAAGGCACTTAATCCCAGTTGCCTCGTCAACCCAAGCGATATATGGGAAGCTGTTAAGGGGAATGCTACAATCTAACTGCTGATAGGGTTGTGCGCCTGACCAGCAGCCACCTAGTTGAAGCGAAATGGTTCTGGTGATTCCCTGATGGCAGTGGTAATAATGGTAACAGCGCCTTGAACACCCTGCAGGTTGGATATGTGCGCTATACAAATCTAATCATTATTATTATTATTATTAAAATAAAATTTTCTAATGGAAGGAGGTTAAAGGCACAGGCTCGTCAGCAATGCGCTCGCACCAAATTCGTGCCACGAAATACGCAGCTCCATAGCAAAGGCATGGAGCTGCGTATTTCTTGGCAGGGATTTGGCGCACGCATTGCCGACGAGCCTGTGCCTTTAAGGTCTGCGACTTACATTTGTACACAAATTTTTAGATGAACAAATGTTTAAACTTCCATTTGTTTCTGTTTCAGAGCTTGAGCATGTGATCGAGGTATATGATTTCCCCACAGACTTCAAAACGCAGGATCTGGTCACAGGCTTCAGCAATATGAAGTAAGTTTTTGGAGTATTTAGCCGAGCTTTTCAGTTGTTCGTGTCAAACCACCTGCGGTACTTACTAGGGGGAAACAAAATTAGTAATTGTGCATAAGAAGATTTTCCCCCACCTCTCTGATCTGGCTGCCCAATGTGTCACCTGAAAATGTTTTATAATGTTTAGGCAATGTGTGTATTAAAGGAGCGTGACCATGCCCCCATTCTTCCTATGGGTGTTGAGATTTTGATACCATATCAAATGGGTACCTGCAAGGGTCGCAGCCGTTGAGCGCTTGCGTGGCGGGCTGCATACTCCCCAGGGAGTTGTGCCCAATGACCAGGGTGATAAATGTGTAAAGCGCCATGAGTATCCCACAGGATAGATATGTGCGCTATATAAGATGCCATTATCATATCATTTCTCATATTTTTTTTACCATTCTGAAATTTTGTGCTTCCAATCCGTATATTTTCAAGGATATTGTCAAAGAACCACCGATGTTTTGTAAACTAATTTATCTGGTTACATAAAGCAGTGCAGTGATTACACTAACCTTTTTGCTTCCACATACAAATTGGAGGTTGCAAATTTTCTGTTTTCTTGCCATGGATAGTATTCTGGGGATGTATTTTATATGATTGTTAGGTTAGAGCAAAATCCATTTTCGGGGAAAATCTGAAAAGTTTCTTCAAATTGTCAAGTACTTTGGCTGGAGGTTTTGTAAGGTTGCATCCTTGTTACAGTAAACTAATGCTCTTCAAGGGACCAAACGATAGTGAGCCCTGTGTCCAAAGAGTGCAATATATGGATGAACAATGAGTGAACGAAAAATAATAACTATATATTTTTTTTAATTTTTTTTTTTTATATATATTTTTTGTTAATTTTTATTTTACTTATATTTTTTTATTTTAATTTTTTTTTAATATTTATTTTATCATCTCCATTTGATTGTCTCTAACAGAACCAAAGAGATGGACATTAAATGGATTGATGACACGCATGCGCTTGCCATATTTCCATCATCTATTATTGGTAAGTACTCAGGTCAAAGGTCAAGTAATTTCGCCAAACTACAAAATACTTCTGGATTTATCCATATTAAACACAATTCTCTTATTACATGTTTCTGAATTAATGCAGATATCTTTTCTGAAAATGTGCAAAATTATTAAGGGAAAACGTTACACCAAAGAAACAAGATATTGTGCTTGACCCTCGGAGATGTACCGCCCAAAAAATTGCACGGAGCCTCAAAGAGGAGACTCCGGAAGGCACTTTGTATAACGCATATATAACAATGTTTGGCAGACACAATCCTTTCTGTAATGGCCTAAATTGATAAATGGAGGTCCCCTCAAGACGCAGCTGTTTACTGGGCCTGCAGTAGGATGATTGCTAGCTGCTTTTACGCACACGGCAAAAGGGCCTTACTTAATGAACATGCATGTATGTTTATACACAAATCAATGGGCCTAGGCTTGAGGCCAAGATTCCCCAGGGTGGACCTGACCGGTAAGTGAACTCAACACTAAAGGTGACTACAGAGGCACAGACTAGGGTGATCAGTTGAGGATTACATAAAGTTTGAGCAGAATTGGGCTAAAGGTTTTTTAGTAATAAAAAAATACAATGTGTCTTCCGGAAGATCCCCTTTGCAGCTCTGAGGGTTAAAGGAGCGTGTCCAGATCATATTTTTGAGCACCCCCATTTTTCCCATGGGTGTTGGGATTTTGATACCATATCTATTCTCATATTTTTATCATTATCATTCTGAAGTTTTGTGCTCTCAATCCGCGTATTTTCAAGAAGATTGTCAAAAACCACCGTTTTGTAAACTAATTTATCCCTTCTATATGGGGCACCATGGCCGAGCGGTCTAGTGATTCGAACTCAATACCTTGGTTAGTTCTGCAGGTCGTGGGTTCGAATCCGTGTCTGCCCGTGTCCGTGGTGCGTGTGCCCTTAGGCAAGGCACTTTGCCATGGATTGCCTCTCTCAGAGAGGAGACGGGTGCCACTGAGTGGAACATTATCACCCATTGAAACGACAATGATGGACAGAGACACTATCTTGTGTTTCAAGAGCCATCAGCATGTCGCCCCAACGGCCTCCAAGCTACGGGACATAGATAGATAGATAGATAGATAAATAGATAAAGCAGTGTAGTGATCACACTAACCTTTTTGCTTCCACATCCAAATTTAAGATTGCAAGTTTCCTGTTTTTCCCCCCAACGAAATGCAAAAAATGTGGACAAGCTCCTTTAATGGAATTGTAAAATCCATAAAACAATTAGTCAAATCTTTCTCTTTGGTTAACCCAGCCCAAGATGCCATCAGCTTGTCCAATCCGATGTTCCGCACCCGTCCCCTGATGCTTGCATCGCGCGAAGCTAAAATGAAGGCACGTGCTTGCGAGGAGTTCCTGCTGCCATCCAAACCGCGACCGGAGACGTCGGCAGCCACGGCAAGACGGCTCGTCAGCGGCGCCCTGGGGCTTAAGACCAACGTGCCCAAGGAACAACGGGCTGCCGAGAAACAAAAGATCAAGGATGCTAAAGGTATCTACAGGGTAGTCCCGAAAAAAATGCAATTTTAAAAAAGTTGTAGTCTATGATAGTAAGGGGCCGTCCAAAGTTGTCAACATTTTCTCGGGTCTACAGAGCGTAGGAAGGGGCGAGGGGGTCGAGGGCTGCCCAAATACCCAGTCGTGGTACCTGTGCCCTTGAGCAAGGTACTTGACCACAATTGTTCCATTCTTCAAAAAGGATGTAAAGCTGTTGGTCCAGTGTGCTGTGTAACGCACTTAAAAGATCCCAGAGCACTCCTTTGTGAAGAGTAAGGGGATTACCCTGTGTCTCTGGCTGTCGGCTGCCAATGGCACCACCCACCTATGTATCTTGATGTTTAGGTGGAACACACTTGCGAGCTTCATGCAATTAAGCCTACGGGCTGCGAATTGAAGTTTTATAAACCCATTAAAACATTCACAACTCCAAAGCCAAATTGCCCCTTTTTTTTCTTGAGATCTAGACCTGTTATATTTCACACATTCATTATTTATTCTTTTAAAAAATGACATTTTATTCTAAATTCTCTTTCCAGAACGCAGGAGAAGTGACAAGAAACAACTAGACGATATCTGGAGTGGGAATATCTAACGTCTCGCGCTTTCCAAAAAATAGTTATTACTGTCGATTTTATAGATTCATTTTACTTTATACAACATCCATGTAGATCCTTGACATTTGATTGGAGGATAGTGGGTCACATGACATTCATCAATATTTTGTTCCATTGCATGCTTATTTATGTGGCGGTCTGGGAAAACCCGTCGGATGGTCAAAATTTTACAATTCTTGTTGAGCATTTAATCAAATAATACACCCTTTACTTACATCTCAGAATAGTTTAAATGAGTTCAATATTCAAACCACAACTAAAGTTATGACCTTTCGAAAACGGTTTATTCTAAAACCCACAAACGGAGAAATCAGGCTTCAAAGTTGGCATTTTCTACTTATTTCTAATTGTGTTGGGTTTTAAAACACTCGCAAATTACATTTTACACTTTGATTTTTCAGAAGAAAACAAAATTTGAGAGGGAATTTAAAGACCATAACTTCACTTTGGAACTAAAATCTCAAAAATTACATCAGGGTGATTTTTTTTGTAAATCGGCCCATAACTACAAAATGTTCGTGGCGACTTCCGACGGGTTTTCCCAGACCGCCACACATTTGGTACGATTGCATGCTGCTTATGCACGCGATGTTTAGTTTAATGCGCAAATGGTCACATAGATGCAGACATGAACACATTCCCGTAAAATGCACACATATGGCACCGCCACGCGATGTTTGGTGCGCGAATGGTTACACATACGTGGACACGGATGCATTTCTATAAAATGCGTGCATACGGCAGATTAGTTCGATTCAACAACTGTTTGTAATACAAGGGGCGTATTAGGACTAGGGCAGTACTTCTTCATATTTTTTAGGTGTCCTCCAATCAAATTCGTTCACTGGTACAAATATTTTCATTTATTGAAAGACGTAATGTTCTATTCAACTTGGCTTTGCCTCATTAAAGGCAGAGGCTCGTCAGCAATGCGCTTGCGCCAAATTTGTGCCACGAAATACGCAGCTCCATGCCTTTGCTATGGAGCTACCTATTTTGTGGCACGAATTTGGCGCGCGTGCATTGCTGACGAGCCTGTGCCTTTAATTGGAACATTCCGTCCAACAACTTGTAAAAAAATTTGACCATTGAATTAAAATCATAAATATTCATTGTTTATTATCTTATTACAGTGTGCAAAATGTTGTAAAGTTTTTCTAAAAGATGTGCTTGCATAAAATATATTGATCAGTAACATTTTATAGATTTGGTGATTTTTATTTTAACACAGACTCTTTGGTACTCGGTTTGTTCTTCAATGAATTTGGAATTTCGTTTAAATTCAGGAAAATCAGAAAACTTGTAGCCCAGAAAACGAAATTTATCCAAAATGATTTGGGAATTACTCAGCATACACAACTAATCACATCATCATTTTTATTTAATTTTGCATTAAAGTTTCAACATTTTGTTCTTATTTCAGGTGCCGACCTTCAGCCCTCTGTACAAATTTTGCCAAATATTAGGCAACAAAGCCATTTAAAAACTCAAAAACTATAAATATGTTGAATGAATTTGCCCATTTTAGTTTCGATTTCTGCTGAATATTTTGACTACATTTGTTGAAATTTAATTTTAATTGTAAAAACTCGAGTTCACAATAATTTTTTTAGGCTGTTATACACTGTTATCTGAATATATTTGTGCAAATTTATGAATGGATTTTTCAAGAACTTTTTTCAGTGACTTGTAATTTCTTTTGAGGATTATAAAAATGTAAAAAAAAATGTTGTTTTGTAAAATATAAATTTTGGCGTTATATTTCATTCTCTCTAATAAACAGTTTTGGTATCGTATCTGAATCTTGTGTCAGTGTTTTATTGTTCACGTTTCATCAATAAATAGTGATTTTAAATGATTTGGCAACAATTTATGGAGTACATTTTTTATTTTATGAAATTGGACACGCCCACCTGTTACTATTGGCACTGTGTTGCCTTTATGGGCGCACCACCGTGAGTACAGAATGTTAATGTTTTCGAAACGACTGACAAAGGTGGATTTGTTTCGAAATTTTAGTTCAAAATTCTATGGTGGAAAAATATTTCCACAATTCCATTTTAAAATTACAAAGTTTAATTATATTTATACACGTTTTAATTTCACAAATGTTGGCTAGATCGAGCCTTCGTCCGGAGAAAGGCAAAGACAAAAATCCAAGCCTAATTACAAAGCCAGTGTTTTTGAAACGCGAGTGCAAAGCACTTAAATACTTAGCCTGCTGGAAATACAACAGCGTAAAAAGAGAATATTAAGTTTTTTCCTGATTAAAGATGGTTTTATTGCTTAAAATTGGCCAAATAAACAAAACTCAAGTTTTAGTTTACAATTTATAAACTAAATTATTCTAGTTGCTGAAAATCCGTGAGTGAAATTCTCTCAAACAAAAATTGGATCTTCTCAATCCGCCGGGTAATGTTGACATCTGATGCATGCAGTATATGGGATTAAATATTTACTTGGTGCGCTCTGCGCTGAAAAATATGGCTGTTGTAGCAACGTGCACGGTCGAGTAATTTGCTGTATTTATCAACAGGAGTTAAGAAATGTCTTACTTTTGGTAAGTAGTTTGATTCTCGTTTGATCGTATGATAAAATAGAGATTAAAAAAGTGTCAGGAATAATACGTTTTGTGAGAATTCGGGGGGAGATCGCGTTCGATCGGAGACATCTCGTCCGACAAGACAAGTCATGATCCGAAACTTACTCCGTACTCGTCTATTGAGACAACTCGACTCCCTCAAGGAGATGACTAGAGACCAAAAAATGGGTAAGAATTGAGAAGTTGGGAAATATTTTACTTTAATAATAATACCTGCACTTTCAACCCCGTGCATAATTCCTGGTATTTTTTTCATATACATTGAACACGGATTTGGGTAAATTTATATATTGGAGTTGATAGCTTATTCAATTCTAAGATATACTTCCCACTGACACTTCCGTCGCAAATGTTGCATTTCTGAGATAAATAAATGATAAAATTACTGCATAAAGTAGCTATATTACCTGTTTTTTAATTTTTTGTAAAATATAGACAAACTATACATCATTTGAAAGGTCTTTTCAAGAGAAATGCAACGGTGAAGAGCAAATTAAAATTGGACCAATATTAATGAAGATATGCCTCTTAAAAGGATGCTATATACCATAACTCTTCTGCCGCATATTTAGTGAAGAGGTCTAATTTTATACTTGTGTAAATCATTACCTCATATTTCTCACATACAGTCGCCATGATTGCAATTATTGTATATTAAATTAATCACCTTGGTGTGAGCAACACATTAGTGAGAACAGTATTAAAATTGGTGCTTCCTTACAGAAGTTATGCCATGTGAAACACACCCCACTTATACAAATCAAAAGTTCTGTTCAAGATGAAAACGTATATTTGCATTTAGAAGTTATGTACTTTCATACTTTTCTTATACTTTTCTTCTCATCTAATTAAGTTACTAGGTTAATTGGACAAGAATGCTGATCCTGTACAGCATTGCTGTGTTAGTGTTCCTCCTCCACAACTAAATCCCCTGCCTGAAGGTCCTCCTGCAGCTGATAGGCCCTACTACTCAAAATAAGTTCAACATGCGCCACGCCCACTCAGTCAGTCAAGGAGTCATCGCACCAAAATCACACACGAGGCGCGCGCGGCCGGGCCCGACACACTTGCTTCTGCCCCTTTGCGGGGCTATGCGACATGGATTTACACCTGAAAGTGATGTGTATTAGGCACAGAAAAGTTCAAAGAATTTATTTATATGTGAAATTTGAATGTTCCCTGACAAATTTCCTGGTTAAACAGCTTTAAATAAGAAAATAGCAACCTCATTTTCATTAAGTGTCAAAAACGGCTAATTTCCAACTTAAAATTTTCCAAATTTCCACTGAAATTTCACTTACGATAGAAAGTGGTGTTTGCAGATTACAATGATACATCACACATGGTTATTAGATGCCTCAAGAGGGCGTTTTGACATAAAAATGACCTATGAGTTCAGGGGTCACATTTTCACATTTTCCAAAATGGCGACTTCCATCGCATCACCACGGATAGTTGGTGTTCTCAAAACGGGCGTGAAATCAAAGGTTTGGTGCCACAAATGTGAGTAAATCGACCAGAATTACAAAATATAGATATTTGGAGGTAATATTTGTGACTTTTGTGGAAAAATGATACGAAGTATTTACACACTGCTTCAATACATTTTCCCGAATTTGTGTGGTGGCAGGATAGGAAATGTCTTAAACGCGAACCCGTTGCGATCGCTACATAAAGTAATGCACAAAATGACGCGGCGAGCGGTCTGTGCGTAGGCGCGACAACAGAGGGCGCTGCGCGCACGCGTGAATGGTTATCTTGTGCATTAACTGAAGGCAATTTTTGAAGAAGAAAACGTGATTTTTCTACAGAAAAGCAACATTTGCGACAAAAGTGCAAGTGGGAAGTATATCTTAAAATTACATTATGTGTTGATTCCAGGAGGTAATTTCCTTAAAATCTTTGTTCAATGTAAACGAAAAAAATACTTAATTCCTATACTTCTGTTCTAAATAAAGTTGGTTTTTTTTAGACTAAGATTAGAAATGTGTTAACATTTTCATCATGACGTTCTCAAAGCATCATGGGATTGGATGACAAGTGAAGCTGGCAATTTTCACACAAACATACATGTATGGGGCTCTGGGGACATGACAATGTTCATCGATTTTATTCTCGTTTCTGTGAAGCGATTGACATGTGATCTTCCCACACGTTCTTCATCAGTAAAATGAAATAAAATGAGAACAAAAGAACGCAACTGATTGACTCTAACGTGGTAGCTCAACCCTGGCTCAACCAATCGTGACGGCCCTTCTATAATGGTACAAACTGGCGCCGTTCAAAAAGTCGAGTTTTGTTTGTTTATTTCATCTAAGCTTAATTAAAATAAAAAATTTATTTGTCAAAAATTTGTCAAAAAATTGCATCTTTCCTTGATCAATCGCTTCACAGAAATAATAATGAAATCGATGAACGTTGTCATGTCCCCAGAGCCCCATAGGTTTGTGTGAACATTCCCTGCTTCATCTGTCATCCAATCCCATGATGCCTTGAGAACGTCGATAAGGTTTATTAAGAATAACTCCGCTGATTGCTAAAAAGAACAGTGGCCATTATTTTTATATCAAATTAATTCACCCTGGTGGTTCCCGGGTCATTATCTCTAAAAAATCAACTCATACTTATTGAACGTTAATTGGGACAAGTCGGGCATGAGTTTGGGTAGTATGTCATACTGATAGTGATCTCTGGGAGGGGTGGTTATCTCATTAAAAGGGTTTATCCCTCTGTAGGGCTTGTTAAGCTCGCGTTATAGCCAATCCCAATCAGTGAGGAACAACTGCAATACCGTGTTTGAAGTCCATATTAGTCCTTATATACCTCATGCGTAGATTCCAGTCATCTGATTGGTTAAAAGTGGGGGCATTGAATCAACTAGACCCGGCGCGTATATGCCAACCGGGCAATAGTCTTTGCCATGCCCCGGGCATAGTCATTTAGCGGGTTCCGGACGCGCGCATTACATGTGTTAGCATAGCTATAGCTGTGCACCAACTATGCAGCTGTGCGCTTCACGTAAACATTCATCAGGACGGTAATGGCAGAATCTCGACGTCATTTTGTCGTCTGTCGTAGATGATGAAGTCCTTAAGAAAGTAAGAGAAGTGGCCTACAGTGAAAACTGTGTCAGGTGAAATGTGCTACTAAAGTGCCAGGTGATTATGCTACAATGTTTGCTGTAAATATACAACTTTTCCGCCGTAGACCAGCTTCCGAAATCGAAACGCGAAGGACCACTGTCATGACTCTATATGATGTCTCGTTACTTTTAACCAACCAGATGACAAAAATCTACACATTCGGTATATAAAACAAATATTGACTGCTGTTTATTCGGGTCATGGTTAAGATTATAGGCCCTCGGTGATCTCGAAGCCATGACTATGCCCCTCGGCTTCCGCCTCGGGGCATAGTCATGGCTTCGAGATCACCTTGGGCCTATAATCTTAACCATGCCCCTCATTGCAGTCAATATTTGTATAATATGTGTACATGTAGCTGAAGTGGTAGGGCACATTAACTGATTAAGCAAGGTAGTTCGAATCCTGGTGGAGCCAAGTTGTTTTTCACTGCATCCAGATTTCCCAAACTCATGGACATTATTTTGTCCATATTTGTATAAAGAATAAACTTTTATAATTTTGACCATTTTGGCACAACATTATTATTGTTGCTTCTCAACATGGTTTTAGCCCATTTGTAAAAAAAAATGGCTTTTAGTTTTACAAATTACTATCTTTTAAAAAGAATATTTCAAATGATTTACAGTTAAACCTGACTTGGTATCATAACTTTCAGTAATTGATTTAGCTTGCGTCGGGGAGAATGTTAATTTGGGTTTGTTTTGCCCTTACCCGACGATAATAATTTTTGAAAATTGTTTAAATGGATTTCATTTTAACCTAAGAAAATTATATAATATTGGATGTCTTTTTGGGTGATATGAGTATACTGCACGAGTCATTAAAAAATACCGAACGAGCCAAAGGTCGGAGTAAAATTTTGACCAGATAAAGGTTCAACGATTATTTTGGGAGCCTAGGGGTATTGTGTGTCGGCCAAACGGTTAAACGTTTAACATGTTTAACCGACACTTGAAAGAATTGCAAACCGGTTTCTGAATTAACGGTAAATTCCCATCCCTAATCTGGACACTTGAAAGAATTGCAAACCTGTTTCTGAATTAACCGTAAATTCCCATCCCTAATCTGGACACGCTCCTTTAAAATCTTACTAGAAATCGTGACTAAAAACACTGATGGTACATGTACACTATGTACTGTTATACATGTGTGCATCTTTTTATCATATTTCATCACTTAAGACATAATTCCACTTCTAGGAAGGATAAAAATTAGAGTCGAATGCACGGATGTAATCTACAAAACCTTGCAAGGAATTTTTCAATTTCAGTAGTGGAGCGGTTCAGATTTTTCAGTGTTATATTTAGACTCAAGTACATACCCAACGTAAATTCTGACCATTAATCCAGACGGATACTACATGTACGTGTACATGCTCGTAACTGAGACTTATGCAAAACTCTTAATATTGGATACACTGTACATAATGAAACTATTCGCGGGTAAAGGGATTTAGACTGTGTATTTATGTCCTGGCAAGATAATTTGTATAGCTTACGTACATGTACATGTTGGTCTTTCCATAAAAACAGGAGCCAAAGTGTGACATTTTGATGCTTTTGTAAAAATGGCCCAAGTTTCAAGTTAACAAAATTGTAAAAAGAAATTATTTATCAAATTACATTATGAGCAAAATTTGTTACATTTTGAGCGAAAGTTAAAAAATGTCACACTTGCATAGAAGATCACACTAGTTTATTGAATTGTTCTCGATATGTTTTGGGTAGTACATTTACACGTATCAACAGATAAAGGTGGTGTTCGATTCATGAGGTCATATATTCTTTATATGCTGAGGGTACAATGTAATTGTTCTCTGAAGTCCGGTAATTATAAAACAACATTTTGGAAAAGTACCATACACCTTCACCAGTTCAGACTGTACTAAGTCTATGGAGCATGACATAACAATTATAAGTGTTTTCAAAGGAAAACTTGAAATGTTCTTACTGCTAAATTCATGTTTCCTCACTAAATTTACACTTTCATATTAGGAAGAATTAGTGGCGAAGGTGTGCGGTATTTATACTCCAGAAGTGTCACGACGTAAAAGGGACACTGTACCATTTTTATGGAATGACCCATGTACACATCTACCGGTATACGTACATGTATGTATGTACCGGTACAGCGTACGGTATGTCCATGTATCTGCTTTAGGCCAAGAAAAATTGATTAAAATAACCTATTGTCATGATTGTGCCTACTTTTATTTGAAACCAAATTTTGTATACATGTACTTGTTATTTATGCATTTTTCAGACATTTCGTACTTGTACATGTACATTCAGAATTTTTGTTTAATTGACAGTCATTCCCGACTAAATACTCACTTACCGGTATTTATAAAGGAAATTTACCGTATACATCAGACATGGCATAGCCTGATATACCGGTATTTGTACATTAATGTATATACAAATATTTTATTATCACCCTAAAAATGGCTGTCCTTGTCCTTTACAAATTTCCATCTTTAATGTACATTATAAATATGTTTACATTAAAGTTGTATTGAATTTAACTGTAATAAAACTACACTGCATTACTATTTTAGAAGCACTTACCGGGTAGACTAGATTTACATGTACGGTCATGTGTGTACACATGTGCCGTACCAATGCAGTGGATGAAACTGGTCGGTTCAATTTGAAATGATTCGCGTCGTCGTGATTGCATCCGACAATCCCATTTCACAATTACCGTTACATGTTAGTACAAGCTTAGACCAGTCATCGGCAAACTTAAAAATCAGATTTGATTTATCCGCATGGAAGAATGCAATTTGCTTTAGTGTAATCCTGTCCAAAAGTGGCACCTGTGCTTGCTAAAATCTTTCATTCTTTTTTTTTTTTCAAATCTGTGGAGTGTTTTTTTCTCCAAGTCGGTTTGATCCGTTCTGGTGTGCATTACGCTCTTCTGTCGTAGCTTAGTGGCTGAGACGGCCGGGGAACCCGATCGCGCGCCGCTAAATATCAGAGGTTGGCGGCCCGCTCCAGATTTTATGCACAGATACTGCATGTGCCTTCGGCTACGGACATTATCACCCCGGTGTGTTCATCGACATAGACAGACGCACTCAGTAGACATATTTGTTTTTGCGGGTAATTCAGCGTGGATTTTTTTAGGGAGATAGGCCTCTCATTACTGTTCAGTACAGTTACATGTATGTGTCATTGCAGACATGTTGGGCTGAGGAAAAGTGGTTATGTTGTTGTGAAAGCAAGGACTATTGACCTATTTACGCCGGGCCCAATGTCATTAGCAATGACCCAACATTTTATTTCATGAGTAGATAAGAAAACAACTTACTCAAATATGAGTTGATCCAATGTATCTGTCTAATTTTCTTTTTTAAATGCATGTAAACATTTTTTTAACATCCATTTGGGTCTTTCCACAGTAAAGGGGGCATTTTGGCAACACAGACCATATTTTCCAGAAAATACCTCTGTCTGGTCTCAAAATAAAAGAAATAAGGTTAAGTTATTCTGAAGAGAAAACTTAGGCCCAAAAGGGGTTACAAATAGTGTGACAACATGCCTTTCTAAAACCCTGTGTACAAATTTCCAATATACGCTCGTAACCGGGACGGCCTAAAATATAACACAAGTGTCCGTCCTGGTTACGAGCGTATATTGGAAATTTGTACACAGGGTTTTTAGAAAGGCATGTTGTCACACTATTTGTAACCCTTTTTGGGCCTAAGTTATCTCTTCAGAACAACTGAAACTTATTTCTTTTATTTTGAGACCAGACAAAGGTATTTTCTGGAAAATATGGTCTGTGTTTAACACAAAAATGTGCATGCTTGGATTTTGAAGGTTTTCTGTAGGCTAGTTGATGACAGCTCCAGTCTCTTCTGCGAATGCTCTCTCTACTCCGTTCTTCACCCTTGAAAAATAAAAACGCTGTCACTCTTAACTTTACTCTGCTCATCATCCCTTCTCATCTTGTTTCCTCCCGACTCTTCCCCATCCATCCCTCTTCCTGTACCCTCCTTCCTCTTTCTCCCGCCTGAGTCATAGAAAGAAAGATCAATATGTAAAGAGTTTCTTCGCAAAACGCAATAAACGCCAAATTAAAAAAAATTACATAATGGTGAAAGTATATTCTTGATTGGTGGTCCTATACATTTGTCAAATACATGTAGATTATTGCCAAACTCTGTTATACGTATATCCCACAAAAAATTGTTTTACTTATTGGAATTTGCCATTGACTGCAGTGCTTAATTGTAATACAAAATAGCATTTTGCGATGGAACTCTTTATATGTACAGTGTAAGAAGAGGTAAACAAACACCCGTTTTGTGGTTGTCTTGCAGAGCATTTGAGGTGAAAATGATGATGGAACAAGCTGTTAGCCGTTTGCCACCTCTTCGAGTCCTCCACGAGCAGCCAGCTCTGGACCTTGACACGCCACCACCATCCCCAGCCATCTCCAGTGACTCCCTAACCGTTCCCATAAAAACAAGGAGTCCGTCTCCATGTTCCACTACCTCTTCCTCCGCGACGCAGTACAGCAATGAAGACATCGAACACAGCATCCGCAACTTGTCCCAATGTTTCCAGATTCTGAACCCGGGTCCCCATCCTTGCCTCTGCACCCACGGATGCGTACCGGTATCCTCCGCGTTCTCCCACAACAAGTACAGCGTGAATCTCGCCGAGCATTACTCAACCTTACAGAGACTGATGATCAGCCGATCGCGGCTGTACTTTGCGAGAGAATGCGCGAGTCGGGTCTCTCAGCTTGCCAGGTTCGTGCAGAGCTTACAAGTCGTAGCGCACGAGGAGCACAATACGCTTCAGTCGCTTCACACGGGCGGTGACGTTGAACCTTACACGAAGCTAGAATACATGGCTGCTTTTTGCGAGGACTTACGCATTCATCTTAATATTTGGACCTCCATCCAACACAGGCTGTACAGCGATAAATATCTTCAAAGTGCGTTATCAGAACTCTGCTTGGAGCTTTCCCACTTGCAACGGTCGCTCGTATACTGGCGCGATTGTGCGTTGTGGTGGCTGCAACAAATCATATATGTTGGGCTGCGTATCTTTGCACACTATAGCCCAAATACTGCCACTCAGGATATGCTATGGAACATTGTAAGAGGCATAGAAAACTACAACGGAATGGTTAGTTTAGTAAAAGGACATTGTAAAAATTCAAACCTCGCATCTTATGGTCATCTCAACTCTGACAGAAATAGGTTAAAATTGGGTAATGCCTCTTCAAGATTTATTGAAAACATTCATCCATTCCCGCTAACTCGCATTCTCAGAATACTTTCTAAAGAACGTTCCAAAGTAGCCAGCTTACAGATACTCTTCTTTCTCATGCGAAACCAAAGCTTTGTACAATTAGCCAAACAACGGCCGTTCTCCTTCGACTGGCGGACGTACCCGTGCATGACGAGCCACAAAGTCTCTCGGGAGACATCAAGCCAGTCATCTGATCCAATCTATCCCGCTTCTGCTACTAGTTCTGCGCTAACACTGAAAGACTTAAAAGCTCAGGGACTTCTGCAAGAACAGTCTCCTCAATGTGCAATTGAGACCCAAGAAGAAGGGTTCATTTCCAAACTACTCACCGCCATTTCGGCTTCGACGGGCCTGCTGCAAAAACACCAAGTCCTGATGTCTTTTGACGAAGGCGGTCCACATAATCTCTTAACATCTCACAAGGTCACAAAACTCAAACCGCAGTGCCGGAATGGCGGCAAGCATTCGGACACTCGGAAGTCGGTGCGATGGGGTGATTCTCTAAATGCGCGAATGCAAGAGGAATTCTTTAACTCGTACATGGATATGATGTGGATGTATTGTGGCGATGAGTTACAGAACCTTCTACACCGACCAGGGCTTGGTCTAGCGGACATTGCCTTAGAGGGAATCTTGAGCCTCGGTCATGTCTACCAATGCAGCGATGCGCTGGTTGTATCCCTGGGTCATTTGATTGAGCAAGCATGCGGCAGAGGTGGGTACAACCGTTAATTTGTATTTCCAGAGGGAAAAAAACATACAATTGCTAGCGGCCAATTTCATGGCGCTGTTTAAGCGCTAGCTGAAAACATGTGTGCACTGTAGCAGAACAATTGTGCTAACGTTACCGCTATTTCATGACCGCAGTTTGCTTTTAAGCATGCGCATGTTTGGAAACCGGAATTGTTGCGTCACGTGTTTAGCAAATTTTCCACTGTAATTTTGGGGTTTTTCATTACACCCTTTAAGGTATATTTAGCAAAATCTGAGATGGTCACCCTGGAGCCCCTGGTTGATTTGACATGGAATGACCCATGTACACATCTTATCCCAAACATTTTTTTCCATAGAGCCATATTTCATAATTGCCTTTGACAAACAAGCATAAAAATATAAGGGAAAAAAATGAATTGTCCATTTCTATTGTGAGCCGACAGCAATGCATTGTATTGAACTGTATTGCATTGTCAGACATGTCAGCTAATAAATTCATAATGCCGTTTCACAGTGTTTGTGCTATGCAGAGCCATCCTCAAGAGATTTGCAGTGTTTTTCTTGTCGCACGCGTCAAGAAAATTTACACAAATAACTCAACGGTAGTGACTTCATGTCAGCGTGATTTGATAAAGCGATGGTGTTCAACGCTCGATTTCATCCCATAGGATAAAACAGCCCTGTCGTTCATTTGTTACAGGCGGTGAAACGAAATCACTACACGAAGCTCACAATATGTTTCCTGTGTTATGGGCTTGCAAAACATCTCATTTTGCTGTCATTCAAAAGAAAAATGATTTGAGACGTATGGTACAGTAATGTGGCATGCCTGGTTGATGTGAAATTGCTTCAAAGAATTTTTAAGTACATTGTACGTCTGATACATACACATTTTAGGCCGTCCCGGTTACGAGCGTATATTGGAAATTTGTACACAGGGTTTTTAGAAAGGCATGTTGTCACACTATTTGTAACCCTTTTTGGGCCAAAGTTATCTCTTCAGAACAACTGAAACTTATTTCTTTTATTTTGAGACCAGACAAAGATATTTCCTCGAAAATATGGTCTGTGTTGCCAAAATGCCCCCTTTACTGTGGAAAGACCCACTTGAGAAAATGGGGGGTTGGGGTTAGAGCCAATGCGTACACCCAACGTTAAAGTATATGGGTGACGTTAAAGTATATGGATGACGTCTTAAAAGTAACCATTTTGTGCGTATATACATGTACTTTATGGACGGCCCCTCTGGGGCTTAAAGAGCCTGTGACATGCTAAACAACTTTTTGCCTAATCTTCGCTTCATATGATGGATTACTTGTTCAGCAAGACATGCTATTGTTCGTTTGGATGTAAAATTATTAAAACATAGCCTTTTTCAACTTTGAAGATTTCATTGCAATAAACCACAGACTTCAAGTTGGACTTGTGGCAAATTGCTGCAGTTTCTACCCCCAGTTTCGTCAAGGCTTACAACAGGAAACATGTAGAACAAACTCAAACACTCGTGGATAACAAAAGTTCCAGGAAGTTTTAGAAAAAAAGTGGAATCTTTTGTGCACAGTTGAATGAGATTTTCTTGTGTTTGCCTCTTGTGACATCGTGACCATGGTCATTAATATGCATATTTTCATTAGCATAAAAACTAAAAACCTTTGTTTTAACCCCCCAAACAAGCTCCAAATGGGATTTTTATGAATTTAACTGAGTATATTGGATTTATAGCATACATTTCATTGATAAAAATCCCAAAAAAGGGGCCCTTTAAGTTTATATCTCCTTTGGACAACCTAAGCTATTTATCATGTACATGTAGTTGGTCATACTCAATATTTGCCCAAATCTTACATACAATATACATGTACATACATGTAGTCATGGTAGTACCCGTTACGGTTTAAAATTCATGATGAACAAAGTAGCTTATTGATTCGTGGTAATTCATGTAACTATTATGCACCACTGTGCACTAAAACAAGTATCCACAAAGGCTACCGTCTTCGATTCTACTCCTCATTATACCGTACTAGAACACTGACAAATCCCTTGCATAAACAACCCCAGAGGCATCTCCTTTCTGTTGACACGAGCAGACACAACATTTAAATCACTGAGGGTGATACGTGTTTGCCTGCACGCTCTTTGAATTTAGTAGTGTGTACCGTCAACTCCTACAGTAGCAATGTGTGAAGTACGGTACGTACATGTACCGTATCACTAAACACATTCAACATTGAGTGAAATCTGTTCCAGTCACACCTCATTCAAATGCCTTTTAATATGTTTAAAGGCCCATTGTATGATTTGCAATGACCCAAAATCTTTAGGAAAACCTTACTCAAAGTGATTAGAGTAATCACAAAATTAGAGTGATTAGAGTAATCTCAAAGTGATTAGAGTAATCTCAAAGTGATTAGAGTAATCTCAAAGTGATTAGAGTAATCTCAAAGTGATTAGAGTTATCAAAAATATCATGGAAGGTTACTCCACCTGAGGTGGTATCATTTTAAAGAAAATAGTAAAAAAAATTAGAAATTGTAAAAATATGAGTGTGTACACTTATTTTGAAGAGTACGGTACATGGGTGCATTTCAAATTGATCACGTTCACAGACGCCATCTTCGTAGGAAGAAATACTACTGCGTATTAAACGCTATCAAGTACGCGCACGCACACGCTGTAACATGTTCCAAACGTTGCTCGAAATTTGTTCGAAATACGGCACAGCCGATGCGCGACACAAAAAATACGCTCAAAATTCTGATGCACGTGGCGATTTGTGACGTCATTTGAACGTGATAAATATGCATGGATTTTCACAGTTGCACTCTATGGCTCTGAAATTTATTGGGATTTATTTACTGTGACTCTGTGATTTATTTACTGTGACTTTTTGTATTCGCAAATTGATTGAAAAAAAAACAAGATCTGCAAAAAATATACTGGCCTTTTAGTAAAACCTAAAGGGTTAATCAGAATTTTTAAATTGTACCGCAAGTCTGACTTCGGTTAAAGGATGTGTATGATAAAAACCAACCTGTGTGTACAAATGTACCGTACATGTACATGTATGTATGTAACACCGCGTTTACACTCGAATCGGCAAAGGTGGATACAGATCCAGCATTTTTATTGCGACCACAAAACTGAACATTTGCCGCGTTTACACTACACCCCAAATCGCTTCAACTCGCTTCAGAAACCGCAAAAGTCACCACTAAATGTAACTGCAGCGCATGCGTGAGCTGTTAGGTGTTGCTGCACTAGTGCCAGATTGGTCAATTAAATCTACTACACTGCGGGCACCGCCCCAAGGACACTCAAATTGCTGAATCTGTATTCGGGTAGCGTTTACACTACAAGCGACCTTGACGATTGCAGAGTTCAACCCCGCAATTGCGGGGTTCAACCCTACCCCAAAGGTGACTTGAAAAAGGCGAATCAGACCCGGGTCTGATCCGCCTTTTTCAATTCACCTTTTGCGTTTACACTTACATGTGTGTAGTGCCTACCCGGCTTCAACTCCCCTTTTTGGAAATTGCGGAGTTCGATTCGGCAAAGGCGAATCGAGTGTAAACGGGGTATAAGTCAGCTCAGTACAGTACACCTCATCAACATTCTCAGAAAATGAAAAATGTTGTCCATGCTTGCGAAGCCACCCTTATCACCATCATATTTAGGCTGGTTCTCTGGCTATACTGCATGGCTATAATACCATTGTAGTCAGAGTCATAGTTTCATTTGCATGCGGGCGCTCTTGTAAAAAAATGTATGTGCACACACATCTATGTCTTCAATTCATCTTAAATTAGCATATTTTTTAATATAAAAAGGTATCATCTCAGGCGGAATCATTGCATTAGACAGTTGGAACACTTCTAAATCTTCCATTTCAGTAAGGTTTCCCTCGTCAAAAGGTTGATTAAACATTGCAAATCCTGTGTATACAAAGAGAAATTTCAAATTGTCATAACAAATTTGCGTCTCAGTGCTTTCGTTCGTGATAACATTTGCAAATGAAAAGACGTGTGACATACATATACTGTACATGTAATACAATGGCTCAGCATCTGAAACAAGGCTTACAATGCTAATTTAAAATTGATCAATACATGTACACATGTACTTTAAATCCCATTTCCAGCATAAATGTGGACTGAATATTACCATGTTGTACGTGGGTCTTTCCACAGTAATGGGGTACATTTGAAAAATGAGTCAATAATTCCTTTCAGATGTCTTTAGTTTATCCCAAAATTAAAGAAATTTTCTTGTACTGTTCTCAGGAGATAACTTTTGCCCAAAAAGGTAAGAATTTGCTGCCACAACATGCATTTTTGAAAAGCGTGTGTACAAATTTTCCTGTTACGTATGTACCGTAACGTGGACAGACCATTTTGTGACATTTTTTTCTGTCTTTGTTACATACGTAACAGGAAAATTTGTGCACGGGGTTTTTAGAAATTTACATGTATGTTGTAGGACTATTTTTCTTACTCCTTCGTGCAAAAGTTATTTCCTCAGTTTAGCTGGATAATTTAAAGATAAAATTAAGACATTTGAACTGAACTGGGACCTAAGATCTTGTATGTCACAGAAATGTACCCCCATTACTGTGAAAAGACCCACTTTTACAGTATACTACGTACATGTACATTGTACCTTCATAATGCTAATATGAGTCTTTGAAATGCAATGTAAAGAGTAGGCCTATAGTAGGAGAAGAGGGTCAGCAATTTGTTGAACGGTCGGTCGCTAGACCTACTCTCCTTTAGGCAGCGACAGTGGGCAAACCTCATTACAACTCAGTGCGTGTCTGCTACTCCCGGCAAAGTTCCTACCTAAATGCCAGGGAGAATTTCCCTCACGACTCATAATCTAATATCACTGCAGGTGAACCAATCATCGCGAGGATGGAATTTGGAAGAGAAATTTAGCGAGTTGCGTCGGGGGCTCAGGCGAAATTATGCTGGGTCTCGTAGTCTCGCAACCGAATTATGCAAGATGTTTTATTTGCCTGAGGCCGGGGTCCATATATGAATGCTAGACGCATTATGTTATGACTATTGAATGTGTTAGAATAAAGTCTAAATGGAGCATGTGAAAGTTGCTCATTTATTTTTAATGCTCTGTAGATATGTACGTGATTTGGAGCCTACAAGTATACGTGATTTGTGTACAAAGATTAAGATACTGTAGTTAATCATTGCAAACTTAAAAGTACCATGCATTTACAGCCTATTGTATATACATGTATGCAATAACCAAACGAGAACAGCAAATCTGTACACATGTACATTGTAAGACAAACACATCATTTTGTCAGTGACACAACAAACTGACACACAGAGGCACTTCAGTGCTCATTTCAGGTACAAAATGACATTGGCACGTAAATTGTGTTTTCACGAACTGACACCCAACATTTTTGTTTTCACGAACTGACACCTACATGTATAATAAATTAACATATTAGGGAGTGTGTGGGTCAAATTTTTACTGCACAAATTTATACATTTTCAAAGCTTTTTTTTTTCTTCAATAAATTCAATGTTTATCGTACTTGGGTGTCAGTTCATGGAGACTGAAATTCATGCGTTTTTAGTCCAGTGTACGGAGGCAACTCTCCAAGTTAATCTTTAACAATGATCGAGTACCCCGTACAGTATGTACATGTCCTCTCCTGTGTTAGCGTATACATGTACGTCTTTAAAGAAGGCGTACAATTATGTCATTAAATTATGTCATTCCTTTAAAATTCTACTCTCTGGAGAGCATGCAGAACAAACTATTATGAACATTATTTTTACACACGAACGAGCCTCCTTCGCGTATACGGGACGTGCCCGCCTTTGCGTACACGCGACGCGCCCGCCTTCGCGCGCACACAACCCTACAAAGACGCGCGACTTGTTCGAAGTAAACAAATGCAGCTTCAGCAACGGCAAAAACATACAGTTCATTCAGTGGAAGCCCCCCAGCTATGGCGGATGTACAGGGAAGAAGACCTTATTACCGGATTGGTGTATACATGTACAGTTTTTTAAAAATGCAATTTATACTCTGACATGTCTGACTGAAAGATCAAGGAGGCTGGGAGATGTAACATTTTATCGGTCAGTAATGTGTATGAACACCACTTGTAACCTTCAGGTAACCTTCAGCCCTGGTCCAGTGGTGGGTTTACCCATCTCGGGGTTAACACTGGTGCCTGGCAGGCAACTCTCCAAGTTAATCTTTAACAATGATCGAGTACCCCGTACAGTATGTACATGTCCTCTCCTGTGTTAGCGTATACATGTACGTCTTTAAAGAAGGCGTACAATTATGTCATTAAATTATGTCATTCCTTTAAAATTCTACTCTCTGGAGAGCATGCAGAACAAACTATTATGAACATTATTTTTACACACACATTTGCTATACCCGTGTAGCCTCCCATGCATTTGGAAAAAGGATACCGGTAGCTGTTTTAATATAGTAAGAGACGACCTGGTTTGGGGTAAATTCTGCATTGTGAACAGAAATCCTGGTTACATTTAACAGAGAAAGAAAAGGTTACCCAAGTCAGAGCTGTGTTGTGTGAAAAACACTAATGACTTTTGACAGGCAAGTGGCAACCCATTTCAATTAAAATCACGATCAATAAAAACACTTTCCAGCTCAGGTGTAATTTTTCCCAACCTTATTTATTTCCCCAATTATTTTGTTTCCGTATTCCTCGCAGGTGTCTTCACGGCCGGGGCTAGCCAGAGTCTGCAAAACATATCGCGGAAGCTGATCGCTGATGTGGCGCTCGGCCAGTCCCGTGAAGGTAATTAAACCAATTATGGCGTGCCATGAATACGTACAGAAATTTGCTTCCAGCAACAAATTCTCATTGAATTTTAGTGGCACAGTTATATGGACGTATTTATTTTAATACCGGTACATGTATGTACCTGTGGGGAAAATTACTTTATTAAAGTTGGTGGCGCCAAATTTACGTAGTATACATAATCTTGTACTGACTGTTTCTATTGCATGCATAGTATATGCATAGTTACATAATTATAGTAAATTAAAAATCTTTAAAGCAAATATACATGTACATGTATGTACAGTTTTTTAAAAATGCAAATTATACTCTGACATGTCTGACTGAAAGTTCAATGAGGCTGGGAGATGTAACATTTTATCGGTCAGTAATGTATATGAACACCCTTGTGGCAAGGCTGACTGCATCAGCCTCCGTAAGAGCCGCCGAGGCAGGGTGTGCCACTCTGCCTGAAGTGCCTCCCTGAGCTCCTGCACTTTAAGGGCTATTTTTAAGATGTTCTGCTCCAGAGGTCAGCTCATCCCACGCAGTTTTAATCAAGTGGGTTTTCTGAGAACCCTTTGGTCGGACTCTTACACATGTTTAGACCTGGAAGAAGTGATTGGTTGACCACAAGTTTAAGAACTTCTGTTCTGATCAAGAATTGATATTTTAAAAAAATTGCATAAATTTCTTTTTTTGGGGGGGTGTGTGTGTGTGTGGGGGTGAGAGGGATGGGGGAGCGCCGTTTGTTTTTTCTCTTATTGGTTGTTTCATTTCAATGGTGATTAGGCACCATACCAGATGTTGCGATCAGTTTTGTGTTTTTTTTGTGGGGAGGGGGGGGGGAGCGGGGGGAGTACATTTATGTACATGTACATGTGTGTATGTACCGGTATGTTTCTTGATCCTTATGTAAGAAAACATATTACAAACTGTTCTATAATTTTTGGCATTCAGGAAAAAAAATAACAAATTTAGTACAGTAGGCCTACATGTATATGATCTTTGGCAAATTGTGAGTACACATTACAGTAGCAACCTCATGATGTGTACACTACCATGCAAATGTAGCCTACCCGTACATACGGTACATGTACATACAACATATCACATTCATACCTCCCCTTTCATCCCCTTGCCCCTCCCACAAAAATTAAGGTCACACAACTCCAATGTATGTGCAGGTATATATTAATCAGACAAATTTTAATTTAACAGATGGCCTCTGAGCTTCCTTTTAAATGTGTTCAACGTAATATAATGGATCATTAACGACAGTCCTGTCTTGAATATACCGGTAGTTGAAAACAAACAATTATTTTACTATCCTTTACGTCTTTGTGTAAGAAGGGGAGCAAGGTTATTTTAGGCAGTATTCCCTTTGTTTTGTCAGCTGATTTGTTCATTTCCAATTTCCTGTCTGAGAAAGAATTCCTTGGAGATCTCCCGCACAAATCATACATGATTGTTTTATTTTATTTTATTTTATTGAGGTAACTATGGAAACGCGCTCAAACCTCTCTTGCATACGGGACAACTATTGCATTAACATCGCTGTTACATGTCAATATGTACTGTACCCCATTGTGTGCTATTATGATCCGTAAAGCTTGCTGAACACAAGAATTATCTTCCGAGCATACCGGGGGTAAAATGTAATTTGTGGCCGTTTGCTTGTAGTTTGACATGTACAGTCAATTTTTGGCCCATTTTCTAGCTCTTAAAGCCCCGAGACAAAAATCTATATATCCTGTTTGATTTGTTTTTCTGCCTCACAAAGCAAAAAATGTAGTGTACGGACAATCTGCGCTACATGCTGAGCCAAAATGACACAAAATGTTCACATGATTTCAAGATACATGTATCTCAATGCACTTTACAACTATTTCAATTTTTTTTCCAAAGTGGACACTAACTGTATGCCTTTTAAGAACAAATTTGTTTAAAATTCATCTGTCGACAGACTGAAACAGCTGGCTCGCATTTCATCTTCAATTACTCGACTCATGTCTAGCGATAAAGCCTAATGGCATCATTACATCATGTGGCTGACCACTGTATCTACTAAGATGAATCTCTCTCGATAAAAAGCTGGATATAGATACATTTTGGAAAAGATGTCAAGTGCACTTTTCATTTTTTTTCCCATCCTTCTTTCTTATTTTTTTCCACTGGATGCAATGGTGGAAATCAATATACCATGATGTTATTCGGATTTGTAATGGTCACCAGAGCTCATACTTTTAACTCTAAAACCTCAAGATATTGAATCGGGGAAAAAATCAGTTGGTTTGCATTTCAAAAGAGATGCATAAGCCCTTTCATGCAGTGTACAATTCTGTTCAAGTGTTACATGTATCGGTACAGTGTACCGTACATGATGAATTACTTTCGGTTGAAATGTATTTTGCAACACATACATGTACATGTACAGGCAATTCCATAAATTCAGATTTGCATTTCAGATTCTTTGAGGGCTTGGAATGCTTCACATATTCAAGTTGTTTGATTTTAAACACATGTTCTTTAAAGACAGTATACATCATTGGTAATCTCGAAAATTAGAAATGTTCACAGATTTACGCCTAACTTACACAATATAAACATGATGACCGTAGAAAACTTCCCCTGAAATGGTTTTGTCTGAATTAAGTGCTATAGTCTTTGAGAAATGAGTAAAACAATTAGTTTTCATCTCATGAGACGAAAATTCAATTCGCCCCCAAAACCATTTCGCCCGAGTGCCATTTCGCCCCAAATTACTTCGTCCAAACACTACATCGCCCAAATGCCACTTGGCCCCAAAACCACTTCGTGCACATAGGCCGTGGTTCAGGGCGAAATGGTTTTGGGGCGAAATGACTGCAAACCCTTTTTTTACTGTTTTCTCAAAAGTTAGACGAAGTACGGAGCTGGTTTTTGCTGTACCTCGCTTTAATGTACCTCGCTTATTGAGAATGGCATTACAATACGTTTTTCAGGAATATTATTATACTTCCATCAAGGATGCTTGAAGAACATGTGTTTAAAATGCTTGAATACGTGAAGCATTACAAGCCCTCAAAGTCTCTAAAATGTAAATCTGAATTTATGGAATTGCCCGACTTATGTGTACACATAATCCTCGACATAACATGACTTGTTTCCAACATACTGTTCACAAATTTTGACATCAATTGCAAAATTTTCTCACCCCTTTCTGATTCCTCTTTATGGCAAGAATTAATTTGTTTGCAAAAAAAGGCCCTTAAGTCGCACAGGCTAGGTCGAGTTTTCACAACCATAAGAAAAAATCTACGGTTGATCCACCCTCATTAAAATACAAAAACACAATAGAAATTCCCGGCGGAATACGGACATTCCAGGCAGTATCTGGGCACCGCCTGGAAATTTCCATTGTGTTTTTGTATTTTAATGAGCGTGGCTTTG
This sequence comes from Henricia sp. BOLD:AAB3569, assembly GCA_037783545.1. Lineage (NCBI taxonomy): Eukaryota > Metazoa > Echinodermata > Asteroidea > Spinulosida > Echinasteridae > Henricia > Henricia sp. BOLD:AAB3569. The sequence goes on along the minus strand of JBBELK010000454.1, from coordinate 2,518,263 downwards.
CCGCAGATTTCTTCTTATGGTCGCAAAAACTCGACCTAGCCTGCGCCACTGCGCAACTTGGGCCTTTTTTTTACACGCATTCTGTCTATATAAAGTCACTACATTTTCAGGTAACCAAAAAGGCTAAATAAGATAAATAAATTACAAGCCAACTAAGCGTATAAAATACTATACACATGGAAGCCCTGGGGAATATAAAATCAATAAGTGTACTCTTATCAAGTAACAACTGATGTTATGAGGTGGAAAATTAGACATCGGCCTTCCATAAAGCTTTATACCCAAGATCTGCATGTACATGTAAACGATCAAAAATGGTAACATATAAAGGGCAAAGTGCCTTCACTCTCAAAGTACCGATACTTAATGACAATCCAGTCGTCTTTCCTTGATTTTATTTTATTTTTTTACCCATTGCCTGTACCATCTTTGATTAAATTTCGGAAGATTTGTTTGAAGTTGCCGAACGAACCACTCAAAAGAAAATAAATTAGTGCGCTTGGACTGAATGGCGGAGCCGCTGAACAAATGAAAAGTGTATCCAGTTGGACAAAAAAACTGCACTTTTAAAGCAGATGCGTTCTTACTCTGTACAATGTTGCCCATGGATTAATGTGGTCAGTTTTTACATAATATTTTTATAAGCATCATAATATGATATGGTAAACAAAAATTCCAAATTTTGTTTTACATTAAAGGAACTTGTCCAGATTTTTCAAAAAAATGGATTTTGTTTATAAACCTAACAGTCATATAAAATGCCATCCCAAAATACCAGTGCTATCCATGGCATGGGAAGAAAACTTGTGAGAAATTTGCAATCTTCAATTTTGATGTGGAAGCAAAAAGGTTGGTGTGATCACTGCACTGCTTTATGTAACCGGATAAATTAAGGCTTGTCCGCATTTGTCATTTGTCTCCTACATTGTAATTCAAACAGCAAATGTATATACCGGTATTTGTTTTGGCCGTGGTCTCGTAATAATGGTCTCATAAAAATGTTGACTCACTAAACCCACAGTCAAAATGCAAGCCCTTTTATTGAATGCTCAGAGATTTAGCAAAAATTGCCACTTTAAAAATAGTTTTAGAATTTACCGAGCAACAAACGAAAAGCAAATTTTTAGTTCAATCAAAATTTGAAAATTTCTTTTGTATTTAAGTTGACATCGAAATATTCACTTAGCATCTTCACAAAGCTTCTGTGTGCTAAAAATTCCTACATGCAAACACCATTACCAATTACGTCAAAATCACTAGGGTAAAAACCCTTGCAAAATTTATTAGCTTTTTTAACCTTTCTTGTCGTTTTTCTAACCCAGGCATATGTCAGGCACTCGCCTCCAGCTCTTTAGACAAATGTTTTCCAACCGGCGGGCCCGAATCCATCAACCTAGGAAGCAAGACTTGTAGGCTGTTCCAGGCATCGCTCCTACCCCTCCTGAGTCTCTTATCAGCAGCTGAGCAGCATCGAACAGCCTGTAAGACTCTTCCAAGGGGAGTGTGTGAGTATGGTGGAATGGCACTTCTAAAATTATCGGAATGTTTTTGTTCCAATTTATTTTGTAAATTTGTTTAAATCTAGAGTTTTTTTTTATTCAGTTGATTAATTGTCTAAATTGATTGGTAATAAGATTAACATTATCTATTAATCATAAAGTTTCTACTGTATGGGGATAGGCATCAAAATTAAACACTTTTCAATTAGCAGTTCAAGAGAAAGTTAACAATTTATGGCAAAATGCCTATAAGGTCCTAAGTTTAGTTTACTCGACACTCTGTACATGTACATGTAGTCTGGTTTTTAAGGCACAATGCTACGAAGACTGAAAAAAGGTCCAACATTTTTGGTCGCATTTTCCAACTGCAAAACTATGCATTCAGACACGATCGAGTTAAACTGAAAATCGTATATCATGGGCCTCAGAGTCGCATCCAGACTTCCACTAATTGGCACTTTGTATGTTCTCATGCACGATTGAATGAGCGTTTAACGTATGCAGATTACAGTGGCAACTTAGACCGGATGTGAAACTGTCTAAGTACTGTACTAGGTGGTCTAACTTGAGTTCAATCAAAAACGATCTACGTAGACCACCGAGGGGCAGTCTACGAATTACAAAATTAGTCGGAATTTAGATCTTTTTTGGTGCTAAAAATGGTCTACGTAGCTAATTCCGACGCATTTGAGATAGTGAGGTTTCGGTGTGCACGGTTAGTGATTACGACTACGATTAGCCAAACCTCAAAATCGTTACCTTTCGCTGTCTGTTTGTCACTAAGGTGTAGAGGCGTTGCTATCAGTGTAAACAACAAAACAACACTTGGGATATTTGTGTAAACGCCACAAGTACGCACAAATCGATGACGTAAAATTCACTAATAGTCGTCGTTTTGCCTAACCGTATGCGACCGAAACCTCCCTACTATTTCAAGTTAGACCACTTTTAGTACAGTGCCTGAACATACCGCAAGTATGTCTGCCTCATCTGAGAATCTCATCTGTTGTATTTCTCTTCTTCGTTCACAGCTCGTAACGGAGTCACCCCATCCATCCAAGCACCCAGCCCCCAGACCCTGATTCAGACCCTATCACTCTCCCTCATGGTCCTGGAAGCTTCCAGGCGATGGTGTCTCACTAAGGGCAGCCAGTTCCTGGCGTCTTGGACCTTGGATAGATTTCTGCTGGTTTCCCAAAGTGATCTTAAGGTAAGCAAAAATCAAACATGCATTAATGGGCAAGTTCATTTAATGACTATAGTTAACCATAGTTCAGGTATTTCCAACCTAACACAGTTTAGTCAACGATGGTTAGTCATGTCTGGTCGACCATTTGGAACCAGCCCTCAGGGCACGGTCACGCTGGTCACTGCTACCCATCAGGCATTGAGTCAATGCAGCATTTTGCGCAGAACCAGCTGACTAACCAAAAGCCTTCAAACTTTGGACGACCCCTTATTTTGACACTTTTTTTTGCAGATTACAATGGACAGTTCTGTACATATTCTGCAAGTATGCCAGTGGCTTTGTGGCAGTCCATCCAAAGACGTCAACCAGAATACAAACATTCTCTGCCCAGCGGACTCGGCGAATCTTGAAGCTCTCAAGCATAAACTCAGCACCATGAACTCAAGATTACATGTGAGTTTTCTCTATGTTATCAGGTTTTTTTTTCTCACCCCTTTCCGATTCTTCTTTATGGCACGAATTTTATTTTTTGAGAACGAATGACCTCTAAAACACCGGGCAGATGCTTTACCAGCTGAGCTATGAGGCACAGTGGTATACTCCCCCAGGTTTCCCAAGACCTCTGACACACCGGGCAGATGCTCTACCAGCTGAGCTATGAGGCACAGTGGTATACTCCCTCAGGTTTCCCCAAGACCTCTGACACACCGGGCAGATGCTTTACCAGCTGAGCTATGAGGCACAGTGGTATACTCCCTCAGGTTTCCCAAGACCTCTGACACACCGTGCAGATGCTCTACCAGCTGAGCTATGACGCACAGTGGTATACTCCCTCAGGATTTCCCCAAAACCTCCGACACACCAGGCAGATGCTCTACCACCTGAGCTACATGTATGTGACACAGTGGTATACTCCCTCAGGTTTCCCTAAGACCTCTGACACACCGGGCAGATGCTCTACCAGCTGAGCTATGAGGCACAGTGGTATACTCCCTCAGGTTTCCCCAAGACCTCTGACACACCAGGCAGATGCTCTACCAGCTGAGCTATGAGGCACAGTGGTATACGCCCTCAGGTTTCCCCAAGACCTCTGACACACTGGGCAGATGCTCTACCAGCTGAGCTTTGAGACACAGTGGTATACTCCCTCAGGTTTCCCCAAGACCTCTGACACACTGGGCAGATGCTCTACCAGCTGAGCTACATGTATGTGACACAGTGGTATACTCCCTCAGGTTTCCCTAAGACTTCTGACACACCGGGCAGATGCTCTACCAGCTGAGCTATGAGGCACAGTGGTATACTCCCTCAGGTTTCCCCAAGACCTCTGACACACCAGGCAGATGCTCTACCAGCTGAGCTTTGAGACACAGTGGTATACGCTCAGGTTTCCCCAAGACCTCTGACACACTGGGCAGATGCTCTACCAGCTGAGCTTTGAGACACAGTGGTATATTTCCACAGGTTTCCCTTATTTTACAGTCGAGCACTGATACAAGCTCATCTCCCCTTCTTTGTTATTTGTTTAAATGACCACAGTGTACATCAAGTGAGCTGCTGCAAGCCCTCGGCCAGTCGTTCAATCGCATGTGCACTGATGTCCTGCATCAGGCCATGCCAATGGGCAAAATATGGCGGAAGAAAACCACTGACGGTAAGCCACGTTGTATCAAATGTTACTCGAACAATCAAAATTAAAAAGAGCCATGATTTCACAAATTACGTCGTACGTACACACATATATTTGTAGCCGGCCAGGAAAGCTGCACTTTCAGGTCCTTCACGCACAGCAAAACATCCCAATCATGTCACATTCACGTGTGGTTCCCACTAGGCTTGGGCTATTCCATGCCGGAATCGAGTAGAATCGATTCCACTTCTGCATGCCCAGACAAAATAATGACCAGAGGATGAATCAGTGTATCAAATGTGTTCTTATGTTGCAGATCTGCCCTCTGAGCACAACCCCTACGTCCCAGCTGTAGTCAACACAGTGTTAGTCCCAGTAGTGGAGGGAGTAAGTAAACTGAGAGTATCAGCCCAGATTGCCGTCGTGTCCGTCGCGGTCACCAGCATGTTGGAGGCTTGGATGGCTCTCATTCTACGGGAAAAACCCAAATTCAGGTAAATTTTTTGTTATCCTTACGCAACGTTTTTGTTGATTGTGTAGTGACAATTAATTGACAAATTTCAAATTGACACTGGCAGCCTCGTTTCAGATGTTGAGTCATTTTATTACGTCACGCGTCTTTTCGTTTGCAAATTTTATCACAAAAGAAAGCACCGAGGCCCTTGTTTTAGATGACTATTTGAAACTCCTCAATAAATGTGTGTTTTGTTTAGCATTCATGGGGCACACCAGCTAGGCCAAGACGTAGCTTACGTCCGTACATGGCTGATGTCCGACGCTAGTGGCCTGGAGCCGCAGACCAGACAGAGCACCCTCACACTGGATGCATTCAGGCACTTTGAGGGCGCTATTGCCATCCTGAAGCAACAGCCGAGGCGTAGAGGTTTCAACTCGCCAACAAGAGAAGATACAAGTAAGTTTTGTCATTTTACTGTGCCGCTTTTGTAAGCCTCCAAACACCAATAAATTGAAAGCGCAGCTTAAGATTTTTATTAATGCTGTACAACTACATTGTACTCCATTCAGTTACAGTCATAAAAATCCCACTTGGAAGTTATTTTGAGGTTAAAATCAATGTTTGGGGGTTTTTATGCTCATAAAAATTGCATATTCATGAGCAGAACACTGATGTTACAAGCACAGGAAAATCGCATTCAGCTGTACACAAAATTCTTTTTAGGATTGTTTTACATGTTGCCTGTAGTTAAGCATAAAAAATGAAAAAGAAATGACAAGTGATACAGTTTGCCACAAATCCAGTTTGAATTCGTACGTTTTTTCTTGACTTCTCTTGTGTGTTTCTAAAGTGACATGCCCCAAACAGCTCTCTCTTTAGAACTGTGAGTTCCTGTAAAAAAAAATTTAAAGTGAGCCTTTCATCATTTGGCTAAAAAATCCTTATTCTGTTGTGGAGCCAAAAGGGTACCAAAATAATAGTCACTTTATACACTAGCTTACACATTTTCGAGGTTCTCTTTAATACACAGTCCATTAAACTGATCACCCATAAAAATGTCAAAGGGTTGTTTGAATAAAACCTAAATGTATGGACCTGTGAGGCCATTATTAAATAAAAAAGCTTCTAGACCAGTAACCAAGATTGTTTTTCTTTCAGATTCCGAATACAGCAGCAGCACTGCGCCAAGCGCAGAGTCCGGTCCCGGGAGCATGGGCAGCCTATCAGACACTCTCCCCCCAGGGGTCAGTAACCAGACAACCGCTTTAGAGGCTGTCCCCGTCGGCAACGGTAGCGACATGGGGGAAAGCGGTTTTGACGAAGAAACGTTTCGCGTACCCCGTCGCAAGGAGTGGCTCAGTTTACGCGTACACGGAAACCAAAAATGGAAACTACTACCGTTCGCTTGTCTCAATGTGAGTGTAGATTCCTGACATAACGGGGTGTGTTGCTGGCAGTAGCACTGCCGGTCACCAGACTAGAGGTTGAACTTCCCACAAGTCTCCCAATTTTTATTATAATTCAACATTGCCGAAGATGTGACAAATGCTTTTCTTAAAGAACTGGTAAAATGATTTCTGAAAATCTGCTTTCTGCTCCAAATTGGGATTAATTTCAAAGACAAATTCAATGCGTCCTAATTCCCGTAGCAACATCCCAAGATAAGAAGAGTGACCCTTCCTAAGACGAGTCTTAGCACTTTGTGAAATCGGTCCCTGGTCATGTATTTAAATCAAAAGTAACAGGTCTCGCCAGTTAGTACAAATGATCAACTAGCCACTGACACCTGGGATAAATTTCACAAAAGTTAAGACAAGTTCAATGCATCCTAATTCCCATAGTACATGTAACGTCCCAAGATATGAAAAGTGACCCTTCCTAAGATGCGTCTTTAGCGCTTTGTAAAATCGGCCCCTAGTTATATATCCTTACATTTGTGGTTGTGATTTTTAAATTATCAATGAAAATATTTTGGGTATTTTTGTTTGCTTTGGCCGTCGTCGAATCACATTCATTTGGCAAGTTTATTTGTTAAAAATTGGTAGAAAAAGTGACACCCAAATGTGTATTGTCTGGTACCTGATAGTATGTGTACATGTATGCGTGCTGCTGGCGGTAAACATACCCTGTGATTGCAAGTTTTCATATATTTTTGTCGTTTGCCTCATTAATTTGAATTAATTTTATAACATATATGTTATAAAAATATCAAGTTTTTAGTATTTATTTCCTTGATTTATGTATATTCTAAACTACTTCAATTGAATTTCAATGCATTTTATGTTTCAATTGCAGCGTGAAAATGCAAAATGAAGCAACTTTCGATTAAATTAAAAAAGTATACCCAAGAAACAAAAGACATTGTGCTAGTCCAACTCAGTGGATACGAACTTCACAAAGAATGGCAATTGCAGTGCTGCCTTATAGTATGGTGCCGCCATTCTGTCCAAAAACTGTGTAAAAAATTATGTTTTTGCGTACAACTCTTTTGTTTTTGTATAACATTAATGTAGGAGTTACACTGTTTTGTTTTTGTTTCTTTGGTTATATATTTCTCCTGTACAATGCAACATCAAGATCTGGTTTCAAGGCATAGACATTAACTTGGTTCATGAAAACGGCTATTTTCAGCAATTTGTGTGAATGCACATTTTTCACACACATTATGTAATGTAGCATGCGCAAGTACGTACAGACATGCAGCGATATGTGACCCGTTCTGGAAGTCACGCAGGCTAGGTCGAGTTTTTGTGACCATAAGAAAAAATCTGTGGCAGATCCATGCTCATTAAAATACAAAAACATAAAGGAAATTCCTGGCGAAACACCGCCAGGAATTTTCATTGTGTTCTTGTATTTTGATGACCTTGGATTTGCCGCAGATTTCTTCTTATGGTTGCAAAAACTTGACCTACATGTAGCCTGCACGACTCATGCTACCAATTAGCGCCCTGCAATTTCAACACATGGGTCCCACCTTTAGCCTGTCAATTAGCATATTGCTCTGCGAGTCGAAAAGCACTTTAGTATACCTTTGCGGTTACTTATTCTGTTTTCTGATTTTGTTGTTCATGTACTTAACAAACGCACATTTTGCAGTACTTATAATAAAACCCTTTCACGGTTATCGACGCCATTTTGTTCACGGGGCAAAATAACACGCGTTGCTATGCGCGCATGTTTGTTGAAATATTTTTGTGTTTTTAGGTCACTGTGCATTCGTTACGATTTGCGCACACACACAGCAACACATGTTCGAACTGCCCCATGAACAAGATGGAGTCGATAACCGTGAAAGGGTTTATTAGTTTCCATGAAATCGTCTTTCACCCATATCGTAAAAAATTCCAGTTTTAGGCTTTGTCAAAAATGATTCCAACCTGTTTGATGTATTCACATTTTTTTATTACATATAATTGAAAGAGGATTATGCTGTTGTTTATGAATAATGTGCAATATATTTTATTGTTACGAGCACTGAAATTTAACATTCATTCATAAGAGTTGATCTATAATTAATGTTTAATTAATGGAAAAAAATACTAGCAGGTCTTGAGAACGGGGTCTTCTCAAATTGGACCGTATTGGGTCGTCTAAAGTTGTCAACATTTTCAAGACCGCCTCCCTCCCTTTCCCCCCCCCCCCCCTCCCTCCCTCCCTCCCTCCCCCCCCCCCCCCTCCCTCCCCCCCCCCCCCCCCCCCCCCTCCCCCCCCCCCCAAATACTACTTGACATTTGTTGTTGTTACCATGAAATGTCAACATTTTACAGTGCATTTAAAGTCCTACGCGGCCTTCGGACCCTCCTCCCTCTTCCTACGCTTTGTGAAATTGTGAAAATGTTGACAACTTTGGACGGCCCCTGAAATGAGATTAATGCCGAATTTAAAAAGTCTTTATGATCTAGTAAAATTGTGCACCAACTTAGACAGAACAAGACATTCCCAAACATTTCCATAAAATATTGCTGTAAACTGGCTAATAAGACATCTAATGTAAAGGGAATATTTATTAATTTACCTGAAAAAAAAGCATTTATTTTATACATGTACTTATCATAACCCACCATTCATATTTTGGTTTCCCTTATTTAGTTCTCCCATTTCAGTTTTATTATTCAGTGTTATTTTTAAATATTGAATATGTTTACCACCATAAAACAGTGCTATAAACAAATGAATGTAATGACTGTACTTACACTGGTTAAAAATGTATTTAAAATCATATTTTAGTCACAATAATTATACTTTTAACATCGTGTGTGTGTCACATTTGTGAGAAAAGTCAACACATTGCATAAAAGACTTTTCCAGTTTTCCTGGCATCTTAATATTTTTTTTCTTTTTTAACACCCATATTATACACAATATTATCCAAATGCAACATAAAGTTTAAGAATTTTAACTGCCAAGTAATTCTGTATTAATTAAGTAAAATTTGTGTGCAATGTTGATCTGCTGCAAGCCACCATTAATTATTCAGGTAGGAGTTGGGAAGTTGGATCAGAATTTTTTTCTTTAAAATGACACATCTAGCATTGGTTTTTGGAATGTGCAGATTTGACGCAAAAACCAAAAGTTCGAGTAGGAAAAATTTTAAAATTTTGTGAGGAAACACTTAGAACTTTTTCAGCCTGTCTCATGTGTTGCACACAATGTCTGAAGCCATGATCAACTACCAAATTCTTTCCTAAGAAGTGATGTTTTAAACCTTTCAGAATGTGCCATTGATTTCGGATACTTGAAATATAACGGATTAAATAATAAATGGATTTCCGAGGTTGGAAAATTCCCGAAATATTTTATTGGTACAAGATTACCTAAATTGTTTCAAACGTTTAGGTTGTATCTAAGTGATCTCTTGGAGGGGTGGTTATCTCATTAAAGGGTTTATCCCTCTGGTCTGTAGGGCTTGTAAACCTCTCATGATAGCCAATCCCAATCAGTGAGGAACAACTGCACTAACGTGATTCGAGACCACCAGTTGGCTTCATAGCTCAATTATAGTAGGGTGGCTGCACGTTAAGCAGAAGGTCCGCGGTTCCAATCCCGGTGGCCAAGTTGTTTTTCACTGTATCCAGATTTCCCCAACTCATGGACATTTGTCCACATTTGTATTGAATTATTACACCCGGCAGTCCCTGGATTATTATCCCTAAAAAATCGTCTGTTCATGTTTCACAATACTTATATGTATATTACTCTTAATAAATTTTGTAATTTCTATAAGCAGTACAAAGGCCACATAAATATTTAAAATCTCAAAGTAATTTGAGAAAAATCAACAAAATGTGTGCAACCTCTAAATAATACATTTTATAGATGTTTTGTGTGTAATTGTTCTGTGAGTTGTGTGAGAAAGGGGCCCTTTATTCAAACTGCAGTTTATTTAACGATAGATTACATGATTGGAAAACTTTTAAAAACAGGAAAACAGCATTATATAACTTAAGAATAATGTTGATAAACTGCCTTGTAGAAATTTCAACCACATAGATGCAGTAATACTTCAGAAAACCTTTAAAAGAATCATGCATAGTTTTTGTGTTGAAGGAATGGTTGAAGTTGGCAATTTCTCCCACAAAGGTACCATTTTACATGGGAAAAAGCATGTGGTGTTTGTTACTATAGAGTACAGAAACGATGACGTCACAAAAAACTTTTTTTACATTTCAGCGTTTTGGATACCATGTATCGGTGGAGCATGATGAAAAACATCCACAGCCCAAATTTGGTGGGAATCAGGTTTTTCTTATCAACTCGTGAAGTGAAATTTTGGGTAACTTCAAATGATGTAATGGGGCTTTAGGTCAGATAATCATTGATCTGCTTAGTAACAATATGTACACTTAAACAAATGTAATAGAAGGCTGAAAATCTGCTAATGTGGTTTTGAATCTAACAGATGTGACTATAACGATCTGTGTTGAAATCAGTACTGGTACACAAAAATATTTCTATAGTAAAGGGGGGCATTTTGGCAACACGGACCATATTTTCCAGAAAATACCTTTTTCTGGTCTCAAAATAAAAGAAATAAAACGTGTAACCGGGAGGGACACTTGTGTTACATTTTGTACACAGGGTTTTTAGAAAGGCATGTTGTCACACTATCTGTAACACTTTTTCGGCCAAAGTTATCTCTTCAGAACAACTGAAACTTATTTCTTTTACTTTGAGACCAGACAAAGGTAGTTCCTCGAAAATATGGTCTGTGTTGCCCCCTTTACTGTGGAAAGACCCAAATGTATTCTGTAACTCTCTTGGGTGTGTGGAAAATCGTGTTGATTTTGAAGGATTGAAGAGTCATGCTTAATAAAGTACACATTTATCTGTATAAACTCATTTAACCTACAATGAAATAGTAAAACAAAACAATGCATGATTGATACAAAACATGCAACATGTTGTACTCAGAATATTATTAAGAATGTTACATTACAATTTAAAACATGTATTACAATTTAAAACGTGTATTATTTACTGAACAAATTGTACAGTAAAGTGTTTCCATTTTGAAATACATATATCCACATAAAATATTTATTTATAAACTCGGAACAGAGTTGTCGAACTGAATGTACAATTTTTATTTTCAGTGTCTGTGGTTGTATGAAATGTCAGAAATAGTACTTTTTACTTAACTTATTTGTGTTTAAGGAGGTGAAATAAATGTAAACAATACTGTTCAGTGATTTTCAGGTCTGAAAATTTCATTTCTTTTGGTTTGTGAAATTAATTTAACCCATAAATGATGACACTCCCCCCACTTTTGTGTAGTCCCGCCCTTCAAGTCTTGTACTGCTATTAGACTCGCCAAGCAGTCGTTCAATTAAAGTTGTATAAATAAAGGCGATTACATGTAGCTTTAGCTAGCTACAAATAAAATGACGCATTTGGACGAATTTTAGACTACAAGTTTGTTTTAGCAAATCAAAATACTATAAGTGCTTGTAATTAAACCCTAATTATGGATTTTTGTTTTCAAAGTTTGTGGATGTTTAATGTCACGACTGGAACTAGTCTAATTATAAAACGACGTGGCAAAAAATTTCAATGGTCCCCAATGTGGTTGTCATTCTGTTTCACGTATTATACCGAGTACCAGTTTGCAGGTGGCCATTTTCGTTGCAACTGAACTCCAAAAATTTGCAACATGGCACGAATATTTGAAACGGGAATTCTGTTCCTTCTCGGGTTGTCGTCAGTTTTAGGATTGTATTTTCATATTGGTGAAACAGAAAAGAAATGCTTCATCGAAGAAATTCCAGACGAGACGATGGTTATCGGTTAGTAAACTTTGCTTAAACTTGAAAGGTTTTCGTACAACATCATTCAATCATTGTTCATTCACAACTCGAATGCTTGGCCATGTGTCCTGCCCGGGATTCGGCTATTTACACGGCGCCGTGTAGTGAAAGTAGGGGAAAAGACGTTTCCATATGTATTATTGCTAGTGGTTGTGTTTAACTTTAAGGCTTCCAAACTGCATGTGCTTTTGTTATTGTTGTACAGTATTTTTTGTTACTGTAGTAAAGCGCGTAGGCGTAGCACACACGCGCAATCCATTATTTACTCGATGCATGACGCGCGTGTACGCGTGTACTTGGGTGCGCCCAGCGTGCACGTGCACAGTATCAGAAACCCGTGGTACTGTATCTGCAAAAGCTTCATTTTATAATAATAATCTTTACATGTGTACCGGTATTTATAACTATAAGATACCTTGCCTGCATACATTGCTGCAAATGATTCATTTTAAAACAAATATGTTTGGGAAAGTTCCCATACATTTGTATTTTTGTCCCTACTTACTACACAGGTGATGGTATTGTCTGATGCATGTGCTTATTCCTTGGACGTTGAAGAGCAGATAATTCCCTCATTTGTACATGAACTTGGATGGATTCATTTTTGTACAAATTGTTCGAGACGTTTATGCTGCTTTCATGATATTTGGAAGAACGTTCTGTTACATGTATGGCTTCCACTTGCTCGGGATGTGAACTCAATTACTTCGCTTTCATAGCCCACTTTTACGGAAGAAACGACGCAGCTTTGTCATTTTTACGAGCACATGGGGTCCTTCCGAGTGAAGTTACTTGCCCCAGGTGCGACTACCCTTGCTCTCTGAATAGCGAAAGACATCTGTGGCATTGCAATCGAACATCAGTTATAGCTAAAACGAAGAAAAGACGGAAGTGTACATTCACCATCTCCGATTACAGAGGCACTTGTCTTAGTGGTTCCCGCATTCAACCCTGGAAGTTGGTACTCTTTGTTAATCATTGGCTTAACAAAGCCTGGGACCATCGTACTGCGATCAAGTGCTTGGAACTTTCCTCCAAAACGAGCGTGGATTTCAGAAAGTTTTGTTCGAAGGTGACCGAGCATTGGTTCCAATACCAGGAAGCATTAGGTGGCCCTGGAGTCATAGTTGAAATTGATGAATCTCTGCTAGGCAAACGAAAACAGGAACAACAGCAGAGCAGTGCTTCTGAACAAATTTGGATGTTTGGTGGTATCGAAAGGGTCTCAAAGAAGTTTTTCATTGTGCCGCTCGTTCAGCCTTACAGCCTTAGCACGAACCGGGACGCTGCGACATTAGTACCGCTCGTTGTCAAGTACGTTAAACCGGGCTCAATTGTCATCAGCAACCATTCTGACCCCTACATCAGCCTTCACGAATACGGTTACGACTATAAATTTAGCAGACGCCTTGTTGATCCTAACGACTCGACAGTCCACACGCAAAACATCAAGCGACTTTGGAGAGACGTGAAAGAGTGGGTACAGCGACCCGGAAACAAGCCAAAGTATTTTGTTGAGTACTTGGCTCGGTATTTGTTCATTAGCCGGTTTAGTGAGGATGCCGTTGTGCATGCATTTTTCATTACTGTTGGCAAGCTTTATCCACCTCAGTCGAAAGGAGAGGCACCTGTGAACGAGGCTAAAGTACCCAAGAAGGAGCCTAAGAATCCGGGAGCGTATCCTGATCTGGAGGTTGATCCTGATCCAGAGGTGGATCCTAGTCCAGAGGTGGATCCTGATCCAGAGGCAGATCTTGATCCAGAGGCAGACCCCAATCCAGAGGCAGACCCCAATCCAGAGGCAGACCCCAATCCAGAGGCAGACCCCAATCCAGAGGCAGACCCCAATCCAGAGGCAGACCCCAATCCAGAGGCAGACCCCAATCCAGAGGCGGATACCAATTCAGAAGCGGATTCCGTTCTAGAGGCTGATCCTGATCTAGAGGCGAATCCCGATCTAGTGGTAGATCTTGATCCAGAAACGGATCCCAATTCAGAATCGGATCTGGATCCACAGACAGATACTGATCCAGTGGGAAATCCTAAACAAGATCCCAACAGGAATTCTGAGGTGGCTTCTAAGGACCATCCCAAGAACCCAATTCATGAATCTTCTCACTAATTAAGGTACTGGTCAGAGTTTGTTTAACAGTGGTTTGGGATATCCCAAAACATGTTTGTTATCAGTGATTTCGTCTTCCAGGAAAACTGTCTGCACTGGACATTGAATTTTACCAAAATGTTGCAAGTACAGAGACAGTTGTTGCTAATCAGCAATGGGAACTGGTTGGAACATGTGTAAACACCAAGATGCTATTTTCCACAAGACATCGGTGACTTTTAGTAGGCCACTCTAAATGCACATTCAGAATGCACGTTCAGAATTATGTTGCTCCATAATTTTTCTTTCATAAATGAATCATTTGCAGCCAAAATATATCCAGGAAAGGTATCTTACAATTTTGAAAGTCCAAACATTTATGTTGTTATTGGAACTTATTAATTGATACATGTAATTAATTGTTAATTGGTTTTTTTTTTCAGCATTGTTTTGTATATTTTACAGAATTTTCTCAGGTTTATTCTTTTATCGGAATGTATTTAACTTCCATCTGTACGTGCACACAGCAACAAATTCTTTGTACATGTAGTGCTAGTGCAAATGGTATGTGATGAATGTAAATCTGAAATCTGAAAGTGCCTCCATGAGCTCCTGGATTTTTAGAGCTGTTTGGGAGACGTGCGGCTCTAGAGGTTAGCTCGAATCCCACACAGGTTCAATCAGGTTGAAAACCCAACAAAATGGGTTTTTCCGTAACTGCAGGATTCTCCCAGAAACGGAAACATTTCATTGCTGTGGGAATCACCTTGTTCAAACAGGTCCTCTTGGACCTGGAGGACATCACTGAAGCAGAACAATCTCGAAAGTGATTGGTCAATCAGTGCCTTGTTATCCACAAGTTCACTGATTCAACAAACCTCTGTTCTGATCAAGAATCAACTTTTTAAGAAAATTGCGTTTCTTTTCTTGAACTAGCATAATTGGTACAGCGGACCTTTGTATAGATTGGTTCCCGATTCTATACTTTCGCTAGATGGCGTTTTGCAATAAGAGATAGGATCGGGAACATGTACAAATTGAATACATGTCAAAGGTCCGCTGTACAAATTATGCTAATTCCATTGTGTGCGGAAAACCCCGAAAAGGTATATTGATTTATTAAGTTTCATATGTCGTCTTAAAATTTCACAACGATTAAGATCTAAAATCTTTTGTTTTCCCCACCCCTTCTCTTTTTTTTTCCCAACTTGCAGGTAACTATAAGACACAAATGTACGATAAGAACACTAACGATTTCATGCCATCAAGTCCGCACATCGGCATGCACGTTGAAGTGAAAGACCCTGATAATAAAGTCATCCTGTCCAAGGTTTATAGCTCGGAGGGACGGTTCACGTTTACGTCGCACACACCAGGAGAGCACTCCATATGCCTCTACTCTAACTCAACCAAGTGGGCCATGTTTGGTGCTAACAATAAAATGGTGGGTGGTGAAAGTTTTGATTTTTTTTGGTTAAATCAAGGTTGACTTGATAAGATTTAAAGGCAGTATACAGAAATGTTCACAGATTTACGCCTAACTTACACAATATAAACATGATGACCGTGGAAAACTTCCCCTAAAATGGTTTTGTCTGAAGTGCTATAGTCTTTGAGAAATGAGTAAAACAATTAGTTTTCGTCTCATGAGACGAAAATTCAATTCGCCCCAAAACCATTTCGCCCAAGTGCCATTTCACCCCAAACCACTTCGCCCGAGTGCCATTTCGCCCCAAACTACTTCGTCTAAATACTACATCGCCCAAATGCCACTTCGCCCCAAAACCACTTCGCGCACAGGCCGTGGTTCAGGGCGAAATGGTTTTGGGGCGAAACCCTTTTTTGACTGTTTTCTCAAAAGTTAGACGAAGTACGGAGCTGGTTTTTGCTCAGGTTGGTTTTAATCATGCATATCTTCAATCACACAGTGGGATAAAACTATTTGTAACAGTTTACCAATCATGTATACTATCTTTAAAGATATTATACATGATTGGTAAACTGTTACAAATAGTTTTATCCCCCTGTGTGATTGAAGATATGCATACTGTTTAAAACCAACCTGAGCAAAAACCAGCTCCGTACTTCATATAACTTTTGAGAAAACAGTCGAAAAAAAGGGTTTGCAGTCATTTCGCCTCAAAACCACCTCTTCCTGAACCACGGCCTGTACGCGAAGTGGCATTAGGGCGAGGTAGTGTTTGGACGAAGTAATTTTGGGCGAAATGGCACTTGGGCGAAATGGTTTTGGGTCGAATTGAATTTACGTCTAATGAGACGAAAAATAATTGTTTTACTCATTTCTCAAAGACTATAGCACTTCAGACAAAACCATTTCAGGGGAAGTTTTCTACGGCCATCATGTTTATATTGTGTGAGTTAGGTGTAAATCTGTGAACATTCTGATTTTCGAGGTACCAATCATGTATACTGCCTTTAACTGACCTTGTTCACATTGGGAAAATTTCTTTGGTTGACAAAAAAAGGATGATAGAAAAAGTTTGGTTGTTTCATTTTAACGGTGTTTACCAGTAAGCACCATACCAGATGCTGCGTTCGAAAGATTAGGTAGTCATTGTTAAAGAGGAATAAATCATTTGATCATGTGTACAAACGATTTCAACTTTGTTTTATTTCACCGATTTATTCAGCGAATACATCTGGACATCGAGGTGGGAGAACACGCTAACGATTACAAACAAATAGCAGAAAAAGACAAACTAACCGAACTGCAGCTGCGAGTCCGACAACTTCTAGATCAAGTAGAACAAGTCCAAAAGGAACAAAATTACCAAAGGGTGAGTTATGATTTGTATATCTGCCTAGCACAGCAAGAGTAGGGTAGGGAGTTTTAGACTGACGTGATGATATCAACGTTGAGGCTTCGTGCATGCATCAAGTCGCCTGTCACGTCCACAATCGAGAACGTCAAAACCACAGTCGCAGCATTCTCAATTGTGGCAGTGGACGAGAGAGATGACTTGACACACGCGCAAAGCCTCAACGTCAACATCATCACGTTGCAGTCAACACAGTCAAGTGATAATCTAAAACTTCCTAGTCTTAAAGATTACAGAACTGGGAAACGGTTACAAACAACGCTATCTCCTTGTGTGGTTGAAGATGTGTATGATAAAAACCAACCCGTGTATAAGTCAGCTCAGTACCTCATCTACTTTCCGAGAAAACAATGACAATTTTTTTGTCCATGCTTTCAAGAAATTGCACAAAACCACCATCTTATTTAGACTGGTTACTTGGCTATACTACATAGAAAACAAACCCATAATACTATGGGAGTCAGGGGTCTAGTTTCACTTGAGGGCACCCTTTAAAAATGTGTGTAGAAATCCATTTATTTAAATTCGTCTTCATTTTGTTGTAAAATAAAGATATCTCGAACATAATTATTCCATTGGACAGAATCTCGTCTATCTTCCATTTGAATAAGGTTTTTCTGGTCAAGTTTTTCTGGTTAACCGTTTAAACGTCCAATCTCTAGTCTGTTACTTTTTTTACAGTATGTGCATGCACATTTACCATATTCCTCTAAAAACCAGGCATATTTCATGAAATTTATTGACAAATCTCTTAATTCACATTGCCTGTTTACGTTTTCATCCCTTTCAGTATCGGGAGGAACGCTTTCGACAGACCAGCGAGAGCACCAACCAGCGTGTCTTATGGTGGTCACTCGGACAGACAGTCATCCTCCTCGTAACTGGCTTCTGGCAGATGAGACATCTTAAAGGATTCTTTGAAGCCAAGAAACTTGTATAGTCCAATCAGATCTCGTAGTTTGTCTTTTTCTGTTTGTCATGAACTTGGTTTGTTGAAAATTAGGCAGGGTGGGTGGAAACTTAACGGAGGTCACAAAAAGCCAATGATTTTCTGTTTTATTGAAAAAGACAAAAGCCCCTTTTACGAAATGTTCAAGTTCATGTTGAGGCTGAATTCCCGTGTTTGGTCTTTGATTCGCAGCGTGCAGCGCGCCCTCTGGATTAGTGGCCTGTCGAATCTCTTTTCTTCTGTCTCGGAAGACTTTCTGAGACAGAAGAAAACAGATTGGACAGGCCACTGGCACGGAGCCGAGGGTGTGCTGCGCGCTGCATACCAGACATGGGAGGTCAGACTTGGGCAAGTCTGTGCCTTTAATATTGACAGTAATTGTTAGATAACTAATAATAATAATAATAGCCAGTTCTTATATAGCGCATTTCAGATCCGAGGGATCTCCCAATGCGCTTTCTGCATTATTACCCCTGGTCATTGGGCTCAGTAATATCATTCCTCAATCCTTCTCAGCTCCCTGGGGAGTATACAGCCCCGGCTGCGTATTAGGCGCTCAACGGCTAATCAAACACATTAACTTTCGCTACCCTCTCAGGTACCCATTGGTCAGAAATTGATTTAGATTGCGTCGGGGAGACTTAACGTTAATTAGGGTTTGTTTTGCCCTTACCTGACGTAATTATTAACACTGTATACTCTGTGCTTCCCCGAGGTAGGCCTACTATTAATATAAAACTTTATAGCGTGCTCGGGTGGGACTCGAACCCACGATCTCCTGCAAACTAAACGTTGATCTATTTTGTTTCGTTAATGTGTCTTACTTTTATGTTTCCAGAAAAATATAAATTTTAAAAAATTTTTTCGAGGTGTCACAGCCAAAACGCACGGACTGTATACCTTTAAATTGGTTAGGTCTTTTTCAAGTTCATTGGAGCTAACATCACGTTAACCCGACAGCACTTTAGCTTTTTTATTTATCCTTACAGCAATTTCACATAACTGCACAGACCTCGGAAGTTAAATGACAAATATGCAATACAATTTTCCTTGTTTGACCCTGCCCCAAGATTAGTACTGAACTACGTAGTAAAATTATGTGAAGCGTTTGTGTTGCTAATTCTAAATAGACTTGTTAAATACTACGATTGTTGTCCGAGTTTGGACTGAACGAGTGATGTACAAATTATATGCACACACTTTAATAACAGTGTTATCTTTAGCATTTATCTTGTATTTCATTTATATGTATAAATGAAGTTAAGTACATGTATTTAGGTAGTGGGATATTTTTTGTGTTTAGAAAGTTATGAGAATTTTTCTGTATCTTTTTGGTTAAAGCACATGCAAATTTCGGGTTAGTGGTTTTAACATCTCGCCTTAAAAATTGGCCAAATATTTTTCGTTAAAGGCAGTCGGCATAATGCGTATTATGCTTACAAAGCCACATTGTTTTAACAGTATTTAGCGAAAAACCAAAAAAGATCCAAATTGAGCACAAAAAATGTTGTTCTTTAAATAGACTACTAAATTGTGACATCGTTACCAGAGTAACTGGGTCTAAACATTTTACTGGCAATTTGAAACATCCCTTGCTAAAGTGTATGGAAACAGTTCACTGCATTTAGTGTTGACCCAGTAACCTTTGCAACCCACAAAGGATGATGTTTTCACTGTGGTACTCTATTACTGTGACATTTTGCTGTAAATAGTGCGAAAGAGAATTTAAACCTTTTTGGTCACAAATGCCAGTTATAAATGTATACATACTAAGCCAAAGTAAACTAGCCCAAATTTGGGATCAGTATTTTTTACTTGGATGAAAAGGTTGAAATTGTTGAGAAATTAAACTCATTTTTTTTTTCATACTTGCCATTTTTGAATTACATTATCGTAGACTTGTAGTTCTGGTAAAGTGATTTTGTTTAGTGTAGTTTCATCTTTAGTATTGTGGTTTTAGGACAATTTGCATTACTTCATGTACATGTAGTTTGAAACTGAATACAGCAAACTGCATGTATTTTGTCAAGTGAATAAGTGGGTTTTTATTTTTGTTTGAGATTAAGAGCATAATAACTCTACAAATGTAATTTATACTTTTGTGAGTCGAGTGAAGAATTAATAAAAAGTACAATTGGAAGTCGTTAATAAATGTTCCTTTGCTGGGTACGGGTGTTATGACCCACCTTTTATTCAGATTGTGCTACCTTTTGTCTGTTAAAGTTTCAAGATCATGTGGCAAAATAATGTACCCCGTAACATTTTCAGATGTACTTGATGCTGTACATGTGGTTAAAGGAAGGGACAACACTTGCAAAGGGTTGCCTAACTCTGTACCCTTCATGTATTAAAGTCGCCATCTTTTGCAGTTAGCGCTCGGACATGAGAGGGCGTGAGTCGGGACACAACATATTATTAAATACTTCACGGCGTATGGAGTCGGGGGAAACAAGGCGTCGATAACTTCAAACAAGTGTTGTCCCTTCCTTTAATTAAAGGAGTTGTTCAATTTTTTTTTGAAAATGGATTTTGTTCTAACCTAACAATAGTATAAATTACCTCCCCAAAATACTATCTGTCATGGAAGAAAACAGGAAATTTGCAATGTACAAATTGAATTTGGATGTGGAAGCAAAAAGGTTAGCGTAATCACTGCTAACCATACGGATTCAAAGAGGGAAATTTCAGAATGCTAATGAAAAATAATATAATATAAGTTTAAGTTTCAGCAGGTTTCAGTGTATCAAAATTCCAACACCGGTGGGAAAAAAATGGAGGTGCTAAAAAATGTGCAGCTCTTTTTACCCTGTTGGATACAACTTGCAGACCTATTCGTTTTCCATTCATTCAAAAGTTTAATATTTATGACAAACACTTAATTTAAATGTTTGTGAAATTAGTCACGGTCACGTGACCCACAATTGTTTGGGTGGTGCGTAGATTGGAATGTGGGGATAACCTAGAATTGTTCATTCTTCAGATCTTACTCCCTCTGATAAAAATATAAAAATCGATCCCTCTGAAATAATTTGGAAAATTATCCAATAGTTGACTTTGTAGTAAAATATGTTTTAAGGCGTTGTCTTTGCTTATGCAAATGTAAATTATTTATTTGTATATTTTTAATTTTCTGTCATATTAAACAATGAATTGGAGGGTAGATAGTGAGTAAGTTTAGTAAATGTAACAGCGAACCGGAAATATTTGGCAGTTAGCGCATAGTAAGTTGACAACAGGTAAACTTCAAAGACGAGCGAAGCACTTGTTCCACTTTAATAAAGGTTTGTCCTCAAAATTTAGAATTTTTCTTATATTTTCCTAAAATAGAACCAAGCTTATGGCATATTGTGTTCTTATTCGTCAGTGTGTTGCTATTAAACTGCTGTCAAACGTTCTTTCTTAGCGTAAATGTTCACCGGGACGTGGCCCAGTTCTCGGACAAGTTTCATTTTGTACGTGTTTACTGACAGTAACACTTGTAACAGGACAACTCGTCCGTTGGCATTGAGACAAGTCGACCGTGGTCAGTGCCGTACAGCTGGAAATGTCATCCGACTTCCAACCCATTTTTTCATTGAAGTGTAAACATGCTTAGACAGAATAGAACACACCCTCGTCATGATCCTAGTGGCTGTTGGCTCATTTTGCCTCGAAATTGGAATCGCACACAAATTTGTTCGCACAACCCAAATATGAGAAATGTCACACTTAAGGTGAAATAATTAAATTAAACTTGTACAAGTCTTCTCCACTATCCTAATCTAGGTCGGATTGATTCTAAACAACCAAGATGACCTCTAGAGGAAGCCCTATGGGCAGCCTAATTTTCAAATGGGATCCCAAGAACCTGGAGATAAGGACCTACTCAGTGGAGAAGACGCTTGAGCCATTGGTTATGCAGGTTAGTAAAGGTCCACGGTATGAATTCCGTTCACTGGTCGCCACTGAGATGCCGTGTCTTAAGTCTATGTAATAGGGCAGAAAAAGTAAGTATTTTCAAGGAAATTTTAAAATGTTTTTTGCTTCTAAAATCACTTCTCTTTAAAATACTAACGCGTTTTGGTGGTTATTGAGTCATAAGGAGAATAAGTGACGACCAGTTAACAGAATTGGGTATTTTTTTCGTATGCATTGAATAAAGATTTGAATGAAATTACCTCCTGGAATCAATAGATCATCAAATTCTAAGATATACTTCCCACTTGCACTTCTGTCGCAAATGTTGCATTTCTGAGATAAATAAATAATAAATTACTGCGTAAAGTAATGCACAAATTGACACAGCGAGTGGTCTGTGCCTGCGCGTGAATGGTTATCTTGTGCACTTTAAACCGAAGGCAATTTTTGAAGGAGAAAATGTGACTTTTCTACAGAAAAGCAACATTTGCGACAAAAGTGCAAGTGGGAAGTATATCTTAAAATTACATTATCTGTTGATTCCAGGAGGTAATTTCTTTAAAATCTTTGTTCAATGTATACGGAAAAAATACCCAGAATTCTTTCCGAGTCTACTTGCTAAAATGCTTAAAGTTGTACTTTTTCCTGAGTTGGTTACATCTATTAGCTGCCTTGATCTTTCAAAGTATAATTTGCATTTTTTAAAACCATATATACAACAGGTCACCACACTTGTAAAGACCCAACCATCCAACAGAAAGAAGGGTCATTCCAAGAAAGCTCACGTCTTGGTAGCTGCCGTTGCCAAGGCAACCGAAGCATTCATCTTGAAGGGAGAAGAGATTGCCAACGAGATCAAGGAGATCCGTCAACAAATGCTGGAGACGGTGGCCGACGTCCGAGAAAAAGGTTGGTGAATTTGTTTGGATGTCACGGGTTCTAAGAAGTAAAGTGAAATTTCATTTCAGATGACGTCACTTCCTACAAATTGCCACTGCAACATTATTTTTGGCGTATTTTTTTGTGACACGCATCGGTTGCGCCGTATTTCGAGCAACACGCGCACGTGTTTGGAACATGTTTGTGCGTGCGCGTACTTTATGGCGTTTAATACGCAGTAGCGTTTTTCCTACGAAGATGGCGTTTGTGAACATGATCAATTTGTACACAATTTTCAATAGGATCAGGGGGTTAGGGTTAAAGGCACAGGCTCGTCAGCAATGCGCGCGCACCAAATTCGTGCTACGAAATACGCAGCTCCACAGCAAAGGCATGGAGCTGCGTATTTCGTGGCACGAATTTGGCGCGCACGCATTGCTGACGAGCCTGTGCCTTTAACCAATTGGTTTAGGTTGGTGTAGCGGTACTTTCCTTGCCTTACACCTCTGTGACCCTGGTTCAAATTCTGTTTGGATATATGGAATGGATTTTTACTCCCTGCTTGATTGTGTGTGTTTTCCCCCACATGCTTGTGTATGGGTTTCCCTCCCACTTGTAAAACTATACGTTACTTTATTATCTTCTCTCAAAGGCCAGTTGGTGTCGATAATTCTATTGATTTAGTAAATGAAATAAATAAAAGATATTTATTTCATTAAAAAATATATATGGGAGTGATTTTTAGTGGTAAATAAATGTCATCGAATTAGAATTTGTATACATGCGACCCGATCTGGCAAAATGAGTCGGATGTTGTCTGGGCTGAGGGGCACGCTAGAACCAATGCGTACATCCAACGTTAAAGTATAATGGTGACGTCTAAAGAGTCGGCACTTTGTTCGTACGTACTTTATGGACGGCCCCTTTCGAGATTTCAAAGACCCATTTTGTTTTATAATTTGCCTCAGGTGATATAATGCACAAGGCATCTTCAGAGTTCGCCGATGACCCTTGCTCTTCCATGAAGCGTGGCGCTATGACCCGAGCAGCCCGTAATCTACTGTCTGCAGTCACCAGGCTCCTGATCATGGCTGACATGGTCGATGTTCACCTGCTTCTCAAGTCCCTTAAAGTCGTAAGTTTTACATAAGGTGCTTTTTTATAATTTCTTTATAATTGCAATGACTCCAAAAAGTAATCGACGAGTTTACAGGGGAAAAGTTCTGAAAGTAAAGATTTAATTAATAGCAACTATCCAATGAAAGGTTTCCGCTCAAAATGATATAATTTTACCAGAAAATAATCCGTAAAGATAAAATTATTTAGATCGTTTGCAAACGATTTACTTATTTTCGGTTCACATCTACGCAATCCAAAATGCATGGGCGCTGCGTGTGCGTGTTCCAACGCGATGCATTTTTATGGATCGCGCGCACACGCAGTATATGATGTGCGCCACAGAGTGCATGACGCAAGCCACATAGTACCCGATCAACTGAGAACGAATATTTGAAACACCCCGCCAAGACCAGGAAAACGCATATGGATTTTCATGGTTTTTTTAAACGTGGTACATTTGACAAAGCTGAAATTTCTTCGGATGAGTTTGTTGATGTCTTTCTTTTGATTTATAATGGTTTTATTCGCAGAATCGCTCAAAAACCGATCATCTACAGGGCCTTTAATAGCAGATTTGACTGTAACTTGTCTCATTTTTGCTGGGTTCCATTAGGTGGAAGGCGATCTTGCCCAGATCATGAGATCC
Organism: Henricia sp. BOLD:AAB3569; assembly: GCA_037783545.1. Taxonomy (NCBI): domain Eukaryota; kingdom Metazoa; phylum Echinodermata; class Asteroidea; order Spinulosida; family Echinasteridae; genus Henricia; species Henricia sp. BOLD:AAB3569. Next base: position 2,493,750 of record JBBELK010000454.1, on the reverse strand, counting down.
AACAACCAACAAGACCTCGCGTCCAACTTCAAGACATTCGGTAAAGACATGATGGAATTCAACAAGCTCCTTGTAAGACGACAGAATGATCTGAAAGATCCGCGCCAGAGGGATGAAATGGCCGCAGCCAGAGCCGACTTAAAGAAACACAGCACGATGCTGCTGACAGCTTCTCAAGTAAGATGCACAATTTTAAAGGGCCCCTTATTTATGATTTTTATCAATGAAATCTATGCTTTAAAACCACTCTACTCAGTTAAAGTCATAAAAATCCTATTTGGAGCTTGCTTTGGGGGTTAAAACAGAGGTTTTTAGTTTTTATGCTAATGAAAATATGCATATTCATGACCAAGGTCACTATGTCACAAGAGGCAAACACAGGAAAATCACATTCAACTGTGCACAAAAGATTCCACTTTTTTCTCAATTTTCCTGAAACTTTTGTAATCAATGGCTGTTTGAGTTTGTTTTACATGTTGCCTGCTGTAAGCCATGACAAAACTGGGGGTAGAAACTGCAGCAATTTGCCACAAGTCCAACTTAAAGTCTTATGTTTTTTCTTAACTTTTCCCTTCTGTCTTCCTTATGTGATGCACTCAAAACAGCGCCCTCTGTCTGTGATTTATTGCAGTGAAATCTTCAAAATTGAAAAAGGCCACCTTTTATTGATTTTACATCCAAACGAACAATAGTATGTCTTGCTAAACAAGTAATCCGTCATTATGAAGCAAAGCTTAGGCACAAAGTTGATTAGCATGTCACAGGCCCTTTAATGGACCGTGTTCACATTCAAATTACTTCATTATGTTATATAACCTTGCCTAAAACGTATAGTTTCTATTTTAAAAAGCTATTAAAAAAAACCCAAAAAACAATACTTCTAAATATTCAATGACAAATCTTCTTGATCGTTTTGCCAGGCTTATCTTCGTCATCCAGATGTCGCGGCGGCTCGAGAGAACCGCGATTTTGTCGTTAAACAGCTAGAGGACGCCATGAACACCATCTCCAGCGTGTCCCAGGCCCACTCGGAGCGCCCACAGAAGGCCGATGTCGAGGGAACCGGGGAACTGATTGCTGCATTGGATGATCTTGATGTAAGTTGGCCACGACTGCCACAAAAAAAACACTTTTGCTACTGCTAATATTTTGCAAATTAGCCACCACGGAGCAGCGAAATTTCACACCATTCATGTGAAGCATTGTAAATTTTATCTGCACCAATTGTCTAGGCTTGTGACCTTGTTGGGTCTGCTAGACATGCGTTACATTAACTTGAATTTAAAGTTAACATTTTTTCCCAAGACATCCCTGTACAGTTTCTAAATACATGTAGTGTAGAATATTTAAAATAATTTACAAATGGTTAGGCCAAACAAAATTAATGGTGCGTTTACGGTAATGACCTAAAAACAAATCCAGGTAGGTAGGTAGGAAAATAATTTTATTTTGTCTTTTTTTTAACACGTGTTGTTTTGCAATCTTTGAAACTCACTATTAACAATATTAAATATGTTCATGTACAAGTGTAGAAAATGTTATGTTCGTTGGAAATTATTGCAAATAGTGCTCATTTAAAATTATCAACTTCAAAATTGGCAATAAAAAGTTTGAGGTCGGCAATTTGGCCTTAAAAATTCCAGGTAGGTCGGGTTACCGTAAACACACCATTTATTTTGTTTGGCCTTAGGCATGTCTTGGTATCATACTTTTGATTATAATCAAGAAAATTCTTTGATGACATGGGGGAGGTGACTTTAAGACATTCATCAACTCAAGATTACATTTGAACAGTTGACGATATCCTGTCTGGAAAAGGTAGCTGCTGGTTTTACTCTATAGAACCCGTTCTTTATCAATTTAAATTACATTGAGGTAAATTCGTTACGTTGCGAGCAAAAGTTTCAGAATGTCACACTTACATATTTAGAAGTCCCCACTAGTTTATTGAATCATTCTTGGGTAATATCAACAAAGGTGTTGTTCGAAATTGAAGGGCTTCTTTGATTGAGACGTGGGACATGAGGACATAAAAAATCATTTTCCCCATTTGAGTGTAATGCCTAATTCTATTTTGACATGTTACACCACTGTGCCATAATGTTGGGTTTTTTTCTTTTTAACAGCGTAAAATAAAGATGAGCCCCAGCGAGTACAACGAAGTGCGGACTCGACCCTCCCTTGAGGAACAACTAGAGAGCATAATCAGCGGTGCGGCCCTGATGGCCGACTCGTCCTGTACCAGGGACAACCACCGTGAGAGGATCGTAGCGGAATGTAACGCCGTCCGACAAGCACTGCAAGACTTGCTGACTGAGTACATGGAGTGTGTGAGTAGGGGCAACTAACGTTTAGCTAGGTGGTGTTGAGTTATAGATCAGTGGTGTTGCACCCAAGTTGCACAATTTGTACCCCTAAAACATGGTTTATATCTTTCACTTTTTACATTTGTTTAACTTTCAGGCTGGACGAAAAGATCGTAGTGACCCATTGGACCAGGCCATTGATCACATGTGTAACAAGACAAAGCACCTTCGCAGACAGGTACTCATCCGTTTATTCTCAAAACACAATGTTTTGCGCGTCGCGACAGGCTGCGCACAAGCGGCAAACCAGCTCCTGTAAAATCCAATTGCACAGGCGTGCGCAAAGCCATTTTTCCACGATAGTATAAACGCTCCCTAACACCCAAGCTTTTACAGTACTGTTTATATGCTAGGGGGCAATTGTTCTCTGACGTTCAGTGTTTATTAAAAAAAGAAACCGGAGGAGGCGTCACAATGTAAAAAGGACACTAAAAAGTACAACTTGTTAATCTAGTCACGTTTCTCAACAGCTGCGGAAGGCCGTCGGTGACCACGTCTCGGACACTTTCTTAGAGACCAACATGCCTTTGTTGGTGCTCATCGAATCAGCCAAAAGCGGCAACGAGCGAGAGACTGAGCACTATGCTGGGGTCTTCAGGGACCATGCTCAGAAACTGGTCGAGGTACGTAAAAGAACAAAAAACTCTGCATTTACACTTTTTTTAACATAATGAATCTTTAACCCAAAACTCTCTCGGTTAAGTATGTTAAGTGAAACTTGTATATAGTGGCCACCCTCGGGACCGTAAAAAACTGGCCACTATAAACAGGTGGCCTCTTTATAGAGGTTGCTGCCTTAAGTGTTATACATATGATATTTGGGACCAAAGATGGCTGGCCACTATTAACAGGTGGCCTCTTTATCAAAGTGGCCTTAATAGCAGGTTTCATTGCAAAATCATTGGTTGATTTCAGACAGTTAATAAGGATGTTTCAAAATAACATGAGATATCTGGCAACCAGAGTGTCAATATTTTAAGTGACTTGAAATAATCATATCTGTACATATTTTGAACCAGTGTACACCATACCTTTTGAGAAGTGCCAATGTTATAAAGTACTTTTCAAATTAGCAAACTGGTGTTACACATGGGACATGCTTCAATTTATGCCAAAATTACACGAGGGACACACATGTACATTTCGGAAGCAACCATTCCAGAATGAAATTTGTGGGTGCACATAAGCTTGGTAATGCCCAACACACGACATTTCATGAAACATGTGAAGTGACTGATAGTTATTGATAAGCAGCCTGTTACAGGGAATGAATTTGAATGTTCTTGTTTGTGTTTTTCAACAGGTGGCCCATCTTGCTTGCTCCATGTCCAGCAATGAGGAAGGTGTTAAGATGGTCCGTATGGCCGTAGCTCAGATTGATACACTCTGCCCACAGGTTAGGTCAAAGTTCAAGATTTTTACCTACAGTCAAAATTTAAAACAGATAATTTCAGATAGTTCTCTTTTTTTAAGATGTTTGAATAGAACTTTCAGTAAGTTTCAGTCCAACATATGTCTGTTTGATGGTCAACCGGTTTTCCACGCCTGGATCTTGTTGTAAAAATTAACATTTGCATTTGTAGGTGATTAACGCGGCTCGTACATTGGCTGCTCGTCCACGCAGCCAAGTTGCCTTGGAGAATATGGACGTCTTCAAGGACCAATGGGAGAACCAGGTTCGGTTGTTGACGGAAGCCGTGGATGACATCACGACTATTGACGACTTCCTGGCTGTCTCGGGTGAGTAGCATCAAATACGGATTGTTCAGTCAATCTTTGGACCAATGATTTTCCATTTCAGACAACAGAAAATTTTGTTTTAAACCGTTTCAGTTGATTTTGTTTCGTGAATGCAAGTACTCGGTATGGGTGGTATGTTTTAAAATTTGAAGCATATGGGTTATGTTTTTTCAGAGGGCCACATTTTGGAAGACGTCAACAAAGCCGTCATGGCACTGCAGATGGCCGATGTTGACGCCCTGGATCGTACCGGTGGGGCAATCCGTGGCCGAGCGGCTCGCATATGTGCTGTCGTCGACGCTGAGATGCAGAACTACGAGCCTGGGCTGTATACTGAGAAGGTGAAGGAGGCCTTGATCGTCTTGCAAGACCAAGGTATGGTTTCCCCCACGTAAATAAAGACAGACGTAGAAGTTTATGACGAAGTTACAAAAAAAATAAATTTGGTCAATACCACTTAAACCCTAGGTATTGATTGCTTTCCGTGACGTAGAACATCCGGGAATGTTTGGTGGTCAACAGTCACGCGTACACACGCGCGCTAATAGATGCACATGAACAGGCGTAAAAAATACTCGCCAGCGTACTTTCATTTGAAGATGCCGCACGCGCACGTTGAGATACGTACACATTATTGAGCATGCACTGCAGCTTGTAAAAACGAAAGTGCTTGATCACAATTTTTAGCCTGAAGAAATACATTTTTATCTTTATCGATACAACAGCCATGGCGCAACAACATAAAGCAAGGTTAAGTAACAGAGGTAAGTGCAACCAATGCACTTTTATTGCTTTTTTGGCCAGTGATCACTCGAGCCACGTGGGTCATGAAAAATGACAACAAAAATGGTGGATGTAAGGGGTGACATCACCGGAAAGCAATCAATATATGTTCCAAGAAATCGATGAAAAACTGTGTCTATTCTTTCAAGAAATTGTGCAAAGCCACCATCCTATTTGGCCTGGCAGATCAATTTTGATTGGCCCTTTCTTTCTCCGCAGTTATGCCACACTTCTCCACCAAGGTCGAGAGTGCCGTGTCAGCTTTGAACTCCAGCAATCCCCAGAATATGGACGATAATGATTTCATTGATGCTTCACGCATGGTGTACGACGGAGTGCGCGATGTCAGGCGTGCCGTACTCATGAACAGGGTGAGGGTTTGTCATTGCATTATTGTGTTGAAAATTTTCTCTATTTTGCAATAAATAAATACAGCATGGTCATAGGGTGGTGCTTAATTGATATTATTGTATTTTTTGGTGCAAAATCTAAACAATTTGAAACACATTTCAGGGGTTTTAACACCACTTGCCCTGTCCTCCACGAAAAATGTAACTTGTTTAGTTTGGATAAACCTCTGAGCCACAACACCCCAATAATTTGAAGCTAAACACCTTCTTAGATTTCCATACTTTTCAGCTTTTAAAGGCAAACCAGAATCTCACATTTCTTCTTTTTCTCATCTTTTCTTCAGTCTCTCGAAGATCTTGAGACAGACACCGAGTATGAGGAAGAAGAATATGATGCCAAGAGCAAGTGTGAGTCGGTAGTACCACTTAGATTTTTATCCTTACTCTTGCTTTTCTGACAGTCAAACCTCATTTTTATGAGATCCTCAGGACTTTGCAGATTACGCACATTATTGGGGAAATTGTACATGGAGGTCTTAAGCAGGCATGTTGTGCATCCCCCCCTCCCCCTCTCCCCCTCTCCCTCTCCCCCTCTGGTCCTTGGGAGGTTTTGGAATTGACCACTTTTGGACACTAAAAACGATGGTTTTTCGACTTTATTTACCTATTTTGTTTAAACCGTCACGTTTAGCGGTTACTGGAGACCCCCAATTTTGATTTATGAACAGACAATTTTGAATTTTCCTTAAATAATTTAGTGTTTTTGGTGCGAAAACCAAGGACTGTCGAGAACCCCCCAAAGACCCGAACCCCCCAAGGATCAACCCCCACAAGGACCAAATTCTGGAAATTCTCCATAGACTTGTGCACAACCCGCGCCCCCGTAGGACCAAAATATATATATAATCTTCTAGCTCCCCTCTCCCCCCCTCCCCCCCAACATACTCGGTTACTCTTGGATGGACAGAAACAGTTTTGACAAAGTGCCTTGCTCAGGGACACACACACACTACAGTCAAGGCCTTTTGTCAATATATCTGTATAAGATACATTGAATTATTTGTCTTACAGCGAGTTACAAGACCGAGATGACTGAAGAAGACACTGATGTGACTGAGGGCGTGACATCAAGAGTAAGTTTAGAATACGTCTTGGGTCCCCTTTGAACCCAATTACCCCATTACGCCATATTTTGCAACATTTCCATAAGTTTTGCATAAATTGGGAGTGAGGTCTCGGCACTGTTTCATCTAACCACCTGTCCACCCGTCCTTTGGACGGGCAGTGTGTGATTTTAGATGGCACTTTGCGAAATGGACAATAAAACATGACGGGTAGAATTTTGTCAAATGGACATAAAAAAAGACAGGTGGATTTTTTTTTTTTAAATGTATCCTTAAGCGACTGCATTGCATTTTTGTTTAGAACGAAAACAAAAGGCCTTGTAATTTGTGCGGCGGGCCACCGCAACCAGCTGGCCACCGCAACCGGCTGACCACCGCAACCGGCTGGCAGTGGTATGAGTTGCGACTCTTGTACGTGTTGTATGGACACAGTACGTACGTGTGCCCTACGTGACCACATGACTACATCATGATGTATCACGATTTTTCACTTGCCTGGTGTCCGTAACCACTTAATGCATTTGTGTGCCTTTCAATTTTTGCCAATCACAGGACAGGTAGTTTTTAACTGCACCTAAGTAGGACGGGCAGTTTTGGAAATCCTAGATGAAACCGTGGGTCTCGGGTCAGATTGCTCTCGACCACATTTTGAGCGCGTGGGTATGAAGCGGGACTCCCAATCAGAGGGTTGCAGGTTCGAGCCGCACTTCGACCAACGTGTCTGTGTCCCTGGGCAAGGCACTTAATCCCAGTTGCCTCGTCAACCCAAGCGATGTTTTGGAAGCTGTTGAGGGGAATGCCACAATCTAACTGCTGATAGGGTTGAGCGCCTGGCCAGCAGCCACCTAGTTAAAAGCGAAATGGTTCTGGTGATTCCCTGATGGCAGCGGTAATAATGGCAACAGCGCCAGGAGCACCCCGCAGGGTGGACATGAGCGCTATAAAAGAATCCACTATTATTATTATTATTATTAAAACTTTGTAAGACAAAACAACAGTGCTGAAATGGACCTTGTTATTATTATTTCAGGCCATGATGCGAGATCTTCCGGAGGAAGAGAAACAGAAGATCATTGAGCAGGTTGAACTGTTCCGCATCGAGAAGCAGAAATTGGACCTTGAGATGGCTAAATGGGATGATACTGGCAACGACATCATCATACTGGCTAAACAGATGTGTATGATCATGATGGAGATGACGGATTTCACACGGTGAGTTCCCAATACGCAGACTTCTCTGGATTAGAGATCTGGCTGCACTCTTTTTCCTTTCATATGTCACACGACATACTTATTGTAATTGGATTGTAATCGTATTGTAATAAAGTGTCGTTATCGGCTTGTGGACTTGACAAATAAGTGGATCCCGCGTCAAGCGTCTGACGCTCTGAAAGAAACGGCGCTTGCCACACAGAACACTCTAGGGCTTCCAGGCGTCATTTTCATGCAGAGGCTTATGGGATGGATTCAATACGATGACGACGAGATGGGGTCAAATGCATTTCTTGCCAGTTTATTGTAATTACAATCACATCACAATCGAACAATGAGACTTCTCGTCGTTGACTAATTATGATACGATTACAATAAATTTGGGGTGACATGCACAAATTCTCGTAATCGTACTGTAGTAATGCTACAATAAATTGGGATGTCGTAATTCATGTAACCCCAACTTAATTGCCATTTTTTTAATTGCCATTATTTTTGTATTGTTTATACAGTGGTCGAGGGCCTCTGAAGACGACCATGCACGTTATCAATGCGGCTAAGAAGATCGCCGAAGCTGGTTCCAAACTGGACAAGTTGGCTCGGACCATTGCAGATATGGTAAGTTGAAAACAGAAGAATCCCCTGGCTTAACAAGTTGACCCCGGGAATATTTTTGGTAAAAATACAAAAAAATTTTAAAAGCCAAATGTGATTGGCCAAAAGTTAAGACCAGGGTCCTTTTTCATAAAAGTGGATTTAGGAACAATAAAATAAAAATATTCCTATCTTTAAATACATGAGTTATGAATGTTTATTTAGGAATGTTTCTAAGTGGGCTTTATGAAATAGGACCCAGGTCAAGCACCACAAATACTGACTCCCGAGAGTCATTTCTACAATAAGTTGTCTGAATCTTCTCACCAAAAGAACATCTCTGCAACACCTCGCGTTTCCTCGAGAATTGCAGAAAGATGAACAAAGGTACAGTCAAACATAGTATAACACATCGTAGTACAGTCTTGCATAAAAATAAAAATTTAAAAAAACGAACAGAAAGGATGATGCTTTTGCGTACAATCTTTCAATTATTATTTTTTTAAACAATTTTTCCCTCGTACGATTTTTCTCTCATCTTAAAATATGGTTCTTTAATGCTATGTCTTTCATCCTCTGTTTTTTTTTCCCTGTCGCTTACAGTGCCCCGATTCATCCTCCAAGAATGACTTGATTGCCTACCTACAACGTATCGCCCTCTATTGTCACCAGTTGAACATCACCAGCAAAGTCAAGGCCGAGATACAGAACATCAGCGGAGAGCTTGTACTGTCTGGGGTATGTATTCAAACTGAATAATATTGATTATTAATAATGACTTTTTTTACATAGCACACATTTCACATAAATATGTGCAAATTATAATGGGCTTATGGAATGTCATTTCGCAGCCTGTAGGCTAAGTTACATGAAGCTTACAAATGTTGAGATACACAGGTGGGTGGCGCCATTGGCACATCATGGCCAGAGACACCGTAGAATCCCCAAAACTATCGGTTACCGTGGCCGAGTGGCTTGGGTCGTAGACTCGCAACACTCGGGTGAAAATAAATTGGTGTTGCTGGTTTGACATCGCTCATGGTACCTATGCTCTTGAGCAAGACACTTAACCACAATTGCTTCATCCTTCTGAAGGGATGAAAAGCCGTTGGAATGTCCGCTATATAAATGTAATAATTAATTCCTGTGTTAAACCTTTTTCTGGTATGTTTTCCAACCCCAGCTCGACAGTGCCACTTCTCTGATCCAAGCAGCTAAGAACCTAATGGGCTCTGTAGTATTAACAGTCAAGGCATCCTATGTAGCATCAACCAAGTACTCGCGTTTCATGAAGACCTCAGACGTCAATGTAAGTCAGCACCCATTGAATATTCATTATCTACTGTCCAATCAGAATTCAGAGCTTTATGAATAATTCATGAATTCCAAACTTAAACCTAATGGGCTCTGTAATATTAACAGTTGAGGCGTCCTATGTAGCATCCACCAAGTATGCACGTCTCATGAAGACATCAGACGCTGTCAATGTAAGTTGGCACCCGTTAAATATTCATTATCTACTGTCCAATCAGAATTCAGAGCTTTATGAATAATTCATGAATTCCAAACTTAAACCTAATGGGCTCTGTAATATTAACAGTTGAGGCATCCTATGTAGCATCCACCAAGTATGCACGTCTCATGAAGACATCAGACGCTGTCAATGTAAGTTGGCACCCGTTAAATATTCATTATCTACCATCCAATCAGAATTCAGAGCTTCATGAATTAATGAATAATTCATGAATTCCAAACTTGAACCTGATGGGCTCTGTAGGTCACAACACAGACATTCACTGCATTGATAAATATATCGTTTTTAATTAATATATTATATTATATTAATTTAATGCTAATATTTATTTGAAATGATTGTGTAACTGTTACCAGAAAGCTCTACAAGAATTATCCGAGTTTGCGGTAGGTTGAATTTTAAGAAGAAAAAAATTAGATGCTGTCAATTAACACATATACTTTGATACATGCATTGACATCCGGACTTTAGTTCTAACAGTACAGTCGAATCTTGTTAACCCATTAGCAACTGTATTACATTGTAATACATTGTATTTATTCGGTGAAAAATCAACAAAAAATATGGATTGTTGGGGCAGTTTTGGGCAGTACGATGACTAAAGTGTTAAAGGCACAGGCTCGTCAGCAATGCGCGCGTGCCAAATTCGTGCCATGAAATACGCAGCTCCATGCCTTTGATATGGAGCTGCGGATTCGTGGCACGAATTTGGCACGCGCATTGCTGACATTCCTGACATTCCTTTGCGGATTACCTTGTTGTAACAGGAACCTTGTATTATCAGGAATAAAAACAATGAGCAAAGGATTGGGACCTGAATTTGTCCCTGTTATAAGCAGAATGTTGTATTAACAATGCTCTTATTATCGAGGTTCGACTGTACCCATTTCATTTATTATTTTTTTGCATTTTAATTTATATGCTAATATAGCAAATCTCAACTAAGTTGTTTACTAACAACTAGTGAATTGGATAGATCATGTGGATTTGTAAAGATTGATCATATAGATCTTATTGATAGAAATTATGACAAAATTATTGTTATAATCAATGATCATGTCAAAGAATTTTAGATGTGTGCATTGGGCGCATTGGCGGATCCGGGGTGAGGGGGTTTGGGGGCTGTATTCCAGGTATTATGGATTGCGTATGGGAGTTTTAAATAAAACATGGACTCTCGGGCCCTTTCCCTTAATTCTGGATCCACCTATGGGGCGGGGCTTTTTCGCATACTTTTTGGGGGTGGGGTGGGGTTAATGAAAAAATCATATCTGGGCCTTTTAAAAAATATAAATTTAAATTCTGATCTCTAACAGCTTTCCTTTATGAAAATTGTTTTTGTCTTTATTTTTCTTTCTTTGGGGGACGGGGTAGTTTATAGGTTCCCCTTAGCTCACCCAACCCCCCCGCCGCCCGACCCGACCCCCCCCCCCCCCCCCCCCCCCCCCCGACCGACCGACCGACAACCCCACCCCCCCCCCCCCATTGCAGCATGTTGTGCACTTAAGGAAAATGTAAAAATTCGGGAAACTTATTCTTACATTGTATTGCCATACATTTAAATAATTGTTTTCAGTCTTCTAATCTGCTGCCTTTCCTTTGTTTTAGTTTCAGATAATTTTCATGACTAAGAAACAATGACATTGAAACCCGGAGTAGATTTTATATTTTCATTTTCATTTCCAACAGTTTTCATAAAATAAACAGGCAAACAAATTTACGGTATTATGCAACCCATCATGTATGCTATGTTCCAAATAGAGACCTTATTTATTTATTTATTTATTTTTACTTTTTTTTTTAGTGCACTAACAAACATAACTTAGTGCCTAGCTATAAAATTTAAAGTCTACAACCAGAAATAGTATTTTAATAGAAGCAGAACTTAATTTGTATGTCTAATATACCGTATCGAATAGCTGCCATTTCGTGGGGCAGTTTCTTTGTTCCTTGATGACATGCATGGTTGCACATATTGTGCTTCTATTGTTGAACGGTTTAAGTAACAAAAGGTGCCCCACGAAATGGCGGCTATTCGATACGGTCTATAGAAAGGTTTTATTTTTGGTGAGCTGCGAAGCAAGTGCCGGCCTATGTAATACAGATTTTCAGCCGTCCATTTTTGTTTTGTTTTTTGCTAATCAACATACTAAGAGATGGGGTACAGGGGTGGGGGTGGGGTTGGATGATGGGGGGTGGAATGTGGACTTAGATGGAGAGATGGGGTTTGGGGAAAAGGGTGGGAGACGGGGGACAAGGGAGGCGTGGGGAAAAGCAAAGGGAGTTGGGTGTCAGGGTTTTCTTTTTTTTGATTTTAAATTTTATTTTTTTCTTACATTTATTATTTTGTTTTCATCTGTTTTTTCAACGACAGTCTCCCGTCGTCTCTTGGAAAATGAAACCGCCAGAGAAGAAACCGCTGGTCCGTCGTGAGTTGCCGGAGGAAGCCGAGGTCAAAGTTCGCAAGGGGCAGAAAAAACAGCACCTCAACCCTGTACAGGAGCTGAGTATCTTCAAAGAAAAGGACTAATTTTAGGCATTTTCTATCCAAACAAATTTTGGAAATTTTTACAAGGTTGTTCAGTTGTCAAAGGCCCATTGCATCATTTGCAATGACACAAAGTTTTACTAAATGAATTCACAAGAAAAAACCAAAAGTGTTGATAGCAATGGTAACAAACGCCACATGAATACATTTCTGTCCAAGATGGTAATTGTAAGAAATTAATAACTTAATATGTGCATACATTTTTTTACCATATCACGTAACACAAAACCATGCATGGATTTTAAAGGTTTTCTGAAGCACTGATGCATCTATGTAGCTAACATTTCTACAGGCTTCTTTAGATATGTAATTATGCTCTTATTCCAGTTCATCTTGTAAGTGATACATTGGGCCTTTAAAGGAGCGTGTTTAGATTTTTCCAGAAAATGTATTTTGTTTTAACCTACCAATTACATAAAATACTTTCCATGGGAAGGAAATTTGCAATCTCCAATTTGAATGTGGAAGCAAAAAGGTTGGTGTAAATACTGCACTGCTTTATGTAACCAGATAAATTTGTTTACAAAACATTGGTGGTTTTTTATGATATACGGATTGAGGGTGCGAAATTTCAGAATGGTTATGAGAAAAATATGACACATGATACGGTATCAAAATCTGAACACCCATGGGGAAAATGTGGGTCAAAAATGTGATCTGGTCAGACTCCTTTGATCGAAACTTAAGAAAATGGGTAAGTTAAGAAAAAAAATTAAAAGTAAAGCTGACAGCATAAAAGTGCCTTGATGTTTAGCAAAACAGAATTCTTGTAAACTTAGTTAAGTCAGTTTCAGACAGGATATGCTGCGAAAAGAGTTCAGAGTCTTATAAATTGACATCGCAGTTGGCATTAAAAGCTGTGAATTTTAGGTATTATTTAGAGTTCATTTTTAAAGAGTGGATAATGTTCTAAAATAGCAATTTTTAAAAAGTGTGCTGAAATTTATTGCAGTTACCTAGATCTGATGCATAACCAAAATTATCAAAATGTTAAGCACAAATAACAAGTGGCTAGGTAGGCCTTCTCTAAAGCAGTTAAAAATAGCAACATTCTAAATTGCTTGGCTCTTTAGGCAAATATGAAAACCAAGATTTAACTTTACAAATCACTCGTTGAAAAATAAAAATATTGTTTAACATCTTAAAATAAAGTTTATTAACGGCAAAATAATACGAATATAATTTGCGATCTAATGAAAAGTACGAATTAATAGTAGGACATAAACTGCATTGTATTCAAGAATGAAAAGCTTTATAGTACGGAGGCTTAACTTAAGACGGAAAAAAGGACATGCCTTTTGTATACAGTACTTTTATCAATAACAAAATAAAATCGAGATAAAGTCGCTATCTCAAAAGTAGAAAAAAACTTCCAGAGATCCATAGAATAGGCATGCAGCCTTCATTTTCTGATAAGCAATGTTGTAGCGACAAAAATTGGCATAAATTGTAAGTTCTATTGTTACTGATCACAAAGTTCATGCATTTTTCGTACTTTATTATCAACTTAAAGCATAGTACTAAACAAAATGCAGATTTATGTGTGTATATTGCGACAGTTTAGCGTATATAACATTTTAAAAAGTTTTGCTGGAATATGATCGTTGGTGCTGCTCTAGGAATACACTGTATAGTTAAGCTCGGGAAAAAAATAATGAAAGTTTGCAAACAGTGTTTTAGAAAAATGTAAATATTTTGTCAGCTTTTTATGCGAGATTCTCGTTTGGAGAGTTTTTGATAAGTGTCAGGGTTTTGTTGATGAGCTCGTTAAATGTTAATTTCAAGATCACAGTACTGCTTTTTTTAAACTTTAAACGTGGGCCTTTCTGTAGTAATGGGGTAAAATATTTGAAAAACAAGTCAACAGTTCTGTTCAAATGTCTTTAGTTTATCTGAAAATATTAAAGAAATGTCTTTATACTGTTCTTAGAAGATAATATTTGCCCTTCGGGTCAAATGTTATCTTCTGAAGATATTTCTTTAATGTTAAGATAAAATGAAGACATTTTAAAGAGAACTGGGAGCTATCGCCTTGTATGCCCCATTAGTGTGCCCCATTAGTGTGGAAAGACTCGTTTAGGTTCGTGGGGAAGGTCCTAAACAAAAATTATTGGTATGTTATACAATAGTTTTAATTATTTATTTAAAACAACTGCACAAGTACGAAGATGTAGTTATTTTACATATTTGCTGTTTTCATTTGGCTAAGTTGTATTCATAATTCTGCTTAGGATTATTAAATAGAGGTATTAAAAGCCGCCACCGTTTTGAAATTAAAATGCTACATTAATTTAAGAAAATTTACAAGTTTGCTTGAGTATAGCGACTTTCTCTTTTAAAGATAACAAATATTCCACTTTTCTTGTGAATGACAGTACACTATGCACTCTGATTTCGCTTCTTGATTTAAACCTAATCACTTGCCGTAAAAATTTAAGACACTTATAATTTTGTCGTTTTTTCCTCTTTGCTGTGGCAAATGTTTACGGCTTTTTAAATTGACCAAGCCGAGTTTCATTCTAAAGCTCATTTTTTAGTAGAAAGAGAGAAGTGTAGATTTGAATTTTGTACAATTGTTAGCCTATATAGTCAACTTTTTATTGCGAACCAAAGATTTAATTCAGAAATTTAAGAACAAGATTGAAGCTGATTCTGAGGCCAAAGCAAAAAAATCTAGGGTTGTTTACCTTTTTTAAAAAAAGGCTTCCGGTTTGTTCTACAAAATGCAACTTTAAAGCTGGTGTTAGATTTTCAAAAGCATTATTTCATGGAG
This sequence comes from Henricia sp. BOLD:AAB3569, assembly GCA_037783545.1. Taxonomy (NCBI): domain Eukaryota; kingdom Metazoa; phylum Echinodermata; class Asteroidea; order Spinulosida; family Echinasteridae; genus Henricia; species Henricia sp. BOLD:AAB3569. The sequence continues at coordinate 2,478,726 of JBBELK010000454.1, read as the reverse complement.
CTATCTCATCTATAGTTTGTTTGTTTGCTAGGCCCAAAGTCCTCTATTTCAACATTATGTACAGTAGCAACATGTGTTATTATTAAATCAAGGAAGCGTAGGGGAAAATAAAATAAACAGGCGCAGTTAAACGAAAGTGCAAAGTGTCTGTTTACTCACATGATTAAACAAATTTATTGGACGCTTTTATCAAACCATTTTATCGCGCAAATAAAACTCCGAGTTTTGTGAAGAAAACGAAACTAGATAGGCCTATTGTTGCCAGAAAAGCTAACTGAAGCCGGCTCTCAAATGTGCGAGTTTTGTTATGAATTTCTTACGATTAGGTAAAATTTGTTGAGATTACCTGAGATTAGGCAGGGTTGTAGTCGAGTCTATTCAAATGAACTCAAACAAAGGCATTCTTTTGTGCGTGTTCATCATTTGCTTCTTGCTCCTGGACTTGTGATTTGTATCGGCTCTGGATTTGTGATTGACTCGACTACAACCCTGCGATTACACTGCAAATCTGTGGTGTTAAATTAACACTAGTGGTGTTGTCTTATATAGTTATCAAGCCTTGTGTTAAAAGTAATGCATTTATTCCAAGTGTGGAATTAAACCAACACCTATGGTGTAAAATGTTAACACCAGACTCGGTATCTATAGACAACACCACGGGTGTTAATTTAACACCACAGTTTTTGCAGTGTAGGTTTGTTAACCTGAGATTGCCAATAGACCGTATCGAATAGCTGCCATCTTGTAGGGCAATAGACGACAATGAGGGCATAAAATGTGCAACCATGCATGTCCGGAACAAAGAAACTGCCCTGCAAGATAGAAGCTATAGGTGCTGGAAAGTTTAGATGCACATAAAACGGGTGCGTGAACGTGAAATGTTTTGAGCACTTGGTGCATAGTTCACGTTCGCGTTTTACGTGTATCTAAACCTTATTTTGTGGATCTACATGTGTATTGTCACATCACCTGCCCCCTGTCATGGCCTCTGGTGTAAATGGTCCATATGCCGAGGTTCTAGCAAAATTTTAATTGTTTAGTGTAGGGATTGTTTTTGCGACTTTATAGCAGATACATTTACATGTTTTTGACGTACTGTAATTACTGATTGGCGGCTTGTGTGAAGCGCGAATAGAGTATAAAGTAAAAACGTCACCCTTTGTGTGTTACCAAATTACTGGGTCTATACACTAAAACCAGTGAACTGTTACCCTGCGCGTGTTAGCAGTGAACCAGTGGATTACCATTTACCAGTGGATGTTTGGACCCATACCCTGGCAGCTGACGTCACATTTTAGTCTATTTTTCGCACCATATATTTTACAATTAATTTGAGCTTCGTACCTCAATTTGCATTTAACTCACAGTAGCTGGCAGTACGGTCTATTTTTCAGTTGTTAAGGGCGTGTCACAGTCCATTGGTTCACATTGATATATTTTTGTTCGGTTTTTGTTTCGCTGGTTTGGCAAATTCTTCACTTCTCTTCACTTCACAACAGTCGAACACGGGCCAAGACTCGGAGAAACGTGAAGGGTGTGAAATATCAAAATAATGGCTGGAACAGTCTTAACTTCGGAGCAGTTGGGCCGCATGAAGAGCCACCGTTATGAGGTGCAGGGACGGACCCTTCTCGACCCGATCATGCAGAGGTTCTGGTGCAGCCTAGTGCCGTTCATTCCACCTCGGTTGAATTCTAACGTGATTACGGTGTTCGGTTTAGCTCTTAACCTGGCCAGTTCGGTTATTCTGATGTGGTTTTCGCCAGATGCTCTTTTAGAGGTAAATCGTGTGGTTTTTTTAATATTTAAAAACCAATTTCTTTGAAAACTTTATATGGTGAGATAATATAGTCATTGATAACTGGTAAGAATTGAGAAGTTGACCATTTCTATTTTTGGTAAGAGTTGAGATTGAAGTTGATCATATTTTTGTTTTCCTTAAAACGACGTATCAAACATCTGTTTAGAGGTAAAATAAAAATGAAGACAAATATTGTTAGCCAACCTTATAGACCGTGTCGAACAGCTTCCATCTTGTGGGGCACCTTTTGTTACTTAAACTGTTCAACAATGTAAGCACAATATGTGCAAACCATGCATGTCCTCAAGGAACAAAGAAACTGCCCCACAAGATGGTGGATATTCGATACAATCAATGTTTTGTACGCAAGGTCTGAAACCGTGATTAATGTCATTCTTCGCCTAGTTTTCGAACAAAATGGCGACGCCCATACTACCAGGCATTACTACAAATGTATAACACGAGTAACATTTAAAAACTGTGTCCATGCTTTCAGGAAATTGTGCAAAGTCACTGTCCTATTTAGGCTGGTTCCCTGGTCATACTGCACGAAAAACGGAGCCATAATACCAAGTTAGTCAAGGGTCTGGTTTCGCTTGCAAGAGGGCGCCCTTGTTTTTAAAAAAGTGCACGGTGCACACGCATTTATATACATTTATCTTAAGTCGTTTTCTCATAAAACCATCATCGGGCGGAATCATTGCGGACAGTTGGGACATTTCTGTCTTTCATTTTGTTTAAATTGTTGATTAAAATTTTAAGACAATGCAAAACCGGGCTTTAAAGTGTTAAAGAATTCCAATTCGGGTCAGGTTCCAAGGTGGGCATGCGGTCTAGCAGCGGCAAACATGTTCCTCTACCAAATCTGTGATGCTTTGGACGGCAAGCAATGTGTACGCTGGCTGGCAAAAAAAGATTGGCACCTCGCCGAAGTGTTCGACCACGCCTGTGACTCCATCTCCGCAGGTACGTTACGTCTGCGTCTGGGAACAAGACCATACTCTAACTGAAAGATCGGAAAGGCTGCGAGATGAGGCAAGGCTTACTGCGCCAGCCTCCGTAAGGGCCGCTGAGGCAGGGTGCGCCACTCTGCCTGGAGTGCCCCACTCTGATTGGAGTGCCTCCATGAGCTTTTGCACTTCTAGGGCTGTTTGAGTGACGCGCGACTCCAGCTCATCCCACCCACGTTGAATCAGGTTGAAGGCCCAATAAAATGGGCTTTCTGAAAGCGTGTCCAGATCACATTTTTAACCCACTAACTGTTCTCATGGATGTTGAGATTTTTATGCCATAATATGTAACTTTAAACATGATATAATCTCTTGTATGCCATTACTGAAGTCGGAACCAACGACGCGTCTCATTGGTGCAATCATTAGTGCACGCGCATTGCTCCACCAATTAAATCACTTGACTTTCATACCAATACGCGCACATGTCTGACTCTTTCCCTTTCCCCCATAGTCTTTATCACTATAGAGTTAGCAATCTGCATGCGTCTCGGCGACCGACCAGACTTGTTCCTAGGCCTCGTGATGACTGCAATGTTCATGTTTTTCACGGCACATTGGCAGACCTACGTCACTGGGATCGTCCGATTTGGCACGTAAGTGATATTGCCGAAAATACCGCTAAACGAGTCTATGGGAAGTTCCTCAGCCGGCTACCGTTAACTCGTATGTAGTTCTAAGACGAAGCCAAGTAGCATTTGTATTCACATACATGTAGCCAAAATTACTGCAAAGACGCCTACGGACTGCTATAAGGGTGCACCACGCTAAATAGAGCCCCATATATAGGCCTATAGGAAACAATGCTAAATGACCAATATTAAAACATTTAAAAAAAATACTTAGAACTCCCACAGCGTTTCAGGACAAAAACAGTACACTTTTTAAACTCTCATGAATCTTTTCAATTCCATTCAATTTTATAGGGGGAGTCCGTCAGTTTTATTCACTAATTTCCGCTCGAAAAAAACTACCCTTGGAAGAGTAAAAATTGACAAACAGACCAACGTCCATTTTGAAAAATGTTCCATAAGCTACTGCACAAAATAGGGCCAAAATAGTTACATATAAAGAAAAAATACCCCACAACACAATGATTGGCTATTTCTACAGTAGACCACACTCGTTTAGCTCTCAACTCTCTCTAAAATAGAACAAATTGAGGGCATGCATGCAAAATATTCATGAGCTCGCGCATCTATTCCTTCCTGTTTAGCGGGTTGCACCCCCAATACTATGTATAAGCCTCAGCTCAATGTCGAAACAGTGGCTTGTAGTCCGATCGAGTGTACACATTTGTTTTTATTTTAGCAACTTAACAATTACGAACATTCGTTATCTTTACAACCCAGTTTCGTTGGTAAACAATAACGGGTCAAATTTTGGTAACAATCCATATGAAATTCGTTTCAAAGGCATTAAAGGCCCATTGTATCATTTGTAATGACCCAATTTTGTTGATAGCAATGGTAACAAACACCACATGAATCTATTTTCGTCCAAAATGGTAGGCCTATTTCATATTGGAAATCGACAACTGAAGGTGGTTTTCTAAATAAATTACCATTCACTTGGTACACAAAGTCGATATAGATTTTCAAGGTTTGAAAGCATTGATCCATAGCTACAATTTCTTTAGGCTAGTTTACCAACATTCTTTGTTAGATATGTTACACTCTTATTCCACGAATCTGTAAAAAAGTTTTATCTTGCAAATGATAGGCCTTTAATACATATCTTTAAAACGTTGCATAGAGGACACAAAAATACTTGTTTTTTTTATTGAAGTAAAGTAATTGTTTGACAGGAAGTACAATACCGATGATAACAATCTTAACATTGGACTTTGAGAGCGTCATGTTATTTTCTGAGATAACCTTTGAAATATCAAACAATAGAAAAGTAGATTTGAAACCGTAAATACGGGATCGTATTTGCAATCACAAATTATGTAAGTGAAGTATTGTATATTCTTGGTAGAATTTGAAATTTGCCCAAATGTCATTTTTTTATAAAATAAACCAGATAAATAAGCATCAGTTAAAATGTAAAATTGCCTTTCCACCAAGTAAGACATCAGACATTTTCAGTTATTATTGAATTGAGTTTTAATTATCGGATCAACTTAAAAATTAAACTTCAGAGTACCTAAAGTCTTGACTACAGCTAAAAAGACTCCATTAAGTCTAATTGTTTAGTTAATCGTTTAGTTAATCCTAAAGTTAAGTTAATCCTTGATAACAGGCTAAAAATGGTTTCTAACGAGGTAATTCATCTCACCAAAATCGTGAAACGGAACAAATCGAGGTATTTTTACACAACAATAAATTTATTGAATCAACACAAAGTGAACTTTCGGCTTTTTATGACTCACCTCGCCGCTGAAGTTGCTTTTTTTTACCTATACGGTGTCCATGTTTTTGGTGAGGCAAATTATCTCAGGATGGCACTCGTGGAGTGCCCTATTTTTCTTTATTTGGCATTTGGTTCTAATTTCTTCGATCAGATGATCATCATCTGTGTTGAGCTGGCCTTCGATTTCGGGGCATTTTGAGAGCGAAGCTCATCGGTGACTGTTGTGGGGAGATCACCGGACAGCCACCGGTAATCATTGCGCCCCTTACCGGTCCCATCAGTACTTGTTGACTAAGCGAGTCTGATTAAACAAACTGACGGTGATTCGAGTTGTTAAAACGCGAGCCAGAGTCGCGACGAAAAATTAACAGACGCATTTCAACACGACACTACTCCATGAAGTAAACGGACAGACTGAACGTCGATTTGAATTCGAAGTACAATGTGTCTATTTGCACCATTGTGTCCGCAGATGGTTTTTCAAACATATTGGTACAAACGGACATAATGGTAAAAACAAAATGGTTTGTCGAATATAATGGTGAGGACATAATGGTATACAAACGGACACAAACGTACACATACGACTTTTGAAAACGTCAAGTATGTTTCATTTTTGTCAACCATAACTTTTCTTTAACAATTCGCAACGCATTCTCCTACTCAAAAACAAGTATATAGTCGACGCACGGTTACCGCAAACTTTATTATTGTCCGTGCATGTGACAGATCGATTCGAAACGAAGCAAAATTATTTTTCGACAAAGGTCGAATTTATTTCAAAATTGTTCCTTTCCTTTGATTGGTAGGTTAGACGTGACGGAGTCTGAACTGTCACTGTGCCTTGGCTACTTTCTCACCGCCATCCGAGGACCGCAAATATGGAAAGGAAAGGTACGTTGGTGCTCTCTGATTGGTCGCAAAAGTCATGAATATTTATTCGTTCAATTACAAATGGGGCGTGTTTGTTTCACGACGGATCCGAATCCAGATCCCGAGTTTATTTTACGCGTAGAAACAAACGTAACTGCTCTCGACTAGGAATTCAAGTCACGTGAATTGGATCTGCGCAAATCTGGATCCGTCCGAAACAAACACGCCCATGATCTCTCTATTTTGATATTTTGCATTTTTTTTCCAGGTACACGTGATCGGCCTCGAATGGCGGGAATTTGTGGTGATTCTCGCCGTCATAGTTGCCGCTGTTAAGTTCATCAACCACGCCATATTCATTTGGCGACGCGGGAACAAGGTGACGCTCGCTGTAAGTTTCATATCTTCGTACTGTGTCCTGACGTCTTGAATGTGGATTGGGTAAATGTTAGAATGACGTCACCTGGTCACGGTACTTCATGCTTTTCTTGGGAGATGCCTGCAAATAGAAGCATGGGTCGTGGGTTCGAATCCCACTCGAGATAACGGGTGGGGATTTTAATCATATAGTGTAATAAAGAAAAGATATGCTGCTTTTTTATGCCAACATTTCCACAGGGTACCAGCTTAGCGTCACCAGCCTTGCACATTGGATCAGCATTCTGTCTAATGCTGGTTATCAAAGCAACTACGGATCTGTACGAGTATCAGCCCTGCATGTTCCTGGTCGTTTTGGGGCTTATTGGAGCTAAGATATCCAACAAACTAATGGTGGGTATTTTTTAGGTTTGGGACTTTGCCGTATTTTAATTTTTTAACTTTTATATTTCCATTAATTTTTAGGCCAGTTTTTGTTTTTAACTCCACTATTTCAACTTTCAAAAAACCGAAAGAAACCAAAACGTGGTGAATCACTTTTAAACTCCGGTAAAAGCCTGACCCAGATTTTCCACGGCAAACTCGGACTGTCTGGCAGGCCCCATATGTTGGTGTACTGACTCACTTCCTTTCATATGCACATTTATAGTATCCACTTGACCAGGCTATTTTTTCTTGCTATGTGGTGCACGCTGCAGGTGTGAAGTATATGGAATCAATACCGTGTCCACCGTAGGAGAGATTGGCATAAAGCCAACCACACTGTCTTGGCACCTCCATTTGAAAGTGAATAATTCTGGACGCCAGCCATTGTGTAAAATGTAACACGCAAAGACGAATTCATTCAAAGGGCTTTTACACCAAGAAATCCATTATGCTATCATTGTTCAAGGCGAAGACCTCTGGCAGACATCTTATTGTGGCAGACGCCTTATGGTGGCAGACGGGGCGGTCGGGTTGGCGTACGGGTTCTTTCCTCGCCTTTCACCTCTGGCGTCCCGGGTTCGAATCCGGGGCGTGTATGTGGATTGGGTTTGCAGTCCCTACTTGACCGCGTGGGTTTTCCCCTGGGGGTTTTCCTCCCACTTCTAAAACTGCAACTCCTTCTTCGTCATCTCAAGTTGATAATATAGTATAGTTAAAGCTAAAACCGTATAGTTGATGGCATAAAGGGCCTTAGTTGCCAAAGATGCCATAATATATACAACAACAACAACAACATGGTGGCAGACACCGTATGGTGGCAGACACCGTATGGTGGCAGACACCGTATGGTGGCAGACACCGTATGGTATAGACCATATCGAATAGCCGCCATTTCGTGGGGGATTTTCTTTGTTCCTTAAGGACATGCATGGTTGCACGTATTGTGCTTCCATTGTTAAACTAAGTACATGTAACAAAAGATGCCCCTCGAAATGGCGGCTATTCGATACGGTCTATAGACACATTATGCCGAACTGCACAATTCTGGCCCTGGCCCTTTGTGTGGTCAGAGATGCGAAATGCAAATCCATAATGTGATTTTTCTTTCTAGGTCGCCTACATGACCAGATCCGAGTTGGTACTACTGGACACGATACTCCTAGGTCCACTAGTTCTCCTAACTAACCACTTTCTCCATTACCCACTGCGCAGTCACCATTTACTGTGGGTCGTTTTGGTAAGTTAACTCTGTCTCATGCAGATTGAAATTTATGCAAATCTTTGTCAGTTAATTGGTGGAAAGTTCTTCGCATGCACAATGTTGTTTTGGGCTTCAGCAAACATTGTCAACATTGACATTGGGGGCGCTCTCCTGCAGGCAATTTTTGTCTGGGATTTTTGCCGGGAGGTTATTGATTATGGATTTCCTTTTTTTCTTCTTCAGATATTCACCGCAGCTGATTTACTTCGCTACCTTGTGGTTCTAAGCCGACAGATATGCGACCTCCTTCATCTGACATGCTTCGGATCGTACAAAATGGATGCTAATGAAAATATGAACGGAAAATAGTCCGATTGGGAAATAATTTTAGGCTGATTGTGAGATGATGGGATCGTGGATGTAAAGGGTAGACCACATGACTGTCATCGAAATTATCACAAGTCCTCAAAATCCTCACACAATTTCTTGTCGCAAGCCATTGAAATGAAGTGCAACAAAGATATATTTTGTACGTATTTATATTCTTTGTTCCTTGTAAATGGACTTGGGATAGACTTAGACTTGGGACGAATTTGGGCTGCAGACCCTGGACGCATCACCGGACGTGTGATGGACTCGACTTTTGGTATCTCGTATCCCAGGTTATCTTGTGTAAACTGGCCATGTATCAGGTCACCACCTTGGGATTGTTTTTATCCAATTAGATTGTGTCTTTAGACCGGTATAGTTTTTGATTGGTCAGTTTGTATACCGTGGTATTTAATTATATATGACAGAGGGTACCACCACTTCCATTGTTGTCCCATTGTCTCAAAGATTCAAGAAATTTTAAAATAATTATTTTGGGTTTTCGGGTAAGGATGCCTTAAAACGTGAAGAGTGTGGTGACGCATGGGCAGTTAGGGAGTCCTGCCACATATCGTGCTGAGTGTATACTGCATACATGGTGTGCCTCTTGTAATGTATATAAGTGGTTGGTATGATAGATTTGTCTGCTTCTGAAGTTATAGGGCGTATCCGAATTCATGACCTGAACAAGAGTACTAAAGTGTGACGTCGGTTGCCATGGTGATTGGGTCTAGGCATTTGCTGGTAATCTGAAACTTCCATTGGTGAAGCGCAGGGAAACAGTTCACTGGTTTTAGTTTGGACCCAATAACCTTGGCAACACACAAAGGGTGACGTTCTCACTTTGGAAGTCTATTGGACACGAGTATAAACTGAAGGCGCTATACGTAGACTGTTTGGCCAATTTCCATAGACTTGTGTGTAGATATAATTTCAAGAAGCCGTTTCGAATACAAGACCACAAATCGGTCAAAATAACGCTAATTAATCACATGAGGCACCGTTTTGACTTGCATAGTCAAACTATCTCATAGTCAGTTGTCTCATAGGACTAATTAACATAATTTTGATTAATTGATTTTTTTGAGTGAACTGTTAAACAGAAACATACTCAGTAGGGAGACTTCCGAAACTATTATAAAACAGTATTTTGTACAGAATAGAAATAAACAATTTCCATATCGGCGGGGCCGTGTCGGGTAGGCAAATATTTGTATTTAAATGATGTGACAGTGGAAACACAAAGTACCTTCTGAAGCCACGACACAAGATGGCCGCCGTGTGCAAAGAGTCTATATCCGGTTCGTAAAGGCGAAGCATACAAAGTTGGCCACGCCCATCGTTCACATAAAGACATTGGTCAAAAGACTTGAAATGTAATCGCAAGAGTTGAAAAACGCCTAATTGGAGTCCACCGCCCCTCCCCCTTATATCGTGCAACAATTTTCTTGAATATTTTCAAGACTATGATATCAAGTCGTGTCTAACCGTTTGTAAATTATATTCTACGTTATTTAGAAATTGCACAGAAATTTTTTTTTTTTGTTAACTTGAAGAGGTAATTTTTACAAATGCATCAAAATGTCACACTTGCACTTTGGCTCCTGTTTTATGGAAATTACCCATAAGCACTCTAAAAGAGCAGGAGGAGTCACTCTATTTAGAGAGTGGTATAGACCGTATCGAATAGCCGCCATTTCGTAGGACAGTTTCTTTGTTCCCTGGTTGCACATATTGTGCTTCCATTGTTGAACGGTTTAAGTAACAAAAGGTGCCTCACGAAATGGCGGATATTCGATAAGGTCTATATTCCGTGACACAATCTCTGAAAAACAAAAACAAAAGCGTCAAAACAATCGGTCAACATCACAAAATGAACGGGGATTTCCCATCGTATTTGTACATTTGACCCACGTGACTGCATGGTTATAGGAATATAGAATTGTTGTCAATAAAATTGCATGTAGAACATTTTGTATGTACTCATTAAAAAGCAAATTTATTGTGAAATAATTGACTGTTCGTGTTTGATACTATGGTAGAATGGTGTTGTCATTCATTTTTTGGGAAAAAGGACGTGTGTATAAATTTTCAAGCGAATAGGTTCAAGCGAGCTAGTATAATGGTCTTCGTTTTCAAGCCCAACTGCCCACCTAGTGGGGGGGGGGGGAGGGGGGGAGCACGAGCACGCCCCACCTTTCCTTTAAAAAAACATCACACTTTTGCCTGCTTAAAGTGGTTAAATATTGCCTGAATTCGCACCACGGAGCATCTAGAATACAAAATTTTTCGCCCCACGACGTTATGGCTTCGCGCTACGCGTTTGCCATTTTATTGTCTTCACCATTTCATTTCACGCGCTCCCGTTTCGAAAATTAGCCTTTTTGAAGTATGGCGGACACAATAAGAGGGCGCACTTTGCAGTGGGTATAACATCGACTAAAATGCAAAATAACTCAGTTTTTCACTTTACACTTATTTATAATTCTGTCTATGTATTATAATTACAACATATAAATCAAGTTTTTGGAAAGAAATACAATTGATAACAAATTCATACCCAAATGAAATTGCGCCCTCTCCTTTTGTTCCGCCATACTTCTAAAAGGCTAATCCTGGATCCGCCCCTTGGGTTATTCCAAAAGCCAAAACGTGACAAAGTTTTCGTGCTTTCTTATTGGTGCATTGCAGATGAATATTTTTTTATTTTTTATATAGCTCCCTCGATCGAGAGTAGTTTAAAATAGGGAATTATATTAAAGGAACGTGACCAAATGTTCCAAAAAATGAATTCCACATAATCATACAATATTTTCCCAAAATACTATCCATGACATGAAAACAGGAAATTTGCGATCCCCGATTTGGATGTGGAAGCCAAAAAAGTTGGTGTAATCACTGCACTGCTTTATGGAAACCGGAAAAATTAGTTTACTCAACTTCTGTGGTTTTTTGACGATACCCCTGGAATTGAGGGCGCGAAATTTTAGAATGACAATAAAAAAATATTATAATTGAAAATCTGTACAACATTTTGAGCCCACACACAGTGTGATGTGAAGAATTTATTTCTTTCATTTATAAGTATTTTTGATAATTTAGCTTGGAGAAGCGGTCCCAGTTAAATTGCCATTTAGCGTGTGGGAGTTTTTTTCTGTTTCAATGTTTACTCTTGCATGGTAAGTTTTAGTGGAAATTTGGGTGTAAAAGTGACGGATGATCCCCATAAAATTGAACAGAACTGAAAAGATGATACTTCAGTGAGTATTTTCCCTTTTGTTCCTACACACTGCGATAAAATTTAAGTATTTTTAAAATGATTCCTAAATATTGAGCATTTTGGCATTGTTTCCTAGAGGGGGCGCTGTGCACCCTCAACACTGGAGACACAGTGTCGAATGAGGGCGCCCTCCATGTACACCAGTCCGAATTTGAGAACCACGTGTTGTGCATTCAGACGTATTGCGCAAAGGGCTCACGAAAATTTCTGTCGAGATTCCACTCCGCTCGAGTCAAGTTCACAACCTAGCACAAACCGTCACATAATTTCCCAAGATTTATCGAAGTTATTACACTTTGTAGAAATATGTCGAAAGAATATTTCTGGGGTAAGTTTCACAAAAAATTGGTTTCATGAGCAGATATGAGCTCACTTTTGGCATGGCTTTTGGACACTGCCGGCATGCTATTGTTCGAACCGGCATGCGCATGTTCGAGTTCGGGTCAACTAGTTGGGTTTATTACCATGCACGGACACCCAGGATTTTCCTAGTATGACATACTTGTGATACATATACTTGTGATAAGGCTAAAAGTAATTTTCTGACGTTTACATTGGGACGTGATGAATCACTTTTAGCTGATTAAGTTTTATTGTCCATGGCGAAATATTTGCCATGCCTGCACGACCAATATGGCGGCCGTTCACCAATCTGAAATTTCACCTTACAGTTAAAATTAAACATTGAAAAACATACCATGGAGGTTCTTGGAATCTTCAGAATTATGCACAGTGGTCGATTTTTCCTGATTATTCTTCTAAACGGGAAAAAATTAGTCCAACGTAATTTTTATTTACATTTTTCCAGCAAACAGCAGCGATGTTGGAGTTGAACAGCCAGATTAATGATAAACGAATCTAGCGAGTTAAAACGATTTTCACACATCAGACAAGTTGCAACAGATATCAAAAATACTTTTGTTGCAAAAATTAATCAAGCAGTTCTTGTTTTATGCTTGTTTAAATGTGTCAAATTTACGTGCGGAATCGTCAATGAAAATGAATTGTGATGTGATGCAAACCGCCCTCCTTGGCACGAAGCACGTTATTTTTTCTTGGTTAGTCTTAAATTCAAGTGTTATAAATTTATTATTTATCGTGTCCTTTAAGAGCAGACTGTAAACAGGGCGCCATCAACTGACATTAAACAGCTCAGTGCCTACCGGTATAGTCATGCCCGTATTGGTGTTGCCAACTGCCGATTTGGGTGATATTTTGGGGTGGAAAATCTCACCACTGCACAGGTGGATTTGCGGGATATTTGGCACAAATACAAAGAAAACCAGCCCCAATAGACCTGCACCAAAAAGAAATCAGCCTGGCAGATTAAATGACAGAAACTAAAGGTGGCATGAATTGCAGTGCAATTTCACGCCGCGGTCCATCAAGCTTGCAAACTTTGGTTACGGATTTTACCAATAATAGTGTCACGACTGCGTGGCTGATGATGTCACGGAATTCCAAGTCCTAACGAATCACTGCCAAGATAGCCCGCAGTGACGTCATACCCTTTGATATTGTGAGTGTTATCACACGTCTGTTTGAATATTTGTTTGATTGCAGGTGATGCACTCACCAGTACCAAGAAAGAAATCCAATGGAACCCGTCTATGGATGATGATGAAGATGAGTTTGGCGACCCGGATGAGGACGCCATCCTACATTTCCTTTTCCTCAAGCAGGTATAAAGTTACTTCCAAATTATGTTATTAAAGCGGATACTTTCAGTAGAACCATTTTTTTTTCCTATCAAAAATGTGGCTCCAAACGGAATCTTTAACCAAATATTTTTACAGAAAATTGCAATTTTTGGGTAAAATCAAAATCTTTACACGTTCTACATACTACCTAGCCTTGTCCAAGGCCGTCTGCAGGTTTTTTTGCTGTACAAGGGAATATTTAGTCTAGCGCATGCAAACCGCATACACACGGCATCAAAACGAGCCACTTTGAGAACGACTTACGTAGTAAACCCGTACGGCAATACATACTGCGTACTAGCTGCGTACGGCCTGGCCTAGCTCGATAGACGGCCTTGTAGAGTCTGTCACTTCCGGGTTTAATGTGTTTCTTTATATTTTCGGCCGGTTTTGGCCGAAAATGGGCGGGCTTTGGATATGCGGGTATGCAAGGTATGAATATTTAACATTTGTCTTCAGCCAATCAAGAGCTTCATGAGTAGCACGTAATGCCGCGAAGCATGCATTATGCATGTAATGGCGTCCTCATGTTACGAGAACCGTGGCATGATCGATGGACGAAAACAACAAATATTCTCGGGTTCGTAGCATTTATTGTGCTTGTCTGTTTACGTATTTGATTACACTTGTGGGGGACAACGGTCGTAATATGACAGCTTTCCTGAATGATTTGTAGGAGCTCTTAATAATACTGCCTCGGATAGCTCAACTGGGGATCGCAGATCATAGCGTTTTTCAAACATAGCCTGGCGTGCGTCGACCAATGAAATCTCAGCTCACGCTGGGGTGGTTTCCCTATTACTGTAATGAGTTTCGCTGGCTGAATGCAGAACCATCAAGGCTGTTGGGTTTAGGACCGTACCGATACATGTACGTGCATGTGTGCATAGTCGTAGCGCGGCGCATTGTGAGCCAATACGTGCAACAGATTCCGTAGCTCGTAAGCGCTTTGTTCAGTTTTATCTTCAGCGGCCGTCTAGAAGACAAGCCCCTCGCCTAGGTCAAGGCTACATACTGCCCTGATCGTAATACTCTCAAAACTGGCGTACACACTTTCGTTTTTTCTCAAATCGACGATCGAATTCTCATCGCTCCTAGCAGAACCTCCTATAGCCCTCATGTAAAACAAAATGGTGAGATTTCTTTTCCGGATTTGCATAAATCCTAGAGTCCTGCCTCTGCACTATGGCGCTCGAGTATAAGAGAGTCGAGCACCAGACTACCCAAAATGCGACCCAGCACATACCATTTTTGGACGAGGGGGGATTTTCTTTTTTTAGTGAAGGGAGGATTGACTTCAAATTACCCCCAAACTGCTTTGTGTCAAAGCGATCCGCATGGCAACTTTACGAGTGAAAAGTTATTCTTTATTTTTTGTTGGCTTGCGAAACCATCCAATTAGCTGTTAGACATACATGTACCCTACATTATCTTGTCACTTGCAGGCAGTACTGGGCCCAACCGCTAAGGAAGGAGAGAGGAATGTCATCGAGATCACGACAGAAAAGTTTGACGGAGACGAAATCAAACAGCCACTTTTTTCACTAAGAGTCGGCCTTAACGAAAGCGTAAGTATATTCCTTTTAACCCAACAGCATGCACTGGAAACAAGTAACGTGTCTCCTCTGAGCTGTTTGGTAATGTTAAAGGCATTACACATGATTGGTATCTCGAAGAATCAGAAATGTTCACAGATTTACACATAACTTACTCGATATAAACATGATGACGCCAGAAAACTTCCCCTGAAATGGTTTTGTCTGAAGTGCTGTTGTCTTTGAGAAATGAGCAAAACAATTATTTTTAATTTCAATTCGCCCAAAAACCACTTCACCCCCAAACAACTTCGTGCACAGGCCGTGTTTCAGGGCGAAATGGTTCAGGGCGAAGTGGTTTTTGGGTGAAATGACTGTAAACCCTTTTTTGACTTTTCTCAAAAGTTAGACGAAGTATGGAGCTGGTTTTTGCTCAGGTTGGATTTTATCATGAATATCTTCAATCACACGGGGGGATAAAACTATTTGTGGAAGTTTACCAATCATGTATACTGTCTTTAAGTAATGTTCCCTGTCAAGGTCAATAACCAAAGTTATCCAATAGTAGCCATCCTTACTGAACACAAGATTTGAAAGAGGATGAGTCAAGCTATGAGTACATGCCTATCAATTGAGGGTGTGTTTGCAGAAACTTGAATTTCACCGAGCGGTTTTGGCGCTTTGAGGAGAAAGCTGCAGGGCAGTTTTGGGTGCTTCGAGAACAAAAGTTTTTTTGTGTCGTCCAATTTTTAAAATAGATTTTTACCCATAGGAACAGAAACGATCGTTTCTGCTACACAAAACCTTAAAGGTTTGAATAAGTTGTTTTTCCAACTTTTAAAAGTCGATGCACTTTAAGCAACAGTAATACCTCGTTCAGAGAAACATTTACAAGTTTATTTCTTTCTTTAATCAATACTCCCCACAGGTTAAGATTATCCCAAATCCACATGCACTTTTAAATCCAAATCCTTCCTGTATTTAATCTTGTTCCTTTTGTGCGGTGTAACTATCCGTGAAATTGCCCCCTCTGGGAGCTTTTCATAAGTTTAATATCTTGTAAACGCAGATTAAAGATGTAATGATGTTTATTTGAATACAATCATGTTTATGATTTGTAATCTGTAATCTGTGTCCAGATCATATTTTTGAGACTCCAATTTTTCCCATGGGCGTTGAGATTGTGTGCCATACAATTTGTTATATTTTTCTCGTTACCGAAATTTCACTCTCCCAATCCACATATTTCCAAGGATATCGTTTAAAAAAAAAAACAATGTTTCATAAACTAATTTATCTGGCTACATAAAACAGTTCCAGTGTTCTCCACTGCCGGTTTTGTCCGGGGGCGCCGCCCGGACAAAATCATCAGAGGTACCGTTGGCGCCCGGACAAAAATTTGCCGCCCGCACAAAAAAATCGGCCGCCCGGACAAAAAATTAATAGATGTTTCCCTCTAAAACACTATGAACTGATGAAAGGACAGCCATAAGTGTATATTAAAGCATACGAAAAATCACTCAGTTTAATAACTGAAGCACAAGTGCATGCGAAATGCACTAATACGCGGCCGTATCAACAGAGATGCGCCAGCGTGTTTTACGAATCATACCAAAATACCTCGGCAGCTTGATCGGCCAGTACAGTGCAGGTGGTGTATCGTACGGCCGGGCGCAGCCGCGCCGCGCAGGACATGACTAGCGCGCGCTAGCTAGCCAGAGACGTAAAGCTAGCAGAATCTAGCATAGAAGGGCGCCCTCTTTAGGCCGAGGTTCATCAGTTTAGTTTTTAACCATGGTTTTTACGAAATAAAAAGCTGAAAAAGTAAATTCCACCGCACTGCTATTTTTATTCAAATGTATAGGTAACATAAAAATATAAAAAAAATAACTAAAGGAACTGCGCGTTTAAAATAGCCAGTCGCGAAGCGCAGCATGGACTCGTGCAAGTCTAGTCGCCCAGCCATGTGACGTGCAGCCATGCACAATCTAGCTTACCTGCTTACCGTCTCTTGCGTGTGACGGTCCAGCTAGGCTCCGTTGATCGGCCGGCCGCTGTCGTGAAGCCGTTGAAAACATGTTATTGGCTCGTCTTCGTTTCCGATGATGATGTTTTAATATTCTTTTAATTATCCACGTTCATAAAAAGGTACATACAGTGTACTTATTTAAAATTAAACTGGTTTTTAAGCCCTGTATTTTAGTCGAAACATTGAAAGAAATCACGCGGTGATTTAACCGTCGGCAGTTTGCCGAGATGAAAAAAAAGTTTCCCCTACCCCATTTTTGGGATACTTTTTCTTCCACGTACACGTGCATACATGTATTTTCATGTATATTTACATGTGTATACATGTATTTTTATGTATATATACATGTGTATACATGGTATATATACATGTGCGTACATGTACATGTATATATGAGCAACTTCGGCGCGCCCGGACAAACTTGGGACCTGTGGAGAACACTGAGTTCAGTTTTTGCTTCCACATCCAAATTGGAGATTGCAGATTTCCTGTATTTTGGGGAGGCATTTTATATGATTGTTGGGTTATAACAAAATCCATTTTCTGGGAAAAAAATCTAAACATGCTACTTTAACATGTGATGTTTTTGTGCTCACTGAAACAGAATAAGATTTGTAAAATAAATATTGAAATGTGGATTCCCGAACCCTTAAATCCAATACCCACAAACTGCAGGTACCAACCTTGGAATAGTCTGGTTCCTTCCCTCAGGCACTTTTTCTTGCATGTCAGTGAAAAGGTTCCCACACTCGACTTTCGTGATATTTGTTGATCTGTAATTTGTCCCTTTAGGGTGGTATAAAACTTGTTTTTGTGTCGGAAAAGTTAATAATTTTCCCCCTTGGCATCGAAGCAAAGTGGAATTCTACCAGTAAACATAAATATTGAGGTTTTTAAAGTGCAGTTGCCCCTGCCTGTATTTTTCTTCGTAGAGGAACATAATGAATTTAAATTGTCATTTTGTTCTTGTTTTTCATTTAGACTAATCTGGATATCGGAGTACAACCCCCGGTTACGTTCACGTTAATATCAGGCTCGGGGCCAGTCTACCTCAGCGGTCAACACATGATAGGTAATTGTTGTAGTTCACAGAACGTCAGTGAAATTGACTGTTTAATAAACACTAACAAAATATTAAATTTTAGATTAATCGGACAAGTGGTTTAAGAGATGTATTACCCATCGCCGGACCCCAATTCAAAAAGTGCCCACCCGCTGAGATAATTGATGCATTGGCAAAACAAAATTACTAAAACTTTCACCGAAATCTGAAATGGTCGAGTTTAACCAATTGGGTGATTTGATACAAAGTGACCCAACAGGAACTGAAAACCCAATCCACACAAGCGTGAGGCTAAAACTTACAAGGTGAAATGCAAGGAAAGTAGTAACTTGGTTCCTCAAAATCATTGCCAAATTTTGTTTTTTGTTTTGGAGCGTGTCCAGATCCCATTTTTTTGAGCGTCCCATTTTTCTCATCATTCTGAAATTTTGTGCTCTCAATCCGTATATCGAGGATATCGTCAAAAAACCAATGTTTTTCTGCACTGATTTATCTGGTTCCATAAAGCAGAGCAGTAATTACACCAACCTTTTTGCTTCTACTTCCAAGTTGGAGATTGCAAATTTCCTGTTTTCTTCCCATGGATAGTATCTTATAGGATTGCTAGGTTACAACGAAATCCATTTTTTTGAACACACTCCTTTAAAGGCAGTATACATCATTGGTAATCTCGAAAATCAGAAATGTTCACAGATTTATGCCTAACTTACACAATATAAACATGATGACCGTAGAAAACTTCCCCTGAAATGGTTTTGTCTGAAGTGCTATAGTCTTTGAGAAATTAGTAAAACTGTTAGTTTTCGTCTCATGAGACGAAAATTCAATTCGCCCCAAAACCATTTCGCCCAAGTGCCATTTCGCCCCAAACCACTTCGCCCGAGTGCCATTTCGCCCCAAATTACTTTGTCCAAACACTACATCACCCAAATGCCACTTCGCCCCAAAACCACTTCGTGCACAGGCCGTGGTTCAGGGCGAAATGGTTCAGGGCGAAGTGGTTTGGGGGCGAAATGACTGCAAACCCATTTTTTGACTGTTTTCTCAAAAGTTACACGAAGTACGGAGCTGGTTTTTGCTCAGGTTGGTTTTAATCATGCATATCTTCAATCACACAGGGTGATAAAACTATTTGTAACAGTTTACCAATCATGTATACTATCTTTAACAGAGATTAATGCAGATGACGAGGACGATGATTTAGAGGGAGAAGAGGAAGAAGAAGAGGAAGAAGATTTGGAAGTCAGCGCCTTCCCAGAACTCAAAGCTGCCAAGAGCAAGAAAAGACCGCTCTCAACGTCAGACAGTGCTATCAAAAAGTCCAAGGTAATATTGCCTGCTCCCACTACCGCCCCTTTCTGGGGCGATGTTTTGGGATGTTTTACTATTTCTGATGAAATGCGCCTCCAACTACTGTAAATAATAAAAATTAACCAACTGAGAGATGACGTCAACGGTGTAAACAAATCCATGCCGCGCACATGTTCATTAGATTGTTTCGAGTGCTGTTATAAAATGGCATGCGATATAGCATTGGTCCGTAAAGTCGATGTACATGTAGTAGACGCATCGCTACCATAATTCTTTTTACCAGAGACTCTTCGGAGGTGGCTGTAGTGGTGGGGCTAACTGCATCCTAATCTTTTGAAAAGCACGATGTACAGCGAATTTAACATAAAAATCAATCAATTTCACGTTAAACTTTTTTGTCAAAATCTCAGGAAAAAAAAAAATAATGTATCGAATATTCGATCGAAAATAAAAATTATTCGGAAATGCACTGGCCTATTGAACTCGTCTTAACTTTTTTGAAATCAACGCAACGTCTGGCCTTTATTTGCAAAGATTAAGTCTAAACTGATTCAACATTTCATGGCATTTTAATAACGCTTTGCTTTTTATTTAATCTGATTTTATTCACATTTTCCCACCAGATGGCCAAACTAGACAAAGACATTAAGAAGGAGGAAGAAGGGGATGGAGAAGAAGATGCAGACATGGCAGAGGTACATGAAGGATCTGAGATCCCGCTCATTCGGGGGGTCAAGATTATTGGGCAAAAGTCTCATTTTCAGACAAATGTACATTAACAGACAAAATAACCACAACAATTTGCTGCTACAGCCTGTATATTTTAGAAACGACCAAAGGCTCTTTCTACTTTGAAATGCAATTGATTAAAAACACTTTTTGTAAAATTATAATATTATGGCACCCACAATTTCCCAGTTAAAGGAGGGTGTCCAGATTTTCTGGAAATTTCATTTAGATTTAATTTAACAATCATATAAAATACCTCCCAGAAATACTATTCATGACAAGAAAAAAAAAAAAAATACAAATATTAAAGAGAAAATTTGAGAGTAAGTTAACGACTTAACTGTAAATAGTCACACAACCCGAAATCGCGCTGTTTCAGGTGGCTAGTCGATATTACCTGGGGTACTGTGGCCAAGTGGTTTGGGGTACTGTGGCCCAGTGGTTTGGGCCACTGACTAGATATGCAACACTCTGGTGAAAACTTGGGGTTGCAGGTTCGATACCCGGTGGTGGTACCTTCGCCCTTGAGCAAGGCACTTAAACACACTTGCTCCATCTTTCGGAATGGATATAAAGCCATTGGTCCAGTGTGTTGTGTAACGAAATTAAATAATCCCAGGGGCACTCTTTCGTGAAGAGTAAGGGGATTCCCCGGTGTCTCTGGCCGTCAGCTGCCAATGGCACCACCCACCTATGTATCTCTATGTTTAGGTGGAGTATTAGCTTCGTAAAAACCCATTATAATGTGAAGCCCATGTGAACATATCCATATGGAATATACGCTAGTTTGTCAACTCTAAATCATGGAGCTAATATCGACTATCTACCCTCGAACCATGTTATATTCGTACACTTGATACCCGGATATTTCAATACCTAAAACGGTTTTCTCCAAACGATGAAAGCTAAGGAGGGAGGTGAAGTTGGAAGAATAAGACATAAAACAGAATATGCGAGAAACCTTAATATCAAGACTTTTTTCTTGTGATAATTTTTGTAGATGGAAGATGATGATGATGAGGAAGACGATGAGGATTTTGAGGGAGAGGAAGATGAAGAAGAAGACAGGTGTGTATCAGTCTAAGATGTCACCATTTATAGATGTATTGTCAGTGCGTTTTGGGTGTGGCATCTTAAAGAATATTTTCTTCTTTTTCTTGAATTTATATTTTTCTAGAAACATAAAAGTTATTCGCTTTCAAATGAGACATCAACGATTACTGAGTTATGCAACAATTACTGTCAATATTTCAAATTATTGGCGGTGTGCCAATAATTCAACTCACGGCAAGGGACAAAAACGGCTGTATAAAAGCATTTTTCACAGGGTTGCTGATGTCTGAAATACAAAGTATGATGTTTTTTTCGTTAACCCTTTCAACCCCAATGGCGACTTTAGTCGCCCGTGCACTGTACCACGCTTGAGCCCCAATGGCGAGTTTAGTCGACCGTGCAGTACGCCCCGCCTGAGCCCCAACGGTGACTATTGTCGCCGAGCGGAGTTCGCTTTTTCGAGCGGCTGTATTATTTTCGTTTTGCCGCCCTCTGCTGTTGAATTTTGTTTAGCCAGAAAGTTCGTTGCTCCCGCTTTCGTTTGGTATATGATACAATAGGGGTCGCCGTTACGATTTTTTGAGAAAACGACATGTGAAAAACTGGCAACAAAATTGACTCTTCTTGCCTAAATTTCAGCATCATGGCTGATCGCGATGCAGAGATACTTGACGAATTGTTTGCAGACAGTGACTCTGACATGGATTCTGTGAGTTCATTTGAAGAATCCGCTGAAAATGGCCACGAATCTGATGAATATTCTTCGTCTTCAGACTCGGATATCGACGTAGCTGGACCGAGTGGCGTGGCTGCAACCCCCGGGCGTGGGCGTGGGCATCCCGGGCCGAGGGCTGCTGGTGCCGGCCGTGGTTGTGGTGGCGGTCGAGGCAGAGGTCGGACTCCAGCACCAGATTTCCGCGCTGGATGGAAGGAGACAGCCAACTTCATCCCATCCCAACTGAATTTTACTGGAGTTCCTAGTTCCACGGCCAACTACGATGGGTTATCTGCAGTACAGATTTTCATGCAGGTAGAAGAGACAAACGGGTATGCAGATCAGACCAAGCAGGCAAAACCAGGTTCATACAAGTGGGGTAATAATCCCATCAACGTGACCGAGATGAAGGCATTTGTGGCCATCCTTCTCGCCATGGGAATTGGCAAACTGCCACATTATCCCATGTACTGGTCAACGACAGAAATCCTTCATAACCGGTTCTATTCAACCATCATGTCACGCAATCGATTCACCGACATCCTACGATTTCTACATCTTGCCAACAACGCCGCCTGCCCCCGTCAACCCCAAGCTGTACTAAACAAACTTGTAAAACTTCAGCCTTTCTAAGACCTCATCTTGCCACAATTTAGGTCAATCTACAATCCCTGCCAACAGTTATCGCCTGATGAGAACATGCTCCGGTTCAAGGGACGGTTGAGCTTCATCCAGTACATGCCCAAAAAGCCAGTAAAATGGGGCATGAAGGCGTTTTCTTTGAACGAATCTTTGACAGGTTACACGTGTGCATGGAGTTTGTACACAGGTCACCAGGAGTACCCTGTCCCCCCAGTACAGCACCCACTAAACTCGTCAATCCACCATCCATCAGATCTCTATGTCGGTGGCCATGTGATATTAGACCTGATTCAGGGATACGAGAACAAAGGGCACATCATTTATTGTGATAACTATTACACTAGCCCTGCCCTTTTTCAACATCTAACAGACCTCGGATTTGGTTGTTGCGGGACCGTCAAATTCTCAGCCAAGGGTATGCCAAATGCCGCAAATCCAATGAACAACTTGATAAAAGGGGATGCTCCAAAATTCTACGAGAAAGCAGGGGAACTGTACATCGTTTGGTGCGACAAGCGACGGGTGAACGTTCTCACTAGTGTGGGCAACAGTAATGTCAATAACAAGAGAATTCAGTCGCGCCATACCAACGATGGCTACCGACAAGTTACCAAGCCCGAGTCTATCGAGGACTACAACAAATACATGGGAGGAACTGACTTGGCCGATCAATATTTCCAGTATTATAATCATACCCACCGCAGCCTAAAATGGAGTGTTTTTCCACCTTATGGAAGTATGCATGACCAATGCATTTATTGTTTTCAACAGCATCCCAGCCAACTCAAAATTGACATCACTCAAGTTCCGGCAAGCTGTTATCGAAGAATCACTTCACGGCTGGAACCGAGACCAGAAACCTATTGGACGACAATCGATCAGAGAAGATCTACCATCACGTCTAACTGAACGTGGTCACTTTCCAGGCAGAGTGCCCGGTACAAGTATCCCAGACTGCATCGTGTGTAGTGATCGATCAAAGAAAGGAGGCCGAAAACAAACCAAAACATGCTGCACAAGATGTGATAGGCCAATGTGTACCTACCCTTGTTTTGAATTATATCACACTCATTTGAATTACAAGTGATAGATTTTAGGTCATACGTAGCCATGATTTGTTCAGGGGGTCTCTTCGCGAGAAATGATATACAAGCCCTTATGTTTTTCTTTGAAATTCATAATTTGTTGTCAACATATCAAACTTCAACTCATGTACATGGCATAATAATACTAACTACATGACAAATCTCAACTCGGTTTCTCATGTAGTTCGTATTTTTTATTTTATTTTTTAAAATTTATTTACCACATCCAACAGCGAAGGGACCGCCAATTACAGGAATGGGAGCAAGTGTGGTTGAGTGCCTTGCTTAAGAGCATAGGTGCCACAACCCGTCGCGGCCCGGAATCGAACCTACATTCTAGTACTATATAGCACAGGAATTTAAGTTCGACGCACTAGACCGCTCGGCCATAACACCCCATTACGTCATCTACATGACGTACTACGTACATTGTGTTATAAGTTATATTATTGTTTGCCTACACTACAGTATATCATTGTATGAACTCGCGGTGACCTTGTGCCAGTATGACACGCAGGTAGCACGAGTACGTACACAGAGGCACCAGCGTACAGTATAGTACGGTGCATAGGTCACGCAGTGCGTATAGTTGGCTCATTATCATAATTCAGCCAGTCAGTCGGTTTGATCCATGGGTTATAAATATAGGTACATAGAGTAAAATTCTGTGAATCTCGCTTTGTGTGTGTATATTTCGTCTCGTTTGTTTTGTATGTAGGATGGAGTAAACCTTGTTTGCTTTTCTAACATTTCTTTTTCAAAGTAACAATAAAACTTGAGTGCAGGGAGCACGTAAAATGACTTCATGCACATATCAAGCTCTTTTGTAAAAGCTTTAGCTTGCCTATGTTATGTTTTAGTACTAAATGAAAGACCATTTCATGGGCTACAACTGGCATGCACAAAGTTTATTTATGCAACAAATATTTCATATTGAAAATCGAGTTTGAAAATAGCCAGACGTTCAAGCCACGTTTTTGCTGTGTGTGTGTGAAAAAACGTGGGACTGGGAAGCACTGTGTGGGCACTGCAGGCTGCATGCGCATAAACAATGTGGGGCAAAGGGTCAAAATAAAATAAAGGCTTTAACAATTTGTTCGGAGAAAAAAATTAATTTGCTGAGAACCACGGACAATATAATTTTTTCCTTTTCACTGCAGCGTGCCGCTCACAGCGGCTCAAAGAATCATCTATTTCTGGCCGGAAAGCTGCAGCCAGCGGCTTACCTGTACGCACAAACAAAAGACGTCCTTCAATTAATTACGTCACAGACCTTGACAAAATCCTGTAGTAACAGATTTAAAGCTTGTATACAGGATTCGCTATGTCTCAACATTTTAAGCATGTGACCGGAAAAACCTTACTCCAATGCAATGATTACGCCCAAGATGATTCCTTTTTATAAGAAAATGACAAGATGATTTTTACATTTTTGTACAACAAACGAAACTAGAACCCTGACTACTGTGTTAGATCGTTGTGTTCCTTGCAGTGTAGCCAGAAACCAGCCTAAATAGGACAGTGGATTTTCACAATTTGTTGAAAGCGTGGACACAGTTTTTCAGTGCTTTCTTGGGGCGTAGATAACTTATACATAGCGCCATTTGTAACAGTTTTCCAATCATATAATCTATCTTTAATCTTAACTTTTGTCAAGTCCAGAATTAAGTAGTTGGTCTCATTTGTTTCTGTCTTGCTGTTTTTGCCATCAGTGATGAAGATGAGGACGGGGATGAAGAAGAAGATGATGATGAAGATACGCCTGAAAAACCTGTAACCAAGAAAAAAGGAAAAAAGGTAAGAAGATTTGACTTAAAGGCCCTATAAATGATCTGTTTTTGAGCGATTCTGGGAATAAAACCATTATAAATCAAAAGGACATCAACAAACTCATCCGCAGAAATTTCAGCTGTCAAATGTACCATGTCTTCTAAAAACATGAAAATCCATAAGGTTTTACCGGTCTTGGCTGGGTGTTTCAAATATTTGTTCTTAGTCGGTCGCGTACTCTGTGGCTCGCGTCATGCACTCTGTGGCGCGCATCATACTGCGTGTGTGTGCGACCTACGCGATGCATTAAAAAATGCATCGCTTTGGAACAGCATACACGCAGTACACAGCACCCATTTCTGACTGCCCAGATGAGAAGCAAATCGTTCACATCAGGAAATCTCTTCGTCGAATCATCGTTGAAAGAAGCGATTTCTCTTGTGAGTTGTGTGGTCCGTATTGTCTGGTCCTTTTGTTAAACCACAAGGCAACCAACATCACAAAGAACACTTTATTCAGTCAAACATAACAGAACAAAGCAAGAACATTAATTCCCCAAAATTACTGCAGTAGAGAAAGCAACAAAGTTTGGATTTCTGCATTTTTAAAAATCTGAAGCACAAGTGCAAACATCTTTTGCACATATTCTAGGGGAAGATCCTGTCATTCTGTCCCAATTGTAAGACTATAACATACTTGCAAACTAGTCTTGTTAAGATTTTTAAGTGATAAAAGTGTTGAAATTCAGAACAATTGGAACGGTCGACTTGACCTGACTCCCCGCGCACGCTGCATGTGTTGTGTACATGAAAACGGGTGCAGTACTAGGTCAACTTGACCGTTGTACCAACTCGACCGTTGCAAGTTTCACTACAGTTTTTTTACTCGGCAATGTTGGCAGGTATGCTATAAAAGCGTACAAAATGCAGGAGACGGACTCTGAGTGCATTCTGCAGCAAGCAATGTTTCTGCTGTTTGTATATAGCGCCCTCTATTTGCCTTTGATCAATAGTCTGGCTCTGCAGTGCTTTTCATACGAATAATTATAGTCGGGATATAGACATACTGCATGTGCGGAAATCATTAGGGAAATGTATTACATATGTGTGATGAGGGTACTTGCATATTTCCCCTGGTCACTGGGCTAAACTATTTGGGAAATTGCAGCCCGGCTGCCTGTTAAACGCTCGCAGGCTAATCAAACACACGTCTTTACTACCATCAAAGGTACTTCATTGCTCCTGGATAGAAAAAAGGCAATTCATAACAAAGTGCCTTGCCCAAGGACACACATACACAATATCATGGCCTGGATTTGAACCCACAACCTGCAGAATAAAAAAGGTCTTGAGTACAGTGCACCAGACTGTCCGCCAGTAATCAAAAAAGTTTGTGAAACGCCACGCCCATGACTCATGAACCTCTAAACTGCTGTTTAATGTCTGATTTATGCATGGCAGGTGATTGGGGGGTGAGGTAAGGGGAGAGGGGGGTGCAACACCTCTTACGGAAGTTGAACAATGGCCTGTAGGGAGTTGTATCATCATCTTTCGGCCTTGAACCTAGCCAAGTCCAGTAATGAAACGTTCTGCCGACGACTCGTAAAAGTACAGGGACCGTGTCACCAAAAAACGTTCATCATAAGTCATCTGTTTCCTGCAACCTGAGTGGTGCCTTCAAAACCTGTTGCCGTGTCGTCTTTCTGACGAAATGAAATGTATACTAATACTATAGCCACGTGTTTTTGTTAGACTTAAACACTGCTCTTTGTGTATATGGTTGTGTTTTTTTTTATGAAAAGGTACGTCCATTGGAGATATGAGGGCACTTGAACTGGGGGTGCCTTGTGGGGGTGGGGGTGGGGGGGGGGGGGGGGGGGGGGGGGGGGGTTGTGATTCTGAGATTTTTAGTGCATCTTTTCACTCCAAATTCCTCCCATACCGCTTTTTCTTGAAGCGACACGCGTCAAAATTATGCGTGAAAAGTCTGTGTGTGAATCCACCTTAATGAGTTTCACACTGCGTATCTGTCGGCACTGCTCGAGACGCATTCCATCCCTCCAGCCGTAATTTAAGCTGAAGAGCTCACAGTCACCCCTGTTGGCACATATGTGGATTGGCTCCCCTCCGTAAGGTTTCATTTCCGCAATCTATCCAGCCTCTCCCCCAAGGTCCAATGAAGCTCAGCCAGGCTTTCAGAGCAATCAGAAAGTTTGTGTATTACATGGGGACTTAAAGGTGATGTAAAGGCATGGAGCGGTGAATTTCGTGGCACGAGTTTGTTTCTCGCACGCATAGACGGGCCTGCCTCTTTAACAAACAAGATTTTCTCAAACTTCAAAACACCACATTTTGTAGACACTATTTATCTTTTTTATTAAAATGGTACTTTTTGAAATTGTTGGAAAATGTTTAAGATCAGTCTTGACTGCCCATGTGACATGTTCTTGACCGTCCATGTGACGTGTTCTTGACCAATGGGGATGGGTAAACTACATGTATCTCAGGTATTTATGAATATTTGTAAAATCAACTTAAAACATTTCCAAGAAGCTGTTAATATCAATCTTTAATGTAAGTTTGAAGACTGATTCCCAGTCCATGGACCTTTAAAATGACCCTTTGGCTTAGGAGACATCTTCGCCGGCAATTAAAGTTCTGCTCGACGGAGAGAACCAGAGTTAATGAAGTACCTTGCTTCTGGGCAAGATCTCGCCAGCTACATGGCCTCGAAGATTATCTCATGTTCTCGGATGTGTAATTGGTACACGCCGTACAGTAAACTGAAAAACGGTCCCCGTCACCTTAAAGGGCCTCTGAAATGGTCAGTCAATTTAGGCTTATTCTTCGCAATATTTTGGTCTTAAATCAAACGGAAACATGCCTTTTTTGTGTGACGTCACTTCAAAAACCCACCAGTGAAAATAAAAGGAAAAACGTTATTTCCACCCCCAAGAAATAAAGGGTTACAAAATCTTTAAACACTGAAAAAAAAATGGATATTTGTGCATAAACCAATGGGAATTTCCCGAGAGGCCTAATGTGACATCACAACTTTGCTCATCAATGGAAATTCACATTAGCATACAAATGAAAAATGTGTAATTAATCTATCTTCAAAACAGGTTTCAGTTAGTTATAAAAACACGAGGAACAACTCCGTAGCATCATGGTGAACAAAATTATAAATGGTCCCTTTATAGCGTCCCTTGAGTTCAAGTCAAATAACACCTCCAAGCATTGTTACCTTCCCTCTGCCATTACCCAAAGTTAAAAGGGAAATGAAGTGTTTTGTGAAATAATTATTCGGCGACAAGTTCAAGGAAACCCCAATTTACAACTCGCCGTTTCTCAAGCACTTTTGTTATTTTGTTAGGGGTCGTAAGATAAAAACCTTTCTGCATATTTCAAGTTTAAACTAAAGTGGCTATAGTTCGTTAAGAATGAAATATTTGCGGATGGAAACTAAATGTTTTTGTTTTACTGGATCCCTTATCAAGGGGAACCTGTAATCGGTCGGTCTGGTATTTTTGCGGGACGCCTTGTTGTTCCTAGCTACGAAAACAGCAAACCTCGTGTTTGTATTTCAAGGAGCTGAACAGTCTATAACGTGCAGATTCTGTTTAAAGCCTGTATATTTGCCGTGTCCAAAGTTTTAAAGGAGCATGTAGAATTTTCCAGAAAAATGAATTTTGCTTATACCTAACAATCATATAAAATACCTTCCCAAAGTACTATCTATGGAAAGAAAACGGGAAATTTCCAATCTCTAATTTGGTTGTGGAAGCAAAAAGGTTGGTGTAATATTACTCGTATGGAAGATAGAAGCGGTTCCGAATGTCTAATGCAATGATTCTGCCCAAGGTATCTTTTTAAATAAAATAATTACAATTAAATTGAACTAGGCCCGTGTCTATCGTGGTATTATGACTCTATTTTCCGTGCAGTATTAAGCGGCCTTTCATTAGGTCTGTTTTTCATCCGTCTCATGCATGCGTTGCCTTTGCGTATGAATCGCTCCATAGACTGATACAGACGGACGAGCGCAGCGCAAATGCAATGCATGCCAAACGGATGAAAACAGACCCAAGGAAAGCCGCCTTTATAACCAGGAAACCAGCCTGAATAGGACGGTGGCTTCGCACAATTTCTTGAAAGCATGGACACAGCTTTTCATTGTTTTCTCAAAACATAGATGAGTTACTGAGCGTCAACACAGGTTGGTTTTTATCATACACTTTCTTAATCATGTGTGGAGATAATGCTGTTGTAAACGCGTGTGGTCTAGTGGGTATGAAGTGGGACTCCCAGTCAGAGGTTGGGGGTTTGAGCCCCACTTCGACCAACGTGTCTGTGTCCCTGGGCAAGGCACTTAATCCCAGTTGCCTCGTCAACCCAAGCGATATATGGGAAGCTGTTATGGGGAATGCCACAATCTAACTGCTGATAGGATTGTGCGCCTTGGCCGGGTTGCACACCTAGTTGAAGCGAAATGGTTCTGGTGATTTCCTGATGGCAGCGGTAATAATGGCAACAGCCGCCTCGGAATATGTTTACATAGATAGATGGCGCTTTACAAATGCATGTGTTATTATTATTATTATAAACGGTTTTGCAATCATGTAATCTGTCTCTAATTCACTTTTAGCTGCAGTATATAGACATAAAATACTCTTTAAAGGGATCTTAAAATAGATTTGTATTGCTTAAATCCTAGACTGATTCCTTTCATCATTGGTAGGGCGTCTTCACGTTAAGCAGAAGGTCTGCGGTGCAAATCCCGGTAGAGCCAAGTTGTTTTTCACTGCATCCAGATTTCCCAAACTCGTAGAAATTTTTCCACATTTGTATCGAATTAATTTACCCCCGTGGTCCATGGGTCATTATCCCAAAAAATTTACTTCACTTGCAAAAAAAAATATTACTTTTGGAATCGTAAGTTTGGCATTCACCCAATACTTTTATTACTTTAAACATCCACCCACACCTTTAAAGCAGAGAATAAACCGAAAAGTGGAACACGTTTGTTCAACCCAAGTCGAGTTGCAGCCCCTGACAGAACAAGTTGTTGTGCCCACAGGATGCTACAATGTATCATCGGAACCGTGACAGAGCACCCCACCCGGGCAGGGCTGCTTAGTGTACATACTTTCTCCATTACAAAACTCGCAAGGGGGATGGCGCAACAGGGGCTTGGATCTATTAAAGGGATTTAGAGGGAAAAACTTGGGGAACACCCTAAAGGGGATATGAACCGTTGGCATAATCCTAATACGGTGTTTAAGGTTTTGTGAAATGAAAATCGACACCCAATTGGTTTTATACACAAATCAGGGGATGATATTGATTGCTTTCCGGTGACGTCACGCCTTCCATCCACCATTTTGGTGGGCATTTTCCACGACCCACGTGGCTCTAGTAATAGCCGGCAAAAAGAGCAATAAAAGCGCATTGGTTGCACTTACCTCTGTTGCTTGACCTTGCTTTATGTTGTTGCGCCATGGCTGTTGTATCGAGAAAGATAAAAACGCATTTCTTCAGGCTAAAAATCGCGTTCAACTAAAAGCACTTTCGTTTTTACAAGCCGAGTGCATGCTCAATAATTTGAACGTATCACAACGCCCGCGTGCGGCATCTTCGAATGAAAATACGCTGGTGAGTATTTTTTACACGTGTTCATGTGCGTCTATTGGCGCGCGCGTGTACGCAAGTGACTGTTGCCCACCACACATTCCCGGATGTTTTACGTCATCGAAAGCAATCAATACTGTAGACAAAGGGGTGAACTCAATTGTGATTTCACAAAGAAATTTAATACCTTTTTTATCCTTCAAGATTTTTTGTGGGGACGGTGTTCGTAGCTAGTCAGGAAGGGAACCCACAGTTGAAAAACAAAGAAAAACACTACATTTCGAAGAGCAACAATAGTCCACTGATAATTTTGACTCAATCAAATTTGCAAGGATTGTTGCAAATAATACACTGAACAAATTGAGTATTTAATACAGTTCACGATGTCGAGAAGACACTGAAAATGACACCAACTTTTGAATACAGGTTTATGGAGAATTCCTCTGTTGTTGAAATGACATGACAGCTTTGCTCATGAATATGGACATTCTCATCAGCATACAAATAGAAAAATTTGCAAGTATTGGTAAAAACTTAAACTTAATATAGGTTTTCTCGCTCGAATTCATCAGAAATGCATTCAGATTTATTTGTGGAAGTATGTATATAAGTGATTTTGATCAGGACGCTTTTTCTCTGGTTCTTGTTAATTTTCACGTTATTTGTTTTCGTTTAAAAACATTCATATTATTTGTTTGCTAAGACATCCAGATTAGAATTTGCATCATTAAAATACAAAGCATCGAATCTTCATTCAATTTGGCACAAGCTCGGGGCTTGGGCGAATTAATGATTTTCGCTGGTATTTCAAAATTGAAGGCACATATAGTTTCAAATTTAAGTGCAGAATTTGTTCGATTGTGTCCTCAAAAAACCAAACTGAATGCTCTCTTTAAATAATTAAAGGATGATCCCAAACTGCATTCCAATTTGCGCTAAAACGAATGAATCTGAAACGAACGTAGGTGGTACATGTACTCTGTTAAAACTGAGCGGAAAACCTATATTAAATTGTAATAGGAAAATATATTTTTTATTGCCAAAATGGGCTCACAACAGGAAAAAGACCCATGTACATATTTAAGTGAATACATAATATAAACTTTATTAACTACTAATAATGTAAGTATCATTTTCCTCATTTTGGGGATGTTTTTCACGATCCCATGGAAATGTGAAAATGATAACCTGACATTTGCTGTCAAGCTTGCACGCAATCATGTGTTTTAAATTAGCGTATCCCTATGTAATATTCTCATCCAAAGCCGACATTCAATAAATTTTGATGTAGCCGTTGGCGTCAGTGGTTAATTTGTTTATAGTGAACTGCATGTATAAATTTTTGGCTACATTAGGGAATAATTGGTTTTAGTGAAACGCACTTGTTGCACTGTCATGGTTTTTTGTACTGTTATTGTCGGGCTCCATTCAGAGTCTGTCTTAATAAGGGAGTAAAGGCGAGGTTGTCCTCAAGTGTGGGTGGTTTTAGCTAAGATACATCAGAGGCGTGTTCAACAGTGCAATCTCGAAATACGTATGGCAGCGTCGGTATGCTGCAACCGAAACGACTTATTGAACGACTGCATCCCAAAACGTACAATCAAACATGGCCACTGTCAACAACGCCGTTTGTAAAGCACTATGGCTGAATGCGAAGATTCTGACAATTACATTTCAAATCAAAGATGCTAACTCGGCTGACAGTGGTCTTCCATGTAACTCGGGACATTATTGGTTAATTCTGTCGGTCATGAGTTTGAGTCAAGGCTGGCCTGCGCCCGTGGTGTGTGTGCCCTTGGGCAAGACACTTCACCACAAATTGCCTCTGTCCACCCAGGAGGAAATGGGTACATGTATTTAAGAGTCCAAGTTTTGAACTAGAGTCCTACAACACCGATAATCACTGCTTTATGTAACTGGATAAATCGGTTTATGCACCTATCAATTGTTCCCCCCCCCCCCCCCCCCCCCCCCCCCCCGGGCTACCCCACCTAAGAGATGGGGATTGTAACTTTTTTGTGACAATCCCCACCCCTGGGGCAACATTTAGGTGAAAAAAATCCCCACCCTCGGGTGCAAAACATGTGCGTCTTGTATACAAATACAGACAATTTTATTTCAAAGGGTCAAATGCCCCACCATGGGGCATGAAAAACAAGACCAAACCCCCACCTAGGGGGAGGGGGATGATAGGAAGGGTTGGGGGAACAATAAATAGGTGCATTACTAAACTTTGGTGGATTTTTGACGATAGGCCTGGAAATATACGGATTGAGAGCGTGGAATCTCAGAATGATAATGGCAAATGATATGGTACAGAATCTCAGATTAAATGGAAAAAATGTGATCTGCTCACGCTCCTTTAAAAAACACAATTTTTTAAAGGTCTCGACAAGATCTTGACCACATCAATATTCTCTAGTTCTAAATGCTTTGAGAGTGCTCTTAAAGTTACTCACTCCTGCGTGCCTTTCTCCCCACTCCTCTCCCCTCCACTCCACCCCTCCCTATTCCTTCCCCCAGTCCTTCCCTCCCCCTTCCCTCAGTCCCAGCCCCTTCTCCCCAATCCAAGCACCCACAGTACACACAGATTGAGCCACACATTCTAGTTTAAAATTCCCTATTCACTATCTCCCTTTCCCTTTTGACGAAACACACATCAAAATTCAGGTCTCGCATCAAAATTCAGGTCTCGGGAGTACCTCAGGCCTGTTGACTTGAAAGTTGAGCCCCGATCACGATGAGTCACGGGTGACTGCCCCGTTGAAACCAATCGTCACCACTTCCTACCATTATGCATTTTCTCTTTGCTGAAGACAAGTCCTGGAATGCATAAATATTCTGGCACCATTTCAATCTTCTTGTGGCATCTTACTTGCTATACTTGTGAATAAATGTCTGTAATTATTGTTAATCATAGAGAATTATAATTGTACTAGGTCTTGGGGGGAATTGTGATTAATCTGCTTCAAAGTCGTAGAAAGGATGTACTTAGGCCTATCGTATTGTCACCGTAGAACTACTGCAGGCATTCTTAGGAAAGTTGAGAGTGGGGCCAATTATTGCCGACTTGTCACGATTCACACATTCAAGCACAATTGTGGGACATTACGGTATAAATAATGACGGCATGATCTGGGCTTATAAGATTGTTACAATATAGGCTGCTTATGAGTGTGGCACCAGGGATCCCTGGTGTTCCGTGCTGTCGGCCCAAAGATGTGTTGCCGTACCAGATGGTAACACCAACTGCTCCCGACCACCGCGTCGTCGGGACAACTAGGAGACATGCGCAGTTACGTACTTAGCACAAATATGGCTGACAAGTTGAATATTTTTAAAATGTAGGTTTATGTTTTGAATTTTCAGGCCTCCACATTGAATCAAAATGTTGTAAATATTTCCATAATTTGTTTTCATCAGATGTCTGTAATTGATTTTGTGGCGTACCAAGCTTTTTATTAGCAGTGAGGTAATTTCGAGCGAAATTGCGTTTACATGTACGACGTTACAATCCCAACACCTGGGAGCCCCTGGCACGAATGCTCAAAAGCAGCTACAAAATGTTGCTTTGGTATAATTTATTCACTATTTATTCTGTTTGGCGCCCTCTAGGGACACAAAAGTCTCAAGTCACCTATCAACAGTTTAACAAGGACCCACCTGTATCAAGCCAGAAACATGTGAGATCCTGTGCTATGTATAAACCTGTGATGAACAAAATAAGGGGACCCACACCCAGTGAAAACCGCCCTTTTCCTTTCTTTCATAATAAATGACATGCCTCGTCCAAGCTATTGAAAATGTATGGGGCCAACTCAGCACCTTAGAACTCTTACGTCAGTTTTATTTATAGCAAGCAAATTTGGGTCGCAAATCTTTGTATTTCATTATTTTGTCCTCGTATGACAAACTAAATATTAATTTTAGTATTTGAATTTTCGAAAAAATTCATGAGTTTTGAGTTGCTCAGTAAAGCTAGAGAGAAAAAAGTATTTTTTACAACAGGTGTATTCTCTAAGTTGCTACAACAATGGTACACTAAGTATACTCACGATAAGTTAGGGATATTGTGGGATGTACGCAGATATTTTATTGAGGGTATGCATTCCACTTGAATGATTTTGTATATGATTAGACAATTGTATCTGTATGACAAACACACCTTGTCACAGGAATAGGTGAAAACAGTCAAAATTCCAAAATTGACAGTATATTAATATCCCTCTTAACTTATTGTGAGTAGTGTAGATGCTTTATGTATTGGTCAAATTGTACTGCGTTAACATTTACACTATGGTATAATATAAGCTAATTTAAATATTTACACCTAATAAATTATGACTTAATCAGTCTAAATGAATATTAGATATTCGATCGAGCATTTGGTGAGTATTCGAACAGTAAATTATTCGAATTGGATTGGCCTTAGCGTGTGTACTACTGAACAATTTAAAATGCAACATATGAAGCCACTCACACAGTCTGTTGCTTACACTTGGATAATTTAGCTTAATGAACAACATCCTATAGTACGTCTGATGGGACTCTTGCATCTCAACAAGCTATATCATAAGATCATTCCATGTTTTTTCTGTAAATTTTTGCAAAGTACGGCTCAACTCGCGGAGTGATTCACCTCCGACACGTTTGACCGGCGCATCCTCGCGAGTTGGCGAGCATTTCGGTAATATTTGGCATGAAATTAATGCCCGAAATCCTGTGGTCTAAACAATCCTAATTGATGCAATCCGGATGTGAGCCCATAGGGGATTTGCATTGACTGATGGGACGGTTTAAAGCCGGTGTTGGCTATTAGTGTGGATTAGTCGATCAGCGGTTGCGGCTATTTGAAGTATCAGCTTTGTTTTTGGCATGGATGGTGCACCAAAATCAACAGAACTTTAGTCCAAAAGAAACTGGATACTATTGGAGTTTATACTTTTCCGTCGACAGTTGCGTGTCCACTAAATACCCACGGAAAAACTGGAGTTTTAGGGAAATCTGAGAAGGTATTGACCGTATCGAATAGCCACCATCTTGGAGGGCAACTTTTGACATTTAAATTGAACAATGTAAGCACAAAAATTTGCAGTCATACATGTCCTCAGAAAACAAAGAAACTACCCTACAAAATGGCACCTATTCGATACACTCTATACCACCGTGCCTCATAGCTCAGCTGGTACATGTAGAGCATCTGCCCGGTGTGTCACAGGTCTTGGGGAAAACCGGAGGGAGTATACTACTGTGCCTCATAGCTCAGCTGGTAGAGCATCTGCCCAGTGTGTCGGAAGTCTTGGGGGAAAACCTGAGGGAGAATACCACTGCGCCTCATAGCTCAGCTGGTAAAACATCTGCCCGGTGTGTTAGAGGTGTTGGGAAAAGCTGGGGGCGCATACTACTGTGCCTCGGAGCTCAGCTGGTACGGCATCTGCTCCGTTTGCCAGATGTTTGAAGTTCAAATCTTGATGAGGACCACATGATTTTTCTCTCAAGTACACTGTACTCGATTACAGATTGATGTGCCGTACAAAATCATAAAGAAAGCTGATTGTGTCCAAAATAAGATCTTTGAAATTTGTTTAAAGTTGCCCTTTTTGTAAAATTACAGTTAATTTTGCATTTTGGACTATGCAAGCTTTTTCTATCTGTTTTTGTTGGTTACGTGGAATACGAAAATGCAGCACGATATATAAAGTCTGCACTTGTCAGACCGTGCCGTAACAGGGTGTTTGTGTACACAGAATGGTCTGGTTGCGGTCTCTGCCTTTGTACCATTGTTGCCCTGTTGTGCTTTCCTTGATTTCTGTTATTGAAGCTTTTTGGGCATATTTTCTAAGCCGGGCTGTGTACATATCCTGCAGATTACCAAAAGGACCAAGAAAAACAAACAACCGGAAAGATTTTTTGTCAAAGGGATAAAAGTTTTATACTGGATGTTGTTGAATTTCACAAAAGAAACCGGCATGTTTTGCATCGAGAAAGTTGAAAGCTCTCTTTTTACTGCAAAGTTTATACATCTTGCAAATATTTGTTTGACATCAAATTCAAATAAAACAACACGGAAAAGTTCATATCCATTGAAAGTCGGTTAAAAAAAGGTTGACTGCCCCAAAAACCTGCAACTGTTACACAGAAATTTCGCTCTCAGTTTAAACCACAAAAGGTTACTTTTTATCTTTCTGACACTGCAATTAAACTTTAAAGGGGCAATCAGAGTTTATTTCTCCGCTTTTCACGAGAATAAAAAGGTATTGTATTGATCTTCGATCACTAGAGAGACAAATTCCGAATAAAAAATAAGAAAATCTCACCCCTGTTGAAAATTAAGGACAAATTTTCATTGTAAATTTACCTTCAATATTTATGTGAACAACTAACGGAAACATGTGAATCTTTGCGCGATGAGCAGCGCCCTCTGTTGTTCAGCTCCGACATCGGCTGTTTTCAAAACGACCGTCTTCATCTGTGGCTCCGGCCTGGTGTATCCCAGCAATATTAATGGATTAAGAAACATCTTGGGCCAATGCTAATTTTAACGTTCACCCCTCTTGAGCATATTTATTAACACCAAGAGAATTCATGAAGGTAAACTACACATGTACACACAAAGGAAGACATCATATTCAAAATACCGAGCCTGACCGTAAAACACCGAGCGTTTCGAAATGTGGAACAGATTTTGCGCGTAAGTCAACACATCCAAACGTATCACGTGCATAGCTACGCCCTGGTTACTGATATTTGCATATATTTTTGGTTTTGCATATATTTTTGGTTTTGGTTTTTAAAAAGCACCTTCAGTTGGCAATTTCTCCCACAAAGCTACCATTTTACACGTTGAAAAAAATCATGTGGTGTTTGTTACCATTGCTATCAACACTTTTAGTTGGGTTTTCTTGTCAACTCATGAAGTAACATTTTGGGTCACTGCAAATGACGTATTAGGGCTTTATAACTTAATTGTTGCAATTTTGTCATATTTGTAAGGGTAAGCATCATAATCCCAAGCAGCATAGCAGCAATTTTTTCCTGGGATTATATCAACTACCGGTATGAATCATCCCAGCCCAGATGAACCAGGTACCATGAAACTTACACTGCTGTCCTTGAAATTACTGTGAATGTGAGATGATTAGGGGTATTGTCTTTCTTGGAACAAGTGATCACTAGGGTTAGAAGATAATTCAAGTTTGAATCGTTGCTCATTCAAAATTAGGGCAGGAATATTTTTTTACTGAAGGGAGAGTGCCATTTGTGTTTTAAGAAGAGGTTTTCCATTGTTTGCAGAGGGCAGAAGACAAAAATCTAAGTTTATAGAAGGATTGCAAAAGGGCACCAAGACCATAGCCTTTGTGGCCTCTGTGACCTCTGTGAATTTTTTGCAGGGTTCTCTGTCATCCTGGAAGTCGGGGAAAACCTGGAAAATGAGTTTCCTTTTTCCAGTCAAAGAAAAGTCGGGCAATTTAAGAAAAATTTCTCAAATCCTGGATAAGTCGAGGAATCTGATTGGTTTAAAAAAGAAAGTGGTCATTTTGTTATGTTTTGGCTCAGAAAGACATGTCGAACTAAAAATAGGTCCATAATAATTATCCTGGAATTTTGAAAATTTCTCCAGGAAAACTTGGGGGAGGAAAATCAGGAAATTTTGTTTTCATTGAATGCAAAGAACCCTGTCCTATCCAAAAAAAATATAAAGAATCGGCACTGAAGTGTGAAAACCTGCATAATTGCCGAAATTACAATTGTGGAATTTCAATTTTCCCCTCGCACAAAAGGGCAATTTATCATATTTGGCATATCTACGAACAATTATACTTATTGACAACCCTAATATTTTACTGGTGAATATTTACAAGTCACGGATGGTTCATATTTGTTAACAAAAGCTACATGTCAGTCAGATTCACTTGGCACGCTTGAACAGTCGAGGCACTGTTACTATTTTTCACGCCGAGCGCTAGCCTGCAACGTGATTAATTATTCGGTCAGGACGTTTTGTCAGTTGATGGATGGGAAAGCTGTTTTAACCGCAGTTGGTGGTTTTATTCATATTTGATTTTTTTTTTTCGTGCCCCGGTGGCCCGCAAACCTAAAACCCTTCTTTTCTTTCAATTTCCGATCCTGACTTATCCTATTATATGAGAAGGAATTAAGGGGGGAGGGGGCAGAGCGAGACTTCAATGGGCCGGAAAATATTGGAGAACGCCGTTATTACCGGATGAAGGAGAGGTTAGTTCTGGAGGTGCAGTAATTGAGAGTATTTAACTCTGGTATTGTGTACGACAGGATCTGTTTTTCCCGTGAGCCATATATCACCCACAAATGGGTTAAGCGCCATTGGCAATGAATTACCCTGTGTCAACGACCGGTGACATTGTCGAGACCGGTGGTTTTTAAAAAACTTTTTACCTACCAAGTTGCTGCAGTGATTTTGATGGAGCGTACTGATATTGTAATCACTTTGTTGGTTAACTATTTACCTGCGTTAGTTCCGGCGCTTTGCGCTGTTGTGAATTTTGTGTAGCAATCTGGAGCCAAAGGATCTTGAAACTGGTTATTTTGGCGTCGAAATCGGCAAACATGGGGCTTAAAGAGGGTGTTTGTTGTGTACCGCAGTGTCCGAAAGACAGATGGGTGCTACTCAAGACCTAGTTTCTTGGCACCAAAATACTGTACATGTAGTCCGAGGTTTAGTAGGACAGAATTTTGTTCCAGAATGCTTCAATGGCCAAGGTTTTTTTAAGCGTACGTGTATTAAACCTAGTGCATCTCCTGATTGGTGGGGTTAAATTTATCTTGTGTGCTTGGTGTGTGTGCCCTTGAGCAAGGTACTTTACCATGAATTGCTTCAAGTGAGAAAT
This sequence comes from Henricia sp. BOLD:AAB3569, assembly GCA_037783545.1. Classification (NCBI taxonomy): domain Eukaryota; kingdom Metazoa; phylum Echinodermata; class Asteroidea; order Spinulosida; family Echinasteridae; genus Henricia; species Henricia sp. BOLD:AAB3569. Next base: position 2,438,904 of record JBBELK010000454.1, on the reverse strand, counting down.
TACCAAAAATTGTTTTAATCAGGCATGCATCAAAATAAACTTCAAGCCCTAAGCAGAATGCTAAATTTGCAAAAAGGAGACCTTGTCATTTACAATGAAACTTTGGTCCATTTTCATGAAACCACCTCCACGGTATTTTAATTACCTAAACAATTAAAATCAGTCTAATATAACCAATAGGATGTTTGTTATGAGTAACCGACTCCCAAAGATGCCAGTGAAAATTCCTTTTAAAAAAATTAATAAAACCTTTAAATTTCTGTTAGGAAGATTCAAGCCTTCCTAACTGACGTTTCTGCGGTCATTTCTTTCATAAAAATCTGAACCTTGAACGGCTAGGGGCTCCTCCCCCTCTTAAGTCATAAATCACACCCTAAGTCCACATTATTGGTCCTTTCATCCTGTAATTTTCAAAACTGTCAAAGTAAATCCCAAGGAAGTGTCCTCCCTGAAACCGCAAAGCTTACAACCATTGTTTCAAGTCCTGCCGCCTGTTAAACTCTTCTCCGCGTCTCAGTTCTTTGCGAACCTTAAACACCAGAATCCGACCCAACAAAGCCCGCGTTGCCCCTATACCCTTATCCCTCTCTTCCTTAAGAGCTTTTTGTCCATTAGAGGGGCGTAGCGTGACTTGCAGGTGCCACTTTCGGCAGTGCCTATAACCCCTGATTTGGTACGACACTATCGGCTACTTGCCCTAAATTATCTTGTCAAACTTAATTTCTCATCCTGTACACCGGCCATCCCCTGACCCTTTCAAAGTTGATGCTGTGTCACGGTCAAATTGTCTTAATTGTGGACCCTTAATTCACCAAATAACAGAGCTTAACAAACTATGGATTAACCAATTTGTTCTGATTTTCACACTATCTAAATATAACCATTGTAGAGTGACATCAGTAAATGGTTTGGTCAGATTTTCAAATTGAGAGTGGTGAGATTTGACCACATTTTTCCAGATTTCTGGAATTTGGCTGATAATGATATGCCTTCAGAATGAAGATTTCAGAGTTTTCCGTGTTTTATCTATTGCACCATTTTGTTTACTGCTCTCCGCAGGGTGAAGGACATGTACAAGTCTAGGCATTCAAAATTGAGGTGAAAGAAAAATGGTATGGTCCTTATCAGAGTTCGAACCTGAGACCTCTGACTCATCGGGCAGATTCTCTACCGGCTGAGCGTAAGGCACAATGATATACTCCCTCATGTTTTCCCCAAGACCTCTAACTCGCTATGCAGATGCTCTACCAGCTGAGCTACGAGGCACAGCGATATACATGTACTCCCCAAGGTTTCCCTAAGACCTCTGACACACCATGTAGATGCTCTACCAGCTGAGCATAAGGCACAGTGATATACTCTCAGGTTTTCCCCAAAAACGTGCTAAACTTACCTGGTTATGATCGATGAAATGTGTGAAACCCCAGGGATGCAATAGAACTCTGAATCTCTGGATGCTCGACATTTTTTCTCCAAATTATCTTGTTCGTAAGCAAGGTTTTGCGGCCAGACTTTAATTACGACTGAACGATTTCCCCGGTTAGCATTACCCCTTCTATAGTGTTTGTTGGTTTGGGCTGCCAGTTTCTCCGTCCGCACGTCAACTCGATGATTGATACCATGTTTAGTTTCTTCATTTGGTGTTTCCCGGTGACTTCAAAGTGCAAGCAAAACACCCCTAGCCTACGTAGCTTGTTCGCTACAAGCCGAGACCCGTGGCAGTATCCAATTCAAGACGTAGATTAAGTCAAAACTTTAGTTAGTATGAAAATTCATTTTTATCTCGTATTCAGAAGTATCCTAAATTGTTTACTTTTAAGTTAGTAATTTTAACACTGTTAGATTGATGACTATAGTTCGGTGGGGTACCGTGGCCGAGTGGTTAGGGCCATTGACTCACAATCATGGGTGAAAACTTGGGGTTGCGGGTTCGAATCCGGCTTGCTTGCTCCATCCTTCGGAAGGGATGTAAAGCCGTCGGTCCAGTGTGTTAGGTAATAGTAACGCACTCTAAAGATCCCAGAGCATTCTTTCGTGAAGAGCAAGGGGATTCCCCGGTGTCTCTGGCAATTTCTAATTCTAATTCTTCATGGGTTTCCTTGCGCTTACGAGTGACAGTGCAATGAGCACTATTGAGGAATCCTTGGTATGAATACCAGAAAGAAATAATAATAATAATAATAATAATAAGTTCGACTACATGTATTTTCACCCAAATGCAGTCAAGTTAACGATGGTTAGTAGTGTCTGGTCGACCACTTGAAACCAGCCCACAGGGCACGGTCGCGCTGGTCACTGGTACCCATCAGGCATTGAGTTGATGCGGCATTTTGCATGGAACCGATTGACTAACCAAAGGCGTTCACACAAGAACGTCAATGCGCATGTGTGTGTGTTGACAGGATGACATTTGACTTGTGGTTAACTCTCGTTGTCAAGGCACAGAACTCTATAACAGCCAATCGTTGAGCTCCAAATTATAGAGCTCACGGCAACCGAATACTGCGCGGTATGCGCATAACTCATTAGCATACTTTTTATGTGAAACGTGCTATGTGCGCACCCAAACAAAACCAGCCAAAAACTTGTTACAGTGTGTGTGAAGTATAATTTGCTACCCTGATTATTTCCCAAAGTTAAGTAAAATATTTCACCAAAAAGAACCAATTGAATAACAATAGCAGAGCATTTATAAGGCATACAATATCTAACATGACTGTTATTCAAATGTATTGTGGCCATTATTATTATTGCTGCCATCATGGAATCACCAGAACCATTTCGCTTCAACTAGGTGGCTGCCCAGCCAAGGCGCACAACCCTATCCGCACTTGGATTGTGGCATTCCCCTAACAACTCCCAAAATAACGCTCCGGTTGACGAGGCAATTGAGATTAAGTGTCTTACCCAGCGACACAAAAACATTGGCACAAGTAGGGCTTGAACCAACAACCTCTAGATTGTGTACATTTTACTTACGTAAAAACTTATCCACTGACCAATTGAATACTTATTTTGGTTGAGAAAAATTTTCTTAAATTATAAATATATTTCACTTAAGTCTTGAATTTTAATGCTGCCTCTAATGACTTCACCAGCCTTCAGTCAAATCGCTGATCCGAAAAGGCCAGGGTGTTGCTGTTCAGTCATGCTGAACAAATGGGCACGTCAGGGAGAGATTTCTGGTACAGACGGCCTCAAAAATGTGCAGTGCCCGTGACCACAAGGGCATAACACAATTGTATGAAGTAATTAAATGCTGATATGCTAGTGACATGATCAGTAGCATATTGGGGCTTTTCTAAGAATTCTGTTTTACAAGTGTTTGAAAAATGTGGGAATTAATTTTCTCACATTCCAAGTTTGATGCCATATTAGTATAGAATGGTTCATTAGAGTTCATCCGTGTGAAAGCTTGTTGTACCAAATAGATACACAGTGTATTTTGGTTTGAAATTTTAAAAAGTTGTCCGTTTATCTTGTAAACTTTCTTTGCCAATTAAAAAGTGAAAAATAGGGAGAAATTAACTTTTTAAATGTTTTGGAAAATGGCTGCTGTTTTTCAGCCCAATTTTTTGACATCACATCTTTGCTCATGAATGTGGAAATTTGTGTCGGCATCGAGCCCAAATCTATTTTTTTGCACAGTCTCCAAAGCAGCTTTTAAATTGAATTTTGATAGCTGAATCTGCAAAAAAAAGAAACAAACAAACTTCAATTTCATTTAAGTTTCATTTTTTATTCCTTGAAGGGTCAAATAAATGGCACATCAACAGCAAATGTAGAGGGAAAAGGAGACAACAAAGGGAAGGCAAAAGGAGCTAAAAAATTGGTAAGCATTGAAGACTTGAAGCAAGACAGATGTTAATATTGAGACTGCTGTTTTTGTTACTGCTACTGCTGCTGCTGTTCCTGTTCTTGCTATTCTTGTTCTTGCTGCTGCTGCTGCTGCTGCTGTAGCTGCTGCTTCTGCTCCTGCTGTCTGTTGCTGCTGCTTCTGCTCCTGCTGTCTGTTGCTGCTGCTTCTGCTCCTGCTTCTGTTGCTGCTGCTTCTGCTCCTGCTTCTGTTGTTATTGCTCTCTGTTGCTGCTGCTTCATTTGTTGTTGTTGCTGCTGCTGCTGCTGCTGCTGCTGCTGCTGCTGCTGCTGCTGCTGCTGCTGTAGCTGCTGCTTCTGCTCCTGCTGTCTGTTGCTGCTGCTTCTGCTCCTGCTGTCTGTTGCTGCTGCTTCTGCTCCTGCTTCTGTTGCTGCTACTTCTGCTCCTGCTTCTGTTGTTATTGCTCTCTGTTGCTGCTGCTTCATTTGTTGTTGTTGCTGCTGCTGCTGCTGCTGCTGCTGCTGCTGCTGCTGCTGCTGCTGCTGTTAAAAATGTTGATACTCTTTTGCTGCTGATGTTGCTGCTTTTCTGCTTTTGCTGTCATTGATGTTGCTTTTGCTTCTAAAGTTGCTGCAGCTGCTGTTGCTACATGTACCACTTCCTGCCTGTGCTGCCACGCAGGCATTGCCACAAGTCCGTCGCTGTTGCTGCCACTGAATATTGCTTAATTATTTTCAAAGTATAGCCAATGCTTTTTTTGTAGAAATGTGACCCCACTCTGCAAAAAGTCCCTTAAGTCGTGCAGGCCAGGTCGAGTTTTTGCAACCATAATAAGAAATCTGCGGCAGATCCATGGCTCATTAAAATACAAATACACATGGAAACTCCTGGCGGTGCTCAGATACATGTACTGCCTGGAATTACCGTGCTCCGTGAGGAATTTCAATTGTCTTTTTGTATTTTAAAGGGCGTGGATCTGCCGCAGATTTTTTCTTATGGTTTCAAAAACTCGACCTAGCCTGTATGACTTGGGTTCTTTATTGCAAAGTGGCTGGTCATAAAATGCATTTTTGGGTTGGAACAATTTGTCGTCTAGGATCTTTGGTACAATTGGAGCCAGCATTATTGTCCTAACTTGAACTCCATAATCCCCCATCCTTCAGTGCCTTGATGGCCACAAGGAGTTTCAAGGAAGCATTCTTGATCCCCTAGATTGTCCCACAGGCTATTTGGAAGGGGGGTGGGGGAGGGGGGGAGATGTTCAGCACTGACAAGGTGTTGAATACTATGTAGGCCCTCCAGCAAAACATTGGGTTCCTGTAAACCTTGGCCTCGGACTGTCAGGAACACCCATGTCAAGTACACTTGATGCTTGTTAAGACCAGTGATCAATTCGGGTGTTCCACTGTGCAAACGCCACCAAGAGTTTGACACTGAAAGGATACATTTGACGTGCGCGCATTATGCATGGGGGAAAAGGTTGACACGAGCATTGCTAAACGTGTGATAAAGTATATTATTATGCTGTTTATTCTCGAGCAAAGAGCACTAATTGAACTTTTTTTCTTCGCAAACATTGTTAATTGTTTTAAAATAATCTAGGCTTCCTAAATAAACATCAACCTCTAAATCAAGTATTCGTTTTCAAATCAAATCCGACATGTTCGTGCAATAAATGCACTGATGTCAACTGCTCTGTCGGAAAATGTCCTCTCCAACAGGAATGCTTGGTGGCGCACTTATTGTGAAATGCCCGAATTTCATGGCGCTTTTTAGCAAAAAAATTTGCTTAGCACAATTTCTTTGCCAAGATTGTACATCGGATTGTGTTCTCCAGAAACATTAGTACAATATTAGTAAATAGGCCTACACATCACATACAATTTTGGCTAGTAACAGATTTTTGCAAAACGGGCCCCTGAGAACTTTGTTCCTTGAATTTTTCAAGAGTATCAAAAAGGGGTAATTCCAGAAATTTGTACCTATATTTCTGGAGTCTTTGAGGGCTTATAATGCTTCACGCATTCAAGTTGTTTGATTTTAAATGCATCTTTTTCAAGCATCCTTAATTGGAAGTGTAATTTCTGAAAAACTGATTGTAATGCCATTCTTAATCCGAGGGCTTTCGAAACATTAAAAGTCTCAAAGTCTTATGTCTTAATTTCTGAAGTTACCCAAAATTATCCTTTATTTGGACCCTAAAAGGGTGTAAGTACATGTACATGTGTACATGTAGGTCTCAGGAGACGTGGTGGTCTAGTGGATATCGCGTCAGACCTTCAGGCGATAGGTCCGTGGTTCGAAGCCTGGTCACTGCTATCGCGTTGTATCCTTAAACAAGACACTTTACTCCATTGTCTCTCTCCACCCAGGTGTATAAATGGGTACCGGCAAATAGTGGTTGAGAAACTCAACTAACTGCTGGTGGGTAAACCTGCGATGGACTGGCATCCCATCCAGTGGGAGTAGCAATGCTCCTAATCACTCCATGCCAATGAAACCGGGAATGAGTACTGGCCGTATGAGCCAGCTTGGCTCGTAAAAGCGACTTTACCTACCGATACATGTAGGTCTCATGAAAAAGTATTGTTCCGTACTTAAAAGAAAATAACCAGTGGCTGACGCAGTGCTCCAAAGTTCATATTTTGATCAAAACATGTATTTCAAGGGTGAAATGAATCTACCAAAAAATTGATTGGATCATTTTCTTGCGGAAATCATGGAGGGAAAAAAATTAATGATTTCAGTGGGCGTGAAGGTTTAAGTGTTTCCGAATCTGCCTCAGGTCGTCATGGATAGTCGCCCTCAATTGTGTCAAACTACTTCAGCAAATGTCAAATGTCTCAAGATTCTAGCTGGAAAGGTTCAATAGTCCTGGCCAGTAAGGTCATATTGGTATGCAATTCAGGGTTTGGGTCCTTCCACAAAACTGGACACTGTCCCTTTACATCGTTACCTTTGGAGATGATAAAATACGTGTATAGGTTCTTAGGGTGGATAAAACCAACGGCTACCTTTTCAAAAAAGAATTGGTCAAAAAGATTTGAAATCATAGTTGAAAAAGTCTGATACATGTACCAAGACATGTCTGTTTCTAGATTATTTTAAGTTGCTTACATTTTACAAATGCGTCACAATGGACATTAACTGTAAATTATTTTAAATAATATTGTATACTATTTAGAAACTGCACAAGACTTTGTTTTAATTGGTTACATGTAGTTGAAAAAACAAAAATCATTTTTACAAATTCCTTCAAATGTCGGGCTTCGGCTTGTGTTTTCACGGAAGAGACCAGTTTACCAATTTGGACCCAAACCACTATACCGGTACACTTTCAATTTTGTCTCAACGGCCGATGTCATCACCGTGCCTTGTGATGCGCAAATATTGAAGTGTCGGTCTAAAGATAACCGAAAGTTGAGTGGGCGGTGGCATTATTTTGTTTACTAATGACACACTTACCTGACGCACAATCTCCACGGCACCACAACGACTTGTATTGGTTATAGAGTACCGTTAATTACCAGCCGCGTTCTTGTTGACGTGTCGCATGGTTACCCCAGTTTAAGGCAAGACCGTTATTATTTGTGAGGTGTACCAACCCACGCATCGGATTTAACACTTCACATGTGTATCTTGATTTTTCCGGGGTAGGCGGTGGGCGGTTTTTTCGAGTGACGATGGAAGAGCGGATATGTGCGTGCGTAAGCTGTAACATTTAAGACGCAAATTTGATGGTGATTTGGCCGATAAAGTGGTGTTTGGAAATCCACGTCATTGGTGAGGTGTGCGTGGGAAGTGTAAGTGAACACATTGCTAATTACAAGGTGACAACAGTGGTTTTCAAATATTTGGTTTCCATTTTTCTAATGGGTTGTGGATTTTTGTTTGTTTTTTGCGTGGGCATTTAAAAAAACAGCATTAATCTTTTGCCAGAATTATTAAAAAAACAAAAAAATACAAAAAAAAATCTCAAATGGAAGATAAGTGTTTCCAACTGTCCAATGCAATGTCACCTGAAGTGTTTTTTATGAGAAAAAGCTAATTTAAAATAAATTTATATAAATGTGTTTTACAAGAGCGCCCTCATGTGATCAAAACTAGCCCCCTGACTACCGTAGTATACCATGGCATCGTTTTCTGTGCAGTGTAGCCAGGGAGCCACATGGAGATAACGCCATTTGTAACAGTGTCCCAATCCTGTGATCTATCTTTAACCATCTGTCATACACGGTGTGATACCGACCGCAGCCAATAAATCTACCTACCTGTGCCAGGCAAACGACCGCATTTCGAGGCACCACCCATCCTCGAAATAGTTCTTATACTGTTCAGCTGATTTCTGTGCTATAATAAGCTCAAAACAAGCACAGCTGTTGATACAACACGACTAGACACACATACAGAATATTGCTGTCTGTAACCTGTTGAACAGTCGGTTTTTTTGCAACCTCCCAAATTCCCCCTGTCTGCGCCCCCACCCCTTATGTCTCGTAGCAACTCCATGCCAGTGTTCCTGCTTCAAGGAGCTTCCGTCTATTCTCAAATTTCCTCCCGGGAGGTTGCAAGACCCTTCTCAAGTATTGATGTTTTGTTCGGGGAATCAATTGGACTGGCAAAGACAAATTGCCGGCACATTCGTGATCGGAATGTGCAGGCCTGTTTCTACTTCTGATGAAATGTTGTCGCATTTAGTGTGTGTAGCTGCCACTCAATGAACGTTCTTGTGAAGGGGCATTTTGGTTGACCGTTAACTTTGTATTTGCAAATTCTAAGGAGGGAGAATAAACCCTTTGCACTGGCGGCCATGACGGGGGGCAAGTTTTCACATTTAAATGATGTGACAATAGATCCACAAAGTGGCTACTTATGCAAGACCATGGTGACAATGTGACTGCCCTCTGTCATGGCCGCCCATGTATAGGTTCTATACATATAATTTATAATTTATTGCTCGTGAGCCTTTCGTGGCCATAACATGGTTCCCTGACTTCTAAGCGGCCAGAGGCTGATAATAATTTTAAAACTTGACCTTTCTTGTTTTACACTAACATTTTCAACCCAGGGTAAGGATTTAACGTGGGTTAAGAATTTTAAGTGTGAAATTCCACTTGTTTTCAAGCCCGTACATGTATGTGATTTGCAAAACACAAATATATACCTGCTGCTGGGGCTTAAATTGGTTAATTTGGGATTCGTCTATAAATGTAAATAATGGGAAATAACATTTATTGGCAAAATAATAAATTATCAGTTTAACACTGCTGTTCGTCTCTTCTTTTTTTTCAGGTTAAAGCAAAAGGCAAAAAGAAAATTTTCAGCATAGATGAAGTCAAGCAGAAGATTCAGGCGGTAAGTCACCAGTCTATTGTTATAGAGGTCAAGGGTCGGAGAAACCTTTACACAAATCTGTTTGCTCGATAGTATAATTAGTTGGGGCTACTATTTGTCTTTAACAATTTTCCTTTTGTCGTACTTCTGCAGTCTTATCAAAAATGCAAAAATTGCTTATAAACCCTACATGTCCTTAATACTCAGTCCTCACAACCTGGGGAGTTAGAGAGGAATTATGTCATGGCCGTCCATCACAATCGCTAAGCCATCACAGGTCCCTGGAAGTCCATAAAATTCAGTGGGTCTTGGCATGGCTACTGCTTGGTGATGGTGAAGGTCTGGCAATGACCAACACAACACCGACATCCTCCCTGTTTGTTTACCATAGCCACTCTTCTGACGTGTATTTCAACAGGCATGCAAAATTTGTGTTTTTGAAAATTTCCATATTTGTTTATTTCCCTATTCATGGGCCATATTTTTCCCCCCGAGCTTAAAAACCGCGCCATCCATTGACTGATTCAGTAATGCCGTAAAGCAGACTTGTTGAAGTCTTGTCGTCAATCAAGCGGAAAAAAACTTCAGTGCGTGTGTCCATGCATGCACATGTATGGCATGTATGCAGACCGCTAAGAGAGTTTACCGGCTGCTATTGCTGTCACGTTCGCTGGCCCATCTTCAAAGATCAATGTTGCCAATAACTTTTGAACTACCGGTACATGTAAACAAAACTGGTTCTTGTGAATGGTAGTTTAAGTTACTAAAGATGTTGACAGTGCACAATGCTGGTGTTAATAGACTAATATTAAAGTACATGTATGACGTCACTTGCCAGGGTAACTGGGTGTAAACATTCACTGGTAATCTAAAAAGACCATTGCTAAAAAGCAGGGAAACAGCTAACTGGTATTAGTGTAGACCCAGTAACCTTGGCGACACGCAAAGGGTGACATTTTCACTTTAGTTCTCTATTTAAAACGGTTCCAAAAAAGCCCCAATACATCATTTGCAGTTACCAAAATTTTACTTCAGGAGTTGACAAGAAAAACCCAACTAAAAGTGTCAATAGCAATGGTAACAAACACCACATGCTTTTTTCCCATGGAAAATGGTACCTTTGTGGGAAAAATTGCCAACTGAAGGTGTTTTTTTTTACCATTCATTCATACACAAAAACTATGCATGAATTGTTTAGGTCTTCTGCATCTATGTGGCTGAAATGTCTATTTTGTTCTTTAGTTAATATGTAATGATGTTGTTCCTGTTTTAAAAGTTTCCAATCATGTAGTCCGTCTTTAAAACTTTTTCTCCACGCCCCTCTCCTTCCCCAAAACCTTGTCCCCATACCCATGGCCCCCTCTGCTTTTTAGTGCGCCACCTGCCACACCCCTGTAACGAACACTTTGTGTACATGTAGGGAGAGGTCACTTGTACTTTTGCTTGTATATGATATCATAAGCAAAATAACATTGACTTTTCAACCCCTTTCTTCGGCCTATCTCAAACCAAATGCCCACCTGTTAGCAAACATGCAATCTTCTCTGTCAATTCAGCGACTCGTAGTCTTCGAAGTATCTCAAAATCTCAAGGTCATGTCATCCTTTAAGCCCCTCAACTCCTCCCAAAGCTTTTGCCAAAAAAACATAACGCCAGTTCCTGCCATTTCTTTATCACTGTGCCATGCAAGATATGCTCTAAATCCTTAACCTTGCTGTCGCCTATCAATTAAGGTATATGACGTTAATTGCTGTCAAAGATAAGGTGATTCACACTGTAGTTTAACCTTGGTTGATGAATTCAGATAAGGTAGATACAGAAAGTTAGCTCAGGAACTTAACAGTTTTTTTAAGCACCTTTACTATTTGGGCGATCCCGATTACATTTTAATTGTGATTCCATGTATCAATTCGATTTTCAAAAAAAAAATTGGTTCTTAAATAATAATAAAATTCCTTACAAACAGGATGCAAAACTTTTGAAAATGTCTGGAATTTGGTAATTTGTTCACCCATTAACATTCAGAATCGTTCAGTACTTGCCTAGAATTGCCAAGATAACATTTGGGAAATTGATTCCTCCAAAAGACAATCACGATTTCGATTTCCAACTTGGAATAGATTCTATTCGACTCCGACCGAGTGTAAAAGTAAAGCCAGTGACACACCTCAACGACTACTTAAGACTCGCCACGACTTGAATGTCGTAGAGAGCTGAAAGAAAATTGTATGAAGTCATTGTTTCGATCTCCATTGCCTATGACGATACCAGTCCAAATTGGTCCGCCATTATTATTGTTGCCATCAGGGAATCATCAGAATCATATTGCTTTATCGTGGTGACTGCTTGGCCATAGCCCAAAGCCAGTGCTTACATTGTGACTTTTCCCCTGAACAGCTGCCCACTTATTGCAATTAAGATTAAGTGCCTTGCCTAGGGACACGGACATGTTGGCCCTAGTGGGGCTTGAACCCGTAACCTCTTGACAATGAGCATAGCTGTGTACCCAGTAGACCCAGTGTACATGTAGAAGTAGAGTTGGGACTATAATGGAAATGGTGGGGGTTGGTCAGGCCTTGATATTAAGGCTACCAAGGCCAATGGCCTCATGCCCTGCTGAGTTGGCCCCGATGCTCCTTCAAGATAAATGTATACTCTTTCTGAGGCCAACTTGGCCAGCATGCTCTATCTGTGACCAGATTATTTTTTTTAAATGGATTTTGTTCTAACCTAACAATCATATGAAATACCTCCCCAAATTACTATCCATTAGAAGAAAACAGGAAATTTGCAATTTGAAATTTGGATGTGGAAGCAAAAAGGTTGGTGTAATTACTGCACTGCTTTATGTAACCGGATAAATTACATTTTTGATGATATCCCTCGTAATATATACGGATTGAGAGCATGAAATTTCAGAATGGTGATGAACAAAATATGACACATGATATGTATCAAAATCTTAACACCCATGGAAAAAAATGGGGGGTCAAAAATGTGATCTGGTCACGCTCCTTTGTAGGCCTATACACTAATAACAAGTACACATTTGGAACAAAATTGGCCGTGGTGCCTCTCCAGTTGGCCTCAGTGACTCAGATTTGGACAAAATCAAGGCTGTAGTGATCTTCCCCTTATTTTCATGTCAAGGCCTGAATATGCAGGTGCGTGTTTTTTGTTTTTGTTTTTTTCTGAAAGATTTGAACCCTTGGCAAAAATGGGTTTTAAAAAGGCTGCTTGCATACATACCAGTACTACTCTGTAAAATCAAGGAATCATTGGCCGGCCGTTCGCAGATAATTGATTCCGCTTCTGTTTATGGAGCAATCTTCGTATCAATGTTTATGTCTGTAGGAAGCGCACCTAATTGACAGTGCATTTATCAGTTTCCTCTTCCACTGTCAAATTGAAGATAGTACGCTACTGAGCCTAACGACAGGTTTTTTTTCTTCTCTTTATCATGAAATGTTGAGAGAGATTGAGAGATTACAGGAAGTACGGTAGCGAGGGGGCATTTTGAGCAGACATAGAGGCGCATAATGTTAACAGTTTAACTAGGATGGGCCTTTTTGTGCGAAGCCGCTCGGTAGTATAGGTTGTCTTAAAGGGTATTCTGTGAAAACTGAAGCTAAACCGTAATACCGTGATGTAACAAAATTAAGAAAACGTAGGACTTTTTTAATACAATGTAACAATGTACATGTTTAATTGTGCAATCATATAATCTTGTGGAGAAAGGTGCTCCCTGCGACATGTACATGTACAGTAATGTTTGTCAAAGACCACATTTAATTTTGTTGGATTAGGGAATGTTATTGTGTTTTCCTGTTCTTGTGTGTTGTACATTGCCACACTGATGTCTCCCTGCCTCTACAAGGCCAAGACTGGGGTACCCAAAAGGACATGGTCAACCTTTTTTATATGGTGTACCGTTATGGTGAACCGTCACGGTGCACTCTACAGTAAAGTTTTGACAAAGTGTATCCTCTGCAAGCATGTTAACAGCGTACATGTCATATATTCATTTTGCTAAATCCTTATGAATAGCATCTGGTCATGTCTTATTTACCTTTACCTATCGACAAAAAAGTAACCAAAAGAAATGTTGCCATATCACATAACCAAAGGCAAGTTCAATAGTGTTTATTTTGTTGGATGCACTCATTCATACGACCCAATATCATCCAAAATATCTCAACTGCAGTTGCCTGCTGCCTTTACACGACAGGCGTTCTACTCTGCTATTGGTCCGTTTCAACCAAACAAGCTCCAACAAGGTTGGGCAATAACTACATGGCCCAACTTGTCGGACGATGTTGGACGTTGCCTGGATGTTGTCCACACCATCCAACTTTCGGTTGGCTGACATCAGACAAGTGCTGGTCCTTGTTTGCTGGCCAGCAGCAAATTTTGGCTCGTGTAGACGAGTGTTAGGGCAGCCAAGCTAGACACATCAATTAAATCTCCTTTTTAAGAATGAGGAGGTTTCAAGTACATCTGAAGGATGGAGCAGCTGGAGTTAAATGCCTTGCCCAAGGACACAACCACCTTGGTTTGGAACCCACAACCTTGGTGTGCCTCCACCTGAAGTTTGTGAGTCAGTGACTGAAACCACTCGACCACGATACTCCCTCATTGCACTATTAAACTTGCCTTCAGTGCACACCGTAGCCAATAAATAGCAGTCAGCAGCATAGTCAGGTAGCTTTATCACCATTCTCTCCCATTGTGGACAGGGTATTGGTCCTGGACTTCATTCCACGACTTCAGTCAAGATGGAAGGCACTGACGTTGTGGTCGACCGTTCCCTTCAACTTCGCCAAATGAGACAAGTATATTTACTCTCCTATAATCCCGCAAACGATGCCCTAATTTCATCTCGGGAGGAATTTATCTTAGCGGTACTGAATGCCTTCCATGTAGGAGTGCTCCAGTGGGCGTGTTCCCAAGAGACGCGTTCAGACGGGAGTTTGCACTATCACATGGTGGTGAAACTTCCCAAGAGACATCGTTGGCTGAATGTCTGGAAAATCTTATGTCACGAGAATGGAATCTGTGTTCATTTCTCCGCAAATTTTTACAACTACTACAGTGCGTGGAGACACGTGACCAAACAAGATGCGCCATTCCTACAGTCGGACGGTCATCCGGACTTGGTGAATGCTTTGCCCCCCAAAACTGCATGTGCCTCCCGGGCACGAGGACGTTGGTGCAGCTAGGCAAAGGTTCAAACGTTTTCCTCCGAACATTAGTTTGGTTTGAGCGTTAACCCTTATACTGTACAATGTATATAGTGTACATGTATCAAAGTTCATTAGGTGTAGGCCTACATTTGTACGTTTACTGTCATGATTTTTTAACTTGTATCATTTTATTTAAAAAACCAAATGTACATTTGTACAGTGTATAAACAAAATTGTGTAATTTATAATGTTTCTTCTACCAATCGTTCAGTTGCATGCAAAATTCAACATGACCGTCCCGTTGAAGTAAGCTATGGGATTTTGTTTTAGATGTTACTGGTATTTCTCCGAGTTATTTGCTGAGACTCCTTAAAAGACCGATATTATGCCTGATTTTTGGGTGGGGGAATGGAACCGGAAAATATCAAATCGAAAAAGTATTGCTTGAAGAACGTGATTTAAGGTACTTCATTGTGTTATCCCTATTAACAAAGAAAATAATAATCTGTTCACATTGTTCACAAAACTTTCTAGATTCATTTAAAGACAGATTTAAAAAATCATTTTAAAAAACGGGAACAAAAGCATTACATAACTACATAATAAAGTTGATAAACTGGTTTGTAGAAATTTCAGCCACATAGATGCAGTAAAACCTGAAAGATCCGTGCGTGGTTGTGTATGAATAACTAGTTAAAAAAAAAAATTATGCAGACAAATTGTTTAAAAGTTGGCAATTTCTCTTACAAAGGTGCCATTTTACATGTAAATGCAAAAAAATCATGTGGTGTTTGTTGCCACTGCTATCAGCACTTGCAGTTGGGTTTTTCTTGTCAACTCTTGAAGTAAAATTTTGGGTAACTGCAAATGATGTTTTGTGGCTTTAAAACCAAAAAAGAAAATCAGACTTTACGTGAAGCATCATGGATCATGCATAGATCATTTTCCCATACTGTAATACTTTAACAGTTTCCCCGAAACGTCTAGCAGAGCATTGTTTTTGACAGGAGCATCTCATGAGAAGTTTTCATTTTACTGCTCCAAATATCATCCACATGCGAGGACATCCTCCCTGCCTAACTCCCTTGAGGAGTTCCCCCCAAGACTATTGTCATCCTTTCTCTTTTAATTTTGGTCCTTCCCTTTTTTTCCCTCTTTGTCCGTTTCTTGACGTGGATATCGTCCAGGCACTCGCTCCATCAATCTCCTTGTAAAACCCAATTTCCTGTCTTCTTCCTGTCTTCCCTTGCTTGTGCCCTCGATACGACAACACACTCGGAGTGGCTTTTGAGACTTTCCAAAAATAAGGATTATATTTTGTTTTTATCCAGGTGTCGTCCTTTTTTTTTGCCTGCTCACTGAGCACAGTGAAGATTGCAGGCAAAAAATAATTGAGCACAAGAAAACCAGCTAAAATAGGTTACCAGCTAAAATATCATGTCATCTTTATTGCCTTTCATTGGTACTCTGCCTAATCTTGCTGACCAAATTTTCTTTTGGGTCAGCAAAAATAATCTTGCCGACAATATTTTTTGATAAGCTCTGCCCTAAAATAAGGCCCAGGTTTTGCTTGATTTTGGCAAACATCCAGTTGAACCCTACAGAAATTACTTGGCACAGGATATGTCCAAAATTTGTCTTAAAATCTGTAAAATGTTGACTTGAGATGGTTTTAGTTCTATTTTGAAATCATGTGTAATATACGGAGCTACAAAAGAAACGCAAAATTTCTCAGTTTTTTAATGGAAAAAAGCAGAGTGAGAATTTTCCATATTCATGTATAATGAAGCTATTATGACAATATTTTAACGTCAACTTATTTACAAAAGAAATGTTTAGATTTTGATTAAACTTAAAATCTGCATTTCTTTTGTTGCTCCGTATATATTCTATATAATTTCTAACACTCCTACAACGTAAAACCTCAGTTGCTATGTCACCACGCAATACAAAAGGGGCGTTGTCAAGGGGTTTCCTACAATTTGTTATAATCCTCGAGGGACACAAAGTCTATCTTAACCAATTCAGTGCATAGTGTTCTGATCCACATGTCCAAGATCTGTTGAAAGTTAGCAAAGTGGCAAAGGGGACAGCAGTCGGATTGTAAACTGGGTGTTGTCCTGCAGATACAGATCTTGGGGGAAATTGAATTTTGGTCCGGCTCACTTAGCACCTATGTAAAAGGAAAAGTGGGTTTTTATCGAACGTGATAAGTTGCACCGGTTTGATGGAGCACCATGGCTGAGGGGTGTAGTGCACTGAGTGTAAGACTTTGGTTAATCCACAGGTTGCCTCTTCACCCAGGAATACCTGTGAGGGTAGTGAAAGGTGATGTTTGTTTAGTCCCTGCATGCTTAAGCTGCAGCGTTGGAGTTGGATGATTAAGGAATGGTATTATTGAGCCCAATGACCTGCAGCCGATTTCACAAAAGAGTGCGCAGCTTGCGCAACTTTTGCAAAATGGCGCAAGCCCCATAGCTTGCATGTAATTTTCACAGGAATGTTGCGCAGCCTATGCAATAAAATGTTGCGCAAGCGGACTTACGCAGTGCGTAAGGATTCGTGAAATCGGCTGCAGGGGTAATAACGTAAAGTGCATTGTTATTGTCCCAAACCACGCCAAGTTTCGATTGTGCTCGAGAAAAACCCAATGTGTCTAACAGCCTGTTTACACTTGATCTTGAGCTCGGGATTAGCTTTGGATCACAAACCAAGTGTAAATGCTCTCAGGACCAAATTGCCCCTGATCAGACCCCGAGATTTTGTCTTGGTCGGCAGAGGGTCAAACTCCGAGCTCGGGATCAGTTTGTGGTTAGATAAGCAATTAATCTTTACTGGATCTGCTCCACAGCCGTTGCGGGGAAAAAGCCCGCGAAATTCATACGGCCTTGCACACACAGTTCTGTACATGCAAACATAGAGTATGACCTTTGACTGCAACTTCTGGCACCGCACTCGAGATCAACTACATGCGGCACTCCGAATCATTGCGGTTAACACTGACACTCTTATCAGGAGGATCAATCTTGATCCCAAGCTTGGAACCAGTGTAAACACGGTCTAACTTGAGATATTGTGGCTAGGCTAGTTGGTGCCTGAGCCACGGTGGTTGTTCTTGAGCAAGTAATTTTGTCATGACTTCTTTGTAATCTGTAGCCTGGGACTGTATGGTACATGTATGTTCCCAGGGATTTTGTAAAGAGCATGATGACCAGGGGTAGAAATAGTAAGTGCACTTTTAGATCCAGGTTCATTGTTTTTATTCCTGATAATACAAGGTTCTGTAAAAATAACAAAATAATATGCAAAGTCCCAAGGACTGTTATTGATGAGTTCCAACTGTAAGGGAATTTAAGACTGCCACAATAATTTGTACACTTTGACTACACGCCCATAAAAGTCTTGTGATGGTTTTTCACTCTTTAGAACTGATTATATCTCAGATTTTAAAGTCACCTGTTAATAAACTCCACTTTAATCCAGCGCACTCGATCGCTACATTTCCTTCCCCCTGGAAGGATGTGCCAGCCCCTATTGACTCCATGTGCGGAAGAGCGGGCTTGGGTCTTGTGTATCTGTTTGGCACCATCGTAAGCACGCTATGTGCCCAATGCGGAAGTGAAACATTTTTCACATTTGTCAAAGAAGGCACGTAGATCTTTTTGGGCGAAGCGCTGGAACACGCCTTTAACCACTATTTTGGGCTGTTTCTACTATAGACAAAATACCAGTATTTGGTGCGCTATGTGCGGCAGTTGAAATTACACTCAAAAAGCGTTATCAGCTGTTTCTACCACCCTAATACCGTTGTGCGCATCAAAAATATCTCCGAGGAGATTTTAATTTACCGTTGTGCGCATCGGCAAAAAAAGTCTTTAAGGCTGTTCCTATTGGATGTATAACAATACGGAAGTGTTTCCAAAACATTAATTGCACCCAGTAGAAACGTGCCCGGTAGAAATGTGCCCCGTAGGAAACGCGCCCCGTAGGAAACGCGCCCGGTAGAAAACGCGCCCGGTAGAAATGCAGCCTTAGGTACTCTGAATGAAATCAAAACTTTTGGACTACTTTTCAACCATGTCCATCGATTTAAATTTATTTCACCCAATTCCTTTAATTCTTGGTTAAAGTTACATGTATTGTTTATAAAACCATAAACACAAAATTATTACACGGTAATGCCCAAGAAAAGTTACCTTCAAATATTTCTCTAAATACTGGCAAATTTGCTCCTTCGGTATTTTAAATATTTGTGATTTATTTATGAAAGTCTTATTTTGCTAGAAGGGTGTACATAACTGTCAAGGCCAAGAGATAACATTTTGATATGAACTTTTACCGGAACATGACCCTAAGCTTGTACTTTGGTGCCAGTAATTGTATCGTCTTTAATTCCCATTTTCTTTGAATGTTGCTACGTACATTAATAATTGCCAAATAATCAATATTAACGTATGTAATTTTGACGCTCGTTCCTTTGAGAAAAAAGGAATTCAGAGTGAAACGACGCACTAACAACCACTGAAAATCAACTTGGGCGGAAAGTGATTTTGAGATTCAGTGATTTTCACCGCCCCTTTTTCTGAAAGTTGCACATTATTGCATGAAAAGTCTCAGTATGAGCGTGAATCCAGTCTTTTAGATATCTTTTAAATATCTTTGAAATTAACCATCTAGTATGTCAAAACTTCTGAATAAACTTTAAAGTTCAGTACAAATTTGTACACCAAAATACAGCGACGCCCACTGTCTCCAAGACGTGATTCCAAAAATATATCCCTGCACCCTGTTTTTGCCATCCTGAAAGTACGACACTGCCATATTTATTCCCTCAAAAGACTCCACCCCACCCAGCTTCACCGACAGTCGGAGATCCACACTTAAACTCAGCATCCTGTTTGCCAATCTGCAATAAAGGCTCCCGCGTCCGCACCAGAAATGAGCCCCAATCAAAAAGAGGAAAGTACAGATAGTACATGGCCTCGTGTCTTGGTTGTTTTAAAGTTACTTGTTTGAGGTTTTCGGGAGAAACGAGAGTTAACGACAGAGGAAGACGGTGTTGTGAGCGCGGTGCGGTCTGTCCCTCTCGCACGCTAGGATGTTGTGGCTAGACAGGCTAGTGTGACACTTTTAAGCCGTCTGGACTCGAGGGAAAAACACATGAGATGAGAACTGGGGGTTGGATACAACAATTGGTTGTATTCTCTTGGTCGTTGCTTACAGCGAAGCCGGGGATGACCTACGCACACCTGCAAGGCATTTTTGGTCAAATTCAATGTTTTTTGTTTGGCGGTTTCTTGTATGTGGCGGTGTATTGTCATACTATTGTGTTCAGTTTTCAAATGAAGTTTCTTCACTTTGCATACCATTTTCAACAATGGCTTTATTTCTAGCAAATTTAGTAAACTTTTCTCTTAGGATTCCAAAATATCTTAGGATTACATAAAGTATGGTTTAGTGGGACACGTATTTAAACATTTTCCATACAGGCAAGCAATGGACTACACATAGTAAAGTATGACATCCGTTTAGGGGTAACTAGGTCTAAAAATTCACTGGTAATCAGAAACCTGGGGAAACAGTTCACTGGTTTTAGTGAAGGATGGCTATTTCACTTTATTACTTTAGTTTTTGATTTATTTTCAAATTGTTGGTTTATTAGTGCCAATAAACTTCAAATTATAGACATTTTTAAACAGCAAAATAGTTTATCAATACTATATCGACTGGAACTTGTAGATTTTTCCAGTCAATTCTTGCAGTGATAAAAGGCTATACGACCCGCTCTTTGAAAATGTTAATACAAGGTCCTTCAGACTTCGGGTGTAATTTTGATGTTTTGGGATGTAAGCCAAAGTTGGAATTGATGGCTAACAACTGTTAAGGAAAATGAAACTTGGGAACATCTGCAGGCTTTACTTGATTGTTTTATTGCCCTCTTGTTAAGTGATTTTATCCTCCATTGACATAATTTGTATTGCTCATACAAACGTTGATGACTAGTACGTATGCAATCGAGGATGTCAACATCAAGAACTAACGGGGTCTTTTGGATTTGTGAAGTCAACTGTTGACTGAGTCATGATCACGTAATGTTCAGGTTTTAGAGAGAATGCCACAACCATAGTCGCCACTTTCTCGATTCTGGCAGTAGACGAGAGAGACGACTTGATACTTGCGCAAAGCCTTGCCTTTATGTCATCACGTCACAGTCCACATGACAATCTAAAAGTCCCTTATGAAATTGCATTTACTCTAAAAATCCAATATTTATACTTGCATCTAAATTACACTTGAAGCAACAGTTGTTTTAGGGAATTTCCAGAAATTTCACATTTATATTTCAGAGACTTTGAGGGCTTGTACATGTAAATATGTAATGCGTACAGTGATTGATTCCAAATACATGTTCTTCAAGCATCCTTGATGGAAGTGTAATTCCTGAAAAACGCATTGTAATTGCCATTCTCAGTAAGCGCAATAGGTCTTGAAACCCTTGGTTTTGGACGTCTTTAGACGTACCACGCTTACTGAGAATGGCATTACAATCAGCTTTTCAGGAATTACACTTCCATCAAGGATGCTTGAAGAACGTGTGTTTAAAATAAAACAACTTAAAAATGTAAAGCATTAACAAGCCCTCGGTCTCTAAAATGGTCGCAGCTTTAGAGAAATAAGTACACAAAAACACTAACCATTGGCAATGTTCACGTAAATGGATCACAGCCGATGTATATACTACACCTTAGTTATAGCTCCATGACTACACCAACCAGCCAGTGAAAGACACTTTCCAAACTGCAGTCGGTGTTCATGGGCGTAGTAAGACATCGAAGTTCTGCCTCCTTGAGTTGAATTTCCTGACAGGGAAATTTCGGCACAAGGTCATTGCATTTTCTAATGTAAACCACGTCTCGGGGCCCATGGATCACCCCACAGTTGTTGCAAGCTTGTGAACAGTCTCACAACTACAATTCAATCAATATTTGTCGCGTCGTGGGCTATTGGCAAGTCTGAGCATGTGCAGATGTTGTTGGCTGCAGCCGGCTATAGTCGGTACCTGTCGAATTTGTGCGGACAGTCCCATGGCGTGATCAATCATGTTGTAGTAGATTAGCCAATCATAAAGTGGCATTTAGTTACTGTATTGATATGAAGATTTTTGGTTTGGAAAATGTTCGCTTGAGGACAATGGCATATTTGCCACACATGATTGCACGTAATAGGCCGTATTCCTGAACGCGTGAGGGCGCTGTCAATTGGCCCGCACCCATCGCGCATTGTTTGAACACAAACAGGCTATGCGTTACTTTTAATGGAAATCTGTGCCCGCGCGTGTCCCGGGCCAGCGCTCCGCGTACAACTTTTTCCCACGTATGGACGTATTACCCCCCATTTTCTACTGTCGGCTATGGCCATTTTCCCCCCAAATCACCTACATGTACATGTAGTTCAAGCGCCCTCACGCGTTCAGGAATTACGGGCTATTGGACTGATTTGGACTAGGAGGTAATAAAGAAATGACAATGGCGCGCTTTTTTTTTTTTTTTTTTTTCGTACACATCCACCAGGCACATCAACATGAGGATTAAGTCGTGGCGAGTCGCACGTAGTTGTTGCATTGTGTCCCTGGCTTTAGATGGCATACTTCGATGACGAGAGATCGCATCCATAAGGCTGGATTCATACTGAGCTATTTCACATGTTAGCGTATGTAAATTAAATGCGTGTCTCTTTGAGAAAAAGCGGCCTGGAAAGATTGATGTGAACCAATCACTGATAATCACAAAATCACAAAAGCACTTTCCGCCCAAGTTGATTATGTGGTTATTAGTGCCGTCATTTCACTCTAAATTCCTTCAATGCCGCTTTTTTTCAAAGCAACATACGTCAAATTTACTTGTGTTAAGGCGTAAGAGGTGCAGTGTGAATCTAGCCTGGGGATGACACACATGCAGAAAATTTTACCAAGACCGACTCTCCACTTTGGTTTTTTCGTCTCGGTATTGACATAGTCAAAATTATCAAGCAGATTTTGCTGGTAAAGGGTGTCTGCTTTGAACATAATATTGCTATTACTAAAGAATAAAATTAAAAAACTTTATTGAACAAAAATGTCGGGTTTTCGCCTGCTGGCCCAAACACCTAAGATGTCCCAGTTTTTGTCAGTTTCCACAAAAATTTGGGGCACTCCCAAACCGCTTTTCCGGAGTACTGTTTATCTGCTTTCCTATCAAATTCTAGAAATTATTTGTATCCGTTGGGCCAGTGGCACCATTGACCAGGGGGCAAAAACAGTTCAACACTTAATCTTTAAAGGAAAAAAAAATACAAATTCTCTGTTCTGATAAAAAAAATCAACCTTTCAGAATTCCACAGAGAATTCCTCAGGACGATTACAAATTAAACGGTAAATTTGCACTTCCTATTATATGTGTGTAGTAAAGCCTTGCTTAAGAGCCTGGGAGCCTGTGCCGTGGTTGAACTGTCAGGAAACGCCCAGGAAGGGGAATATGTAGGAGTGGCCAGACAAGAGTTGAAATGATTTGGAATAAATATCGGGAGACAATTTTAAAGCCTTTATGCTGTGATAATTGAACAGATTTTCAGGAATATGCAAGTCTTGTGTCAGTTTTCTCCATGCAGGCATAACAATTTTGTACTGGCAGGGATGTTGAGAGTATGCAAACGGTTAGCTATCTGATAATTCTCATGTCTGTCTTTTTTAAAAATGCAGATTTTTTGTAGCCTAATTCCTCTCTAAGTTGAAGGCAATTGTGAGCTGGTATCTTGTAATCTGATGCCATTTCAAGTAATGGCCCAGCCCAGTCAATTGTGTATGTGGGTAATATGACAGGGTTGTAACAAGTCTCCCTCTACTTAAGCCCAAGTCAAGTCAAACTACCTTAAAATCCCAAGTCAAGTCGAGTCAAACTACATGAACCTTCAAGTCCCAAGTCAAGTCAAGTGGCCTTCGAGTCCCAAGTCAAGTCATTTGACACCAATGCCAAGTCAAGTAAATTCAAAATTTTTGTAGGGTATTTTGTTGTTCTGGCCAGGAATGTTCAATGTTAAAACAAAGCTTATAGTCTTATAGGTTTCTTAAGTGCTGAAATAAAATTCGGTTTTCAAAATGAAAAAAAAATGGCGTAAAAGTTAAATTTAGTTGGGACTCGAGTTGAGTCCCGAGTCTGAATAATCGTGACAAAGTCGATTATCAGGGTTTTTGTGGTTTTTTAGGAAGTGTACATTGTAGCTATCGCACATTATTTTATTTATGTATTTATGTATCGTCTTTTATGTATCTTGAATGATCTCTGGGAGATCACTGCATCCAGATTCGCCATCCAAATTCAATTATTTTAAAGAGATTCAATGATGATGCTTTTCACTTTAGTATCTAATTTGGACAAATCTCCAAAATAGAAATAACACCAAACACACATCAGCCCAAATCTAGGTTTTTAGGTCGGTGTCGAGGCAAAAGTTGGGAGTTCCCAGTACCATCTCAGGAAGTTACACATGTAAATGGTACGTTTTGGAATGTTGACCTTTGAAAAATTTCAAGAATTGAAGCTCCACAATAACATGTCCCTTGTAAGAATATTTTAACGGGAGTGGCCCGTTTGCCCCCTCAAGATGTGACACAGATGGAAGTGGAGTTTAAGAAGCCCAAATCCTTCCTTTTTCCCCCCTCCTCCACCCTTTCCGTTTTAGGGTCTTTATCCGACATGGCATCTCATCACAAAGATACTGTAACCCCACCCTTTTAAAGTACATTCTTGTAACAAGGCAATCTTCCAAGTTCCAGGGACCTCTTCTTATATAACCAGGTTTGCCTACTGTGTAGCAAAGAAAAATTAAGTTTGGCAAACGGGTTACCGGCTAATATAATGCACGTTACCTTTAACTGGTATTTTGCCAATAAAGTACTTAAGTGAATGCGTCACCCTTTAGGCCTTTTCACACTTGAAAAATCTTGAGGTTGGCGCGGGGTTAAAAAAAAAGCGACGTTTCACACTTGAGAAATTTCAACCCCGCGACAACCCCAAGATTGGTTTCCACCCGGGTTGAACTCAACCCTGCTCGGGACCAGGTTTGAAATTTGTTGCCCCGGTTTGAAAATGGTAGTGTAAAACGAGAATGGTTGAGTTCGCCCCTGGTTGAGATTCTTGCTGCTTGTGAGCTACATGTACAAATGTCTTGCCGAAGCGCGCACGTTTTACCGTTTTTTAAATAATTTGCATGAATACTACCAGCTGAATGAATGTGTTCAGGTACATATTTTAGCTGCCCCCCGGATAGCGGCGGTTTACAAATGAACATGCATGTTGTATGTGTGAAGATAGAGCTACCGTTTTGAGAGGCTATTTTTACATCGTCCGTCATTCACTTTTGGACTCTGTAGTAATGCCACAAGCAACAAAACAGGACAGAAAAGCGATGGTGAATTCGGAAAATTTGAACTATTTCTGGCAGGGGACAGTACTTACGAATGCGAGCAATGCTCGATTATATCACTCGCCCTTGGTTGGTATTGCACACGTGTGAATCCACTTATTCAACGGTTTGGCCGAAACAAGTGTGAAACAATGCGGGGTTGAAAATTTGCAATTTAACCCGGGGCAGTCTCGGAGTTGTTCGCCCCAGGTTGAGTTCAACCTGGGTTGAGAGGTTGTACATGTACAATGTAGTGTGAAAAGGCCTTTTGTGTGTTGCCAAAACTAGGTTACTGGGACTTCACTAAAACCGGTAAACTGTTTCCCTGCACTATCAATGGACGTTTTAGATTACCAATGAATGTTTAGACCCATTACCCTGGTAAATGATGTCATACTTCAGTAATCTATTTTTTACAAAAGAAAAAAAATTGGCTGAGCAGTAATTTTTGCTAAGGAGTCTTGTGAAATTTACCTATATTACGGCCTACCCTTTACCTTTACTTAAAATCATCCAACGTGGTTTTGTCAGTAACAGGTGTCCTGAAAGTCTTTCTAGAGCGTGCCCCCATTCCCCGTTTTAGTATTGGTGCCGGCTGTCCGCCTTTTTCCAGGAGTGTCCAAATAGTGCATGGGAAGACCCCAGTGACAATTTAAGTACACATGGTACATATCGTTGGTCTAACACTTAGTTGAATGCCCGACAGATACATTTTCAGGGTCTACTTTACAAGGTCCACTTTTCATTTTTTTTCTGTGGTTTTTCCAGTCAAATGATTTGAAAATCAAACAAAATGGTAAAAAATCGTCATCTGTACACATTGATTTTACACCCAGCAGATGTTAATAATACATGTATAAACTCCTCAAAAAATTGTTTGAAAAGTCAAGTTTGACTGACGATTTCTCTCTTGTTGCAAAATAATTTTACTTTAATTTTATATCATTGGAAATCCCTGTTATTCTTCTTTACGATGATGTGTCATTTGGGGATGTGCAGCACAGCTGAATACGGGGGGCGGGTGTAAAGTGAAATGTCACAAAATACATTGCTATTGTCAAAAAGTGCATTGACACATTCCCATCCTCCAAGCAAAAGGGGAATGCACTGCATGACAATAGCAGTGAATTTTTTGACATTTCACTTTCCACCCACACCTGTATTCCGCTATACTGCACATCCCCCAATTGATTAATCCCCCAATGATACCAAATTCAAGGGAAATGATTTAGTAACAAGAGAGAAATCGTCAGTCAAACTTGACTTTCCGAACTTTTTTTAAGGAGTTTATATACTATTGGATGTTGTAGCAGGCCTTGGACATTATGAAAATTAAAGGTAGGTTATTCCAGCCTTGATTTTTGTCTGAATTTCAATGGGCACCGGGGCCAACTGGAGGGGCACCATGGTCCAAATGTGTACTGGTTATTAGTGTATGCAAGTCTCATAAAATTTAAGAGGATAGGGCATGCTTGCCAAGTTGGCCTCAGAAAGTGTTGAAAGGGCATCGGGGCCAACTAGGCAGGGCATGAGGCTACATGTATTAGCCTTGGTTAATGTCAAAAGTTATTGATGCCAATTTATTGCCAATTTTGCGTTGGCATTGTTGTGTACCAATTTCAACTTTAACAACATTTGTGTTAAGTACACATTGTCAATATTGCAAAGCTAATTCCTTAAAGTTGTAATAAAATAAGGATACGGGGCACGCCCGACTGTAATTTGCCGGACGCACTGTATGAGCCTGTTCAGTATATCCCTCAGTAAGTGTGTTATCTGCGATTAACTCTGCAAATTATCTTAGACAATCTTAAGAGAAACTTCCCTTGGGATTTAGGAACTCGTCAGTTCGGCTGTTGGTGTGATGAGTTGTCTGTTTCCTCTTATTTGGTTAAGGAAAGCTTACAACTTTCTCTCTAGTTCTTCAGAAAAAGCAGAAACCAACACAAGTGCTAGTTGGATCGCGCAAACTTAGGCCCGCTTACCGTACACTCATTTCAGTTTTGCTGAATCGCACCCTGCATTTTCAAAAAAAGCCGATCTACACAAGCCAACATTTAATGGCTAACAAGGACCAACATTTGTCTGACGATGTCGGTTGACCAAAAGTTGGATGGTGTGGAAGCCACTCCAGACAACGTCCAACATCATCTGACAAGTTGGGCCATGCAGCTATCGCCCAACTTTGCTAGAGCTTGTTGCATGAAACGGACCAATGGCAGAGTAGAACGCCTGTCATGTGAAGGCAGCAGCCAACTGCAGTCAAGATATTTTGGATCATGTTGACAAAATAAGGGTGGCTCACTTGTTCAAATATCATGCATTTTTTCCCCTTCAGTAATGCCCTAAATGGTATTGGGAAACTCTGTATACAGTGAAACTTGTCTCTTCTGCAAAGGTTGCATTAGAATTATACATATGTCATTTGGGACCAAAGACGGCTGGCCACTATAAGCAGGTGGCCTCTTTATTTAGTTGGCCTTAATAGCAGGTTTGACAGGATATGTAATGATACATGTACTCCCAAGCAATTGTTTTCTGCATGTATTCACAAAAACTAGAAAGACCAATTGCAAATTTGTAAACCCAGGCAGAAGTTCGTTGGTTCAAGTCCCACTCGAGCATGCTATGAGGTTTTTAGCATGTTCTTGGGATAAGCACTTAGTATTTAGTACATATACCTATTTAGTATACACTGTATAGACCGACTTAACAATTCCCTTCTTTAAAAAATAAAACCAATATGGTTGCCGCTTTATTTCATGTGCTAAAGTTATTGTGACGTCTAATCTCCAGTTGGTTGCTATGCCAACTAACATTCCAGCACCCTCTTTATTAAGACATTCTCCGCATACTTGCTCAATCTAGCCACATTTTTGAGAATCATTTTGTAATTAAATCTCTCGCAAACTACTGCCGTGCCACCCCTTTCCTTCAACTTATAAAATTACACCGCTCAAAGAGAACATGGGGTTCGTTAGGTGAAATACCAACAGCGCAAATGGGGGGGAAATTGCAGCAAACTATCGGCTCGGTTGGAAGTAGATTAGTGAAATATTGGTCGTAATAGATCCCAGAGGGGAGTAGGCAATAAATAGTTTGACTCTTTGAACTTGCCCAAGTAGGAGCAATAGGTGAAATTCTATGTGAAATTGTTTAAGTGGTAAAAAGCTGTCATACCGGTCTGTCGCATGCATTAATTTTTCAGAGCAAAACTTCACTCCTCTTTTTAACTTACAGGGACACTGTAAAAAATCAAGCAACTTTCAAAGATAATGTTGTTTAAAGGCAGTATACATCATTGGTAATCTTGAAAATCAGAAATGTTCACAGATTTACGCCTAACTTACACATAATAAACATGACTGTAGAAAACTTCCCCTGAAATGGTTTTGTCTGAAATGCTATAGTCTTTGAGAAATGAGTAAAACTATTAGTTTTCATCTCATGAGACGAAAATTCAATTCGCCCCAAACCACTTCGCCCAAGTGCCATTTCGCCCCAAACCACTTCGCCCGAGTGCCATTTTGCCCCGAATTACTTTGTCCAAACACTACATCGCCCAAATGCCACTTCGCCCCAAAACCACTTCGTGCACAGGCCGTGGTTCAGGGCGAAATGGTTCAGGGGGAAGTGGTTTTGGGGCGAAATTACTGCAAACCCTTTTTTGACTGTTTTCTCAAACGTTTTTGCTCAGGTTGGTTTTAATCATGCATATCTTCAATCACACAGGGGGATAAAACTATTTGTAACAGTTTACCAATCATGTACATGTGTATACTATCTTTAAACTTGAATTTGAGACTTTTTATACCATGGGACACAATGGCAGAGTGGTTTGGGTGGTTGACTCGCAAGTAAAAACTTGGTGTTATGGATTCGACACCCAGTCCTGGTACCTGTGCCCTTGAGCAAGGCACTTAACACAAATAAAAGTGTTGTGTAACGCACTTAAAAGATCCCAAAGCACTCTTTCGTGAAGAGTGAGGGGATTCCCCGGTATCTCCGGCCAATGGTGCCACCCACCTATGTATCTCGATGTTTAGGTGGAAGACACTGTAAGCTTCATGCAACTCTGCCTACAGGCTGTGAAATGAAGTTCCATAAACTCGTAATGTGCAATTTTTTAAATTGTTATACAGAGAACAAGAATGACCCACTCAAATGCGAATACAAACAAAGAATGGCTTTTGCAGCAATGCCCAACATTTTGTCCGAAAATAACATTTTTGCATACAACTTTTCATCTATTGCCATATCAATGCACAATAGAGTGCGTGGTACAAACTGGTCAAAGGACGAAATTGCACTGAAAACATGCACTTTACATCTAGTTTAACATAAACCTTTACATAGGCGATTACAACACTTGGCTATTCTTACAACGATGTCTGAATGCTCAGCACCTTTTAATTTTAGGATAAGCTCCCAACTGTGAGCAATAATTTGAACTTTTACATGGTGTCTGAACAATGTCTAAAAAAAAATATTTTATGCAAAACCTGTTTTTGATATTTAAATCAAATAGATGACTTGTTTTGATAACCTTCTGTCATAAATAGCCAGTGCTGATTGCCAAGATTAACTTTTTCGGGGTTTGGAAGAAACAAATGGGGCAAGAATTGTCGGCAGGTTTTTGACCATTGAGGCAGTACAAGTGCAGCGGGTGTGTGATCTTAATTTAAGTCGTATTGACAAAGAAAATAGTGAAACAATTTCTTAGCCATTTGCGGCCTTGTCCTTTGACTGCTTTTCGGTCGAGGACTTGTGAAGGGAAAATAAATTCTCTAATAACCAGTCGGTCTTAAAGCCTAGAGGCGTTATAAAGAGGGGGTATAAAATACTACTAAAATTGGCCCTTTTTTTGTCCTTGTTTGCCCTTCTAATCTTGCCTTGCACCCCTGTACTCGCCTCAGGACATTGATCCGATTAGTGCCAAAGTATTATTTTAGAAGCGAGGTATTTTGCTGCGGTTGATTGTAACACTTTGTCAGGAATTTGGTCTCATGCTTTTGTGGGTCTGCTGCAAGAAGGCTGGGAGTAATTTCTCCTCGGGGACAAATTTGGGCCCAGGTCTTGGGACAATTGATTCCATATATGGAGAATGCTTGCTCCATATTTCTGAGAATTAGGCCAGGTCTTGGAAAAAGGACAGGGGTGATGAAATGTGTTGGCGCCTCCTGTTATGAACGTACTGCATAAAGTTCTGAGAAGTTTAGTCAACCATCTTCCGTACTATCCTCCCGTGTACCTATTTCCTCCTAGGTTTAGAATTTAGCAAATTCTGACAAAGTGCCTTGCTCAAGGGTATATGAACCGTAGTCTCTGCCAGGACTTAAAACCCACAACCATAAAACCAGAAGATTCTTATCTATCCAAGAGTTAATGTGGAACTTGAGGAAAGCTTTATTGCAGATTTAGATATTGGACCATTATCTTAAAATAAAGCCCTCAAAAGTTAGGAAATTTGTTTGTTTGATTCTTAAAATAAGTACATAAGTGTTGAAATTACTTCATATTAGAACCTGGCTTTGATATTTTAGGCTGGTGATAAACCACCTAGGAATTATTGACCCTAACATGTGACCCGGTGAATGACCTTTGTCCCATTTTTAGCATTTTTTGTCCATGCCTGTCTGACTTTGCCACCACAGTCAACAATAAAGAAAACAACAAAAGGGAACCCCTTTTGTGAGGTAGAAATATTTCCGTGCCTGTAAACTCCCACATGTTTTTCTGCAGTTCATGGACAGGACACACTGGGGGAAACACATCAGGAAAAAGTGTCAGAATTTGGGACAATTGCTAAATTTGTGCTATTGTCGGGCATTAGGGAAAGTAGTCAATAATGGAAATAGCAGGGCACAATGGGAGTCGATATGGGGTCGCGAGATTGACGTGTGTCATGTTCCCAGCGATTGACAGACAATTCCCGCTGTCAAAATCACAAAGGCATATTGACGCATTCTACACATATCTGCTGATCATGTCATGTCCTAGCTTTTGTTAAGACTCTTCAAAAAGACCTGTTTGTGTTGGATTTTTGTGTAATGGTGTGGTTAAGTTGGTACTTGATGAAAAGAGTTACCTTGTCTGTTTGGTAATCTCCTCCACCTCCACCTCCTACTGTTCGGCTGAATTCCGTACATACTTCAGACTGATTATCAAATTTTCTGGCATTTTTTTAATCTAAAAAAGAGCTTCACAAAGTGCCTTGTCACTTTTCAATGCAGAGTATGTCATTGGTTTTTATTGCAAGTTTTAGAAATGGATACATTTGGGCTGTGTCGGCGAAATTACTCCAAATTTACTGGCCTTTTTGTATTTTTGAGTTCACGAGTCATATGGCCTTTTCCCACTAAACAAAATCTCGGGGGTGGCCCTGGGGCGACGCCGGGGTGAAAATAAGCCCCGATTCCCACTTGCAAGTCTCCACCCCCGAGCCACGCCCGAGATTGCTCATTCCCCGGGGCAAGTTCAACCCTGCTCGGGACCAGGGTTGAAAAATTTGGCCCTGGGGCGAGACACTTTCCCCGGGGCGAGAACGGTAGTGGAAAAATAGGCAGGGGCGAGTTCTCACTTGTTCAAGTGAGGGATGAGGTGCCGATCTCCGGGGTGAGATTCAGAACAAGTGTGAATCGAGGCGGGGTTGAACTCGGGGGGGGTGGGTGAGTCACCCCAGGGTGGCCCCGAGGCAAGTTCGCCCCGGGGTTTGACGTTCTAGTGGGGAAAGGCCTATAGTAGAAAACGAGATAACATGTTGTTGTCAATGGTCAGGTTCCCTGACACTTGTATTGAGAAGCGAAGGAAACTACAGGCTGGGTTCCTACATTATCTTGTCGTCTGATAATCTAACAGTGACACAAAATCATACCTCTGAAACTATTCATGACTTTGAAACTATTGGACTTAAAATTGTCCTTGTTATAAGCAGAATGTTGTAGTAACAGTGCTCTTATTTAAAGTTTAACTGTATATCTCTCAGTGGCTATCTACAAAAAAATGCGGAAGTGAATGAGGAATCACATTGAAAAACACACAAACCAAACACTGTCTCTATAGATACATCTGTCTTCCGTGCTATCGAGAAAAGAAAACGCTTCCGGTTTTTGCTTTCCACTAGCAAATTAGCCGCAGTCCAGTGATACAAATTCTTGAGTAGTCTGTTTATCAGTAGTCAAACTCGAACGCTTTCAATAGCTCCTGCCGGTTCCGGTGTTTGTCTGCGGCGACAAACGCAACCAAACTTAATCTCTCTCTATTGCTCATTTGGGTCTCATCTTCCGCTCGTTGCTGGAGCCTGCGCATACACGCATCCATCTTGGTCATGGTTGTTTGTCGTCTAGGAACCCCGTTCTCTGGCTGGCAACCAGAAATCTTTAATTCGTCTTCCGTTTTAACTAGTCCTTTTATCATGTTCTTTTTTGTCAATGCTCGCTTCACTTAATACAACAACATTTTACTGACTAATAAACTGTAGTACTCTTTTACTCCAGCCTTCTTTTGGACAGCATTATAAAGTAAATTTTAGAAGTTAGGGATATTGGTGTGGTTCGCTTTTATTTTATTTTTTTCTTCAAATGACTGTTTTCACCTATTCCTGTGACAGGGTGTGTCTGTCATGCAGATGGGTTTCCACAGTGAAAGGGGCATTTTGGCAACACATGTAATCAGTACATGTATACTAAGTGCTTCCCCGAGACATTGAGAAAAACTTAATAGTGTGCTCGGGTAGGACTCGAACCCACAACCTCCTGCACACTAGTCTGACGTCTTAACCACTCAACCACTCAACCACCCAGCAGGCTGAGGTCAAAAGGCAGGTTTGAATCATGTAGTGCAGCAGAAACTGAAACTTATGAGGGAATGTGTTTTAGCTTACAATGGGGAGAATTGGGTTAATAAGGGTCTGTTTTAGGGTCTGATAAATAAGGTTAAATTTTACTTTTGACAGCTTTGTCAAAATCGCCAAGGAGTTTATTTGGAGAACTTTAAGGGCCTTTTCTCCATTTTTAATTTGTTTTTTCCCAAGACCCCTCTTTCACAAAATCTTGTCCATTTCTCGCCAAACATTTCTTCAATTATAAATAATGGAAATCGCACCCTGGATTTCTAAGCATTTCAATACCTCAAAACCAATATCATTTTTAGGAAACGGTATTTGTATAGTTCAGGTTATACACCTACCTGAAGAAGTTCAGATCTAGGCCAGACTTCTAGAATTTCTAGTCTAGACGACAGATAGTCCAAATTTAATTTGCTATCGTTATAAATAGGTACAAGTCGAGAAGGTTTCACTGACAAATCACATGTACTGTGGAATCTGTCCCAGTTATAATTTTGGCACGTACGAGGCACGCATCCTACATGTAGCTGACAACGAAATATAACTTGTTGCATACTGTAAAAGCCAATATTTTCGCGTACAGATATTTTCGCGCATTTCAACATCACTGACATTTTAGCGAGTTGTTATTTTCGCGGATGGAAATTATGCCACCTTAACAGGGATCGCCACAATTGTTCCAAAAATATTTTCGCGTGTTGTTATTTTCGAGGCCTCTGTCTGGTGCGCGAAATGCGCGAAAATAAAACCACAGCGAATATTTCAGCTTTTACAGTAATGCAGCGTTTTGTAATAAGCTTGTTGCATTGACTTTGTCAAATGCTGGGGAATGGTACATGTATTTGGTGAAAGTATCACATTTCGTAGTCACTGACTTTTCAGCAATATAAAACTAACCGTCCAATATATGACAAGTGTCGTGTATGTTTTACTGAAATAGTTCACAGGGGAACCCACAGAGTAAAGGTGGAATGGGGAACATGTTCTCATATCAGCGTGTGGTTTTCACACATTAAGTACATCTTGCGGCTAACCGCAATTCCTAAATGAAAACCAGCGTGCCACATTCCAATCACCGAGTTATTTTTTACCTGTACTGTCAATTATCCCAGTACATTTGAAGACCATAATTACATCAGTCGTTCGAGTTTTGTCAGCGTTGTGTCCGACTTTCCAAACATGTCAACTCTTGGACAGATTAATTTAATTTAAAGGTGTACTATCCATGCACGAACATCCCTGAAAATTTACACCCCAAAAATATTTCCTAAGTTTGCACTGTGGCCATTGTTTAATAAATTTAATATAATATAAAGTTTTAACTACATGTAGAAATGCTAAAAATGAGAAATTGGTCATGTAACACCATAATTGTCTGAATGCATTTTGTAACTTAGATCACCCGTGCCACGCACTACTTAAACAAGTTACGCCATGTGAAACAGGTTCCGAACTGTATATCAGGTAATGTCGCGAGTGAAGTGATACTAGATACAAATTTGGTCACTAAAAGTAAAAAAAAAAATACATTTTAAAGAAATACTTGTTTAAAACATCTTACTCTGGATTGTCATTTCATCTTGCATCATTTTGATGCCAAATCGACAAATCTTGGGCATAATGCTCATGTACCCTTGAGCATTTTTTCCTCCCAATTAATAGCTGTCTAAATATAGCTAGAAAAATTATGTCCAGTGTTATTTGTGTAATAAGGTGGTGGAAATTGATGCTTTGAGAAAGAAAAGATTTTTGGATATTCGTCTATTTATATTCTGTCTGGTATCTCAAGAATTTCAGCAAGGCTTGTTGCGTGCCTTTAAACAGTCTGGGGGGAATTGGTTGGTTGGTGCATATAAACCTTCTTAAAGGATGCCTCAACATGTCTGAACACCCCACTACATGTACCTCCCCCTACAATGTACATCAGACTTTATATAAGTCCTCAATTTCTCCTGACCAGCTCATCTCCTCAGTTGCCGGGGACCAAAAAGAGACCCTGCAATTGATTTTTCCCAGACACCAAAGTCCGGTTTAAAAAAAGCCAAACACCTGAAAATTTAATACCGGCGACAGCTCTGTCTATTCCCCTTCTCACTGATCAATGTGCGACTCTCGGCATGCGACAACGTGTCCGCATCTCAACCCCGTTTCATGTTATTGCACGATATAAAGTGACAAGAAGTTTAATAAAGACTAGCTCTCAGGTGAGCCCCTGAAAAAGCCCCACGCTGCACTATAAAAGACACGGAGACAAGTTAATAAGGATTTTGGCGAGGGGGTGTAAGGGGGAGGAGAAATCCTCGTGAAACGAGTGAAACATTAACCCTTTTTTCTGCCAGAAGACCATAATTGGATATGCCGGATCTGTGTCGTTGCTCTCATCCCCTGCCACACATTCAGAATGAACTGTCTTCTTCAAGCTACGCGGAGACTTTTATTAACTCTTTCGCCAGCTTGCGATTGCCTCAATATCTAAAGATTGCGCACACCGATGTCGACTTGTTTTAATTTAGTTTCCACTGTTTCATTTGTATTGCATATTCTGGCATTGCGTTTACTTTGAAGTACTAAATGCAGTGACGCAAAGAACATTTTACATTTCCGCTATGTTTGACATTACAGATGTTTCAGACTTTCGTCTGTTGTGGGCATTTATTGCAAAGCATTCAGTGTTAGATTCACAAGCACAAACAAGTATTTTTTTATGAAACTTTGCGGGTTTTTCTCACATGCTTGTGTGTTGGGTTTTCCTCCCACCTTTAAAACTCTAATTTTTTTCTCCCAAATACCAATCCACAGTTGGCATTGATGACGCTGCATGTTCATTTGGTGAATGAAATAACCAAACATGAGACGAGAGAAAAATTAGGGAAAACCTGAGAGAGTATATAATACCACTGTGTCTTGGGCTCAGCTGGTAGAGCATCTGCACAGAGAGAGGCCTTGGGTCCAAATCCTGATGAGACCCAAATGCTTTTTCTGTCATTCCGTGTTTGGCTGTTTCATTTTAATGGTGATTAGGCAACCGTACCAAATATTGCGTTTGTATTAAAAATGAATTAATTTACTCGCTTATAAAAATAAAATGAAAACACCCCTAAGCACAGACAAAAATATACAAATACAAAATGTGTACTTGTTTTGCATTTCTTTTGAACAAAATTGGTGCTAAACAATCTTTGAAGTGATCATGTGTTCTCTTTTCTTGTTTACTTTTCAGGGTTCAAACGTCCCCAAGAAGGAGGGCAAATTCAAGAACTACCTTCAGTCCACATTCCACATCTCAGAAGCAAAGGTAGGACCATCTCAATTGATTTAATCCTGAGCCTTAGGGCTTTTGGGGTATTTTGCACCCTCGATTCACCACCATTCATGATAAAGGGAGAGGAAATAAAAAAATAGAATTAATTAACGACGAAGACATGCTAAAGCAATTTACTTGCATTTTAAAAAAACGCAATAATGGCATCATGATGCTAATCAACAATAGTACAAGGCGAATCACATGATCAGAAAGCTGAGTGCTAATTGGTCTGTAGCAAAGAGCACGTACAGTGCATGCTCTGGCCAGGACAGTAAACTGCTGTTCGCTGTATTGTTTCGAGCATTCTGGGTGATCAAGTGCTGCCTGATGTTGGATGTGCATTCAGGCTGTGCAGAAATCGACAATAAATAAAAACTCCCGCTTACGTATTGCAACCTCAACATTGTTCGTCTGCGCGGGACTTTCCACTAAATGTAAAATTGACAATGTAATTCTTTCGCGACCCAGCTTGCCCTGTAAAACTTACAGCGACGGAGTGTAAAACTAACAATCAGCAGTCGGCACCTAACAATTTCAGGTGTTTACCGGCCGTCTGCATTGGACTAAATTTGGTTGAATTAGTGAAAATCTCTTTACGTTTTACTAAAATTAGTCCAATGCGGGGGCATCTTAAATTGGAATAATTTTAGCCAAAATGTTAAAACAAATGACAGTATATTTTCATGCTTAAGCATAAGCATAACCCATGCTGCGACTTAAACAAAATAAAAAATAAAATACTTGGACACCCACGCCATCTCTAATTGGCCTAATTGAAATTAATGATCGCGCCTCGGCTTCACTCGCTAAAAGTGGTAAGTGAGCGAGTTCTAATAAATCAAGATTACATCTGTAACCGTTTGAAGTGCCGAACTGGGCAATCTTGAGTCACGCTTTTACACGGAAATGGTTGACGAGAATTTTATTACTTTTGAGTGCGAAAAAATGATGGGAAAGGGGACCGAGTTACTTTTTTATAATGGGCCTACAGATATTTCCTCAGTCTGAGTTGTGTTTTTAACAGTTGTGAAGTTCACAAAATTTTAAGTGATTATATAAGAATCTTGGTAGCTTACAGTCGAACCCCGATAAATAAGACCATTATTAGTACATCATTCTTCTTAAAACAAGAAAAGAAAATTGGTCCCAATTCTTTGTTTGTTTTTTTTCATCTGCAACGTCTCAGGGACCTCATATTAATGACGATCGAATGTACTCGATGCTATTTCAATCTACCAATGCCGATTTCCCGCTTTTCAATAATTCTCTCGTCTACCACCCAAAGAACAGAATGTGTAAAACCACTACAAGACATACATGGATGTAACAGTTTAGGCTACCTAGCCAGAAACACCTGAGAGATTCCTCTTTTCTTTGCTTTTAACAAATTCTCTGAGATCTGAGCAACAACATATACAACTGTGCCTCATAGCCCAGCGGGTAGAGTATTTGCCCGGTGTGTCGGAGGTCTTGGAGTATACAACTGTGCCGCATAGCTCAACTGGTAGAGCATCTGCCCTGAGTGACGTCATTGCTTCTCTCCATGACATCCTAGCTTCTTGTCATGTCACTGGTCCTTGCAAAAGTACCCGCAATTTCAGCAATCTGAAACACTCGGCCACAATCACTCCACAAGCAAAAAACAAATTTTACTCGTTTTAACAAGTTTAGTTTACTGTCATCCCTCACAAACTTTCCCACAAAAAGTGTCAATTGGAAAACCATTAGAGCCTAAAACCGTACCAGGATTTACTTAATTTGAAAAGCATTAATGCCACCGACTTAAAGAAATCCAAGATGGCTGCCACCTGTTGATTTTCTTTCTCTCTTTTTCTCTCTTTCGTTATCGCCCTAGAAACTACAAGATCTCTGGGGGTGGTACCGAGCTTCTATTCCAAACTGAATCGGGCCAACCTTGAGCACCAAAGCGCAACACCTGTTTTCCCCCCTCCCCTTCCCCAACCCCCCCCCCCCCCCCCTTCTTGGTATGCATCTTAAACCCCTTGCCCACTTCACAAAACAACTCACAATTAGTCACTGCCTGAATGTTTCCTCAATCCACAGTCAAAACTTTGCCTCCCCCCACCCCCTTATTGAACCAGCCCTAGTTCTTTGCCCCATTTGATGGCCCAAATAAGGCTAGATTCACCTGAGCTTTTGTATGCGTTAAGGTGAATTCACACAGCCTTTTCGCGTGTAAATTTCACGTGCGTCGTTTGAGAAAAGGGATGTAGAGGAAATATGAAAAGTGAAACAAAACACTGAAACCACAGAAACAACTTCTACAGAAATTGTTTTGGGGGGATTTTGTGGTTTTCACTGCGGCATTTCACTGATTTCAATTCATATCACTTTTTTTAAAGCGACGCTCGTCAAATTTGTGCACAAAAGGCTGTGTGTGAATCCACCCTTAACGTGCATGAATTTGACGTGCGTTGGGAAAATTTGGCGTGAACCAACTGACGTACTGAAAATCATAGAATCACAAAAACACTTTCCACCCAAGTTGATTCTGTGGTTTTCAGTGCGTCATTTCACTCCAAATTTCTCCATGCCGCTTTTTCTCAAAGCGAAGCGCGTCAAAATTACACGCATTAACGCATGTAAAGGCTAAATGTGAATCTAGCCTAAATTAAGCGGCGTGTTAAAGTTTGACGTTTGAGAAGTGAAAATTACATACCATGGACCTCTGGTTCTAGTCTGCAAAAATTTCAAATTGACGACATTAAAAAAATCCATTTTTTACCTCTTTCAAGAAATAACGAAATCAAAATGTTAAATTGATCCCTGTAACTACTCTAGCAAGCAAGATAATTTGATTTAATTTAACTGATGTTCTTGAGTCGTTTTTTGTGTATTTATATGCAAGTGCCTTCATAAGTTCATAAAAAATAAGTGACTGTTTGTTATAACATGTAAAGTACTAGCATGGTCGTGTTAGTCCGTGTGGAACAAATTGAGTGTGTTCATGGTGTTTGTT